>OU015762.1:31281305-31336818 GCA_907173295.1 Fagus sylvatica | reverse complement strand
TAATTATAAATCTTTGTAGTTTTGCAATTTTCGTGTACTTTTCTCGTTTTTTGAACACATTTCACGCACATCGAGGTAGAATAGTCGATTTTGTGAAGTTTTTCAAAATTACAAAATAAAAAAAAAAAAGAGGCGTAAGAATATACAACGGAAGCAAAAAAGAACAAAAGATTGGGGTGCAACACGAGGACTTCCCAGGAGGTCACCCATCCTAGTACTACTCTCGCCCAAACACGCTTAACTGCGGAGTTCTGATGGGATCCGGTGCATTAGTGTTGGTATGATCGCACCCGTTATGTTATGCGCTTTAAATAATTATAAATCTTTGTAGTTTTGCAATTTTCGTGTACTTTTCTCGTTTTTTTGAGCACATTTCACGCACATGGAGGTAGAATAGTCGATTTTGTGAAGTTTTTCAAAATTACAAAAAAAAAAAAAAAAAACAGAGGCGTAAGAATATACAACGGAAGCAAAAAAGAACAAAAGATTGGGGTGCAACACGAGGACTTCCCAGGAGGTCACCCATCCTAGTACTACTCTCGCCCAAACACGCTTAACTGCGGAGTTCTGATGGGATCCGGTGCATTAGTGTTGGTATGATCGCACCCGTTATGTTATGCGCTTTAAATAATTATAAATCTTTGTAGTTTTGCAATTTTCGTGTACTTTTCTCGTTTTTTTGAGCACATTTCACGCACATGGAGGTAGAATAGTCGATTTTGTGAAGTTTTTCAAAATTACAAAAAAAAAAAAAAAAAACAGAGGCGTAAGAATATACAACGGAAGCAAAAAAGAACAAAAGATTGGGGTGCAACACGAGGACTTCCCAGGAGGTCACCCATCCTAGTACTACTCTCGCCCAAACACGCTTAACTGCGGAGTTCTGATGGGATCCGGTGCATTAGTGTTGGTATGATCGCACCCGTTATGTTATGCGCTTTAAATAATTATAAATCTTTGTAGTTTTGCAATTTTCGTGTACTTTTCTCGTTTTTTTGAGCACATTTCACGCACATGGAGGTAGAATAGTCGATTTTGTGAAGTTTTTCAAAATTACAAAAAAAAAAAAAAAAACAGAGGCGTAAGAATATACAACGGAAGCAAAAAAGAACAAAAGATTGGGGTGCAACACGAGGACTTCCCAGGAGGTCACCCATCCTAGTACTACTCTCGCCCAAACACGCTTAACTGCGGAGTTCTGATGGGATCCGGTGCATTAGTGTTGGTATGATCGCACCCGTTATGTTATGCGCTTTAAATAATTATAAATCTTTGTAGTTTTGCAATTTTCGTGTACTTTTCTCGTTTTTTTGAGCACATTTCACGCACATGGAGGTAGAATAGTCGATTTTGTGAAGTTTTTCAAAATTACAAAAAAAAAAAAAAAAAAACAGAGGCGTAAGAATATACAACGGAAGCAAAAAAGAACAAAAGATTGGGGTGCAACACGAGGACTTCCCAGGAGGTCACCCATCCTAGTACTACTCTCGCCCAAACACGCTTAACTGCGGAGTTCTGATGGGATCCGGTGCATTAGTGTTGGTATGATCGCACCCGTTATGTTATGCGCTTTAAATAATTATAAATCTTTGTAGTTTTGCAATTTTCGTGTACTTTTCTCGTTTTTTTGAGCACATTTCACGCACATGGAGGTAGAATAGTCGATTTTGTGAAGTTTTTCAAAATTACAAAAAAAAAAAAAAAAAAACAGAGGCGTAAGAATATACAACGGAAGCAAAAAAGAACAAAAGATTGGGGTGCAACACGAGGACTTCCCAGGAGGTCACCCATCCTAGTACTACTCTCGCCCAAACACGCTTAACTGCGGAGTTCTGATGGGATCCGGTGCATTAGTGTTGGTATGATCGCACCCGTTATGTTATGCGCTTTAAATAATTATAAATCTTTGTAGTTTTGCAATTTTCGTGTACTTTTCTCGTTTTTTTGAGCACATTTCACGCACATGGAGGTAGAATAGTCGATTTTGTGAAGTTTTTCAAAATTACAAAAAAAAATAAAAAAGAGGCGTAAGAATATACAACGGAAGCAAAAAAGAACAAAAGATTGGGGTGCAACACGAGGACTTCCCAGGAGGTCACCCATCCTAGTACTACTCTCGCCCAAACACGCTTAACTGCGGAGTTCTGATGGGATCCGGTGCATTAGTGTTGGTATGATCGCACCCGTTATGTTATGCGCTTTAAATAATTATAAATCTTTGTAGTTTTGCAATTTTCGTGTACTTTTCTCGTTTTTTTGAGCACATTTCACGCACATGGAGGTAGAATAGTCGATTTTGTGAAGTTTTTCAAAAATTACAAAAAAAAAAAAAAAAAACAGAGGCGTAAGAATATACAACGGAAGCAAAAAAGAACAAAAGATTGGGGTGCAACACGAGGACTTCCCAGGAGGTCACCCATCCTAGTACTACTCTCGCCCAAACACGCTTAACTGCGGAGTTCTGATGGGATCCGGTGCATTAGTGTTGGTATGATCGCACCCGTTATGTTATGCGCTTTAAATAATTATAAATCTTTGTAGTTTTGCAATTTTCGTGTACTTTTCTCGTTTTTTTGAGCACATTTCACGCACATGGAGGTAGAATAGTCGATTTTGTGAAGTTTTTCAAAAATTACAAAAAAAAAAAAAAAAAACAGAGGCGTAAGAATATACAACGGAAGCAAAAAAGAACAAAAGATTGGGGTGCAACACGAGGACTTCCCAGGAGGTCACCCATCCTAGTACTACTCTCGCCCAAACACGCTTAACTGCGGAGTTCTGATGGGATCCGGTGCATTAGTGTTGGTATGATCGCACCCGTTATGTTATGCGCTTTAAATAATTATAAATCTTTGTAGTTTTGCAATTTTCGTGTACTTTTCTCGTTTTTTTGAGCACATTTCACGCACATGGAGGTAGAATAGTCGATTTTGTGAAGTTTTTCAAAATTACAAAAAAAAAAAAAAAAAAAAACAGAGGCGTAAGAATATACAACGGAAGCAAAAAAGAACAAAAGATTGGGGTGCAACACGAGGACTTCCCAGGAGGTCACCCATCCTAGTACTACTCTCGCCCAAACACGCTTAACTGCGGAGTTCTGATGGGATCCGGTGCATTAGTGTTGGTATGATCGCACCCGTTATGTTATGCGCTTTAAATAATTATAAATCTTTGTAGTTTTGCAATTTTCGTGTACTTTTCTCGTTTTTTTGAACCACATTTCACGCACATCGAGGTAGAATAGTCGATTTTGTGAAGTTTTTCAAAAATTACAAAAAAAAAAAAAAAACAGAGGCGTAAGAATATACAACGGAAGCAAAAAAGAACAAAAGATTGGGGTGCAACACGAGGACTTCCCAGGAGGTCACCCATCCTAGTACTACTCTCGCCCAAACACGCTTAACTGCGGAGTTCTGATGGGATCCGGTGCATTAGTGTTGGTATGATCGCACCCGTTATGTTATGCGCTTTAAATAATTATAAATCTTTGTAGTTTTGCAATTTTCGTGTACTTTTCTCGTTTTTTTGAACCACATTTCACGCACATCGAGGTAGAATAGTCGATTTTGTGAAGTTTTTCAAAATTACAAAAAAAAAAAGGCGTAAGAATATACAACGGAAGCAAAAAAGAACAAAAGATTGGGGTGCAACACGAGGACTTCCCAGGAGGTCACCCATCCTAGTACTACTCTCGCCCAAACACGCTTAACTGCGGAGTTCTGATGGGATCCGGTGCATTAGTGTTGGTATGATCGCACCCGTTATGTTATGCGCTTTAAATAATTATATATCTTTGTAGTTTTGCAATTTTCGTTTAATCGTTTTCTCGTTTTTTTGAACCATTTCACATTTCACACGAGCGAGGTAGAATTGTCGATTTTGTGAAGTTTTTCAAAATTACAAAATAAAAAAAGGCGTAAGAATATACAACGGAAGCAAAAAAGAACAAAAGATTGGGGTGCAACACGAGGACTTCCCAGGAGGTCACCCATCCTAGTACTACTCTCGCCCAAACACGCTTAACTGCGGAGTTCTGATGGGATCCGGTGCATTAGTGTTGGTATGATCGCACCCGTTATGTTATGCGCTTTTAAATAATTATAAATCTTTGTAAGTCTTGTGCATTTTCGTGTAATCTTCGTTCTCGTTTTTTTGAACCATTTCACGCACATCGAGAATAGTCGATTTTGTCTTAATTTGTTTTTCAAAATTACAATAAAAAAGGCGTAAGAATATAAAACAAGGCGTAAGAATATAGCAACGGAAAAAAGAACAAAAGATTGGGGTGCAACACGAGGACTTCCCAGGAGGTCACCCATCCTAGTACTACTCTCGCCCAAACACGCTTAACTGCGGAGTTCTGATGGGATCCGGTGCATTAGTGTTGGTATGATCGCACCCGTTATGTTATGCGTTTTATATACTATATGTCTTCTAGGCTCTGTTGTCGCCGTTTGCCCCCCTGTCATAACCCATTTTTACCCCGGATTTTCTCGGACGCCGCATGCAAAACGAGGCAGCCGAACCAGCCGAGCCTGATCCCACATCAAATACCCAGAAGGGGCGGGGCACATTTCCCAAAGACCAATTTTGACCAGGGTTGACCAAATTTGACCGAACCATTGACCAACCGAAAGCTGGACCAGGCTGACCGCCCCCTGACCAATGTGTAGAGCATGTTGAGAGCTTTGATTCGATACTTTACGGGTAAAAAACGGACGAGAAACGAGGGAGTTATTGGCAAAACCGTGAAAATCGGTCCAACACTTGGCCAAATTTTGCTAAGTGAGGTTGACAAAACAGCCTATTTGAGGGGCAGTATTTGCGCGCAGATTCTTTCCGCCTCGCAATGACTTGGTCCGCAAGCTAAAACCCTTAAGCAAGAAGGTTACTTCAGCTACAACACGCAACTCCCGGATCGTCAAGAGCTCCTCCGGTCAAGCCAGAATCTTGATCAGAAAATGACCCCCTTGGCATAAGGAACATTCCAACGGCCTTTGTTCGCAATATCATATCTTGCGAACCCAAGTTCGCCTCTGTGCAAGGCCTGTACTTTTAGAAAGTAGGTAGCACAAGCTTTCTGGTGATACCAAGATCTCCGAAATCCGACATCGGGAGCTATATCTACCACACGCACGAAAACAGGCCGACGAAATAAGACTATGCTGAAAATTTCATAGTTCTCCCCCCGACGTTACCGCGCTTGCTTACAAAGTCTTCCTGACTCACAACGAGTTGATCCGCAAGCCCGGGTACGTTGGAAAGAGGACATGTTTAGACACGGTGCGGAACTCTCAGATCGTCAATATTTTCCCCGGTCTAGCCGGAATCTCGATCGGAAAAAGGTCCTCCGACGGACCAAAAACACTCCGGTGGCCTCTGTTCGCAGGACCGTATCTCTCCAACCCTAGCTCGGTTTCTTGCGAACCCAAGACCCTAAGAAAGAGGGTAACGCAAGCTTTCCAACTGTACCAAGAACTTTGAAATCCGACATCAAGAGCTAGGTCAAACATGTGCGCAAACACGTACAAAAAGCGAGAAAAAACGCGTTGAAGATCAGACGCGTTTTTCCTCCCGGACAACCGCCTTCGCGCGCAGAGTCTTCCTCACTCACAACGAGTTGATCCGAGAGCCCGGGTGCGTTGGAAAGATGACAACTCTGGCTACGACGTGCAACTCTCGATTCGCCGGTAGCTTCCCCCGTTTGGCCGGAATCTTCACTGGAAAAATGCGAAAAAACAGCTCCGGCACCCCGACTTCCGGGAGCCATAACTTTTTTGTCCGAACTCCGATTTGCGTAAAATTTATATCGTTGGAAATTATACATCGATATCTTTCCGAAGATATGCTGCATGATTTATTTTGAATACCAGAAGATGTCCAAAATCACCCTCGAAAATTGGGTCAGAAAACAGCACGCGCACAAAAATGGAGGAGGATTCGGAAGGGGGCTGCATGGTGGATAAGATCGCCACGTGGCGGACGGTACGACTCGCGCGGAATCATCACGAGCCACGTGGCATGATGCCGTGCGAGGCGTGCCACTCCGCCTATAAAAGAAACCCACCCCCCCCCCCAGCTTTAGGTGCGATTTGCTCGGGCTCTAGGCCTTCTTGAGCGTAGTTTAGGCAGAAATAGGGGTTTTGGGGTCTACCTTAGGGGGTTTTTAGAGTGAGAGACTCCTCTCTAGGTACTCTCTCTCTCTCTCTAAGCTCTTTCTCTCTCCTCTCTTTCCTCTTTTTCTTCTTTTTTAGTGGAGGTGACTAGTGATGATCCCTAAAATGGGAAGGGATTCACAAGGATCCACTTTTATTTACGCTTTCTAGTTCATTTATTGCTTTATTTATGTTCTTCTAGTTCATTTATTGCTTTATTTATGTTCTTCAAGTTCATTTATTGCTTTACTCATATGCTTTAAATACCTTTATAGCTTTCCGCAATGCTTTAAATTTATTTATCGCTTTCATTTACATTTACTACGTACTTGTGAATATTATATTGTGATTATCCTCCTTCCCCGTGTGTTTGGGTATGACAATCCCGAGTGGCTTTGGCGGATTATATAAGCCCTCTATGAGGCCTTAACAACCATGTTAGTTCACAAGGTATTTGACCCAAGAGCACGCCCCCTTGTTTAAATACCGTCATTTACCGCTTTACTATGTTGTGAATATTTACTTCCTCCCCCCCCCCCTTTTTCCCCTTTGTGAAATGGGCGTGATAATCCCGATTGGTTGTGATGGATTATGTGAGACCTCAACGAGGCATTAACCATCACGTAATTCCATAAGGTATTGGACCCATGAAATCCCCCTTTGCTCTAGATTCTTTGTTGCTTTAAATACATTTATCGCTTTCCGCAATGCTTTAAATTTATTTATCGCTTTCGTTTACATTTACTACGTACTTGTGAATATTATATTGTGATTATCCCTTCTCCCCGTGTATTTGGGCGTGATAATCCCGATTGGTCGTGGCGGATTATGCAAGACCTTAATGAGGCGTTAACAACCACGTAATTCCATAAGGCATTGGACCCACGAAAATCCCTTGCTTTAAATTCCGTCATCGCTTTAAATATATTTATTGCTTTCCGTCATGCTTTAAATTTATTTATTGCCATTATCTCATTATTTACTACGTTGTAAATATTGTTTACCCATCCCCTTTTTTCCCTTGAATTTTGGGCATGAAAACACCGATCGATATTGGTGGTTTTAGGTAAGTCTTTCAATAACACTAAACCCCATGTAAATCCATGAGGCATTGGACCCGTAAAATCACCAACGTATTTTCAAAAATGATTTTTCATCATATAAGTCCTATTTGGCCTCAAAGGTTTAGGTAAGTCTTTCAATAGCACTAACCCTTCGTGTAAGCCCGAAAGGCATTGAAACCCCTTTTAAAAATGATTTTCACTCATATAAGTCTTATTTGGCCTCAAAGGTTTAGGTAAGTCTTTCAATAGTGTCATAACCCCATTTTTACCCCCGAGATTTTCTCGGGTGTCGGCACGCAAAACGAGGCAGCCCGAACCAAGTCGGCCTGTTCCGACGAGGGCTCATCACCTCAAATACTCCCCCAAAAAGAAGGTCCGGGACACATTTCCCAAGGTTTGACCAAGTTTGACTAGGGTTGACCAAGTTTGACTAGGGTTGACCGAGGTTTGACCGAGCCGTTTCCAACCCGACTAGGACCCACCGTGCCCAGAAACCCTTGAAATGAAGTCCGGGATACATTTCCAAGAGTTTGGAGAGCTTTGACCAAATTCGACCAAGTTTGACCAAGGTTGACCAAGTTTGACCAAGGTTTGACCGGACCATTGACCAGACCAAAAACTGGATCGAACTGACCACCCCTTGACCAATGTATAGAGAATATCAAGAGCTTCGATTCCGTACTTTACGGGTCGAAAACGGGCGAGAAACGAGAGAGTTGTGGCCAAAACTGCGAAAAAACGGTCCGAACACTTAGCCAAATTTTGGTAAGTGTTGTTGACAAAACAGCCTATTTGGGAGGCAACGTTTGCGCAAAGATTCTCTCCGACCCGCTGCAACTTGGTCCGCGAGCCAAGACCCTTAGGCAAGAGGTTCACTTCAGCTACCACACGCAACTTTCGGATCGTCAAGAGCTCCTCCGGTCAAGCCGGAATCTCAGTCAGAAGATGACCCCTTGGCATAAGGAACATTCCGACGGCCTCCGTTCGCAAGATCATATCTTGCGAACCCAAGCTCGCCTCTGTGCAAGGCCTGTACCGTTAAAAAGTAGGTAGCACAAGCTTTCCGACGATACCAAGATCGTCGAAATCCGACATCGGGAGCTACGTCTACCACGCGCGTGAAAACAGGCCGACGAAATAAGGTTTTGCTGAAAGTTCCGGAATTTTCCCACCGACGTTGCCACGCTTGCGCACAGAGTCTTCCTGACTCGCAACAAGTTGATCTGCGAGCCCGGGCACATTGGAAAGAGGACACATCCATGCACGACGTGGAACTCTCGGATCGCCAAGAATTTATCGGGGTCAGCCGGAATCCTGATCGGAAAACTGCCCTCAAACGGACCAAAAACACCCCGGTGGACTCTGCTTCGCGGGGCCATATCTCACAAGTCCAAGCTCGGATTCCCGCGAATCCGGAACCTTGCAAAAATAGGCAGCGCAAGCTTTCCGACGGTACCAAGAACGTCAAAATCCGACATCGGGAGCTAGGTCAAATATGCGCGCGAACTGGGACAAGATTTGAGAAAAAACGCGCTGGGAGCAAAACGCATTTTTTCTCCCGGACAGCCGCCTTCGCGCGCAGAGTCTTTCCTGCTCGCAACAAGTTGATCCGCGAGCCCGGGTGCGTTGGAAAGATAATGACTCCGGCTACGTCGTGGAACTCTCGGTTCGCCGATAAGCATCCCCCGTTTGACCGGAATCTTCACCGGAAAAGTGCACAAAAACAGCTCCGACACCCCGACTTCCGGGAGCCATAACTCCCTCGTCCGAACTCCGATTCGCGCAAACTTTATATCGTTGGAAAGAGGACGTCGAGAGCTTTCCGACGATATGCCGCATGACCCATTTTGAGTTCCGGAAGACCTCCAAAACTGCCCCCGAAAATCGGATAAAAAAGGGTACGCGCACGGAAATCGAGGAGGATTCGAGGAGCTGCTGGCGTGGAAGGATAAGACTGCCACGTGGCAGTACCACAACTCGCGCAGGACCGTCATGCGCCGCGCATGATGGTGCTGCGCGAGGCGTGCACGGTTTTCTATAAAACCGCACCCTCCCCCCCCTCACGTTGGGTCACTTAGAGCGTTTTTGCTCGGGCACTAGTTAGCCTTTTAGGTAGTTTTTAGGCAGAAAATAGGGGTTTAGGGGGTTTTAGGGTCTTTCTTTTTGAGGGGGTTTTTGGGGAGGGGGGTTTTTAGAGTGAGAAGCATCTATTAGGTGCTTCTCTCTCTAACCTCTCCTCATCTTCCCCCCTCTCTCTCTCTCTCTCTTTCTCTCTCTAAACTCTTTCTTTAGGGGTTTTTGGGGAGTTTTTAGAGTGAGAAGCTTCTATTAGGTGCTCTCTCTCTAACCTTCCTCATTCCCCCTTCTCTCTTTTTCTTTCTTTTTGTTTATTTATGTTCTATTTATGCTTTTTAGTTCATTTATAGTTTATTTATTGCTTTATTTACATTTTTCCTAGTCTATTTATTGCTTTATTTACATTTCCTTGTCATTTATTGCTTTATTTACAGTCTATTTATTGCTTATTTACATTTTCTAGTCATTTATCGCTTTATTTACATTTCTAGTCATTTATCGCTTTCTTTACATTTCTAGTCATTTATCGCTTTATTTACATTTTATACGCACTTGTGAATATTTGTTGTGATTATCCCCCCCCTCCCCCGGTGTGTTTTAGTACGGCAATATTGAGTGGCTTTGGCGGCTCGCGTAAGTCCTCTAACAAAGGCCGTGACAACCATGTTAGCCCACGAGGTCTTGACCCGAAAAATACACCGGTTTCCTCGTGTTTTAGTACGGCAAATATTGAGTAGCTTTGGCTCAGTTGCGTAAGACCTCTAACGAGGCCGTAACAACCTTGTTAGCCTACGAGGTATTTGACCCGAAAAATACATCCCCATGTGTTAAATAACGTCATTTATCGCTTTATTTACATTTACTACGTTGTAAATATTATATTGTGAATATTGTCATTTTCCCATTTTTCTTCCTTTGTGATTTGGGCGTGATAATCCCGATTGGTCGTGGTGGACTATGTAAGACCTCAAAGAGGCTTTAACCACCACGTAATTCCATAGGCATTGGACCCATTAAAAATCCCGTGTTTTTAAGTCCATTATTTGCTTTAAATTTATTTATCGCTTTCCGCAATGCTTTAAATACATTTATCGCTTTATTTACTTTCACGCGCTTGTAAATATATTGCGTTGTTATTATCCCCGTTTCCCCTTGTGAAAAATGGGCGTGATAATCCCGATTGGTCGTGGTGGACTATGTAAGACCTCAAAGAGGCATTAACCACCATGTAATTCCCATAGGCATTGGACCCCATTAAATTATTCCTCCATTAAGTTCCTTATTTGGCATCGAAGGTTTGGATAAGTCTTTCAATAGCACTAAACCCCATTCGTGTAAGCCCGAAAAGGCATTGAAACCCCGTTTTCAAATGATTTTCATAAAGTCCTATTTGGCGTCGAAGGTTTGGATAAGTCTTTCAATAGCACTAAACCCTTCGTGTAAGCCCGAAAAGGCATTGAAACCCATTTTCAAATAGATTTTCTCATTTAAGTCCTATTTGGCGTCGAAGGTTTGGATAAGTCTTTCAATAGCACTAAACCCTTCGTGTAAGCCCGAAAAGGCATTGAAACCCATTTTCAAATAGATTTTCTCATTTAAGTCCTATTTGGCGTCGAAGGTTTGGATAAGTCTTTCAATAGCACCAACCCTTCGTGTAAGCCCGAAAAGGCATTGAAACCCCGTTTTCAAATAGATTTTCACCATATAAGTCCTATTTGGCGTCGAAGGTTTGGATAAGTCTTTCAATAGCACCAACCCTTCGTGTAAGCCCGAAAAGGCATTGAAACCCCGTTTTCAAATGATTTTCATATAAGTCCTATTTGGCATCAAGGTTTGGAGTCTTTCAATAGCACCAACCTTCGTGTAAGCCCGAAAAGGCATTGAAACCCCGTTTTCAATTTTTCCAATAAGTCCTATTTGGAAGGTTTGGATAAGTCTTTCAATAGCACCAACCCTTCGTGTAAGCCCGAAAAGGCATTGAAACCCGTTTTCATGATTTTCATATAAGTCCTATTTGGCATCGAAGGTTTGGATAAGTCTTTCAATAGCACCAACCCTTCGTGTAAGCCCGAAAAGGCATTGAAACCTTTTCAAATTTTTCATATAAGTCCTATTTGGCAAGGTTTTAAGTCTTTCAATAGCACCAACCCTTCGTGTAAGCCCGAAAAGGCATTGAAACCCATTTTCAAATAGATTTTCTCATTTAAGTCCTATTTGGCGTCGAAGTTTGTAAGTCTTTCAATAGCACCAACCCTTCGTGTAAGCCCGAAAAGGCATTGAAACCCCGTTTTCAAATAGATTTTCAATATAAGTCCTATTTGGCAAACCCATTCGTGTAAGCCCGAAAAGGCATTGAAACCCCGAAATTTTTCCCCATTAAGTCCTATTTGATAAGTTTGGTAAGTCTTTCAATAGCACCAACCCTTCGTGTAAGCCCGAAAAGGCATTGAAACCCCGTTTTCAAATTTTTCTATAAGTCCTATTTGGCGTCGAAGGTTTGGATAAGTCTTTCAATAGCACCAACCCTTCGTGTAAGCCCGAAAAGGCATTGAAACCCCGTTTTCAAATGATTTTCATATAAGTCCTATTTGGCAAGGTTTGGATAAGTCTTTCATAGCACCAACCCTTCGTGTAAGCCCGAAAAGGCATTGAAACCCATTTTCAAATGATTTTCCTCATTTAAGTCCTATTTGTCGAAGGTTTGGATAAGTCTTTCAATAGCACCAACCCTTCGTGTAAGCCCGAAAAGGCATTGAAACCCCGTTTTCAAATGATTTTCTCATTTAAGTCCTATTTGGCGTCGAAGGTTTGGATAAGTCTTTCAATAGCACCAACCCTTCGTGTAAGCCCGAAAAGGCATTGAAACCCCGTTTTCAAATGATTTTCCTCATTTAAGTCCTATTTGGCGTCGAAGGTTTGGATAAGTCTTTCAATAGCACCAACCCTTCGTGTAAGCCCGAAAAGGCATTGAAACCCCATTTTCAAATAGATTTTCTCATTTAAGTCCTATTTGGCGTCGAAGGTTTGGATAAGTCTTTCAATAGCACCAACCCTTCGTGTAAGCCCGAAAAGGCATTGAAACCCTCTTTAAATTGCTTTGTTTTATTCATGTAAATCCTATGGTGGTGTCGAGATTCGAGTAAGTCTTTCAATAGCATCGAATCCCGACCCCACGAGGTCTTGACCCTTTCCCTAAAAATCCTCATGAAATACATTTTGATTAAGTGTTGTGTTCATTGATATGCTGCAACATGCCATGATCATCCCATACTTGTCATTTTAGTAATTTATGCGCTGCGAACATGCCGTGATTACTCATTTGAACTTCTTATGATTTATGTGCTGCAAACATGCCGTGATCATTCCATACTCATTCATTCTTGTGATTTATGTGCTGCAACATGCCGTGATTATTTGATTGAATGTTTTACCATTTGATGCCATGCTCATTCTTGTGATTTATGTGCTGCGAACATGCCGTGATTACTTGTTTGAGTGTTTATTGCTTTGATATAAAAATGTGATTAAAATACACTTTGCCATGAAAACTTTAAAAAGAGTAAACATGGTAATGTGGGCGTTAGAAACGAAGGTATGAGTCCTTTACACGGGGGCGTGGCTGGTACGTGCTTTCGTGTAAGGGATTCTACACGTTCTAACTCCCATAGGATCATGGTCTAAAATTCCCCAAAGTGTGAATTAATCACCCAAAACCCCGCCATTTGACGGACCGCTTTACTCTTGGAAATCAAGGGTAAAGAGATCCCGAATATGGCACAAAAAAACATTAATTGTTTGTCCCGGCACTAGGTGTTAGGATTTCAAGTATATCCTACCACCGAAATGCCCGGAAATTTAAAAGATACAAAGATAAAAGGGATGGTGAAATAAAGAGTCTAATCAAAACCGAACGAAGTCATATTACGTTTGCCATTTTTGGTATATCGTACGACGGAAATCGGGACATTTGTACATAATAAAAACCAACAAACTTAGGCTTAGCAAATAAAGAAAACATTAGGAAGGAGGTAACCGTTTTCTTAAACGGATGTCGTGGGGTGCCTAACACCTTCCCCACGCATAAGCAAACCCCCGAACCTATCTCTGGTTCAAGACCATTTAGTTGTAGATGTCTAAATAGGGTAAAATCTATTAGACATAGGTGCCCAATCACACCTTAAAATTTCCCATGATTGGTGGCGACTCCAAATTTGTGCTCACACGCACACACGTACACAAGTTCCCACACACACACAACTCGTATCTCGAAACGGAAAAGAGATAGAGGAACACACACAACACTCGCCAAATGGGGGTCGGTATCTAGGAAAATAAAAAGAAATACTTTACTTAAAAGAAGGATTTTCCGCCGGTGTCGACAGCTTGGCGACTCCACTGGGGACTTAGAGGGTTTAAGCCTATAGTCTTTCGGTGTTTTCTTTGCTAAGCATGTGTGTATATATTTGTTGGTATTCATTATTTGATTCATTCTTTATTTCATCTTGTATAGTGTTTTGATTTTAGCATGTCTATATTCTTGTACATATATACTGCGAACATAGGATAGAGATTTATTTTATGCAACACATATTGTATATTGTGCTTTGTACAAAAAAGTCTTTTCCCTTTTTACTTTCAAAATCATGACATATTACACTCATTGGACTTTTGGGTCGAACCCGGACTCAGGTGGGGCTGGGCTAGTACAGGCTCCACCACGAACCCTTTTATATCTAGGACATGGAACACGAGAATCCACCCTTCTCCCTTCACACCCGTGGAGATCGAGGGGGGCGTGCAAGTGCTTCCCCGGTGATCCAATACCCTTTCGACTTCCTTCGGGAGGATGAAACGGGCATGATCATCGGCCCCTTTAGGAAACAGAATTCCAAGCTGTGTCATACCATGTTGCATATAGTAAGCTATAGAGTAGAAAACTTACCTGTGAGGGCTCTGGTAAAAGCCAACCGAGTGAACATCCAACCTAAGATAGGATACCCAAAAAATAGGATGTGTCTTTTCAAAATGAGTCAAGGGAAAAGCGTTGTGCTATTTTCCAGGTGGTGATAAAATAATTGGAGCCGACTCAGGTTCTATCTATCTAAACCTTTGTTTGCATGTCATTGTTTGATAAAGGGATAGGATAACCACGTTGTCCATACCCGTTGCAAACCACTCAAACCCAAAGAGTTCCAAACTCTACATGGGATGTATAGAGTCTTGTCGTATCCAACCAAAAGTACGACCCTCACATTAACCGACATCGGTTCCCAAAAATCTTTCAAAAATGGAACCGAACGCCGAAAGGCTCGTCGAATTTCAGTAATGTGAGAGTCTATCTTTTCGTTGATACGCGTGTACATAGTCTTGTCGTACCCAACCAAAAGTACGACCCTCACATTAACCGACATCGGTTCCCTCCAAAAAAAAAATTTCAAAAATGGAACCGAACGCCGAAAGGCTCGTCGAATTTCAGTAATGTGAGAGTCTATCTTTTCGTTGATACGCGTGTACATAGTCTTGTCGTACCCCAACCAAAAGTACGACCCTCACATTAACCGACATCGGTTCCCTCCAAAAATTTTCAAAAATGGAACCGAACGCCGAAAGGCTCGTCGAATTTTCAGTAATGTGAGAGTCTAACTTTTCGTTGATACATCGTGTATAGAGTCATGTCGTCCTCAACCAAAAGTACGACCCTCGCATTAACCGACATCGGTTCCCTCCAAAAATTTTCAAAATGGAACCGAACGCCGAAAGGCTCGTCGAATTTTCAGTAATGTGAGAGTCTAGCTTTTCGTTAGTACGATCATACCCGTCATGTACATAGTCTTGTCATCCAACCAAAAGTACGATTATCACATCAACCGACGTTGGTCCCTCAAAATTTTTAAAAATGGGACCGAACGCCGAAAGGCTCGTCAAAATTTTGGATGTGATAGTCTACCTTTTCGTTGATACGTATGTACCCATTGTGTATAGAGTCATGTCGTCCTCAACCAAAAGTACGACCCTCGCATTTACCGACATCGGTTTCCAAAAAATCTTTCAAAATGGAACCGAACGCCGAAAGGCTCGTCAATTTTTGGTAATGCGAGAGCCTATCTTTTCGTTGGTACGATTGTAACCATCGTGTATAGAGTCAAGTCATCCTCAACCAAAAGTACGATTATCACACCAACTGACGTCGGTCCCTAAAAATTTTCAAAAATGGAACCGAACGCCGAAAGGCTCGTCGAATTTTGGATAAGATGTGATAGTCTTTTTCGTTGATACATTTGTAACCATTTTGTATAGAGTCGTGTCGTCCTTAACCAAAAGTACGACCCTCACATTGACCGACACCGGTTCCCTCACAAAAATTTTTCAAAATGGAACCGAGCGCCGAAAGGCTCGTCGAGTTTTGGTAATGTGAGAGTCTACCTTTTTGTTGGTACGCATGTAACCATCATGTACATACGCATGAAACCCCTAAGAGTTCCAAACTCTACATGGGATGTAGATAGAGTGTTGTCATGTCCAGCCAAGAGTATGACCTTCACACCAATCGACATCGGTTCCCAAAAATTTTTCAAAATGGAACCGAGCGCCGAAAGGCTTGTCAATTTTCGGTGATGTGAAAGTCCATCTCTTCGTTAACTTGTCCATAGTGCACATATTCGTGTTGACTTTAAGAGTTCCCAACTCTATGTAGGGAATGTAGATATTCACCCATTGTGTCACCTCCAACCAAGAGTATGACCCTCACACCAACCGACATCGGTTCCCAGAAAATTTTTTCAAAATGGAACCGAACGCCGAAAGGCTCGTCAAATTTTTGGTGATGTGAGAGTCTATCTCCTTGTTGATGAGTCTGTAACCATAGTGTACATACGTGTATAAGCCCTAAGAGTTCTTGACTCTATATAGGGATGTAGATATTTACCCATTGTGTTGTCTTCAACCAAGAGTATGACTCTCGCATCTACCGACATCGGTTCCCCCAAAATTTTTCAAAATGAAACCGAACGCCGAAAGGCCCGTCAATTTTCAATGATGAGAGAGTCCACCTCTTAGTTGACTTGTCCGTTGTGTACATACACGTATAAGCCCTAAGAGTTCCTGACTCTGTATAGGGATGTAGATATTTACCCATTGTGTTGTCTTCAACCAAGAGTATGACTCTCACATCGACTGAACATCGGTTTCCCAAAAAAAAAAAGAAAAAGTTTTTCAAAATAGAACCGAGGGCCGAAAGGCTCGTCAATTTTCAATGATGTGAGAATCCATCTCTTCGTTGACTTAACCATCATGTACATACGCATGTAAATCCTAAAAGTTTCCAACTCTGTAAAGAAATGTAGATATTCACCCATTGTGTCGTCTTCGGCCAAGAGTACAACCCTCACATCGACCGACGTCGGTTCCCACAAAAACAATTTTTTTCAAAATGGAACCGAACGCCAAAAGGCTCGTCGAATTTTGTCGGTGTGAAAGCCTATTTCTCCGTTGACGATACCACTATGTACATACACGAGTTCTTAACTCTATAGATGTCTACCTGTGTCATCCCGATCCTCATATTGATTGATGGTGGTCACCCAAAATTTCAAAATAAAACCATGGGCCGAAAGGCTCGCCAATTTCTGGCAACCCAATGGGAGAACCCATTTGTTTGTCCATACATATTGCACTCATGCATAGCATACATACGCATAAATACTTAGCCATGGTTTACCCACAAAGTGAGCCAAGGTCATGCACTCAACTGTGAATTCAAAATCTAACTTGACGTTGTTTCCCTCTCTAGGTTTTATCTACATTCACGAACAAATGATGGGAGAAACAAGTGGGCCTAGTGCACAGGATATCCGCATGGCTTCATTCGAGGAGAAGTTCAACGACCTTCTGAATTTCGTACGCCTTTTGGTGAAACGTGACACGGAAAGTGAGAAGCAAGTAGAAGACATTAACAAAGATACATCCGAAGATAACACAGGAGGACATTCTCACACCAATTTGGGCCCACCACCGGTGCAACCTTCAAAGCCTGAAGAAAGAGACTTCCAATTAGATGCCAAGGTCGAAAAGACTATGAGGAGTACAAAGATGGTGGATGCATCAGCCTTACTAGCACTGGCCAAGCCTGATGTGGAGAATGAAGCGCGAACAGTTGATCCCAACGTCGCACCCGAGAACGACCCATCTCCAAAAGGGAATTGGAACACCCTTGAAGGCCCTCAGTCTCTACAAATGTATGGCAATGGAGAAGAGAATGTGATGAACAAGAAGGAAGATGATCACTCAGACATCAGAAGTTTGCAAGGACAACCATTATACCCTAGCAACCAAGGAGATACAATTGAACCCCATTCTGACGTAGATGGGCATTCCTCGAAGGGCAGTAAAGAATCTGAAAAAGAAGCTCAAAGTCCGATTAGCAAGAAAGAAGAGCCAAAGGAAGTTGATCATCCTATGATCCCTCACAAGCGGTACACACCCAAGAATGTGGTTGAGAGAGTTGAGCAGTTAGAGAAACGACTCGATGAAGTGGTCCAATCAATGCACCAGCTGATCACCCTTACGGGCACTTTGCTGAAAGACGATAGAAAGGCAATCAGGGACCTTGCCTCTCACTCTCCTATAGGACAGGCAAGTACGAAGTCACTAAGCAAAAGGGAAACAGAAAGACACCGAAGGCAAGGAAACTCTCATGCTTCACACTGGGCGATACCAATCCAGCCGAAATCTTTCTTCCTCCGCAAAACTAAAGTCAGAATCGAGAAAATTTTGTACTTTGCCTATGCCTATGGATGAGCTCTACCCAAGGTTGTTGGAGAAAAGGTTAATCTCACCGGTTTTCTTGAAACAAAGCCCTCATCTTCTTCATGATTCATCCAAAAAATGTGAATTCCATTTTGGAAGACCTGGCCATTCGCTAGAGGATTGTCATGCTTTGAAGAATAAGGTACAAGACCTTGTTGATCATGGGATTCTTAGAATCAATGAGGGCTCTACTCCAAGTGTGATCATTGCATGGCCCCCAGAGCATTGCAAAGATGAGAACTGTCATCCCTTCTCCTCAGTCTCAAAGGGCCCACTACCTGTGGCATTCAGCCAGTTCATTTGACCATGCTACCAACACTCTCAGAGGTAGGGGAGCATAAGTGCCCAAAACTCAACCAAAGCTTATGTCGAATTTCGAAATCTAGATGACGCAGCCAGCAGATGCATGACACTCAAACGGAAGATACAAGAGGCTTGGTCACTCGGAGCCAGATGTACCTTTCATGGTCCAAGCTAGGAAGCCAAGTATGCATACTGTTCCCATGAAGAAGGCTAGGTCAACACTTGGCTTTCGGCGCCAATGGGCCATCAAGAGATCAGACAGAGCGAACCATTTCCAAGGAGCACCGGAGCCTGGATCCCGCATCGCCAAGGATGAATTCTCAAGACCTAGACATCACCACCACCGAAGAGGAAGAAGTACACACTAAGCGGACTGACCCCCCACCAGCAGGAGACATCCATACCACCCACGGAAGGCAAAGCACAAGAGAACCTTTGAGATTCAATCACGATCCCACAAACTTTCCTATATCTATGTTGAGTAGTTTGTTGCAACCTTGTACAAATTTTCCAAAATCTATTACTTTTCCAAAAAAATGTGCATAATAAATTCAAAATCACAAAAAGATTTGTTTGAAATGCATGCATCCATGAGAGGGACGAGTCAACACCATAATTCCACTCATGGAAAATGAGGTGTCTAAGTAAAATTACTATCCACTACTGAGAAGGAGCGGCATGTGTTCTCTGAACACCCACGCCCGAAACACTTTTTTCTCAAACACATGAAGCACTTAACCCTTTTGCACATGATTCCTACTTTTCACGACCAATGTTGGTGTGATCCTAAACCAGTAGGTGACTAAAAGTTCTAGCTTCACTGACCAATTGATTGGATATGAAATGATGGAGGCATTGTTTCTACTATCCAAACAGTTATACCGCTTGTAAACCCCGCTGATCCAAAGAATATATTTTTAAAGAAAATTCACCCGGATTTATGAAATGGCACTTAAGCTCTCTAGGCTAAGAAGTTAGTACTCAGGATGACGGAAAAGGCCTCCGTTCAACTATCCTCCCACTTGTAGAAAAATGCCACTTGCTAACCAAGTTGAGCCTGTTCGTTTTTCTTCTATGAAAAACCAGTCAAGGATTACCCCCCACACTGGGGCAGGTTAAATGGTTGTGAGAGTCTCACACTAGGCAAAAGCAAACAAAGTGAGTAAATGAGACTCCCAAAGGAAACTGAAGTCAATCAAGTGAACTCCCCAAAATGAAAGAGGGAAAGAAGTCCAAAAACTGAAGAGAAAGTCAACCCAAGGAAAGCTAAACTCAGTGAATAGGAGAATCTAGTGAAATGTTCAAATTAAGGACTAGGGTAGTGCTTAATGGAGTGAAATTCAAACGAAGAGTAATCCTTGACTTTAGGAAAACCCCTCAAGTAATTTCAAAGCCAAAATTATCCTCCCATAAGCCTAGGAGAACCAAAGCCTTACATTACGGTCCTTTGAAAGTCCTTCCTAACTGGGAGCGACTTGCTTAGCCTAAGGAGCTTGTGCCAAGGAAACATCACGAAGTAATTTTGAGCCTTATATCCTTCGTTTCAAGCACCCTTTTAACCCCAAGGCCACGTTACAAGCCAACAAAGACCTCACTGATCATCGATGATCGGTTGGTCATGTAGCAATGAACTTTTGGTCAAAAACTGGTAATGATGGAATCTAGATCACGCACCTTCAAGAGGTCGTATCTCATAAAGGGCACCGTCCACTTTGCACCATGGCCTTTGGGCCAAACAAGAGTGACTTCAATGTTTGAAGCCTCACCCCAATTCAAAAAGAAATAAAAGAAGAGCTCACTCAGAAAGCTCACAGGATAATGCCAAACAGATTAACCCGAGGGACCATGCTTTCCATTCTCGGTAAGGGATGGTTGTTGAGCAGAGGCACCCATTAACTATAAAGGAAGCAAGGCTTTGCCTAGCCTCTCTCAGACGATGCATGCATTTGAAAGAATTTTCAAAAGATTATACTCTTTAATGATTTTCCAAGAATAAAAAGATTTGAAAAATGATTTTCTAAAAAACAGTCCTCGAAATCTTGAATGAGGAAAATTTTTCAAAGAAGGATTTGTGCAGAATTGCAACAACTATGAAATTCATTTCACCCTCTAAACCACCAGTCAAGCCACTGGCCAAAAAACCCTGAAAGATGTTGAGCACTTTCCCCCTAGACTCCCTTCAAACAGCATGCCTTGACCAGAAAATGCCCAAACACAATCCCATACACTGGCTTTGGTCGAATGTTGTCCATAAGAAAACGAAAGGCCAAGCCCCAGTCTCAACCTTGATACTGGGGCAATTTTTCCTTCTTGGTTCTACCAAACCGTGGGTGGTATTCAAAGGTTCCAGAAAATTGGAAGGAAATCTCTCATCATAGACACACTCAGCAAACATGGAGGTCGATACTGAGGCAGATTTCTAGGTCATTGAAGATCTACATCATCCAGGCGAATGGACACCTCTTGCAGAATCTCCCAAATCGGTGATAGGTATCGAAGCCCGGGAATAAGGAATTCTGAATAGCAATGCGAGAAAGGTTTCGAGAAGAAATGAGACCCGGAATTGGGGAAAATGTGAAAAAGACCTTCGGTTTATCCATGGGTCTCACCATTGATCTTGTTATACCACACTGGGGCAATTTTTCCGCGAACGGAAAAATTAGAAGACAAACCAGAGATCAAGGAAGTGCTACCACCATCAGGAATTAGTTGAAAGAGCCGAAGGTTCAACCGGACGGATCGAAGATTGAGAAAGTGTCATCTGATCAAATGATCAAGAACATCAGGCAGACCGACCAGATGAGCTAATGACCAGAAGCATGTTGTCAGCACTGAGAAGACCGGAAAAGTTAAGAAGCAACCGAGGAATGTCTCATGATTGAATTTGACAACACACTGGGGCAAATTTTTCAAAAGCGGTTTTGAAAAATTTTGAAGGAAAAAGCGGCTCAACACTTGAACGGCTGTCTTGATCAAGGGCGAAAGGGACAGAAGCGGAAATTTAGATTCTACATCGACACGTGTGATTCCACACTGGGGCAAATTTTTCAGTAAACTGAAAAATTGTGAAGAAGAGCTGGTTCGAGACTCGAGGCAGTTAGTTTGGACCAAACCAAGAAGTATGTGCATGAAGAGTTTGGAAACTCGTACCGATCAAGATAATGCCATACTGGGGCAAAATTTTTCCATTTCGAGAAGCTGGAAAAATTTGTTTCGATATTCCATACTGGGCCAAAATTTTTCAAAAGGGTTTTGAAAAATTTCGAAGGAAAATAGTTCGACTCTCGGGTGGTTATCGCAGTCCGGTACCAGAAAGACAGAAGGAAGAAATCCAGGATTCCGCATCAGCATGCATTGTTCCACACTGGGGCAAAATTTTTCTATCTTCAAGAAGCTAGAAAAATTTATTCGACACGCTACATACTGGGGCAAATTTTTCCATTTTTGTCAGGAGAAAAATTGGAAAAATTCGAAAGAGTCATCCGAAATGGGCCTCATGAAGGAGTAAGACCCAATGATGATAGAAATGGGCCTCGTGAAGGAGTAAGTCCCGATTGATAGAAATGGGCCTCGTGAAGGAGTAAGTCCCGACATTGATAGAAATGGGCCTCGTGAAGGAGTAAGTCCCGACATTGATAGAAATGGGCCTCGTGAAGGAGTAAGTGGGCCTCGAAGGAGTGTCCCAATTGATAGAAATGGGCCTCGTGAAGGAGTAAGACCCGATGATGATGAAATGGGCCTCGTGAAGGAGTAAGACCCAGGATTTGCTGAAATGGGCCTCGTGAAGGAGTAAGTCCCGACATTGATAGAAATGGGCCTCGTGAAGGAGTAAGACCCGATGATGATGAAATGGGCCTCGTGAAGGAGTAAGACCCGATGATGATGAAATGGGCCTCGTGAAGGAGTAAGTCCCGACATTGATAGAAATGGGCCTCGTGAAGGAGTAAGACCCAAGAGTTGCTGAAATGGGCCTCATGAAGGAGTAAGACCCAATGATGATAGAAATGGGCCTCGTGAAGGAGTAAGACCCGATGATGATGAAATGGGCCTCGTGAAGGAGTAAGTCCCGACATTGATAGAAATGGGCCTCGTGAAAGAGTAAGACCCGATGATGATGGGCCTCGTGAAGGAGTAAGTCCTGACATTGATAGAAATGGGCCTCGTGAAGGAGTAAGACCCAAGAGTTGCTGAAATGGGCCTCATGAAAGAGTAAGACCCGATGATAGTGAAATGGGCCTCGTGAAGGAGTAAGACCCGATGATGATAGAAATGGGCCTCTTGGATGTATAAGACCCAACCCTCTAAAGTTTCAAATCTGCAGCTAACCTGTGAGATAGCTAAGCCTAAAGTATGGGATGCAAGTGCACTCCGACCCAACAAACAGAGCAACAACCACCTCAATGAAGCTCGCATGGCATCTAAAGCACACAGAGCCAAAATCCCTCAGGAATGGACCACATGGAATGCCACCATCGGCGACAAACCCAAGAAGGGGGAGCTAAATTCACATGACCCCAAGTCTACCTCAGGTCTTTCTTAAGATCTGACCCTCAATGTTCATACATTCACAAGAATCCAAGGCGTGAGGACCGGCGACGATCTCCGCTACCACTACCTCGGTGAGACATCTGCAAGAAAGAGCAACAAGCAATCCAAGAGTCAGAAAAGCCAGGTAAACTTCATACACGAAACCCAATGATTCGACTAAGACAATCAAATCCCAATTTGTCCCTGATCGTTTGGATGAATTCCCAAGCCAGGTCTGATTACCCAATTGCGATTCGACTAAGTGTCAAATCCCAATTTGTCCCTGATCGTTTGGATGAATTCCCAAGCCAGGTCTGATTACCCAATTGCGATTCGACTAAGTGTCAAATCCCAATTTGTCCCTGATCGTTTGGATGAATTCCCAAGCCAGGTCTGATTACCCAATTGCGATTCGACTAAGTGTCAAATCCCAATTTGTCCCTGATCGTTTGGATGGAATTCCCAAGCCAGGTCTGATTACCCAATTGCGATTCGACTAAGTGTCAAATCCCAATTTGTCCCTGATCGTTTGGATGAATTCCCAAGCCAGGTCTGATTACCCAATTGCGATTCGACTAAGTGTCAAATCCCAATTTGTCCCTGATCGTTTGGATGGATTCCCAAGCCAGGTCTGATTACCCAATTGCGATTCGACTAAGTGTCAAATCCCAATTTGTCCCTGATCGTTTGGATGAATTTCCAAGCCAGGTCTGATTACCCAATTGCGATTCGACTAAGTGTCAAATCCCAATTTGTCCCTGATCGTTTGGATGAATTTCCAAGCCAGGTCTGATTACCCAATTGCGATTCGACTAAGTGTCAAATCCCAATTTGTCCCTGATCGTTTGGATGGAATTCCCAAGCCAGGTCTGATTACCCAATTGCGATTCGACTAAGTGTCAAATCCCAATTTGTCCCTGATCGTTTGGATGAATTCCCAAGCCAGGTCTGATTACCCAATTGCGATTCGACTAAGTGTCAAATCCCAATTTGTCCCTGATCGTTTGGATGAATTCCCAAGCCAGGTCTGATTACCCAATTGCGATTCGACTAAGTGTCAAATCCCAATTTGTCCCTGATCGTTTGGATGAATTTCCCAAGCCAGGTCTGATTACCCAATTGCGATTCGACTAAGTGTCAAATCCCAATTTGTCCCTGATCGTTTGGATGAATTCCCAAGCCAGGTCTGATTACCCAATTGCGATTCGACTAAGTGTCAAATCCCAATTTGTCCCTGATCGTTTGGATGAATTCCCAAGCCAGGTCTGATTACCCAATTGCGATTCGACTAAGTGTCAAATCCCAATTTGTCCCTGATCGTTTGGATGAATTTCCAAGCCAGGTCTGATTACCCAATTGCGATTCGACTAAGTGTCAAATCCCAATTTGTCCCTGATCGTTTGGATAAATTCCCAAGCCAGGTCTGATTACCCAATTGCGATTCGACTAAGTGTCAAATCCCAATTTGTCCCTGATCGTTTGGATGAATTCCCAAGCCAGGTCTGATTACCCAATTGCGATTCGACTAAGTGTCAAATCCCAATTTGTCCCTGATCGTTTGGATGAATTTCCAAGCCAGGTCTGATTACCCAATTGCGATTCGACTAAGTGTCAAATCCCAATTTGTCCCTGATCGTTTGGATGAATTCCCAAGCCAGGTCTGATTACCCAATTGCGATTCGACTAAGTGTCAAATCCCAATTTGTCCCTGATCGTTTGGATGAATTCCCAAGCCAGGTCTGATTACCCAATTGCGATTCGACTAAGTGTCAAATCCCAATTTGTCCCTGATCGTTTGGATAAATTCCCAAGCCAGGTCTGATTACCCAATTGCGATTCGACTAAGTGTCAAATCCCAATTTGTCCCTGATCGTTTGGATGAATTCCCAAGCCAGGTCTGATTACCCAATTGCGATTCGACTAAGTGTCAAATCCCAATTTGTCCCTGATCGTTTGGATGAATTTCCAAGCCAGGTCTGATTACCCAATTGCGATTCGACTAAGTGTCAAATCCCAATTTGTCCCTGATCGTTTGGATGAATTTCCAAGCCAGGTCTGATTACCCAATTGCGATTCGACTAAGTGTCAAATCCCAATTTGTCCCTGATCGTTTGGATGAATTTCCAAGCCAGGTCTGATTACCCAATTGCGATTCGACTAAGTGTCAAATCCCAATTTGTCCCTGATCGTTTGGATGAATTTCCAAGCCAGGTCTGATTACCCAATTGCGATTCGACTAAGTGTCAAATCCCAATTTGTCCCTGATCGTTTGGATGAATTCCCAAGCCAGGTCTGATTACCCAATTGCGATTCGACTAAGTGTCAAATCCCAATTTGTCCCTGATCGTTTGGATGAATTCCCAAGCCAGGTCTGATTACCCAATTGCGATTCGACTAAGTGTCAAATCCCAATTTGTCCCTGATCGTTTGGATGAATTTCCAAGCCAGGTCTGATTACCCAATTGCGATTCGACTAAGTGTCAAATCCCAATTTGTCCCTGATCGTTTGGATGAATTTCCAAGCCAGGTCTGATTACCCAATTGCGATTCGACTAAGTGTCAAATCCCAATTTGTCCCTGATCGTTTGGATGAATTCCCAAGCCAGGTCTGATTACCCAATTGCGATTCGACTAAGTGTCAAATCCCAATTTGTCCCTGATCGTTTGGATGAATTTCCAAACCAGGTCTGATTATCCAATTGCGATTTGACAAGTGTCAAATCCCAATTTGTCCCTGATCGTTTGGATGAATTCCCAAGCCAGGTCTGATTACCCAATTGCGATTCGACTAAGTGTCAAATCCCAATTTGTCCCTGATCGTTTGGATGAATTTCCAAGCCAGGTCTGATTACCCAATTGCGATTCGACTAAGTGTCAAATCCCAATTTGTCCCTGATCGTTTGGATGAATTTCCAAGCCAGGTCTGATTACCCAATTGCGATTCGACTAAGTGTCAAATCCCAATTTGTCCCTGATCGTTTGGATGAATTCCCAAGCCAGGTCTGATTACCCAATTGCGATTTGACAAGTCTCAAATCCCAATTTTTCCCCGACCGTTTGGATGAATTTCCAAACCGGGTCTGATTACCCAATTGCGATTTGACAAGTTTCAAATCCCAATTTTCCTTGACCACTTGGATGAATTTCCAAAATAGATCTAACTGCTAGATTACGACTTTGACAAAATGTCGAATCACAAATTTCGTTTCGAGACCTGGGAGGACCAGGCCGATTCGTTCCCGATTCGTCTCCGTTTCGAGGGCTGGGTGGACCAGACCGATTCGAACCCGAATCACGAATTTCGTTTCGAGACCTGGGTGCTCACCCAGGCCGATTCATCTCCAATTCATCCCCGGTTTGAGACTTGGGTGGTCACCCAAGCCAAACCATCCTTGATTTAAAATGTAAAGCAAATTTCAGCTTTGCACGAAAGATTTGGAAGAATTTCCAAGACAAGTTAAAATTCTTCTGCATTGCGGGACCCACTTGGATCCCAAGACTAAATAAGGCAAGTCCTACATTCAGCCCACAATTTTCAAAACGTATGCCCCATAGAAAGATGCGCACATGGCGACGTACCTCAGAAGGGCGAACGGACTTCCGGAGCGCGAGATCTGAGCCAGAAAAAAAAAAGCAGAAGCAGGAAAAATGGAGTTTTGAGAAAACCAAGAATCTGAAACCTACCTAGACTTTTGACCCGTGTGTCAACCGGTTGAGAGCCAGCGCGTCTGACAGAGAATGACACGCAAACTGAGGAGGATTTCTCGCAGTACCTGAGGACAGGCACGAAAACCGAGAAAATCCCAGCGGGCAAAAATCGAGTCATTTATTCTTTGTCCGACGTTCCTTGTGCCAAGAAACGCCAAACAAAGAAGGGGCAACTGTCATAACCCCATTTTTACCCCCGGGATTTTCTCGGGTGTCGGCACGCAAAACGAGGCAGCCCGAACCAAGTCGGCCTGTTCCGACGAGGGCTCATCACCTCAAATACTCCCAAAAAGAAGGTCCGGGACACATTTCCCAAGGTTTGACCAAGTTTGACTAGGGTTGACCAAGTTTGACTAGGGTTGACCGAGGTTTGACCGAGCCGTTTCCAACCCGACTAGGACCCACCGTGCCCAGAAACCCTTGAAATGAAGTCCGGGATACATTTCCAAGAGTTTGGAGAGCTTTGACCAAATTCGACCAAGTTTGACCAAGGTTGACCAAGTTTGACCAAGGTTTGACCGGACCATTGACCAGACCAAAAACTGGCTCGAACTGACCACCCCTTGACCAATGTATAGAGAATATCAAGAGCTTCGATTCCGTACTTTACGGGTCGAAAACGGGCGAGAAACGAGAGGAGTTGTGGCCAAAACTGCGAAAAAACGGTCCGAACACTTAGCCAAATTTTGGTAAGTGTTGTTGACAAAACAGCCTATTTGGGAGGCAACGTTTGCGCAAAGATTCTCTCCGACCCGCTGCAACTTGGTCCGCGAGCCAAGACCCTTAGGCAAGAGGTTCACTTCAGCTACCACACGCAACTTTCGGATCGTCAAGAGCTCCTCCGGTCAAGCCGGAATCTCAGTCAGAAGATGACCCCTTGGCATAAGGAACATTCCGACGGCCTCCGTTCGCAAGATCATATCTTGCGAACCCAAGCTCGCCTCTGTGCAAGGCCTGTACCGTTAAAAAGTAGGTAGCACAAGCTTTCCGACGATACCAAGATCGTCGAAATCCGACATCGGGAGCTACGTCTACCACGCGCGTGAAAACAGGCCGACGAAATAAGGCTTTGCTGAAAGTTTCCGGAATTTTCCCACCGACGTTGCCACGCTTGCGCACAGAGTCTTCCTGACTCGCAACAAGTTGATCTGCGAGCCCGGGCACATTGGAAAGAGGACACATCCATGCACGACGTGGAACTCTCGGATCGCCAAGAATTTATCGGGGTCAGCCGGAATCCTGATCGGAAAACTGCCCTCAAACGGACCAAAAACACCCCGGTGGACCTCTGCTTCGCGGGGCCATATCTCACAAGTCCAAGCTCGGATTCCCGCGAAATCCGGAACCTTGCAAAAATAGGCAGCGCAAGCTTTCCGACGGTACCAAGAACGTCAAAATCCGACATCGGGAGCTAGGTCAAATATGCGCGCGAACTGGGACAAGATTTGAGAAAAAACGCGCTGGGAGCAAAACGCATTTTTTCTCCCGGACAGCCGCCTTCGCGCGCAGAGTCTTTCCTGCTCGCAACAAGTTGATCCGCGAGCCCGGGTGCGTTGGAAAGATAATGACTCCGGCTACGTCGTGGAACTCTCGGTTCGCCGATAGCATCCCCCGTTTGACCGGAATCTACACCGGAAGAGTGCACAAAAACAGCTCCGACACCCCGACTTCCGGGAGCCATAACTCCCTCGTCCGAACTCCGATTCGTGCAAACTTTATATCGTTGGAAAGAGGACGTCGAGAGCTTTCCGACGATATGCCGCATGACCCATTTTGAATCCCGGAAGACCTCCAAAACTGCCCCCGAAAATCGGATAAAAAAGGGTACGCGCACGGAAATCGAGGAGGATTCGAGGAGCTGCTGGCGTGGAAGGATAAGACTGCCACGTGGCAGTACCACAACTCGCGCAGGACCGTCATGCGCCGCGCATGATGGTGCTGCGCGAGGCGTGCAAATCCGTCTATAAAACGCACCCCCCTCCCTTCAGCGTTGGGTCCAAAAAACTTAGAGCGTTTTTTGAGTTTCTTAGTTAGTTTTAGGTAGTTTTTAGGCATAGAATAGGGGTTTAGGGGGTTTGGGTCTTTCTTTGAGGGGGTTTTTGGGGAGTTTTTAGAGTGAGAAGCATCTACTAGGTGCTTCTCTCTCTAACCTCTCCTCATCCTCCCCCCCTCTCTCTCTCTCTAAGCTCTTTCTCTCTCTAAACTCTTTCTTTAGTGGGGTTTTTGGGGAGTTTTTAGGGTGAGAGGCTTCTACTTAGGTGCCTCTCTCTCTAACCTCTCCTCATCCTCCCCCTTCTCTCTTTTTCTTTCTTTTTGTTTATTTATGTTCTATTTATGCTTTTTAGTTCATTTATAGTTTATTTATTGCTTTATTTATTTTTCCTAGTCTATTTATTGCTTTATTTATTTTTCCTAGTCTATTTATTGCTTTATTTATTTTTCCTAGTCTATTTATTGCCTTATTTACATTTTCTAGTCATTTATCGCTTTATTTACATTTCTAGTCATTTATCGCTTTATTTACATTTCTAGTCATTTATCGCTTTATTTACATTTCTAGTCATTTATCGCTTTATTTACATTTTATACGCACTTGTGAATATTTGTTGTGATTATCCCCCCCTCCCCCGGTGTGTTTTAGTACGGCAATATTGAGTGGCTTTGGCGGCTCGCGTAAGTCCTCTAACAAAGGCCGTTGACAACCATGTTAGCCCACGAGGTCTTGACCCGAAAAATACACCGGTTTCCTCGTGTTTTAGTACGGCAAATATTGAGTAGCTTTGGCTCAGTTGCGTAAGACCTCTAACGAGGCCGTAACAACCTTGTTAGCCTACGAGGTATTTGACCCGAAAAATACATCCCCATGTGTTAAATAACGTCATTTATCGCTTTATTTACATTTACTACGTTGTAAATATTATATTGTGAATATTGTCATTTTCCCATTTTTTCCCTTTGTGATTTGGGCGTGATAATCCCGATTGGTCGTGGTGGACTATGTAAGACCTCAAAGAGGCTTTAACCACCACGTAATTCCATAAGGCATTGGACCCATGAAAATCCCGTGTTTTTAAGTCCATTATTTGCTTTAAATTTATTTATCGCTTTCCGCAATGCTTTAAATACATTTATCGCTTTATTTACTTTCACGCGCTTGTAAATATATTGCGTTGTTATTATCCCCGTTCCCCGTGAAAAATGGGCGTGATAATCCCGATTGGTCGTGGTGGACTATTTAAGACCTCAAAGAGGCATTATCCACCATGTAATTCCATAGGCATTGGACCCAACCCCGTTTTTTCAAATTTATACGATTTTCCCATATAAGTCCTTATTTGGGCATGAAAATACGAAGGTTTGGAGGTAAGTCTTTCAATAGCACTAACCCTTCGTGTAAGCCCGAAAAGGCATTGAAACCCCGTTTTCAAATGATTTTCCCATATAAGTCCTATTTGGCGTCGAAGGTTTGGATAAGTCTTTCAATAGCACCAACCCTTCGTGTAAGCCCGAAAAGGCATTGAAACCCATTTTCAAATAGATTTTCTCATTTAAGTCCTATTTGGCGTCGAAGGTTTGGATAAGTCTTTCAATAGCACCAACCCTTCGTGTAAGCCCGAAAAGGCATTGAAACCCATTTTCAAATAGATTTTCTCATTTAAGTCCTATTTGGCGTCGAAGGTTTGGATAAGTCTTTCAATAGCACCAACCCTTCGTGTAAGCCCGAAAAGGCATTGAAACCCCGTTTTCAAATAGATTTTCACCATATAAGTCCTATTTGGCATCGAAGGTTTGGATAAGTCTTTCAATAGCACTAACCCTTCGTGTAAGCCCGAAAAGGCATTGAAACCCCGTTTTCAAATGATTTTCCCCATATAAGTCCTATTTGGCATCGAAGGTTTGGATAAGTCTTTCAATAGCACCAACCCTTCGTGTAAGCCCGAAAAGGCATTGAAACCCCGTTTTCAAATGATTTTCCCCATATAAGTCCTATTTGGCATCGAAGGTTTGGATAAGTCTTTCAATAGCACCAACCCTTCGTGTAAGCCCGAAAAGGCATTGAAACCCCGTTTTCAAATGATTTTCCCCATATAAGTCCTATTTGGCATCGAAGGTTTGGATAAGTCTTTCAATAGCACCAACCCTTCGTGTAAGCCCGAAAAGGCATTGAAACCCCGTTTTCAAATGATTTTCCCCATATAAGTCCTATTTGGCGCCGAAGGTTTGGATAAGTCTTTCAATAGCACCAACCCTTCGTGTAAGCCCGAAAAGGCATTGAAACCCATTTTCAAATAGATTTTCTCATTTAAGTCCTATTTGGCGTCGAATGTTTGGATAAGTCTTTCAATAGCACCAACCCTTCGTGTAAGCCCGAAAAGGCATTGAAACCCCGTTTTCAAATAGATTTTCACCATATAAGTCCTATTTGGCATCGAAGGTTTGGATAAGTCTTTCAATAGCACTAACCCTTCGTGTAAGCCCGAAAAGGCATTGAAACCCCGTTTTCAAATGATTTTCCCCATATAAGTCCTATTTGGCATCGAAGGTTTGGATAAGTCTTTCAATAGCACCAACCCTTCGTGTAAGCCCGAAAAGGCATTGAAACCCCGTTTTCAAATGATTTTCCCCATATAAGTCCTATTTGGCATCGAAGGTTTGGATAAGTCTTTCAATAGCACCAACCCTTCGTGTAAGCCCGAAAAGGCATTGAAACCCCGTTTTCAAATGATTTTCCCCATATAAGTCCTATTTGGCGTCGAAGGTTTGGATAAGTCTTTCAATAGCACCAACCCTTCGTGTAAGCCCGAAAAGGCATTGAAACCCATATTTTCAAATGATTTTCCTCATTTAAGTCCTATTTGGCGTCGAAGGTTTGGATAAGTCTTTCAATAGCACCAACCCTTCGTGTAAGCCCGAAAAGGCATTGAAACCCCGTTTTCAAATGATTTTCCTCATTTAAGTCCTATTTGGCGTCGAAGGTTTGGATAAGTCTTTCAATAGCACCAACCCTTCGTGTAAGCCCGAAAAGGCATTGAAACCCCGTTTTCAAATGATTTTCTCATTTAAGTCCTATTTGGCGTCGAAGGTTTGGATAAGTCTTTCAATAGCACCAACCCTTCGTGTAAGCCCGAAAAGGCATTGAAACCCCATTTTCAAATAGATTTTCTCATTTAAGTCCTATTTGGCGTCGAAGGTTTGGATAAGTCTTTCAATAGCACCAACCCTTCGTGTAAGCCCGAAAAGGCATTGAAACCCTCTTTAAATTGCTTTGTTTTATTCATGTAAATCCTATGGTGGTGTCGAGATTCGAGTAAGTCTTTCAATAGCATCGAATCCCGACCCCACGAGGTCTTGACCCTTTCCCTAAAAATTCTCATGAAATACATTTTGATTAAGTGTTGTGTTCATTGATATGCTGCCAACATGCCATAATCATCCCATACTTGTCATTTTAGTAATTTATGCGCTGCAAACATGCCGTGATTACTCATTTGAACTTCTTATGATTTATGTGCTGCAAACATGCCGTGATCATTCCATACTCATTCATTCTTGTGATTTATGTGCTGCAAACATGCCGTGATTATTTGATTGAATGTTTTACCACTTTGATGCCATGCTCATTCTTGTGATTTATGTGCTGCGAACATGTCGTGATTACTTGTTTGAGTGTTTATTGCTTTGATATAAAAATGTGATTAAAATACACTTTGCCATGAAAACTTTAAAAAGAGTAAACATGGTAATGTGGGCGTTAGAAACGAAGGTATGAGTCCTTTACACGGGGGCGTGGCTGGTACGTGCTTTCGTGTAAGGGATTCTACACGTTCTAACTCCCATAGGATCATGGTCTAAAATTCCCCAAAGTGTGAATTAATCACCCAAAACCCCGCCATTTGACGGACCGCTTTACTCTTGGAAATCAAGGGTAAAGAGATCCCGAATATGGCACAAAAAAAAAACATTAATTGTTTGTCCCGGCACTAGGTGTTAGGATTTCAAGTATATCCTACCACCGAAATGCCCGGAAATTTAAAAGATACAAAGATAAAAGGGATGGTGAAATAAAGAGTCTAATCAAAACCGAACGAAGTCATATTACGTTTGCCATTTTTGGTATATCGTACGACGGAAATCGGGACATTTGTACATAATAAAAACCAACAAACTTAGGCTTAGCAAATAAAGAAAACATTAGGAAGGAGGTAACCGTTTTCTTAAACGGATGTCGTGGGGTGCCTAACACCTTCCCCACGCATAAGCAAACCCCCGAACCTATCTCTGGTTCAAGACCATTTAGTTGTAGATGTCTAAATAGGGTAAAATCTATTAGACATAGGTGCCCAATCACACCTTAAAATTTCCCATGATTGGTGGCGACTCCAAATTTGTGCTCACACGCACACACGTACACAAGTTCCCACACACACACAACTCGTATCTCGAAACGGAAAAGAGATAGAGGAACACACACAACACTCGCCAAATGGGGGTCGGTATCTAGGAAAATAAAAAGAAATACTTTTTAAAAGAAGAAATTTTCCGCCGGTGTCAACAAATAGCACTAACCCTTCATGTAAGCCCGAAAGGCATTGAAACCCCTTTTAAAAAAGGATTTTCACTCATATAAGTCTTATTTGGCCTCAAAGGTTTAGGTAAGTCTTTCAATAGCACTAACCCTTCGTGTAAGTCCGAAAGGCATTGAAACCCCTTTTAAAAATGATTTTCACTCATATAAGTCCTATTCGGCCTCGAAGGTTTAGGTAAGCCTTTCAATAGCACTAATCCTTCGTGTAAGCCCGAAAGGCATTGAAACCCCTTTCAAAAATGATTTTTCATCATATAAGTCCTATTCGGCCTCGAAGGTTTAGGCAAGTCTTTCAATAGCACTAATCCTTCGTGTAAGCCCAAGAGGCATTGAATTCTCTTCTAGAATGCTTTATTTTATTCATGTAAATCCTAAGGTGGTATCGAGATTTGAGTAAGACTTTCAATAGCATTGAATCTCGGCCCCACGAGGTCTTGACCCTTTCCTTAAATTCATTTGTCATAAATTACATTTTGTCATTGCGATTAAGTGTTACATTTATGTCATCCCATTTTTGTCATTCCCATGATGTATTCATCTCATACTCATGATTAATGCGCTGCGAACATACCATGATCATTCCATACTTGTTAGAATTATTTTTAGTAGTTTATGTGCTGCGAACATGCCATGTTTACTTGCTTGTTTGTTTATCCGCTTTGAAATAAATGTGATTAAAATACACTTTGCCATGAAAACTTTAAAAAGAGTAAACATGGTAATGTGGGGCGTTAGAAACGAAGTTGGTGCAACCCAAGGGCTACGGCTCGCCCTAGCTTTTGGGACACCATGGTATGAGTCCTTTACACGGGGGCGTGGCTGGTACGTGCTTTCATGTAAGGGATTCTACACGTTCTAACTCCCATAAAATCATGGTCTAAAATTCCCCAAAGTGTGAATTAATCATCCAAAACCCCGCCATTCGACGGGCCGCTTTGCCCTTGGAAATCAAGGGTAAAGAGATCCCGAATATGGCATCAAAAATATTAATTGTTTATCCCGGCACTAGGTGTTAGGATTTCAAGTATATCCTACCACCAAACTGCCCGGAAATTTAAAAGATACAAAGATAAGAGACGGTGAAATAAAGAGTCTAATCAAAACCAAATAAGGTCAAATCGCATTTGCCACTCTTGGCATATTGCACGACTGAATTTGGGACATTTGTTCATAATTAAAACCAACAAACCTAGGCTTAGCAAATAAAGGGAACACTAGAAGGGAGGTAACCGTTTCTTAACGGATGTCGTGGGGTGCCTAACACCTTCCCCACGCATAAGCAAACCCCCGAACCCATCTCTGGTTCAAGACCATTTTGTTGTAAATGTCTAAACAAGATAAAATCTATTAGACATAGGTGCCCAATCACACCTTAAATTTTCCATGATTGGTGGCGACTCCAAACTTGTGCTCACATGCACACACGTGTTCCTGCACACGCACGCACACACACACACACACACAACTCATATCTCGAAACTTAAAGAGATAGAGAGATCACACACACTTCGCCAAATGGGGGTCGGGATCTAGGAAAAAGAAAAGACCTACTTTAAGGTAAAGAAGATTTTCCGCCGGTGTCGACAGCTCCTAATCGTTCTTCGTCACGTCTTACAATTTTGGGAATCGTTCGATCTTGTTTCCCACGAAACAACTCGTTATTGTCTTGTTTGTGTTTTCTATCATAATTCACATAAAAAAACAGAACAAAAGAATAGGGTGCAACACGAGGATTTCCTAGTAGGTCACCCGTCCTAATACTACTCTCGCCCAAACACGCTTAATTGCGGAGTTCTGATGGGATCCGATTTATTAGTGTTGGTATGATCACACCCGTTATGTTATGTATTTTATATACCTATATGTCTTCTAGGCTTTGTCGTTTCCGTTTGCCCTCCTAATCGTTCTTCGTCACGTCTTCCAATTTTGGGAACCGTTCGATCTCGTTTCCCGCGAAACGACTTGTTATTGTCTTTTTTGTGTTTTCTATCATAATTCACATAAAAAAAGTCGTAAGAATGTTAAAAGCAATAAAAATGTTGATAAAACAGAACAAAAGAATGGGGTGCAACACGAGGACTTCCCAAGAGGTCACCCATCTTAGTACTACTCTCACCCAAACACGCTTAATTGCGGAGTTTTGATGGGATCCGGTGCATTAGTGTTGGTATGATCACACCCGTTAAGTTATGCGTTTTATATACCTATATGTCTTCTAGGCTCTGTCGTCGCCGTTTGCCCTCCTAATCTTTTTTCATCACGTCTTCCAATTTTGGGAACCGTTCGATCTCGTTTCCCGTGAAACGACTCGTTCTTGTCTTGTTTGTGTTTTCTATCATAATTCACATAAAAAAAGGCATGAGAATATTAAAAGTAACAAAAATGTCGATAAAACAGAACAAAATAATGGGGTGCAACATGAGGACTTCCTAGAAGGTCACCCATATTAGTACTACTTCCGCCCAAACACGCTTAACTGCGGAGTTCTGATGGGATCCGGTGCATTAGTGTTGGTATGATCCCACCCGTTATGTTATGCGTTTGATATACCTATATGTCTTCTAGGCTCTGTCGTCTCCGTTTGCCCTCCTAATCGTTCTTCGTCACGTTTTTCAATTTTGGGAATCGTTTGATCTCGTTTCCTGCGAAATGACTCGTTATTGTCTTGTTTGTGTTGTCTTTCATAATTCACATAAAAAAAACAGAACAAAAGAATGGGGTGCAACACGAGGACTTCCTTGGAGTTCACCCGTCCTAGTACTACTCTCGCCCAAACACTCTTAACTGCGGAGTTCTGATAGGATCCGATGCATTAGTGTTGGTATGATCACACCCGTTATGTTATGTGTTTTATATACCTATATGTCTTCTAGGCTCTGTCGTTGCCGTTTGCCCTCCTAATCGTTCTTCGTCACGTCTTCCAATTTTGGGAACCGTTCGATCTCGTTTCTCGCGAAACGACTTGTTATTGTCTTGTTTGTGTTTTCTATCATAATTCACATAAAAAAACGCGTAAGAATGTTAAAAGCAATAAAAATATTGATAAAACAGAACAAAAGAATGGGGTGCAACACGAGGACTTCTCAGGAGGTCACCCATCCTAGTACTACTCTCGCCCAAACACGCTTAACTGCGTAGTTCTGATGGGATCCGGTCCATTAGTGTTGGTATGATCGCACCCGTTATGTTATGCGCTTTGTATACCTATATGTCTTCTAGGCTCTGTCGTCCCCATTTGCCCTCCTAATCGTTCGTCGTCTCCTCTTCCAATTTTGAGAACCTTTCACTCTCGTTTCACACGAAATGACTTGTTGTTGTCTTGTTTGTGTTTTCTATCATAATTCACATAAAAAAAGGCGTGAGAATTTTAAAAGTAACAAAAATGTTGATAAAACAAAACAAAAGAATGCGGTGCAACACAAGGACTTCCCAGGAGGTCACCCATCCTAGTACTATCTCGCCCAAACACGCTTAACTGCGGAGTTCTGATGGGATCCGGTGCATTAGTGTTGATATGATCGCACCCATTATGTTATGCGTTTTATATACCTATATGTTTTCTTGGCACTGTCGTCTCCGTTTGCCCTGCTAATCATTCTTCGTCACGTCTTGCAATTTTGGGAACCGTTCGATCTCGTTTCCCGTGAAACAACTCGTTATTGTCTTGTTTGTGTTTTCTATCATAATTCACATAAAAAAAGGCGTAAGAATATTAAAAGCAACAAAAATGTAGATAAAACAGAACAAAAGAATGGGGTGCAACACGAGGACTTCCCAAGTGGTCACCCATCCTAGTACTATTCTCGCCCATACACGTTTAACTGCGGAGTTCTGATGGGATCCGGTGCATTAGTGTTGGTATGATCGCATCCGTTGTGTTATGCGTTTTATATACCTATATATCTTCTTGATTTTGCTTAACACGTTGAGTTCTCTGGATTCTAGCTTTTCATTTAAAATAAATACTCCTGATTAATTCCAACTCATCAGTCCAATAACTAAAACCCCAAAAAGAGAGAGCTTTTTTTTTAAGAAAAGGAAATGTTATTTCCACAGTAATTATTGTTATTTCCGCACCATTTGATGTGGAAATAACAAATTCAATTTTTAATTTGCATTGTTGTTTGTTATTTCCACATCAAATGGGTCGGAAATAACAACATTTGGTTTGGAAATAACTTTACCCTTTTTAAATACTTTTGTAACCTAACATTTATCTTGTTAGACTAACTTCGTGAGGGAGATAAATAACAAAAGTAACATTGAAGCACTAAGTGTTCAGTCGTGACTCGTAAGCATACAACCCTCTCCCCCTCCGCATCTCCCCTCCACCCCCAGCAAGGATCACTACTCCAGCGATGACTACGAGACTCAAATTCCAATCGATTAAGTTGGATGAAACCATAGTGGTCGAGGTCTGAGTAGCAAAATCAAATAAAGAGAGACGTCGTGAGATAAATATAAAAAAAATGCTTTGTGTACGGACATTCACATGGGATCCAATAAAGCCACATGTCTTTTGTAAAAATAATAAAAAATTGCTTTGAATGTCTCATGGTTAGTCTCTGGTTAGCATTTCGCTAAATTTTTTAAAAGAATATTGGGAACATGTGTCATATTTTTATTGGTGGAACATAAGGTGGAGCACAACATATGGGAACTGAAGATTTTCGTCTTTGGAATAAATGTGACAAAAAACTTATATTTGGTATGTGGAGTTGAAACAAGAAGATCGTGACCAGGGGAGGAATCAGGATTTTTTTATTTGGGTGTACAAAACTAATTTTCTAAATCTTTTAATTTGTTAATAATTATATATATTATAAAAGATTTAAATAATAATAATAATAATAATTGTAGGGGCCATAAGGCCCATAACACCCCACCCTTGGTTGTAGTTCGGTCCATAATGGTGACGGTTGTAGTAGAGGTTTTAATCAATTATGGGCTGCCTAGGCCCGATAATAAATCTTTTTTTTATTATTATTATCTTTTTTTGTTCCTTTATGACATGGGTGTTCGTGCTTGAAGCAAGAGTATTATACATCTTTGGCAAAAATTCACTTTTGATTCTTATATTTTTGGGGTGTTTTCATTATGGTCCTTATGTTTTAAAAGTTTCATTTTAGTCCTTGATTTTTCGGACATATGTTATATTTGATGAGAATGTTTTTAAAAAATAAGTAAAATAAAAAGGGTAAGGACTCAAATGAACCTATATCCTAAAATTAAGAACTAAAATAAAACATTATAAAATATTGGAACCAAAATGAAAACATACTCAAAAAACAAAAGTATATTTTTGCCTACATCTTTTTCACTGAGTTGACAATAACGAATTAGTGGGTTTCCAGCGTTTCATTTTTCAACTACAATGAAAAGTCTTTTTATCTTACAATTATGCTCGTTAGTTAGCTTAGATATCTCTGAATGCTATACGGTTTATACCCATAGAGATCTCTGACTTCTGTCTTGGATCAGGATGATTTTGTTATCTCCATTGTGAAGATTATCATTTTTAGTAAAACTTGTAACATGGTCAAATTTAAAGGTCCGATAACATGAAAGAAAATGTCCACGGTATTTCTTCCTTTTGATTTTCTTGGATTTTGTGATGCGGACGATGTTGTTGGTGATAGAGTTTGTAAATAGGATTCAGGTTTAGAGGAATTTTAGCATTTGAAGTTGGAGTTTTTGATGAGTGCATATGTATATTAATGTTTGTAAAAATGCCCAAAGGGCTTTCTTTGTTAGTAATTTATTTTGGACTTGGATGTTTTCCCTTTGCTTCTTGTCATGGCAATAACTGTACTCTTTTTTTTTAGGAAGGCAATATTTATACTCAACGATGCTTGGCCAATCCTTTCATTTTGAGGATAATATCTTAATTCTTCCAAAATAAATGGTTTTAGGATTAATTGTTGGTATTAGTTGTGAACTTGCGATGCATAATGCATTGTCACCGTTCGGTTACCTTCATAGACAAGAGAGGAGAGAGAGAGAGAGAGAGATTTTCACATTATACATTTAACCAACCCTTTGGCATTTGTAATTCATTAAAACATGAGTCATGTAGAAGATGACATTAGCATTAGGAGACGTTTGGTTCACTTGATGTTATATTATAACGTGATGTTAGATTCCTTGAATCTTTGATTCATGGAATCACATCATGAGAATATAAGATTACGGTATTTGGTTCGTTAGTCACATTCTAATGAGATTCTCTTAATGTATCATTCCTATGTTTGGTTGGTTCACAACATTCACCAAATTAATAAAAAAAAAATTATAAATTGATTAAAATAATCTAAAAAACTAAAAAGTAACAAAAATACCATTAACATCACAAAAATGAACAAAATATTCCTAGAACCATCAAAATTACCAAAATATCTCTGAAACTATTGAAAATACCAAAATACCTCCCAAAACCAATAAAATCACCAAAATACACCCGGAACCTCTAAAATGAGCAAAATAACCTTGAAACTTCTAAAATGACCAAAATATCCTTAGAATCCCTAAAAATGACTAAAATACCCTAAGAATCCTAAATTGACCAAAATAACCCAGAAACATCTAAATAACCAAAATATCCCTAAAACCATTGACAATGACCAAAATACCCTCAAAATCCTAAAATGACCAAAATGTCTTGAAACCTCTAAAATGACCAAAATACCCCTAGAATTAAGGATGGCAATGAGGCGGTATGGGTCGGGTTTCACCCCGCCTCGCCCCGCCTGCTTCAACGGGTACTCGATTAACCCGACCCAACCCAATTCAGTTATTATTTTTAAAATCGTTGTTTTTATTCTGATTGCTGCCTAATTGATAATTCTGTTCTTTGGATCATGTAAAGCATTGGTGCTTTATGTAGATAGAGCTGTACAAATTTTCATGCCACCTTGATATCTCACTGAATTTCCAAGTTGTGCAAAATATGAGTTGTTCTCATGGGTCTAGTCCAGTCCAATTGAGATGTTGATTGTACTACTTTATTTCTGCAAAGTTTGAGTTTTGATGTTCTTTGTGAAGCAATTGTAGTTCAAAGCAAGCTAATTTGACATCAATCATTTATTTTATGTGTGAGAGGGGGTGTGATTAAATCAGAACTTTTGACAATCATTCTGCCAATGCTGTGATTGAAACCATTATCAAACCATTCATGCTGGCATTTTTTTTCTAAGTTCTGTACTATTAAACAACAATAGCATCTTGTTGCTTAAATACTTGGAACCTTTCCTTGTGATCAAGTGACAAAATAGGATACTCTATAAAGTATAACATGATGAAACTAAATCCATCCTAGGGCCAACAGAGGAGCCTCCCAGTATGCAAAAGCACATAAAATATGTGACTACATGAATGTCTACAATAATTCCATAAATAATACAAGAATGTCCACAATAGAAAAATTTAAATGAAAATCCAAGTCAAACATTTAACAAGCAAATCGAGTATGAAGCTACTACATATTTAACACAAAACAACGATGGCATCAATTTCAGCTTCCTCAAGTTGGAGTAGTCCATGCTCTATCATCATCACATCAATTTCCATGTTCTTTCCTCCGCTCTCAACAACCTAATAGATAAAACATACGCAATAACTTTGAATTAAAAATATAAATTATTACAACCATTCTAGGTGCAATTAGTAGTAAAATCATAAGAGTGGTGCCTACACAAAAACTTTCAAAAAGCAACAACTCATTTCAAATAGACCGTAAGCTCCATGGCACCACTTTCCTCCTCTTCATGATCACCATAGTCCTCAAGAATGTTTTGAATTGTGGCATCTTCTGGCATAGGTGAAGAACCTACAATAAAAAATAATAACACAACACAAAATAAACCCCATTACATATTCACAAAAGAATCAATAATACAATCATGATTTCATGAAACAAATAAAATTGCTTACTTTTAAGTTCACTCCATAACCAACTTTGTGCACACATCAATGCTTCTAAGGTTCTTGGATGAAGACGGCTACGGTGTGGACTCAACAATCTCCCACTAGTACTAAAAGTAGACTCTGATGCAACGGTTGTCACAAGAATAGCTAAAATATCTCTTGCAAGGCGTTGCAAAGTAGGATACTTCAATCCATTGTGATTCTACCAACCCAAAATATCAAATATTTCACTTCTTTTCAATAGTCCTTCCTTAATATATGTATCAAACTCTCCTACAACACTCTCACATTTTTTGTTTCTGTTATTAGTAATATTACTAACAAAAGAATCAAATTTCCTTAACCGGTTCTGCACAAAGTCATGTGAAACACTTTCCATAGAAGATGGAGGTTGAAAACAACTTGCTTCTTCATCCGCGTTTTCACTACCATACTCCGCAAGCAAGTCGTAAAAGATTTTCTTAATTTTTTCAATTTCTTCAGAACCCCTGCGATCGTAGATTTTTTGGTAATAAAATTCCATTATCTTCATTTTATACCTAGGATCTAAGATAGCCGCAATACACATGATCCCATTGACAACACTCCTATCAAATTTCTCTAACATTTTTTATGCCATAAGCTTGATCAATTCATTTGGACTTACAATCCACTCATTTAATTCCATCTTTAATTCACACAACATAGGAAAATATTCATTAGCTATAGGGTAGGTAGTGCCAGAAAACAACTTCGTAACACTGTAAAATACCTCTAGTTTCTCACAGATATCTTTTGCTACCTCCCAATCTCTCTCATTTGGCATGCAAGTGTATAAAGCATCAAAATGCCTCAAACTGGAAAATACATCTTTATAAATTAATGCACTTGAAAGCATCAAATACGTAGAGTTCCAACGAGTCTTACAATCAAGTACCAATTCCTTGGTATTTGAAATACGCAAGTGTTGACTTGATTCATCAAATTTTTGCCTTCTCTTTGGTGATGCCGTCCAAAAAAGTACACTATCCCTAATTCTCACCAAATACAACTACGCCATCTTGAACCACCAAATTCAATATATGAGCAACACAACGCATGTGTAACAATGATCCACCTAAAGCAAGTGAACTAACTTGAAGCTTTTCTAACAGAATTCTCATCATAGCATCATTTGTGGTACAATTATCCATAGTCACTGTTGATAACTTCCTATCAACATTCCACTCTAAAAGACACTCTAAAAGAACAGTAGAAAAGACTTTTTTTGTGTGTGGAGATTGTACATAGATAAACCTAAAACAAATCAATTAAGTGATTACAACATACTTTAACAAAAGCTAGTACAATCAGTGACAAACTTTTAAAAAAATAATATAGCTTAATAAAAATTTACCTCATAACCTGGCTTTCCAAAATCTAAGAGTCATTGATGTAGTGCCCCGTGACTACCATGAACCCTCTCTTCTTATTACTCGAAGTCCACATATCTGTTGTGATGGCAACTCTACTTTCATTATTGTCAATCTTTGCCATGGTCTTCTACTTCTCATAATCATATATCTTCAAGATGTCTCATTTCAAAGTATTTCTTGAAACCAACTTAAAATTTGGTTGAAGACCACTCACAAATTTTCTAAACCCAACATGATCAACCATCGCAAGAGGGTACTCATGCATAATGACCATGTGGGCAAGATCCTCCCTCGAACCCTCTTGGTCAAAATTATATGGGCTCGCACTCACTTTCTTATTCGTCTTTCCTTGCTCTTTCAACATGACTTGTCTCCTAAGATCCCCTCGAAGCTTCAATGTTTGACATCTCTCAAGATGAGTACGTAAATGATTTGTCCCTTGTTTACTTTCTCTCAACAAATACTTTTTACAATAGTTGCATTGGGCCTTCATCTTCCCCTCAACATTTTTTAACTTAAAGTGATTCCATACTGTCCCTTTCTTTTACTAACCCCCTCTTGTATATTCTCCACTTCTTGTAGATTCTCAATTGGAGTAGGATCCTCGTTAGAGGTGATGTCCTCTACCAACATCGGCGTTGAGGTAGTGGCTGTGTTAGACATATCTCTACATACACAATATCAAAGTAAATGAGTATAGGACTTATTAAGTTAACAAAGTACAACTAACAGATAAGCTTTCCATACATAATATCAAACACATGCACATGTCCAAAGCAGTCAACACCATACTTGAGAAATCATGCAAGCAGCAATATGATAACCAACACCAAGACATGAGATAATTAGGAAATAGGTAAAGCCGAAACCCCCACACTACGTTCAATTCACACACAGAGAGGTTAAGGTAGGTTGAAACCTGATCTAAATGCTTAATTGAAGAAACTAGCACACCAGTCCAACCAGAGGAGAATAATGTTTTAATCACACAACCATTCTGAAATGCATTATCCAACTACAGGACTCATATATCAGAGGACTCTTATCACATGCTATTTCATACCAACTAGTACCCCAAAAGGCCAAAAGCAAATATCGGGTCAATTAAAGCCTAAATCAACTAAGCATCAATCAACAAAGCAATCACAACCAACACTATGCAACCATTGATTCAACCATCACAGATTTTGGCAGATCACCACAATTTGGCAAGAATTGTCGCACTAACACTCACTACACTGATGTCACCAGATTACCTCCTTGACTTTGTATTTTGAAAACCTTCCCTTGTATACTGATCATTGTACAGCTATATATAGATACTATCAAATATCAATCACACTTGTATCATTGAGGAAAATTATAATACAAAACCTCTGATTTCTATAATAATCTAATAACATATCAATAATAGTACCAATGGAATGGACAGAGAAAAAAGGGTACAACAAGCTAATAACCAAACATCCAAAATGCCACTGCCATGCTTACTAATACGAGTCCAAAATCTAATCTAAAGCTCAAAATTTTAGCTCCAATCAAAACTCAAGCACCAAATGTCACTGACTAACTAATAATTGATAAAATCAAACAAACCCCTTACTTAATTAATTAGACTCAAGCAAACATAATCTATCTTCCATAAACAACATGAAAACAAAACAAACCCAGATGCCAAAATAACCTAAAATATACTCACAGCATCACTTAAATTCAAACCAAATTACCAAAAAAAAAAAAAATCTTTTTTTCAAAACCAACAAAAACCCAGATACCAAACCAGCTCAAATTGCTTAAAACCACTAAAAACAATAACAATAGCCCATCAATCATGATATAAAACCAAAAAAATCCACATATTAAAAAAAACCCATATAACAAAAACACAAAACGAAGTGAATAACTGATTGTTTACCGGGAAGTTCTTGGATCGAAGAAGTCTTTGCCAGCTCCCTTGCACTTCTTCTTCTACGCCGAGATGCGAAGCCAGGACCAGTACCGAGAAATCGTCCGATGAGGTGAAAGATTTCCAACAATCGTCCAATGAGGAGATTGAGATCGAGATCGAGATCGGATGCGATAGGGAGGCCAGAGAGAGGCTCGATGGTTTCGGGTCTTTTTTTTTTTGGATTTTTAGGGTTTTTTTTTTTAAATACTTCGGGTCATATTCGGGTTTTTCAACAAAACCCGACCCGATTAAAACCCGTTTCGGGTTCAAAAAACCTAACCCGATACCCTATTACATAAACGGAGCGAAAAAAAAACCCGATGTAATTGGGGCGGGTACCCGCGGGTCGCAGGTTTATTGCCATCCCTACCTAGAACCCTTAAAAATGACTAAATACCCTCAGAATCCTAAATAACCAAAATAACCCTAAAACTTATAAAATGACCAAAATATCCCTAGAACCCCTAAAAATGACTAAATACCCTTAGAATCCTAAAATAACCAAAATAACACTGAAACCTCTAAAAAGACCAAAATAACCTTGAAACCTATAAAATGACTAAAATACCCTTTGAATCCTAAAATGACAAAAATAATCCCGAAACCTAGAAAATGACTAAAATACCATTGAAACCTCCAAATGACAAAAATAACCCTGAAACCTTTAAAATACCTCAGAAAACCTCTAAAATGATCAAAATACCCCCAAAACCTCTAAAAAAAAAAAAAACTTGGAATCCAAAAATTACCAAAATACTTATGGAAACCTACAAAATGACAAACCTCTAAAATGACCAAAATACCCTTGTAACCACTAATACGACCACAACACTCCCAAAACCTAAAAAAGAAAATGTCCAAAATAACTGTGGGAATCATTTACCTTTTTGGTCCCGTATTAGCTTAATTTGAGTTGGATATTCAATTTTCATTGTTTTACTAAGGTGGTTGTATGTTTGGAATAGCTTTGTGCCAGAATAAAAATCATATTGAAATTTTTTTTGTATTACTTTTGAGAATGAAGGAAAATTAAAGGAAAAAGGGTATACATTGACACCCCCGAGGTATGACGAAATTACACTCTCTATACCCGATTTTCGAGAAATGACACTTTGCCCCCAAAATGACTAAATAAGTTGACACTCTGCCACCGAGGTATTTTGGTGGTTTTAAGGATATTTTGGTCATTTTTGTCATTTTGGGTTATTTTGGTTGTTTTGGTTGTTTTAAGGGTATTTTGGTAATTTGATAGGTCTCAAGCTTATTTTTGTCATTTTGGATGTTCCGATGGTATTGTGGTCATTTTAGGGGTTTCGAGATATTTTGGTCACTTTAGTGGTTTCTGGGTATTTTGGTCATTTTAAGGATTTCAGGGGTATTTTGGTCACTTTGGTGATTCCCGGGGCATTTTGGTTATTTTAGGGGTTCCAGGGATATTTTGGTCATTATAGAGTTCTAGGGGTATTTTGGTCATTTTGGAGCTTTCAGGAGTATTTGGGTCATTTTGGGGGTTTTGGGGTTATTCAGGTCATTTTGGACGTTTTGGGTGTATATTGGTCATTTTAGAGGTTCTAAGGATATTTTGGTCATTATAGGGTTCTAGGGGTATTTTGGTCATTTTTGGGGTTTCGGGGTTAGTCTGGTCATTTTGGACGTTTTAGGTGTATATTGGTCATTTTAGAGGTTCCGAGGATATTTTAGTCATTATAGGTTTCTAGGGGTATTTTGGTCATTTTGGAGGTTTTGGAGTATTTGGATCATTTTTTGGGTTATTCTGGTCATTTTTTTAGGTTTGGATATTTTGGTCATTTTTTGGGTTATTCTAGTCATTTTGGACGTTTTTGGTATATAATGGTTATTTTTTTAGGTTTGGGGGGTATTTTAGTCATTTTTGGGTTTTGGGGGTATTATGGTCATTTTTGTACATTTTGGAGGTATCAAGAGTATTTTGGTCATATTTGGGGTTTCAAGGATATTTTGGACATTTTTTGTGTATATTGGTCATTTTTTAGGTTTAAGGGATATTTTGGTTATTTTTGGAGTATATTGGTCATTTTTTCAGATTTTAAGAGTATTATGGTCATTTTCAGACATTTCGGGAGTATATTAGTCATTTTAGAGGTTTTATTGATATTTTGATCAATTATGAGATTTAATAGATATTTTGGTCATTTTTATGGGTATATTGGTTATTTTTAAGGTATCTAAGGGTATTTTACTCATTATCCAATGGCAATTTTTTAATTACAATTTATTAGTTTTTTTTTAATAAAAAAATAAATAAAATAAAATTTGTCACATTCTCATAAGAGTGGAATATAATATTCCTTTAATGTAAAGATAAAGATGTAATCACATCACACCAATTTAGGGTGATGTGAATCTACTTGTAATCTTACATTACGGATATATAAATGAACCAAACACCGTGATGTAAAATATTACACTAATATCATTACGATCACAGATATATTAAGTGAACTAAACGCATTGTTATCATCGTCAACAATTCCAAAGATTAGTTTAGTTGCGTACATGGTATTATCCCAGTGATTCAAACTCTCATTATTTTTTATTCCCCAGTAGAAACGAATGTGGATGCTGGAAGAAGTTGAGAAGTGAAAACCCAACTCTGCTGACGTCTAACTCAAAAAGGGGTAAATGAAATGACTAAATCCTGGATTATAAAACCGGAAGCCCAAAATAATGCCGATGACTCCAATTGGCCACAAGTGCAAGTATTTCTATGGCCAGACAAAAATAAGTCAAATGTATCAAAAGAAGGAAACAAAAGACTTGGCATCGTTTAATTTTTTTTTTTTTGGTTTCTTTTTGGGATGGCGGGGGAGGGGACATATACAAGACTTCAAGCATGAGAATCAACAGAAATTAAAATCCTTCTTATTAAAAAGAATTGAATGAACATTAATTTCCGAAGTACCTCCAAAACAAAAAAAGAAGATAAATCTTCATTTCCATTAGTGCATATAGGATTTCCTTCACCACAATTTTACGTAAGACGAAACCAAAAACTATATTTGCAATTAGTGGTGGCAACCTTAGAGAATATGATATTTAAAAGGTCAAATGACAAAGGCTTAAAAGAGAGCTTCCATGAGCAAGATAATAAATGTAAAAAAAAAAGAAGCTCGACGATGAGAGAAAGGATCATGAAGCTCCCAAATTTGGATTTTTTGCTAGCAATGGACAGCCCCAAGAATTCTGACGAAGTCCATGTAGCTAAGATACAACAGAGTAGAAGCATGCCCCATCAGCCTCAAAACAACTTGTTTGTAGGGCAAGATCAGATCTCTGCATAAAACCATAATTAAAAACCAAAGTCAGAAGATTTTATTCAATAATCCTATTATAAAATATCATGTAACTTTGATGTGAGTAACTTTCAAGAGAAAGATTTTTTTTTTTTTTAAATCACCATTACAAAAAAAATTCAATTAACATTTATATATTGCCTTAAAGAGAGCACAAGAACAAGAATGTTTTACCACTTACAAATCTCCTAGAAAAATAAAAAGGTAACGGAGAGGGAAAAAAAGTGTACAAGTACTTAGTGATACAGCTGCAAGAATGATTTCAATTCACTCAACAATCATAAAGAATTCTTCATACAAATCAATGGAATCATACTAAAGCATATATATATATATCAATTCCCTAATTATATAAATGATAATGCCGGCATCCTAAGCCAACCCCACTCCTAAAAGTAACAAAGCCCACTAGTAAAACAAGTTTTGATAATGGTAGGCTGAGATAATAGCAATTACATCTTGCCTGTAAAACTTCCTAAATCTCCACTTTTAAGTAAAAGGTTTGCTGATACTATGACAATTCAAACAAAATTTAACAGCCCAATATGTCCGCCAAGTTGAAGCTTAACTAAGAGTTTCCTTCTGTGCTTTCCAAATGCACTGCTACTGATATAGTTGAAGGAGTCACACAATAAAACAACCAAACAGTCAAAACAAAAGCGTATATATAAGACGAACCATGAAGTCAACCACTTAATCTTTCAGAGATGGTTTCACAGGTGAAGAAAGAAACCATTAAGCAAAAGCAACAGATTATTACTGCTAATCAACATGCCCAGGCATCATAGGATTTATATATAAACTTGAATTATAAGCACACATGCTCCTTTTCACAAGTGGCTCAATGAAACGTGCTTGTTTTTATGTACACAAAATAACTAAGGACACGTTTGGCACATTGTAATGGTTATTACACTGTAATAGGAATCAATATTACAAGGAATAAAAGAAGTTGTAATGTAATAACTATCATCATTCATCTGTTTGGTGACAACACACGAATAGAACACTAAATTTGTACTTTATATTTTATAACATGATTAATATACAAGTATTGTTTATTTTATGAGTATTAATAATTTTAAAACATTTTTTAAACTTGGATTTTGAATGATATATATATATATAGAGAGAGAGAGAGAGAGAGAGAGAGAGAGAGAGAGAGAGATTAAAAAAAAAGTGGTAGTCAACTATGATTTTTGGAATTTTTTTATTTTATTTTATTTTTTGAGCTTATTACGTGATCTAAGGAATAGCTATTACAGCCATTTTGATAAGGAATGGCTATTCCTCATTTTAAAGAATAGTCATTCTTAAGGAATAGCTATTCCTTATAATGAAAGCGTAACCAAACAACCGAATAGTTATTTCTTAGGAATAGCTATTACATTACAAGACTTATTACAGTATAGCAAACGTGCCCTAATGGTATGCATCACAATAATCACAATATAGTAAAAGAACAAAAAAAGTCAAACTTTTTTTTATAAGTAACAAAAATTGTATTAGAATAAGAAAAGGGGAACCTGAGCATCAATTACTTTAGAATTATCTCCTTCCTGTGGCTTTTGTGTATGCATCAACATGGGATCCTACCACCAATTATAATTTCTTTGCATCCCATCATTGCCAGAGTTGCCAAACCTTGATGCTGGATATCTGTGCTGGAAAGCCTTAGACGATCCTTGTGACATTGAAGTTCCAGAGTGGACCTTACTTGATTTTTTAGATGCTCGAGGACTTGAAATGTGACCACCAGCAGTTAAAGTAGATATCTTATGACCCTTAGTTGATGGTGTTGCAGGAGACCTCCAGCTGTTCTTTTTGGCTTTTCTATTGGAGAAGTCACCAGGATCCTCTGTTATCCAGCCACCTCGATGTTTTGATTTTTGTGGTGTAGGAATGTCTCCAGGATCCTCCATTATCCAGCCACCTCTGCGTTTTGATTTTTGTGGTGTAGTATTGCCTTGTTCTTCATTTCTGTTTGTCTTCCTTTTACGAACCTTACCAAGATCATGAGGCAAAGACTTGAATTCTGAGTAGTCTCTCTGTTCGTTGTGAAATCTCAGAGTTGGGGTTGAGAATTCACGACTCCTCTTGCCAGCCTGCAGAAAGTCAGAAATTACACACCCCAGTTGATATTAGAGAAGCATAAAACTTTTAAAGGTAAATGGAAGTTAGAAAGAAGGAACGGGTGTGCAAATTAACACCCAATTGATATGGAGGATCATGCTTTACATAATAATTTTAAGAACCAGAACAATTTTTTTCTGAAACTTACCCTAGCTGAACTCATGCATTCACGGGCAAAATGCCCTTCTTCACCGCACTTATAGCATGAACTAGGTGACACCATACCAATGGCTTCCCCGCGTGCCTTTGTGCATGCCTATAAAAATGAGGTAAACTATCGAATGTCAAAAAACAAAAAGTTGCTTCGGAGAAACTAGAAGAATATTACAAAATTACATTAAGAACGAAGGTATCTGGTGCCCATATTAATAAATAAGCAAAGATTCTATCACACAAACCTATAATAGGCATGAATTGTTATAGGGAAAAAAAAAAAAGTACACTTCTAAAAATTTCAAAAGACATGGAAAGTTTCAGAGTAATGAGTAAATATATTTCACAAAGAGGTTGACAAAAAAAAATAAGCGTGACATGAAAACAAGATTTTTACTTATAGATGGCAAAATTCCTCATCAGTCAAAAACAATATGCATCAAGAATAGCCCTATTCATGTCTTGCTTCTAGAATCAACTTACAATTAATTAAAGAGCAGCATACATAATCAATGCTATAGACAAATTGCTTAAACTCTAGAGTTTGATGAAACTGCAAAGAAACAATCTACATATAAATGTTAAGTTTACATCCACTACAGATCCAAACCAGACAATCAAGAGAAATAATTGAATTTTCATTATATCCATCAAAATTGAATCTGCATTATGAATCAGAAATTCTCATTGACATTTTGTTCAACGTAGGCCTTGCATGTCCAATTTCAACAGGGTAAATTTTTTAATTTTTTTCCTGGTAAGTAAAAAAGGGTAGATCATGAGTCTTTGGACATTTGAAATGATACTTTTCCAGCACATACAGTGGCACAGCTGGGGTCCGATTAATAATATTTTTTTTTTTGTATAAATCCATTTGTAATTTTTTTGTGGAAGTATGAAGGCTAAGTAAAAAATTTGGGCTAATTTTTGCTGATGTTATTTGGGCTATTTTTGGTGTTACTTGTTCTTGTTTTTTAGTTTAAAGGCAGCTAAAAATGATTTGATGGTAATTTCAGTAATACTGACGCCACTTAGTGTTTTTTAATTTTTTTAGTCGGTCAAATTCTAAAATTCCCAAAATTTCTAATTTATATACCTAAGTAAATATATATTTTTTAATTTGAGTGGGGTCAACTGACCCCACTCACCACTACTAGTCCCGCCCATGAGCACATATAAAACACCCATCCTGCTCTTCTGAAGACCAGCCTTATTAATTCATTCAATAAGATCATCAAACAAAAATAACAATGGCAGGACAGCTACATCAGTATATCAATTTCATGCCAGTAAAATAAAAAATGCCAGCATCTGATAGATATTTTGATCAATCAATATATGTTTTACCATTCTACCAATCAACTTCAATATTCAACCATTTCACCAAAATTAGACACGAACACACACATGCACAACCCAAATGGTAAGGCCATTGAAAACATTGAATAAAACTTACCAAACCAGTATGGCCCAATTGACCACATTTATAACAAGAAATTACTCTTGGGCTGGTACTAACAGAGCCAACACAACATAAATGGCCAAATCTCTTGCAGATATAACATTGTATTCCCTGAATAGGCAAAGGGGGAAAAAATTAATTATGGGACAAGAATTTCAAGATTCAAACCATCTTTATTCAAATTAATACTTAAAAAAATAATAAAAATAAAAACTCTAGAAAATGACAGAAAAGGTATGAAAGAAGGGGAAAAATTTATAGAAGAGTAAACAACCTTGAGATCATCAGGTGAATAATCATTCCTGCATGAAAACATTTCATGTCCTGAATCTCCGCATTTTAAACAAATTTTCAAACTTGGAGTGCCACCCTTGTGCTTTTCTGGACAGTCTTTTGCTCGGTGGCCACCTTTTTTGCAAATAAAGCAATCTTGTCCCTGCAAAGAAACCAAGCAGTAAAGCAAACACACAGATATGGATGATGATCAGAATCAGAAGTCCATAGTATATAGAAACATGCATATATGCACGTGAGCACCCATAAACACATATGCACAAGCTAGTGTACAAATAACATGCACGAATGTGCAGAATATATATACAACTTAGGGTAAAAACACAAACATGCGTGCGCGCACACACACTTAAGGGTACAATCTAACAACCAAGAAATGATGAATATGACAACAATTAGTAGTGCAGGAAATAAGTCTTCCAACAACAAAAAAACCAACTATTCTCTGAAGATCTCCCCTCCCCCCTTTCTCTCTTACACAACATAATGGGAAAGAAAACGAGCTTGAAATTTCAGAGAACACAGAATGACCCAAACAAGCTTCAATTTGTCTCTTACAAACCTTTGAGCATTGCTTTGCATTGTGCTCCAGACTCCCGCAAACAAAGCATGGTTTCTTCCGCTTAGCTGCCGTACAGTTTGCCACTGAATGGCCTTCTTCACCACAATTAAAGCAAGCTCCCCAACCGCTATCTGGAGGATCAAAATACCTTGGCCCCCGCTGAGAGAATGGAAATCATAGAGATACCAAACTAAGCCTTCATATGGAATTGTATTTTCAAAATTGTCATTTTTGAGAGCAAATATTTGAACTCACAAGAAGCTTCCGGAACACGATGTTGTCAGTTATCTCAACAGCATTTGGTTCAACAGTCTCCTCCTCCTTCTCTTTCTCGTTAGAGACAATCACCTAAAGCAATAAAAATGTGTCCAAAACAGTCATACTCATATTCTCATGACCCAAAAGTCCATTTTTACTCATTTGTGGAAATGGGAAAATTTATATTCAAAAGTCTTGTAGCTCAGTGGCATTACGAGGAGACCCAGGTTTCGAATCCCACTCCACCACTTGTTATAATAATTGCATTATCAATATATATCTATATATATAACAAAATTTCATTAATCATAGTAGCATAAGGAAGATTATAATTGTTTGCAAATTAACAAAAACTCACGGATTGGTCTCCAATCTCGATCTTCTTAAGCTTCTTCTTCTTCTTCCTCTCCCTCTTAACAAGTTTCTCATTTACGTGACTGCCACTGGGGATTTCAACCACCTCTTCCTCTTCTTCTTCCAAGGCAAACGAGGAAGAAGAAGACACCACCACCACACCAGAAGAAGATCCACCGCCACCAATTCTTCCCAGAGATTCATTCGAAACGTCGTCGTCGTCGGGAACCAACTTCGCGGCGCGCATCAACAACGACTTCTCGACGATCTTCAGGCTCAAATCCTCGTTCGCCTCATTGTCGCCGTCGTCGTCGCTAAGTAACACCACCGAATTCGCCGACTTGCCAGCGCCGCCTTCTTCTTCTTCTTCGAAATCGAGCTTCGCTTTCCGCTTCTCCCTCTTCCCCATGTTCGATAATACCAAGTGCTCGGACGGGACGGCAGCGATTGTAGAAATACAAGACAAGACAAAGAGTTTAGGGTTTGGGTTCGCCAACGAAACCGTTCAAATATATTACTGAGAACTGAGAAGTGAGGGAGGGCTGAGGGGAAAGAAAGAAAAAGAAATGGGCGGGCGAATGGGTGGATTTGGGGGGTATGGGTTAGGGTTTTTTTTTAATAAAAAATATTATACTTATTTGGTCGGGGCAGGTACCTGACCAAAAACATAAAACCCACAGTCTGCCCGTAGTTTGAATAAAAAATAAAATAGTATCTGTATCCGTCCATTAATGGTCTCGCGGGCAGGTTTTCAGTCGGACTATTTTGTCAGGTGGGTCGGGTTTGCGGGTATTTGCCCATCCCTAACTATTAGTATGATAGTATGAATCTTTTAGATTAACGGCTGTGATCTTATTTCACACCTATGACAAATTAAAAGTTGATATTTTTATTTTTTAAGTTTTCTCATATTAAAACATTAAACTTAAAATTCAATTTAGCTCCTCCACTTTTAATTCAATTATCAAATTATTGAAAATAAAATCTAAATTAATTTTGAAAATTCTTTTAGTCCCTTCACGAGACCGTCCCACGTATGATATCATTCGTAATAATATGCATGTCATTGGCATTTTACCACAAATAATAGATATATTACAAACAAATGACACGCATATCACTACAAACAAACGACACATCCACTTAACCAAAGTCACCCCCTCAAATTAGTCCCTAAAATTTGAATTTATCAATTGCGAAACAACCTATCTAATGGGAGTAAAATAGTGATTAGTACCAATTAAACTCAAACGACATCGTTTTTTGTGGGCGGTCGTCTTCTTCTACAGATTACAAAAAGTACAAAACACAATAAAGAGATGACAACTTATCACTAATATATATATATAGGGAAAACTTAAAACATAAATAAGAAAAGAGAAAGTGATATTTTAATGTTTAAGAGAAAGGAATTAAAGTAATGAGTGCAACAAACATGTTTTCCAACAGTGACTTTTAAGAGATATGGTTAGAGTGTTAGATTGTCTTTTTTTTTTGGTTAGAAGAGTGTTAGATTATGATGAAGTCTGTGATTGAAATGAAAAAAAATTAAAAAGCCAATGTTTAATTTGTCATAATGGATAAACAAGTTTGTTTTAGGAATTTTCTCTAACTTGATTGTGTGCTATTTCCAAGACATTTTACTAAAGAAAATAAAAAATTGTACCAAATCTCTTTCTTTTCAATATTTTTTTTATGTGTAATACAAAAAGTATGCTTTCCTTTTTTTTTAATTAATACAAATGAGTAAAATATTAATCTTTTAAACATGACCACTATTACATCATACACACACTTTCAAACATTTTTCCATAATTTAAATGATAAAAAAGTCAATTTTATATGTTTAAAAGAACTTTCCATAACTATTTTTAAAGATGTCAATGTCCAATGTTAAGGGTGGAATTTGTTATATAATTCTAAGAAAATTATTCAGTAGTCCAAGACTACAAATAAACATTCATGTGAGAGGGGAACTACGCATTTATTTTTAGTCCTGAACTACTGAGTAATTACTCTATAACTCTTTTTTTTTTTATTTTGATAGTTAGACACCAATTGGTTTTTGGTGTAGGCGGGATTTGAACCTAGGTCTCATGCTCGACGACAAGAGACTTTACCAGTTGAGCAAATAGGAACCCACATCACTTTATAACTCTAATCCAAGTTAATTATATCTAATTTTATTTTGAGTGCAATTAAAGTAATCATAATCCTAATTAAAGTGAAAACATAGTGATTATAATGTCATGTGTAGTTTAAGTATTGTAACCTTATTTTGTTTATTTCTAGTCTATAATTTAGCATAACATAAATACTATGCAATGAGTTTATTGTAAAACACAAATGTAAATGATAAAGATGTAACAATTAAAGGTTCCTCGTTATAGATATCAGCCTCAAAGGCTGAATCACGTTAATTCATTGAGTGCTTTTTCTTTCTCTTTCTCTCCCTGCCTTCTTTATTATTATATTC
>OU015762.1:30763805-31273805 GCA_907173295.1 Fagus sylvatica | reverse complement strand
GGTGGCCAATCCATGGGTTTAGAGCTTCATTGGTCTGAAGAAGATAAGCCATTATGAGAACTTGCTTGCTTCAATGAGTTTTTATACATATGGGCTGATTTAGCTTATAAGTATATGTTGTCAGGTTACTGCTGCAGAGCATGCAGCCAATAACTATAATTTCTAGCTGCATTTTGGACTAGTTAGGGAGCTTTCTTGTGTTTCCCATGTCTGAAACGAATTAAATGAGGAAGAAGAGCTCATTCCCCCATTTCTGTAAAAGTAAGAGAGAGAAACGTGGACCCTAAGGGGAGTTACTCCTTATTTCAGCTTTAATTAAAAGCTATTCTGACTTGTGGGACCCATAGACAGGCTGTCCCAGCTGGCCAAGGCTGAGTTAAGGCTTTAAGCTTGCTTTTGGGCCTTAGTTACTCATTAAAAACCCTTTTCAAGCCCGAAATAGTGTATTAAAGCTGACAATAGGAGTTTTCGGGCTGGGCTTTCAATTGGCCATGGCCAAGTGCTTAAATAATCCATTTAATTCCAGATCTTTGAGGCTCATCTCGACTGGTCAGTGGGTGGCAACGGTAAATGGGCCAAAACTCCAATTTATGCTTATTGGGCTTCTGCAGTAATTTATATTATTTGAGCCCAATCACTTAATGGGGGGTCAATCCATACTTGGGCCTAAAAAAATGGGCATCTACAACATTTTACAAGTATTTCACTGTGCTTTCCAATCAATCGAAAATATGTTCGGCATGATAAAGGTTTTTACAATGAAACAAACACCCAAAAATGTTGAAAATGTTTTTCGAAAAACATTTTACAATGAAACAAGCGGAAATGAAAATGGAAGGAAATGATAAGACATCATATAAATTGACAATTATACTTGTTTTTTGTTCAAGTTAAAGAAATAAATATAAACTAGCATGATAAGCACAAATTTGACTATTTAAATTTTTAATATAAGCGGAACCTCTTACCACACCCTTAAAAAATCTCTCAATTTAGGAATTAAAAATGAGATGTTCGGGTCAAGAGTTTTGTAGATCAATTGATATTGCTTATTCTCAGGATTGATATCTCTTTCTCCCAACTATCGAATTATAAAAAAAAGGTGGTGTTTGAAGGGGTCCATTTCCCCCCTTTAAAAAACATCTAAACAAAAGTGAAATTACAACACCTTATCCTCACCATCCATATAAAGTCCAAACACATTGCGCGCCTAGAAATGTAATTTAGCCTCGTAATATTTTTCAAAATAATATTATTTTGATAATAATTATTTAAATTAGCAATATTTTGAAGTTATTTAAAGATTTATCTTATAGTATTATTATTTGTTTTATTTCTAAATTGTGTTTTTGGAACGTGATTTCAGTTAGCTCATGCCAATTCAACATAATTTTAAATGAATTTGTGATTTGAAACCACGAATTTACACTTTCGTGTTTTCAAATCACGATTAAATTTTTTGATAAAAGTGGAACCTCTTACCACACCCTTAAAAAATCTCCCAATTTGGGAATTAAAAATGAGGTGTTTGGCACAAGAGTTTTGTAGCTTAATTGATATTGCTTATTCTCAGGATTGAAATCTCTTTCTCCCAACTATCGAATATATATATATATATATATATATATATATATATATATATATATATATATATATATAAAGGTGGTGTTTGGTGGGGTCCATTTCCTCCCTTTAAAAAACATCTAAACAAAAGTGAATTACAACACCTTATCCTCACCATCCATATAAAGTCCAAACACATTGCGCGCCTAGAAATGTAATTTAGCCTCGTAATATTTTTCAAAATAATATTATTTTGATAATAATTATTTAAATTAGCAATATTTTGAAGTTATTTAAAGATTTATCTTATAGTAATATTATTTGTTTTATTTCTAAATTGGGTTTTTGGAGCGTGACTTTAATTAGCTCATGCCAATTCAACATAATTTTAAATAAACTTGTGTTTTGAAACCACGAATTTACACTTTCGTGTTTTCAAATCACGATTAAAAAAAAAACTCAAATAACTTTAAAACAATACATATCTATACTATAATGTAAAATCGAAACTTTTTTTACTTTTGGTTAACCTCATAATATTGCGCCACATAAGCTGGTTCAACAATTTCACACCTCAGTATTTTAATATATATTTTTAATTGAATTTAAATTTTATTCTATAATTAAGCATCTCATTAGAATGTTGACATATTATATTTTCTTTAATAGAAATAATATATTGTTCTATATATATAAACACAATCATAATAAATACCTAACACTAACATAATATATTTTATATATAAACACAATAATAATAAATGTCTTTTAATAATTCTCAATTTTCATATTTAGAAAAAATATAAAAGACAGATAAAATCATATTTAGACCAATAATTCTTTAGATTTCATTTTAAGTAATTTTTCCATGCATCACACGAGTTTGTTACTAGTTTAATAAGTATTATTAGAGAAAAATGAGAGAGACTAGAGAGAAAAAAGACACTGAACTTTCCTCCGAGGAGACTAATGCGTTGGCTAGAAGTACTAAGAAATACAAAGATCATCATGATCCTAAGGGAGGAGTAAGGATTAGGGACTTTACGATTGCAGGGTTTTCACTGAAGAGTTATAAGGATAGTCTTGGTGGTGAAATACCAGGAGTTTATGAGCAAGCTTTTGGCTTTGTATCTTCTATATGGGAAAATGATGTTTCTGATTATGAGGAGGATACTTATAGTGTGGGTTGTGTTTCTGTTACCCTCACTTGGGAGGAGAAAGCTAGAATCTGTGCTTCTTGTGTAAATTTGAGTTACAAAATGACCTTGATAATGTCATTAAAGGGGGACCCTGGTTTATAGGGAAACTTTTTTTTGGCTATACACCAATGGGAACCAAATTTTGTGGCGTCTAGGTCTACTTTTTCCTCGATTGCAATTTAGGTCAGACTACCTGGTCTTTCGTTGGAGTACTATGAACCCACTTATCTCAGTAAGATTGGTCAGGCAGTTGGCTCGATTCTCCACATTGATGCACACACAGCGAATAGGGTTAGGGTGCATTTTGCTCGTATTTGTATTCATGTAAATCTGGAACAGCTTCTCATGAAAACTGTCAAGATTGGTACTTTAGTGCAACCCCTTCAATATGAGGGTATTAACCAACTTTGTTTTTCCTGTGGGTGTATTGGTCATTGTAAGGAGTTGTTCCCTCTTATTGTTAGAGCCCACCTCCACCTCCACCTTCTTCTCACTTTGATGCTTCTGAGGTAGTTGTGGAGGAGCAACCTCTCACCCCTCCAAATGAGACCTTTGGTTAATGGATGGAGGTTAATCGGAAGAAAACAACCCCACAAAAGTTGCGTATGGGGGAAGCTTCTACTTCGGGAACTATTAAACAGATGGACTCCTTCCAAGATAGTGATAGGACGGATCACAAAGTAGGTTAACGCAAGGCTCAAGGTCTGATTGAGGCAAACTAAGCCCCCTCACTTCAGTCGATCTCGAAACAAAGGAAAAAAAGGCTTGGTGGGCCCGAGTAAAGTTGGAATCTTGTCCAAAGCTAACTACATTAGTCCGTCTTATAGTGTGCTTATTAGTAATTGCCAAGCCCAAACCTCTCAAGATATACGAACTAGCTCTTCAGACCAAACGTTAACCTAAACTTCTCCACCCATTTTTACTTTTGGCTATGGCTCCTCTAGTGGAGAGGTGGGCAATTTGGTTGAAAGATAGGATCATGCTGGTGGGGGACGAGATCATCAACTAGATAAGGAGAGACTTATCTCACATTTGGGGATGGTACGATCCCGAAATAATGGAAGCATGGAAGTTCATTTTTCCTCTAATGGAGAGGAGCCGAGCTCTCGGCCATCTACTCCTGTCAGATGAAGCATGGCTTAACACTCTAAACCCCTGGTGGGTGTTTCTCTCGGATCTACCATAAATCCAACCTTTGGAAGTGAGAACCTCAAGCTTGCATTCGCCTCCATTGCCGTTGTACCTCTCAGAAAACTCACTGACCACGCTAGAGGAACTGTTTTTATCTCCAATGATAGTTCAACAAAAGATCCTTCTATCCACACCGATAGAGTGTGCGATGATGGGAAATCTTTTCAAAGTGAAACTAATGCAGTTTTCTCCTCCAATCATTGCAATCTCCCTGGATATCAGGACCTCCCATGTGACGAGGGATCCTCAAGCACATGGTGACTATCCTCTCGGGCCTTCTGAAGTCGAAAATGGAGCTGCAACAAGTATGGATGTTGAGGGAAGTGGGAGATGACCCTTCTCCTACTTGGTTTGATTCCAAAACCCACCCTTATCCCATCATCAATCTACTCGTTTGGAACTGTAGGGGTGCTTTGAAGCCCAAATTCAAAAAGACTCTTTTGGATTTTGTTAGTTGGCATTCTCTAGCTATTTTTGTGATTTCTTGGACGCGGATTGGGGGGTCTAAAGCTCAAGATATTATTCACAATCTACCATTTGATGGGGTTTTTACTTTTGACCCTATTGGTTTTGCGGGAGGTACGTGGCTGTTGTGGCGCTCGGATTTGGTATCCATCGATTTCATCTCTTTTACCGAGCAAGAGATTCACGGCCTTGTCTGAGTAAGTTCTCCTCCCTCCTCTTGGCTTATTTCTGCTATTAATGCTAGTCCCCGTTTTGCTGAAAGATGTGTTCTCTGAGATAATTTGTGTAAAGTGGCTGGTAGTCATGATCTCCCCTAGGCGGTGATGGGGGATTTTAATGATGTGATATCATAGGAAGAAAAATATTAAGGAAATTCAATTTGATCTTGTAGGACTCTTGTGTATAAGGGTTGTATGAACTTTTGTCATTTAATAGATTTGGGCTTTTTTGGGCCTAAGTATACGTGGTCCAACCTTAGGGGCATCTCTAATCTAATCCGAGAATGTCTTGACCGATGTTGGGCTAATTCAGATTGGAAACTCCTCTACCTTGAAGCTATTGTTCATCACCTCCCTCGTGTGAACTCAGATCACTACCCTCTGCTACTTAACTTGGATACCCCTCCACCTCCCCCTAGAGATCAACCTTTTAGATTCCAACCTATGTGACTTAGTCACCCTGATTTTTCTGGAATTGTCCGTGATGCTTGGGTTGATAAAGATTTTGAGCTATTTAGTGCTATCTCAGCATTCATTGGAGCGGCTCGTGTATGGAACAAAGAGACTTTTGGGAACATTCATTGTAGGAAGAGGAGACTTTTGGCAAGATTAGGGGGTGCCCAAAGAGCCTTTTCTCTTAATCCTTCCCAAAGTCTGATAAACCTTCAGAACAATCTCTCAAATGAGCTCAACATTACCAATTTGAACAGATTCTTTGTAATCGAACTCTTGACTCTTTTCATATTAGGGAGCTGTTCTTTCTCCTCTGGAGGCAACTTCAATCTGTGCCCCTTCAACGGATGCTAAAATTCTGGGTGCCCTTATGTCTATGAAGCCTTATAAAGCTCTTGGGCCTGATGGTCTTCATGCTAGATTTTTTCAAAGGTTTTGCATGGTGATTGGTAATTCGGTGAAGAATGAGATTAAGTCTATTTTCTCTAATGGAGTGATTCCTAATTACCTTAGCCATACCTTGGTCTCCTTGATTCCCAAATATAATGAACCTGAGACCTTTAATCAATATAGGCCTATTAGTCTTTGCAATACAATGTACAAATTGGTCACTAAGATTTTGGTTTTAAGAATCTGTGAGAACCACGACCCTTAACCAATAAAGGTCTAAACATGATTCTCAAAAATGGTGATTACACTGTTTTCCATCATAATCACTAGAGGAAATTACAATGGAGTTGCCACCTAACTTTTATAAAAAAAAAAAGTTAAGAAAAAAAATAATCTTTTATTGATTGAATAAATAATACAATGGTTTGGAAAAGAAATAAATTACAATATTTTGCCCTAGATATAATCTAAGAAAACAAAATACAAGGCTTTGGTCCTAAATACAATCTAAAAAAGAAAGTAAATAGGATACATAAACTAATCTAATCTTCCCCTAAGATTAGGATTTGGGGGCTAGGGGATTGGATGGGAAGGTGTTAGACACCCATCCAACTTGACCTAGGTCAGTCTCTAAGGATCCATTAGTCTAAGTTCACAACCTCAAGCAAACCATACTCGCATTTGATTCATAGCATCACAACAGTACATGCAATAAAAAATTAAACAGTGATTAATCATCAAGCATTTAAAATCATTTAAGCATGCATTTCACATGAAAAAGATAATTTAAAGTTGCTGTAATTTTAGTACAATATGTTAGAAAAATCATATTTGCAACATTCACAAAACAGAAACCGAAAAACAGTGCAATCTAGCAATTGTGCATTAAAAATTAATCAAGCAATTAAAATTAAAACCTAATCATGCATTCTACATAATTAAAGTTGCTATATTAAATTAAAAAAGAGAAGATTATACCTTTTGGGATGCAACCTCTTGAATGACTGTCCCAAATTGAATTTGATTGTGATGGAATGCGGCCTTTTAATTGAGAATACTACCGGTTCTGAAAATTGATTCTTGAGAAAAACCTTTAAATTTGATTAAAAGAGATTAAAAATGGAATTGAAAGATTAGAAATAGAGATTACAAAAATGGCTTTTTTAATCTCTGGACTTGAATACAAGAACACACTTATGTTCTTATTCCAAAGTCTAGCCCTTTGCAAAAATTCTTTTGAATTTTGCTTAGGATTGCTCTGACTAATTTTCCCAACCCCCTCTTAAAATGAGAATATTTTCTATTTATATGGCAGCCCTAAAATGAACCTACCCACGTTCCAGACCTCATGGGAGTGCATTAGGGTTTTGGAAATTGGATATACTTCATGAAAATCCTGAAATTCTGACTAATTTTTAGGCCCTGATTTGGGCTTGTTTTGACCCTCTAAATGTTCGAATTTGGAGATGGTCATTAGATGCATATTTGTAGCCCATCATGTAAGCTTCCCAGCCCAATTTGAATCAACTCAATCGGATAATTGAGTCAAAAGTTATGGTCGAAATACCGATCAGTGTACGGGTTGGAATCCAAATCCGAATTGTGCTTTGGATAATTTCGGGTTTTTCACCTTTGGTCAACTTCTAGTGGATTTAGAAGTCCTTATTTGGCTGAATTCGAGATTTCTTAATTTTAATCAATTTATTAATAATTAATATGATAATTCTTGGTCAAAATAATTATCCCATTAGTTAAAAATAAATCAATTTAAGAATTATCCTTTAATGAATATCTTGTGCATGAATACTTACCATTTTAAGGTGTTCTAAATAGGGGTGTAATCCGTGAGGTGTGGTGCGGTTTTTTTCGGATTTATACACCTACACTTTATAGTGCGGTTTTCCTATTATACACACTTGCACCTGTACCTATAAAGATCAGTTTTGGCATGGTGCAGTGCGGTTTGGTACGATGCGATGTAGGTGCGGTCTTGCGGTTTGGACTAGACTCATTTAGGTCGGATTGGGCCACTTCAAATGTCAATTTTAATCTAAAAAATTCACCTTTACAATAACACAAAAATTTGGCTAACTATAGCATATAAATATAAATCATAATTTCCAATCTTAACCTGAATATTTAAGAAGAAAAAAATTATAACATACATATCTTATAGAATGAATCATAATTTCTAATCTCAACCTGCACATATATACCATTCTTATACAAATATAATCCAATCTCAATCTTCACATACCATTAGCATACAAATATAACATAACATCACCTGTATATACCATTAGCATATAAGTATAACATACTAGGGGTGTAATAGGTGAGGTGCGGTGCAGTTTTCTTCGGATTTATGCACTTACACCTTATAGTGCGGTTTTCCTATTACACACACCTGCACCTGCACCTATTAAGATCGGTTGCGGTGCGGTGAGGAGCGGTTGTTGCGGTTTTCTCGGTTGTGTCGGTGAAGCTTACACCCCTAGTTCTAAACCAATAGGAATATTTATTAATTGATTTTAATTTAATCCTTTAGAGGACTAATCAAATTAATTAACAAGTAATCCTATGCATGTGAACTTATGGTAAATATCATTTCAACCAATCAAATTTATTTCCTTAATAAAATCTTGGTTTTTTATCCAATTTCCAATCCGAAAAATGCACTCTTATTCTTAATTCAATTTTGATCACTTAAAATATGATTTTAAATTTACAGACCAACTTTGAATTTTCAAACTTGTGAAATTATCATTTTACCCTTTATGCACTAAAGTGTAAAAAAGTAAAATTAATGGTTGCAAAATAGGGTATCAATAGGATCAAATCTTTTTTACCTTCCATTGTGTCTCCCTTACAGGCTGCTTTCATTTTTGGGAGAAAGGGTTCGGATAATGTGATAATCGCTCAGGAGTTGATATACTCTTTTTCCACGAGATCAAGCAAGGAGGGATACATGGTTATAAAAATAGACCTTGAGAAAGCGTACGATCGCCTCGAGAGGAGTTTTATTAGAAGTATTCTCACATACTTTGGGTTCCCTGCTAAGATAGTTAAGCTTATTCTTAGGCTCCGTTTGTTTCGACGTGTCTACAACTTCTACTTCTATCCTCGTCAACAGGATAAATCATAGACTTTTGTATCTTCGAGAGGAATTAGGCAAGGAGATCCTATCTCATCTTACTTATTTATTTTGTGTGTGGAGTTCTTGGGTGGCCATATTCATTCCAAGTGTGAAGAAGGATCTTGGTCTCATCTTAAAGCCTCTAGAGGAGGCCCGGGTTTTTCTCATATTTTCTTTGCTGATGACTTATTACTTTTTGCTAAAGCAAATTCCAAAAATTGTGAGGCTATCTCGGAGGTGTTGCAGAATTTTTGTAATCTGTCTGGTAAAAAAAAATCAACACTGTGAAGTCTAGAGTGTTCTTCTCTCCTAATGTTCCAAGATCGTCTAGAGTTAATATCTGTCGTAATCTTAGGGTTTCAGAGACGTCAAATTTGGGAAGATATCTAGTTTTTCTTATTCTTCACAGGGGCAGAGCCGCGATAAATTTCAATTTTGTTATTGATAGAGTGCAGGCAAAGTTGGATGATTGGAAATCTAGACTTCTATATCCTGCAGGTAGATTGGTGTTATTGAAATCTGCGGCGCTGCCTATACCTAATTATTACATACAATGTGTTGCTCTCCCCTCCAAAGTTTGTAATTCTATTGATAAGTTTTATAGAAATTTTCTTTGGGGTTCTACTCCAGAAAAGAAGAAACTTCATATAGTGAATTGGCACAAGGTTACTCTACCCAAGGAGATTGGGGCCTCGACATTTTTCACATGAAGAGCATAAATTGTGCCCTCCTAATTAAACTATGTTGGAGATTAGCTGTTGAAAAAGATGCTCCCTAGGCTCAAATGCTCATCAAGAAATATATCACTCCCTCTTGCCTATCACCTAGAGGTAGGAAAAGGCCTTGTTCAAAAATTTGGGCTGGTTGTAAAGTTGGTGGCCAAATTTTTAATAAAGGACTTCGCTGGAAGATCCACTATGGTGATTCGGTTAATGTGTGGAGGGACTTTTGGTTGCCTTCTGGTCCTCTAAGAGACAAAATTGAGGGCCTTTTTGCCTTTTTAGAAGACGCTCTGTTGGTCAGTGATCTGTATAGAGATAACTCTTGGAATCTAGATTTATTATTAGTTGAACTTCCTCTTGCTATTCAACAGGAAATCATAACCATTTTCTTCTAATCCCATTTCTGGTGATATAATGATATGGGCTTTCTCTCCTAATGGTCAATTCTCATTGAAGTCTGCTTATTATCTTGCTAAAGGATTGAAATCTTTTGAACTTTAAAGACTGAAGATAATTGGGTTTGGAAAGTCTTGACTTCTCCAAGAATCAAATTCTTTTTGTGGCTTTGCTCTCATTATAGCATCCTTACCCGTGAAGTGCTGGGTTCAAGGGGTTCAAGTCTTGATCTATCGTGTCCTGTGTGTGGACTACACCTTGAATCAATATTACATACTCTTCGTGATTGTCATATTGCCAAAAATTTCTGGATTGATCTTGGAATTCAAGGGTCAACTTTGGACTTTTTCTCTGTCAATCCCTTTGATTGGTTGAAAGGAAATTGCATGTCATCAACCCGTACGTCTTATGGTAACCTCCCTTGGAAATTTCTCTTTCCTTTTGGTGTTTTGCATCTTTGGCTCCACTGAAATAATATTGTATTTCGTAATGAAAGGATTAATGGAAACCTATTATCTCAGTGCATTGCTAGAAGCACAAAATTCTTTGCATTTGTTCCTGAGACTTTTGTGAAACCTAATCGTGTTCTTACTAGAGTTAAATGGCGTAAACCAGATGTTGGTGGGTTTAAGCTTAATACAGATGGTTCTGTGCGTGGTAATCCTAGTTTGGTTAGGGGGGGGGGGGGACTCATTAGAAATAGTGAAAGAAATTGGTGTAAAGGGTTTGTTAGAGTTATGGGAAACACGACTTGTGAGATAGCAGAACTTTGGGCCCTTAAAGATGAACTTGAGTTTAGCGCATCAACTTGGAATCGTTAATCTAATTATTGAAATGGATGCGGATATGCTTGTCTTGCTTCTTAAGAATCATTATTGTAACAATATGTTAATGAAACCTTTACTTTCTGATTGCAGGAACTTTTTGCAGAGGTTCTCGAACCCTGTTGTGAAGCACATATTTAGAGAAGGCAACCAATGTGCTGTTTGGTGCAGCTTCTGTTGTTTCCTTTGTTGTTTTTGATAATCCACTGCCTGTGGTGGAGAACTTGTTGGCCTTTGATAAGGCTGAGTTATTTTGTAACAGATGGGTTTGTAGCTAATTTAATTTCACTTCCTTTTGCACACACAAAAAAAAAATTTAGTAAGTATTAGTAACATAATAGTATTTTTTAAATTTGCTAGATAATATTCATTTGGTTTGGTAGAATATAAGGAGGAAAAAAAAGAAAGGGAAGAAATTAGTGTTCAGTTGGAAAAGTGCAAGGATTAGGCCACACAATTCGTTCTCTTCAAATTAAAATTAGAGAGAAAAAGGAGCTCGGAGGTATTATAGTCAAAAGATTTTTTTATCATTTACTATTTTATATCATTTTTATTTTTATTTTTTTTACAGCAAAAACATAATAGTAAATTCATATAGACTGTACTGTTGAAGGGACTTTTTGATACGAGTAAAACTAACGAAAAAAAAAAGAAAAGTTAGAAAGCGTGAGAAAATGTCTCTACGCTGCCCTATACGGTAATATACAGTAGAAAATGGAACAGAAAACGGGGCAGCCAATAGCATCATCTTCTTCCGTTTCTTGTCTACCCGGTCTTCCCGAACCCAAACTTGCGAAATATCGAAAATACCATTTGGCGAAATAAAGACCAAGACCCAAAAACTTTCTCTCTTCTCATCGACCAGCTTCTGCTGATCCCTCTCTTCTACCTCCCCCCCCTCCCCCCTTTTCCTTTTTCCATTACTCTCTCTTGGAAGGAATTCCATTTTCCTTCTTCGCTACAAAAGAAACTTTAATTCCCTTCTTCAACCATGACCGTCATGACTCCTGCCCCTATTGACGTAAGTCCATTTCTCTCTCTCTCTCTCTCTCTCTCTCTCTCTCTCTCTATTATATATGTGAAGCAGTGTATGTGTGAATTTATATCTCTCTGTGCCTGACTAATCTTAGTTCAATGCCCTTAATTGTACGGTTCAATCTCACTGATCGTATTAATTTTTTCTTCTATTGTGATTGAGTTTATTGCTTGCTTTGGGATTGGGATAATATCTAGGGCTTTTTGTTTCAGTTCACTACAATTACGCTAATATGTAGCATTGATGCTTGGATTTTAGGGTTTTGGACTTTTTGGTTGAATTAAACGAGGGTTTAGTTTTGAATGGATCCGAAAACACTGATTTCTTTGCTCTCTTTACAGCAACAAGAGGACGAGGAGATGCTCGTGCCGCACTCCGATTTGGCCGAGAACAATCACCAACCAATGGATGGTATCATTCTACTCTTTCTCTTGATCTGTAACTTAGTAACTATTTAATAATTTACTTCATTTCTTTTTTGGTCCTTGTTGATCCGATTGAATTCTTTTGATAATATGATAATTTTGTTTATGCGTTGTTTGGTTGCCAAGAAAATGTTGGAGAGTTAGTGAGAATTAGTTGTTAAGATTCTAGAGTGCTGATTCTAGTTTATATTGTGATCAGTACATATAGGTTTCAATTACTGATGGTGTGCTAAGATATGATTTATTTATTTATTTTATGTGTTCATGGTTCTTTTTTCAAATCGTTAGTTGTAGCGCAATCTGAAACTGCTAATACCGTGGAGAACCAGCCAGTGGAGGATCCCCCGTCATCGAGGTTCACGTGGAGAATTGACAACTTTTCAAGGCTGAATACCAAGAAGCTCTATTCGGAAATATTTGTTGTTGGTGGTTATAAATGGTATTGTTGGTTTCTTTCCATTTTATTTTTTATGTGTTGAACCTGCATTTTGTGTGTATTTCCAGCTATCACTCATCTTATTCTTTGCTTTGATTGGGCAGGCGTGTGCTTATTTTCCCAAAGGGAAACAATGTGGACAATTTGTCTATGTATTTGGATGTTGCTGATTCAACAAGTTTGCCATATGGGTGGAGTAGATATGCACAGTTTAGCTTGGCTGTGGTTAATCAAATTCATAATAAGTACTCAGTCAGAAAAGGTGCGCCCTTAATGCATAGTTTATATTCTTCACTGGGATTATTTTCTTTTCTTTTGGGGTGGTGCTGAGGCATAAGTACCACTTTTATGGTTTTAGCAATGAGTTTGGGCATGGATTGCAGAAGTCATGAGAGTAGGAGCAACATTTTGTCTTGTAGTGATTCCAGGAATTCCCACATGTTTGAAGGATTGAGTAAGATGCATGCATTAGTTTGTTGGCAGTTGGGGTTAGCCCTGTTAGACTAATGTACTCTTGTCAATGTAAATCATAATTTAGAAGGGAGAGGAGCTCAAGGTGTGAGAGCCAATGTAAATGTTCACAAGTAATGCTACTATTTTCTTTAGTAACCCATAATTGTTTTTGTTTACGTTAAATAGACATAACTTTGTTTGATCAGTAATAAGTTTTATTGAAGAGACCAAGTATACTAGGCGTATACTAGGTGAAAGAATACAATCCGCTCTAAGAGAGCAAATATCTATAAGATCAAGCACATTTGAAAAATTAAATAACCCTGTGACTGACATCCAATCGAACAATAAGTGATAGAATTGAAGCTTCAATTTAGCAACACTTGTTTCACTCCCCTCAAAGGTCCTCGCATTATGCTCCCTCCATAAACACCAAAGCACGCAATGAGGAACAACCCTCCAAATCACAATATTCTGATGGCGCCCCAAACTTCCTTGCCAACAATCAAACATAGCCATGACACTCCTAGGCATCACCCAGTGAATCCCAAACAACACAAAGATCATATCCCATAACTCTTTACCATATGGGCAGTGAAGAAGAAGATGAACTTGCCTAACCTGCCAGCACATGCCTAACCTGCCAGCACATGCCCGTTTCTTTTTGTGTATTACAGCAATTGAGCATGTGTCTAGGCGCTTCTTAGCATGTCCATAGCCAAATTATCCAACATGGTCATGTTGCAACTTTTGGCTGGTCTCTGCAACTTGGTGATTTAGACCATGTGATTTGAAAACTCTAAAATCATTATGGGTTTAGACTGACATTCATAGTTGTTTTGATGATTAGTAATTTTGTGTCCCATAACTGGATGTTGTCTTTGCTGTTTGGGTGTACCCATAAATATTGTTGTGACTCCATTCTATTTGCATGATGCAGACACACAGCATCAGTTCAATACACGAGAAAGTGATTGGGGCTTCACGTCCTTTATGCCCCTTGGCGAACTATATGATCCTACAAGAGGTTATATTGTGAATGATTCTGTCATAATTGAAGCTGAGGTTCTGGTTCGTAGGGTTGTGGATTATTGGACATACGACTCAAAGAAGGAGACTGGTTATGTTGGGCTTAAGAACCAAGGAGCGACATGTTACATGAACTCCCTTCTCCAAACTCTATTCCATATTCCTTACTTTAGGAAGGTCAGCACCAATGCTTATTTTTTCCTTGTAGCTCTCGAAAATGTCTGCTTGGAGGTTTACATGAGAAGTTAATGTGTTGGATTTATATTGCAGGCTGTGTACCATATGCCTACAACTGAAAATGATTTGCCGTCTGCTAGCATTCCTTTGGCTCTGCAGAGCCTATTTTACAAGCTCCAGTACAGCGATAACAGTGTTGCAACAAAAGAGTTGACCAAGTCTTTTGGATGGGACACATATGATTCTTTTATGCAGCATGATGTGCAAGAACTTAACAGGGTTCTTTGTGAAAAACTTGAAGACAAAATGAAGGTAAAAATTTGATGGGATTTATCTTCATGAGTTTTTCAGATGTGAGACTTATTTAAAATTTTGGATTTTGTTGATTTTTCAACAGGGAACTGTCGTAGAGGGAACAATACAGAAGTTATTTGAAGGGCATCATATGAACTACATTGAATGCATTAATGTGGATTACAAATCAACAAGAAAGGAATCATTTTATGGTAAATCATTTTTATTTATTTTTTTATTTTTTTTCAGATTTGAAAATTTAAAGGCCTGTGTAAGGGCTTTATTGCTTCTCCTGTGTTGTATAACATGAACTTTATATGTGTATGGCAGATCTTCAGCTTGATGTCAAAGGTTGTCGGGATGTTTATGCTTCGTTTGATAAATATGTTGAAGTCGAACGGCTTGAGGGTGATAATAAATATCATGCTGAACAATATGGATTGCAGGTGAGTTTCTAGTATGCATCTTTCTACTGTAAATATCTTATTTAACCCTCAGCAGCATTCATGCCATGATAGTGAATCTAATTAAAATTGTTGAGTTTGTTGAATGACTTCAATGGTAAGATGAGAACATTTAATTATTTTTTTATCATCTTCTATAATTGTTGAAAGTGTTCACTCGTGTTCAAAAATCCCATTTATTTATTTTGTATGCTCTAGTTTGGAGTTACTTATCTAAAAGTGCTAAGGGAATAGTGTTTTTTTTTTTTTTTTTTTTTTTTTTTTTTTCACTTTTCAATTAAATTTCATCACTTATCAAAAAAAGAAAAGTTGTACATCGACTATGTATCTGCGGGTTTGTAATAACCATTAATATCTACTCATTTGCTAAACTATGTAACATTGGCTTCCAAATTCTTAAGACTTCCCTTTTGGGTTTGAGTAGCCACTGCCCCGTGTGGCCATCAGATTGGAGGAATTTAATTGCCCCTTGAATTATCCGTGGTGCATTTGCGGGAAACTCATTGCTGAGGGCTAGTGCACCCCCTGGGAATAGTTGGAGCAAATGCTTCGGATACTCAATCCAATAAAAAAAATATATGGCGGGATTTGTATTTGCACACATATTTGGCAGGATTTGATATGTGCACACCTATAGGTAACTACTTTTTAAGTAATTGATTTTAGGAAAAGAAGGCATGATCCCACATATATGCAGCCTACTCTTTGAGGAATTGACATACTGCTGTATCCATAGTTTCATGTTTCATATTTGTGTTGCATGGCTGCATGGGTTTACTCCTCGAGGTTATTGATTGAGAGTGTATCGACTATCTGCGATTGTGTGCATAGCAACAGAACTAAGACTGCAATAATAAGGGCTACTATGTACTGGCAGATTTACTCGAATTGCAGATGTTTCTGGCATTGTTGACATAAAACCCTTAATATTGTTAATCATGGTTTTGCCTCCTGGGCATGGGGATAAATTGCTTAGTCCGTCAAGGGTAAATACTCCTGGATTACCCAGCAACTGGTTTTGGTAGGTGAGGTCAGTTGCTCGTAGGATTTTGATAGCATTGGGGAGTGTTGTACAGTATGCTCTACGATGTGCAACTCTCTGAGTGAAGTTCTCCTATGTTATAAAAAAAAATGTTAATCATGGTTTTAAATTTTAGCGAGATCTTGGTTTCTTCATAAAAACCGATAACGATATCTTGAAATATTGACCACAAATATCACGACTAAGATATTAGAAAATACCGGTTGAGATATTGGTGAAAATTTTGGAAATGTCAGAAGTATTGGTCTAATATAGGTAATTACATAAAAGGAAAACATTTTGAAATATAGTCACTGAGATCTTGGTTTTATTGGCCGAAATCATTGGCCGAAATCTCAGAAACATATCAGAAATATTGCATAAATAAAATAATAAAATATCAGTTATCATGAAAAATCTCAGTCTTGCTGGGTGATTCCGAAATGACCTATATTTTCTGTTTTTAAACCTTGATAGGACGTTTGGGGTGAAATGATGTTACCATGCTTGAGAACAGGGTGGCGGTATTGTCATCCCTTGAAAGTATATCTGGCGGGCCAAGGTTTTGTATCGGGTGGCAACTTTTGGGAGGGTCATTTATTGTTGTTGTTATAAAGAACACAAATTAATTAATGACTAAGATCATAACCATTAATAATCTCAAAAGGCATAAAAAGTCATTGCTTAATTGCTTCATTGCTAGGGAGCTTTGACAATTGCTGTTTGAAAATCTTCCAGTAATGTGATTTCTTTTATGTATGTGGTGTATTTAGAGTTTTAGAAATGATTGGACTTTCAAGAGTATCAAGCTTTGGGTTATGAAATTGAAGCTTCTACTTCTGGGTTGCTTTATGAGTAAATGGTGGTGTCCTCCTTTGTTTGACTTCTTGGATTTTTAAATTGTTTGATTTAGCTTTGTTTTGCCTGTTTCTATTTTAGGTGTTTTCTTTTATAATGCCCGGTGTACTCAGATTTTGCATTTCTTTGTGCTTCTGTAATAAATTCAACTAATTAGTTAAAAAAGAAAAAAAAAGAAAAAACTGGTGGCTAGATGTGCAGCATGGTTGCTAATTTTGTGGTTCCAATATATTATTCCATCTGTAGAGTGTAAAAAGATTGGTACTCGTTTTAACTTAACTTTTTTTTTTTTTTTTTCCTTATAAAAATATTTGGTCCTGTTGTTTGAAATGTGTTAAAATGTAATCACATAATAAACTTCTATTCTATGGGTATTGATTTCTTAGATGATGTTATTCATAATATTGCATGATTCTTTCAGGATGCTAAGAAAGGGGTGTTGTTCATTGACTTTCCCCCAGTACTTCAACTTCAGCTAAAACGATTTGAATATGATTTTATGCGGGACACAATGGTGAAGGTCAGTAGTCAGATAATTTTTCTTTGTGTCCATTCGCATATTTACGAGGGTTATGACCTAGTGATTGTTTGAGTATGGTCTCTCACATGCAAGTCTAACATTTGCGGCTGTTTTCTACAGTAGCGATTGTTTTCCCAGTATTGTTATGTTGGCTGTATTTAATTTTATATAGCTTTTTTTAATGATAAACCTATTTAGCTTATTATAGCTCATGGTCATTAGATATTCCTCCCCCCTTCCCCCCCCCCCCCCCCTCCCTTTTCATTATATATCTAACTACGCACCTTGTGGAACCATTACTGATTTAAGTTTTTGTAGAGGTGGGAGATACCCTTTCTTGTGTACACAACTTGAGTCAATAGACAACATATTTTTCCTTTGATGTAAACGATTAGAATTCTTTTTCTTTTTGTGTAGATAAATGACCGGTATGAGTTTCCATTGCAACTTGACCTTGATCGGGAGAATGGCAAATATTTATCACCCGATGCTGATAGAACTGTTCGTAATCTTTACACGCTTCACAGGTATGATAATGTTAATTTTTCTTGCCGTTTGACATATATCACTATTTATTTTGTCTTAGCATATAGCTGTGCTTTGTGGTGATTTCTCTTGCACATGGTATTTTGCAGACAAGACATGTGCAGCTTCATATTGTGTTAGATTAAATCTAAACATACTTTTCATACTTCATGGGGACTTCCCCCATCATGGGAGAAGTGTTGCATCTTTAGATGCTCCCCCCTCGTTTCCGTGGTGAAATACTATTTAGATGTGTAATGATTGCAGTGGACTGGGCCAAAGTACCACAAAATTACTGTGATCCATGAACCATCATGATATAATCATGCAGTAGTCTACATGGAGATTTTTATTTTTATTTTTATTTATTTATTTATTTTTCAATTTATCAAAGAATGGGGGATTTTTGTTATTTTTCTTATCTGGGTTGGGTCTGCAGAACGTCGCTTGTGTTGCATGTTGCCGTAATAGTAAATTCTTTTTTGTTCATATTAGCATGAGGTATTTATGTGCTCTAATATATCTGTACACTGGGATGCTTAAGTTGATCGGTTTGAGAGTGCTACTTCTTTAGTGAATTTTTTTTTTTTCACTTTTTACTCTGAAGTCTGAAACATATAGGAGCTCTCATTCTTATAGTAGGACAGAGTGAAGGGAAAAATTGTAAGAAAATTCCACAATCAATCTTATTCATAGACCCCACATTTAAACTTGTTTGTGTTTATATTACTCCTACCATGAATTGTCTTTTCCGTTCATGGTACCATTAGTACTTACATATTTTTCTTTGTTTACAGTGTTTTGGTACACAGTGGTGGGGTGCACGGTGGACATTATTATGCCTTTATCAGGCCGACTCTTTCTGATCAGTGGTATGCATTTCTTTTTACAGATTTGTGGTGTCTATCTATCCCTCACACATTCCACACCTTTGTGTGCTGTAAGCCTGTATGAATACATGATGCATGATTTTGCTACTTCAACTCAAGTTTCATTACCAAGTTGTTAGTTGGAAGCAGCAATTTGTGGAGATGTACATATATAAATACACAACAGACACATAATCATGCATAAGTTGATAGATACTTGCATATATTCAGTCCATAATGCCCTCTGTAGATATTTACTACAAAATAAGTCCCATCCTGGTCATGGTGTTGTATGTCTCAATAATTTTGTATCAATTCCTGAACCTTTCCATTCCATCCTGTCTGTGGGTCTTGGTTGGGAGTACTGTTATGTATTTGTGGCTGTTTCCTTTACATGATTGTGGAGTTGCACTTTTTTCTTGTTGGCATAAAAAATGCTGTGAGATGCCTCCTTACCTATGCACTTGTCTCAAATGCATCAATTTGTTTGAGTTCTTGCTATTAAGTGATCTGTAGAATCAATCTATTGAAGCTTAAAGATAAAACTGTATGGTATATTTTGAAAGAAAGCCATGCGGTCTGTAAAGCATTTGGCAATGTCTATTGCTCTATTTCAGTGCCTGGTTTTCGGTTCTAATCAATGGCATGCCAAGTGGACTTTTGGAAGTTCTAGGGGTTTATGTCAGGGTGGTCCTCTGTCTCCGCTCCTCTTTTTGCTATAGTGATGAATACTTTTGGCAGATTGGTAGAGAAGGCAATGGAATTGAGGTATCTTTCTTTTGGGATTCTCAGTGAACAGTTTGAATGGTGAGTCATTGGTGAGCACTTTGTCTAGCATTCCTATGTACTATTTATCTCTTTTTCCATTGTTAGGTGCTATGGCATGGAAAAGATCCTACATGTTTTTTTGTGGGTCGGTATGGGAGATGAGCAAAAGTTCCATCTTGTGGATTGGAATGGGATTTGTATTCCTATTTCCTCAAAGGGGGTTGGGGGTAAGAAAGATTTTTCAATCAAGCACTTCTTGGGACATGATTGTAGAAATATTTGGAGTAAAGGGATTGTCTTTGGAGGAAGATAGTTGACTACAAATATGGAGTCTTGGGCAGGTGGTGCTATGATATTTCTTGATCTTTGTATGGAGTCAATTTGTGGAAGCATATACGAAAGAGGATAAAATGATTTGGATTCCTTCAACAAGTAGGGCGTTTCCAAGTTAAATCATATTAAAAAGTTTTAAAATTGGAAGGCAGTCAACCTTCACAACGGTGAAGCATTTGGAAAGTTAAGGTGACATGGGCAAAATCCTTACTACAGAAAATTTGCGTAGGAGGGACATTATGATAGTGGATTGGTGCTCTCTGTGTAAGATGAATGGGGAATCAGTGGATCATTGACTTCTCCATTGTAATGTGGCTCGTGAGCTGTGATATGGCTAGCGGTCCTTGGTCTTTGGTCTCTTGTTTATTTAGGGTCTAGTGGGTTATGCCTCAAAGGATAATAGGTTTTTTGGTTAGTTGGAAGGGGTATTTTGGTCTGCATCGTTTTGGCGATATTTGGCTTTCAGTTCCTATGTGTGTTACGTGGATTATTTGGTGGAGTGTAATTCTTTTTTCTTCGTACTTTGTATGAGTGGGTGGTCACGTTTTGTGGTTACCGTTTTTCTTCTTTTTTGGAGTTTCTTGACTGTTGTTGTTTGTCTTGAACCCCTCTCCCTCTTTGGCACACCTATCGTGTCTCTAGAGGTGGTTTTTTACTTTAATAAAATTTTATCTACTTATCAAAAAAACGTGGCTCGCGAGCTTTTGAATTTGGTGTACTGTTTGGTTGGTATTAAATGATTGATGCCACGGATGGTGGTCAGTTTCTTAAAGTGTTGGAAAGGGAGGTTTGTTAATCATGAAGGAATTACAACATGGAAGGCCATTCCCCTATGTTTGATGTGGTGTATTTGGAGAGAAAGGAATGAGTGAACATTTGAGGGAAAGGAGACACCGCTAGATATATTGAAGAATGCCTTCGTAAGGACTCTCCACAAATGGACCAAGTCCCTGAATCTGCCATCCCTCTCAAATTTTCTTGTTTTTAAGATATGCTGAACTTATGAGACTACTATTTTAGAGTTTTCTTTTCAATAAAATTTGTTAGTGCTAATAAAAAATATGTCTTGTCCTTTTGTAGATTTGATTTTTTTTTTTTTTTGATAAATAATGGGATATATTATTAGAAAAGAGCATCTTAGGCTTCCTTTGGCCCCGCGGTTTCAAGGGAGAAACACGCATTTTCACGTAAAATCGTTGTCAGCCCTTTGTTTGGCTCCGCGATATGTATAAGATTTTGTTTTTAAAACGCTAGAAATCTACGGTTTCAAACCGGAGCATAGGGGTTGCCTTTTCAACAACGCAGTTCCACAACAGAGTTTTTAAATAGCAGAAAGTCTAAAGTACCCTTCTCTTTTTGCTTATTGATGAAAATATCAAACAAAGTCTGCAATAATCTTCAGGTTGTTCTGGGAACCTAGCAAGATTCAAGGCATTAAAAGTCAAGTATTAATGGTCCCACATCTGACATAATGAAGAAGACACCTTTTACTCGGATAAAACCATAAACCTCCTGAGCCTTCCTTTTATTCGGATAGAACAAACATAAAAGAATATTAAAGGCTAGGCTAAAGCAGATCTGAATTGAAAGTCTAAAAGAGAGGGTTTTAACTTTTAAGAGATAACCTTAGCATTAGCATAATAGTTAAGTCCTTTTTGGTAATTTTAACTGAAATAGTAATTTTAGACCAATGTTATTCAAATGATATTTTGATAGAAACAACACTTTTTCACAGGTTTTACCAAACACTTAATTGTGGTTTTAAAAATTGTGTTTCCAAACCGCACATTTTAAAATCACAAATTTTTAAAGAAACACATTTTTGAAACAGCTAACCCAAACGGACCCTTAGAGTGCATAAAGCATTAACACTGGATTGCTAAATAATTACAATATGAGAGCTAGTAGGTAATAAAAAAATGGTCTATAGAGTTAATTGAACTTCATGCATTACATATAATCTTGGAGGGTGAGTGCCTGATATTGGTGGTTGTGGTCAATTGTTTCTTTATTCTATGTTTTATCATTAAGATATACTCATTTTCAGGTACAAATTTGATGATGAAAGGGTAACAAAAGAAGATGTGAAGAGGGCATTGGAGGAGCAGTATGGTGGTGAGGAAGAGGTATTGTTTTCTTGAGCACAATGTGTAATATTTGATTTGTTATTTTTGATTTTATAATTATTCCTCTCCTTTTGCCTATCTTTAACAGTTACCGCAGACAAATCCTGGATTCAATAACACTCCTTTTAAATTTACCAAATATTCAAATGCATACATGCTGGTGTATATACGTGAAAGTGACAAGGACAAGATAATCTGTAATGTGGATGAGAAGGACATTGCAGAACATCTTAGGGTAAGTTTCTGTTGTTACAATTCATTACATTTGACAAAGAATTGAGTGTAGTTGTGACTGGTCTTGGGCCAAATGGTATCTCTTTCCCATGCAAAAATAACTCTTGGTAGGATGCTTTAGCTTGTCTTGTAACTTTAAGAATATCAAACTGCATTAAGCTGGGATCTTTGATCTCATGAAGGATCTCAGACGAGCCTCTGACAAATTCTATCTACAGTAGCTTAGTGACTGAACTCTAATGAGCCTAATGAATTTTGTGGTACTCTGCTTGAGCTTTCATAAGAAATCAATGTAATCCGAAGTTAAATTGTGATCTGCTTCTTTTTCCTGTGAAAAATTCGAAATGACACTCTTAAATGGGCTATAAGTGAACCTTGGTTTTCTTTAGAGTCCCAAGTCTTCTTTTCCCAAATTGCTTTGTTTCGAAAAATCAGGCCTCATTACTTTCATTGGCTTGTACCAGGAGAGGTTGAAGAAAGAACAAGAAGAAAAAGAGCATAAAAAGAAAGAAAAGGCAGAGGCGCACCTCTATACTATTATAAAGGTTGGCACTTCTAACTTTTGATTTGTTTACAAGAAGCGTCCAAGCATAATTTGTCCACATGGATAGCGGAGCATTATTAGCTTATGACTGACTTATACGGTTTGTGTAGGTTGCACGAGATGAAGATCTGTTAGAGCAGATTGGAAGGGATATATATTTTGATCTTGTGGATCATGACAAAGTCCGGAGCTTTCGTATTCAAAAGCAGATGCCGTTTAACCTTTTCAAGGTACAATGTGGAATCTGCTTGCTTTTTCAAAGAGCTTATTCCCTGCTTTTAGTGGCGAGAACTATGTTAACCTGTTTTCTTTGAATTTCTTTATTGGCTTCTCAGTTTGTTCTGGGTAGTAATGATGCTTTTCCCTAACAAGTGAATCTGGGCAGTAATGATGTTTTTTCCTCCATTTTTGTTCTGTCACTTTTTCAACTTCATGTGGGAAGCTGTGTGGCTTAATATATACAGTAAACTGTGGTTTGTCTTTGGATTGATGGAATGAGGGGACTTGTTTTTCTTTATTTTCTTTTGGGAGAGAGAGGAGGGAGGAGGAGGATGGGGATTGATTACAGACATGACACATTGCTGCAAGTCTTATTTGCTTTTCTTTCCTTCTTTCCAACTTGGGAGAAAGTAAATGGTGTGCCCCTGGGGAAACTGGATCCCTCCATCTTCATTCCTCATCATCTCCCAAACCAAAGCAATGAAAGAATCTGTTCTTTCCCTTCCTCCTGCTTCCTTTCAACCAACACGCTAAGAAGTAGGTAGATGCAGTCTAGGTAAATTTTCTGTGAGGATAGTTATTTTTAATCAATCTGTTCATATCATGGGTAGAGTCAATATTTTTCTAGTTCTTTCGCATTGAAAGCTGAAGAAAATAAATATGGACAATTGTGCATTTGTTGGTGTGTGTTAAAAATGCCAGGTAGCTTGGTGCTCTTTTGTGGGTTGTAATTCCCAGGACTTGTTGACTAGTTACCCCATTGGCTTCCACTATTCACATAACAATGCTCCCCCCTGTTGACTAGTTACCCCATGGGAACTTCATTGTCGCCATTGATGACACTTTTCAGAGGTCTCTTTTTGTGGAGTGGCGGTAACCCTTCCTGGTCCGTTCTCCATAGGAGGAATTAGAGTCCTTCGTATTGAGTCTAAATCCTTTAAACTCGTGTAGGAGGAAAGCGGGCAACTGTATCGGCTTTGGATTATGGAGAGAGGTAGAGACTATACCCGGAATGTCCTTGGCAGGTAAGGGGTAAAATGGTTTTGTGAGGCTCTTAAGGACATTGGTGATAACCCTTGCAGAGAAAGCTTTGTTCGACATCTCTGGGTGCATGGGAAAGTGTTTTTGTTGCAACTCAAGGCCAACACCCATGGCCACTTCCTCTTAGTGGAAGAATTTGGGGGGAAGAATTCACATGAGTTGGTGATCATCCCCGCGGGGCATGAGGAGGGAGGGTGGCTTGCTTTTGGGGGGAAGCTTTTTGATCTGGTCGGGTTTCGTTTGCCTTCCACGACAAAACTCATTCCACGATCAATCCCAAGGTTGCTCATCTGTCGAAACTATCGGCGGCAAGATCGATCAACGGAGGCCCAATCCATCAGAATCGGCACCAACAACGGCAATTCCTACATTTGTGAGTTACGAAGGGATCTCTTTTTAAGATCCCTGATTTTCAGAAGAAACGTACGAAGGTAAATTGCGAGAAAAATCAAGAGAGAATAAAGGAGGAGGAGTTTGGTAATGTCCAGTTACAGAAGAAGAGTTTGCTTCATTCTTTGCATGCTTTAGACACTATTGCGAAGATCAGACCGTTGACTGATGAGGAACATTTGAGAAAGGGAGGGTCGGAATTGGAGAGGAATATTTTGCTGGAAGAAATTAGTTGGCATCAGAAGTCTCGATCCTTATGGCTGAAAGAGGGGGATAAAAATACCCAGTATTTTCATCAAGTAGCTAACTCTCATTGTAGAAACAATGCTATCCACAATTTTGTTATCAATGGGGAGATGTCATCAAGACAAACTGCTATTTCGGATCACATAACGCTGTTCTATATGACTTTGTATACTGAAGGGGTGAATCGGAGGCCCTTACTGGACGGGTTAGATTTTGTCTCTATCTCTAAGGATGATGCCACCTGGCTAGAAAGCCCCTTTGAGGTTGATGAAGTGTTTTTGTGTTATGAGTTGTAATGGTGACAAGGCCTTTGGCCCGGATGGTTTTCCTATGGCCTTTTTCTAGACATGTTGGTTAGTGGTCAAAGAGGATTTGATGGCGATGCTTCATGCTTTTCATGGGCAAGGCACATTTGAATGAAGTCTTAATGCCACGTTTCTCACCCTCATCCCCAAAACACTTGATGCTCTAGTAGTGAAAGACTTCCGGCCTATTAGTCTTTTGGGAAGTGTTTACAAAATTTTGGTGAAGGTGTTGGATTCCATCATCTCTGTTTCTCAGAATGCCTTTGTTAAGGGTTAATAAATTTTGGATTTCGCTTTGATTGAGTGTTTGGATAACTGTTTGAAGTCGTCAGGTGTTCAATGTGTCATTTGTAAATTGGAGGTGGAGAAGGCATATGACCACGTCAATTGAGATTTTGTATTTTTGTTGGGCAGGTGTGGATTCTCTAACAAATGGAAGAAATTGATCTCTTTTTGTATCTCAACTGTTCAATTCTCTATTTTGATTAATGGTTGTCCCATTTGCTTTTTTCGAAAGCTCAAGAGGTCTTCTTCGGGGGACCCTCTCTCTCCTCTGATCTTTGTGATTTTAATGGAGGCATTGAGTCGATTGATGTCAAACCAGTAGATGGTGGCTTTATTTCGGGTTTTCAAGTGGGTGGTTCAACTTCTAATGGTTTGCGGATTTCTCATTTATTAGAGGCTAAGTTGGAAATGTGCCTATGTTGGAGGTGTTGGTGAGTATTTTAGAGTGCAAATTGTCCCAGTTGCCGATGTCATACTTGGATCTTCTTTTGGGGGTGAAGTTTAAGGCTAAGTCCAGTTGGAACCCTATCTTGGAAAAAAATTGAACGGCGTCTCTCTGGTTGGCAACAAATGTATCTTTCGAAAGGTGGTAGGATGACCCTGATTAAAAGTACACTTTCCAGCTTGCCTATGTATTTTATGTCTATGTTCCCGAATCCAATGGCTGTGGCATGTTGCTTTGACAAAATACAAAGGGATTTCTGGTAGGGAGGTATGTGGGAGGGGGTGAAGTTCCATTTGGTTAATTGGGATCAAATATTAAGTATGGAACTTGCAGGGTGGTTGGTGCACCAGAGAAGTTACGGGACCATACGGGGTTTGAAGAACATTAGGAAAGAATAGGGAGCTTTCAAGTTTTATTTCGTTTGAGGTAGGGAATGGGCTAATGTGAATTTCTGGTTTACAATTTGGTGTGGGATCGCTCCCTTAAGGAGGCCTTCCTAGATTTTTTTTGACTTGCGCGCAATAAGGATGCTCTAGTGGCGGACCATATCCAGATACAAAATGCTTCTATTCATTGAGAGTTAGATTTCTCTCGTCTAGGTTCAAGATTTAGAATTAGAATCTCTCGTTTCCTTCTTGGACCTGTTATACTCTTTTTCGGTTAAGGGACGAGGTTCAGATCATTTGTGTTGGCAAGGGTCTACTCTGAAGGGTTTTGAAGTGAGGTCTTACTATAAGGCTCTACTTCCGTGTGAAGGGTGGGGTGTTCCTTGGAAAGCGATTTGGAAGCCGAAAGTTCCTCCAAGGGTGGTGTTTTTTGTTTGGTTTGCAACTATGGTAGAACTTGCCATTGACAATCTGTGGAGAAGAGTTCTTGTGATAGATTAGTACTGTATGTGTAAAAGGAGTGGTGAATTGATAGATCACTTACTCTTGCATTGTCCAATAGCTCAAGAGTTATGGTTGTTGGTATTTAGCTTGTTTAGAGTCCAACGGGTTATGCCTAGGGGGGTTATGGAATTGCTAGCTTGCTGTAAGGTTGGCCTTGGATGGTCTAGGTATCTGTTGATTTGGCAAGCAGTTCCTCATTATCTGTTTTGGTGCCTTTGGAGGGAGAGGAATGCTAGATGTTTTGAGGGACAAAACGCCAGATGTTGGATTAAAAGGGATGGTTCTTCATACTCTATTGAATTGATGGCTGCGTTAGGCTTGTTTTCTTTTTCCAATATCATAGATTTACCTGATTCTTGTTCTTGATTGGTGTTGCATGTGTAAGGAAAGTGGTGAATCTATCTCTCATCTCTCTCCTATTGCATTGTTGGACTGTTAGGGAGATTTGGTCTTTCATCTTCTGCATCTTTGACATCACGTGGGTTATGCCATGTGGGGTTCTTGAGCTTTTATCTTGTTGGGGTAATGGGTGCCGAAGTGCTAGAGTTTGGCGTCTATGGGATGTGATCCCTCTTTGTATTTTTTGGTGTATTTGGTGGGAGAGGAATTCTCGAAGTTTTGAGGGGGTTGAGAGGAATATGCTGGAGATTAAAGGGACGGTTCTGAGAACCCTTATGGATTGGGCCAATGCCTCTGGCATAATGTCTTTCTCTTCTGTCTTGGATTTCTTAGATGTTTGTATTGTTTGAGTTGTATTTTTCTGTACACTTCCTGTGTACTCTTTTTGCAATAAAATTTTTATTTACTGATAAAAAAAAAAAAAAGACTTACCTGATTCTTCAATTGCTTAGTTCTTTTTTTGGGGAGTTCCTATGTATACTTCCTGTGTACTTGGGCTTTTTCCAATCTTTGATGCAATAAACATTTCTAATTACTTATAAAAAAAAAAAAAAAATCCTAGGACTTGTCTCCAAGCCTCTTGTACTAGAGCACTGTCTTCGTGGTTTACTCCCTTCTTTTGCTTACATACTCTCCACTTACCCATTTCCCTTCCACCCTTAAAAAAAAAATTGAATAATTTTTGAAACCATCATAGGTAATTATCTGGCATAAGACAAACAAGTTCTTTCTATTAAGGCTGAGAAGAAATTGGCGGGATTGGAATGCTCGTCACTTTGAGGATTAGACTGTTCCAAAGTTGAAACTCTTATTTTTTCAAACTTTGTGTGAGTGTGGTAGCATTAGGTTCTGTCTCTCTTCCCTCCATTGTGGAGCTGCTAGATCTTTGTATTTTTTAAGGTTCTTTTTGGCTGTCCTTAGTATACTTCAAGTATACTTGGGCTGTCTTTTTAATAAAATTTTCTTATTTATCAAAAAAAAAAAAAAAAAAAAAAAAGGCTGAGAAGAAATAATTTGGACATGAGAGAGGGTGTTAAGAAATCCCACATCGGTTGGATGTGTGCTTGGTTATGGTTACATGTACTTGTTGGGGCTTCTTCACCAACTAGTTTAGGCTTTTCGGACATCGGTTGGACACCTCAATAATGACATTGTGTATAGATAACTCTTTTTGGAGTATATTAGGTGATGCCTGGGACAGTTGTGTACATGCTTACTTATTGGAAAGGGCTGCTTGGTTGTAATGTGTACTATAAAATATGGGCAGCCATTCCAGTGTTTTTAAAAGCACACCTAGGTATCTTAGTTCAATAACCAGTAGAAGCTTTCTCTAAATTATCCGATACACGGTTTTGGCGGATGGTCATGTATCCAGGGCTTACTACCCAAGGGTGGGTCTGAATGGCCTTGCCTTGGTGAGGTTTCTCGTCATAAAAAAAATGGTTATTGTTGTAATTTCTAGCATTTTTACTTAAAAGTGGTCACTTTCAAAAGTGGAATCTGCATAATTTTACTTGACAGTCCAGTCACCTAAAAAATAATTATATTACCCTTAATTTTCAAGTGGTACTATGTATGATTATGATAGTGATTCAAAGTTGACACATAAAGAGAGTGATCTTTACATGAGAATGTTGATGAGCTTTAGCTTATGAGGAGAGAGTTATCACCTACTCATATGGAGAGTGGTTGTAAGAATAGCATACACTTGAATAGAGAGAATAGATTGGAGTGATTGCCAAGCAAAAAGTTTGTGATTGTTATTGTAAGTGATGATCATGATACCTTTTCCTAGTGGCAGTGTATATGTGACATGCTTTCCCACTTCTAGGTGTTAGTTTACTTTTTTATTTATATTTTTAATGATGGCGTATTTGTTACATATATATATATATATATTTTTTTTTTTTTCATGAGCAATAAAATTTATTAGAAAAAGCCCAAGCATAAGGACTAAAGAATCATAAGGTACATAAGTCAATCAGCTCCATAATGGAGTGGGTAGAACAGTTGCCTAGCCCTACAACCCATTCAAATAAAGTATGAAAGAACAACAATTTGATCTTGGGAAGAGTCCTCTCTTTGTCCTCGAAATGATGAGCATTTCGCTCCCGCCAAAGACACCAAAGCACGCAATATCCTACCAGCTGCCAAACTGTAAGATTCCGTTGCTGACCCAAATTTACTGGCCAACCACTAAAATGACCCAACACTGTGGCAGGCATCACCCATTGCATCCCAAAGACACCAAACACCATACACCAAAGCTCCCTAGCCACAGAACAATGCAATAACAGATGATCCACACTCTTTCCACTTCTCTTGCACAAACAACACCAATTAGGGACGATGAGACCATCATTACGAAGATTATCCATGGTGAGAATTTATCCCAAAAGCTCACTCCATAAGGACCTCTCACTTCTTTAGAGCACTAGCCTCCCCACAAGCTATCATATCTTGCATCCACCACCCTTCCCCATAGGGCATCTCGCTCTGTACCATACCTCCACAACGACTTTCCTAAACGAGCTTTATTAAATCTCCGCAAATCCTTTATAGCCAAACCTCCACTTCGGATAGGGTTACAAAGCTTAGACCAACTCACAAGGTGGAATTTGAACTCCTCCCTTAATCCACTCCAAAGAAAATCTCTTTGCAACTTTTCCAACCAGTTCGCCACCCCAGCCGGAATAGGAAATAGAGATAGATAATAAGTGGGTAGATTTGATAAAGAACTCTTGATCAAAGTAAGCTTACCCCCCTTAGATAAATATAATCTCTTCCAAACCGCGAGTCTTCTCTCCATTTTTTTTTCAATTATTGGATTCCAAATGGTAGTTTCCTTGAACTTAGCACCCAAGGAAGACTCAGGTACTTTAATGGAAGAGAGGTTATCTAGCATCCCAAAGTACACACCAGGTCCTCCATGATTGGAACATCTCCTACGGGGACCATTTTTGACTTACCCAAATTAATTTTCAACCCAAAAGCAGCCTCAAACCAAGTTAAAACAAAGCCCAAGTGCTCTATTTGAGTTGGATCCGCATCACAAAAAATCAAAGTATCATTTGCAAAAAAACAGATGAGACACCATCACATCACTCCCTGCAGAAGTACCCACCTTGAAACCAGAAAATAACCTCCTCGGACAGCATGGTCCATCAACCTACTCAGAGCTTCCATAACAACAACAAAAAGCAAAGGTGATAGTGGATCCCCTTGCCGAAGCCCTCTAGAACTCTAAAAAAAACCAGTGGGACTGCCATTAATCAGAATGGAGAAACGAACCGTGGATACACAAAAGCGAATCTAGTTTCTCCACCTCAAAGAAAACCCACATCTCTGTAACACATAAAGAAGAAAGTCCCAATTGACATGGTCATAAGCTTTCTCCACATCTAGTTTACACAGCACACTTAGGACCCCTTGCTTTAGCCAACTGAATTAAGAATCTGTCTCCCTTGCACAAAAGCATTCTGAGATGTAGAAACAATATGAGCGAGCACCGACCAGCTGATTAGCAAATAGCTTTGCCAAAATCTTTACACTCCTACTAGGCTAACTGGCCTGAAATACTTCATATCGATTGCCTCAATTTTTTTTAGGAATGAGAGCTAAGAAAGTAGCATTCAAGCTCTTCTCAAAGGAATCCATCCCATGAAATATTGAAGCACCTCCATTATATCAGGTCGGACAGAAGGCCAACACGCCTGAAAGAAAACCATGGGAAATCCGTCAGGCCCTAGAGCTTTATCTCCAGCAAAACCTTGCACCACACCCGCTACCTCTTCTTCATAGAAAGGTTTTTCCAAACCAGCGACAACATCCAAAGATAGCCTAGAAAATCCTGACCCGTCTAACAAAGGTTGATGACAATCCACTTCCGCATATAGATTTTTATAGAACTGCGTAATACAATTAGACATGGCATCTGGCTTCGAGGATAACTCCCCATTAATCATCAGATTAGAAATAGAGTTGTGCCTCCTATTAGAATTAGCAAGGCGATGACAAAATTTTGTATTTTTATCCCCTTCCTGTAACCCGAGTGCTTGAGACTTTTGGGGCTAATTAATTTCTTCCATTAGAGCATTTCTCTCCAATTCTACTACTATGCGATCTCTCTCTAATTTCTCATTTTCCAATAATTGTCAATCTTCCACTTGAGCATCGAACTTATTATGGTCAGAAAACAGTTGCCTCCGTCTAAACCCCACATTCTCAAACACCTCTTCATTCCATTTTTTCAAATCTAGTTTTAAGGCTTTGAGTTTCTTGGCCAAAATGAAGCTAGGAGTGCCTTCAAACTCGTAAGCCTCTCACCACCCTCTCACCCTCTCAAGAAACCCCTTAGCATGAAGCCACATATTTTCATAACAGAATGGCCTTTTGCTTGTCACAAACTTACCACACTCCAACAAGATAGGAAAGTGGTCTGAAAGGAGTCTGGGAAGCCTCCTTTGAGTGACGGTTGGGTAACGATCCTCCCAATCACCAGAGTAGAGGAACCTATCGATGCAAGACATGACCACATTCTCACGGTTGTTTGACCAAGTGTACCGACCCCCTTCCAAAGGGATATCAAACAGACCGAAAGAGAAGATGAACTCAGAAAATTCATGCATGGCCGTGGTAAAGTGAACCGCCCCATTCTCTTTGCAAGATATCTAGTGACATTGAAGTCCCCAGGTACTCCCCAAATTTTGCCAACTGCCCCAAAGTCCACTCCGATAGTTGTGGGGTATCATTTTCATGTGTATGGTCAACCGTATCTCCCACACCATCCAACCGACCCATATTTTCAGCGGTAGGAGTCGGTATCAAAGAAGCCAGTGGTTCCACTTCCAGTGGCTCATCGTCCCACGTCCAACAAACTAGTTTACCCCCAGTCTCGGCCAACACAGGATCCTCCTAAACCACCGAAACATCCTCGTCGTCATCCCCTCCCACTTTCGAAACCCCAGACTCATTACGAATAGACTGGCCATCACAGATCGTCCCCACATCGTCAAACTCTTCAAGAAGAAGTACTTTCGGCTTCTTGGTGATGGGTTCGATGAAGCCTGAACTCGTCGCCTCTAGTTGCCGAATTAGAGACAAGGGTATGGAAATTATCTTCCCCTTACGAAAGCTCCAAAACCTAGTCCGTGGAAGAACCCGACGTACGATGGATCCCTTCACCAAAAGAATGTCTTCCGGAATCAACGGAGGTCGCACTGACTGGTGAGAGAGGCACCATTGCTTTCGAGATGTCGGGTTAGCAGGGTTGAAGGGCTTTGACAAAGGAGACTGTTCTCCATACGGAGTGGGTCTCACTGAATGGGTTTCGTGGGCTGATGGTGAATTGTCTTATTGTTAGCTACCTGTTGGAAAGAGGCATGTGAGACTTAAGTGGCTCACGTGTTGTTGCCTTGGATGGGCCCTCCCCAAGTGAAACATGCGTAACACTCCATTCCCCATCCGGCCCACGAGACATCTGAATATCCAAGGAAAATTTCACCATACGCGTATCACCCATATTAATTCCACATTCCTTGCTTCTTATATTTATAGTCAACTTGTTCAAGTTTGGAAATGTCTTTGAATGCTTCTCAATTTCCTGGATTTCATCCGAGATAATCTCTTTTCCTTTAGTAGTACCCACGCTTGTGCTCCTCCCTGAACCCGAAGCTATGGCAGCAAAGGAGTTAACCTTGATATCTGCCGGTTGCACTGGTCTCCCTTCTCATGAAGAGGCCGTGGTTTGGATACTGTATTGCTCTCAAGGTGTATGACCCTTCGTAATTCCAATCTAAACCCACGCCAGCAGCTACAGTTCCACCCCTCAAGAATAATAATCGAGCCATGTCAGCCTACTCGGTGAATAGCCTGAATCAAAACATATTACCCTTTTGGATTGGAACGTTTTGCGATGAAAACCATTTCACCTTCTCTAATAGTGTAGACAAAATCCCCAACGTGGTTCAAAGAAACAAAGTCTTCCATGGTAGCTAGCAACGTCTTAGCACTCTCTTTGCCCGTGAATACTGACCTTAGCGTGTCTCTACCCCTCTCATAGATTCTAAGAATGTAATCCTCTCCTCCATGATCCACCTTAAGTTCAAAAGCCTTAGATTCAATAAAAAAGAATCTTGATCCTCCCATTCTAAAGTTCCCTTAGAGAAAACCGACTCCTCAAGCCTTGAGGACCTCCTGTAGTCGCACGAGACGACGATGGAGGTCCGGCAAAGTGACTGGTGGCTTCCTAAGAGGAGGAAGCGCTTTGCATCTCTAGAGAGATTTTTTTTTACCTTTAATTAGATATCCTTAAAGACTGGATCTACCTTTGTTCCATATATTATGACCATATTTTTTCATTTTCAGGTTTTTTCGCAATTCTTTGCAGTTATTTGTTGACTTACAAATTTGTGAATGCAGGAAGAGGTTGCTAAAGAATTTGGAATACCAGTGCAATTTCAGCGTTTTTGGTTGTGGGCAAAGCGTCAAAACCATACATATCGCCCAAACCGGCCATTAACACCAATGGAGGAAACTCAATCTGTAAATATCTTTTGCTTCCTGATGTTTCTTTATGTGCTCAGATTTTGTTTCAGGCATTTTTGTGCGACAGTCTGTGATATGACATTGCTCTGCATTTAATTGCCATATCTTGTTCTACCCACTGGTCTTGGCTTACTCATTTTTTTCTGATGCTTTTACATTTTCTCAACGATGAAAAAGAACATTTTAGTTTGAGCTATACGTCGTTTTCAGTGCAAAACTTATTGATTTAAGTTGTTGACTAATATCCTCAAGTTCCAATTCTTGGAAAATATGTATGGTTGTTTGTCAGTCGTCTGATATGTGCTCTACTGTACTGCACTGTTAATTGGTTGCTTCTTGCCTATACTTAACTTGTTGTGAGTACCTCATAATATTTCTTATTCTTCTAATAGCTTTTTCTTCATTATTGTTTTGGATCATGAGTTTATGACATCCATGCTAGTTTCTTTTGGGGGAATGAATCGATTCTCTTGCAAGGTTCACATTACATATTTGCTTTTGCATTGTGCTTCACTGTTCTGTGGTTCAGCAATATCCAGTATAACTTTCTTTTTTTGGAACTATATTTTTTGGGTTGTGCAGTGTGGCATTCGGTCTCTACATCGTTTAGTTCTTGAGTTCTTATGCCAGTACCTATTGGTATGAAGATATCAATTGCTCAACCTCATATTTATTTCATTGTATCATAGGTTGGACACTTGCGGGAGGTGTCGAATAAGGTTAACAATGCAGAACTAAAGTTGTTCTTGGAAGTAGAGAATGGCCCGGTAATCTTGTCTAACAGAGTGGGCTTCACAGTTGTTTCAATGTAACATTCTTTATGAGAGTGTTCTCTGATTTTCTGCATCATTTCGTTCAGGATTTACGCCCTATTGCTCCACCTGATAAGACAAAGGATGATATTTTGCTTTTCTTCAAGCTATATGATCCTGAGAAAGAGGAGCTACGGTAAAAAATAGATTCTTTAATTCTGGATTTGTTATGGTGTATTTGCCTCAACTTGGCTTAGGGATTATTTTTTATTTTTTCCCATGATATCAGTTATGTTGGAAGGATATTTGTGAAGAATACTGGTAAGCCATTAGAAATTATAACAAAATTAAATGAAATGGCTGGCTATACTCCCGATGAAGAGATTCAACTTTATGAGGTATGTTTTCCATTATTTTATTTTTCTTTTTCCTTTTTTTCTTAATTCTTTAAAATCAGTAATTGGATCATTCTAAACTGAAAAAAAAAAAAAACCAGAGGTTACCATGGTAAGGGGTTGGCTGCTGATCAGGTCAGACTCAGTAACCTAGAAATTGAAAATATTGCGATTGAAAGCTGTTGAGCATCCAATTCGCAGACATGAAGTCTTGAAGTTTAAATTGTTGATGCTCTCATATAGAGTCTAATGTCCTCTATTTGTTTTTGTATTTTTCCTCAATAAGTCCTTTTTATGGAGACTTGATGCCACGTGTCAAGCTTGAGATGATATTTTGACAAATAATGAACTTAGAACCAAGGTTTTTATAGACATTGACTTTAATAATCATAATATTCCTCCTGGGCATGAACATAAATTGTTTAGCCCGTCAGGGTGAATGCTCATGAATTACCCGACAACTGGTTTTGGTAGATGGGGTCATTTACCCGTAGGTTTTATTGCCTAGAGGCAAGTTTAATAATCATAATATTCCTCCTGGGCATGAACAGAAATTGTTTAGCCCGTCAAGGGTGAATGCTCATGGATTACCTGACAACCGGTTTTGGTAGATGGGGTCATTTGCGTGTAGGTTTTATTGCCTAGAGGCAAGTCCAAGGGGCTTTTCTTTAGAGAGTCCCTGCGTTATAAAAAAAAAAAATCGCAGATATTATATATACTCATTAATCAGCATGTGGCCATAATGCCTTTGGGGTTCTTGCAAGTGTGATGTGTTGGTGCTCTGGGCCATGTCGTGTTTCAGATACTGATGCTTACATGCTCTCACACCTGCTTCTTGTGTTCTCTAGGCCCTGTTTAATTGGGATGAACTGGCATTTGTTGTGTCCAACAAATACGCTCTCTTTTTCTCTTTTTGGTTCCCTAGATTTCTTGATGTGATGACTCCCTCTGTCCCTCATTCTTAATATGCATGCGCAAGTGTGGTTGTACACTCATGCTCACATATGCCTTCCCCTAACTGATTGAGTAGATGGCTCTCTCCATCCCTTGTTGTTAATGTATGCGTGTGTATTATGCACATGCTTACATTTGTCCATATGCATCATAGACAAAGTTATAGTGTCAGGTGTTCAGCTCTGCGTGTGTTTAGGTGAAATTTGGGAAGATCTTCCCCATCCTTTCCTGCCCCATAAACACCCGAGCCAAGGCCGAGGAGGCCTGAGTTCATTTATTGGACAAACAAACTGCCTTGTTGTCAGTTCTGTGTCAGTTGTGTCAAGATCTGATTTTAGTTGGGACCTTTATTTATCCTGTGCCTTATATTCTGTGGATGTTATCTTACTCATGCTATGGTTTTCAGGAAATTAAGTTTGAGCCTCATGTCATGTGTGAATCTATTGACAAGAAATGCATGTTTCGAGCCAGCCAGGTATATGCCAGACATTTTTAAAATATGGTAAGTTAAATAGTGTTGTTTGTTTGTATTTTGACTGATTTGTGGCATTTTTGTGCAGCTTGAAGATGGAGACATCATTTGCTTTCAAAAATCTCCTTCTGTTGAAGGTGGTGAGCAGTTCCGCTATCCAGATGTTCCCTCATTTTTGGATTATGTTCACAATCGTCAAGTATGCCCTCCTCCAACTTCTTATAAACGTTTTTGATTTTTGTTTAAATGGGTATTAGTTAATGCAGGAGCAGACCTGTCTGTATGTTAGTTTATTTGTGTTTGTGTCATAGAAGTCTTAAAAAAAGAAGAAAAAAGGGGTGGGGGGGAGAGGATGTTTATTTCAATTGTTAGGAAATACATGATGAAGGGCATGGCTTGGACATTGGCCCAAGGTTTGAAGCCAGTCCTTTCACGCTTTGTGGTGTAACTGATATCGACTTGGTGCATTTTCTTTGGGCCTTACCTCTTCATGGAAGCTTCAGATGCTCAAAATCCTTCTAAACACTGTAGTGTTCACTTCTGTCTAATCTTGTCTGAAGGACTCAGCACTTCAAACCATGTTCTATCGATAATTTCTTGTCTGAAAGGTTTTTAATCGAGGCATTGCTGAATGCAATACTTCCTATCAATATGATAATTTACAAAAACATTATTTTTGCAATTTACTTATCGTAGTTAATATAATTTTCAATTATACCTCTCCTTGCTTCACTTTATCAACATGGTGAAGCAGCACCTGTCATTCTGATCATGCATGGTTTGATATATTTTAGGTTGTTCATTTTCGAGCTCTGGATAAACCCAAGGAGGATGATTTCTGTCTAGAGCTGTAAGTCAGTTAAATGCTTTAAGTAGAATTCTTTTATTATTATTTTTGCACTAACTAGTAACTAGTGTGTTTATGAGCTAAATGCTGGTTATTGATTGCATTGTGATCTTCTACTGTTTTTCAATATAAAAGGTCAAAACTTCATACTTATGATGACGTTGTAGAAAGAGTAGCACAGCAACTTGGTTTAGATGATCCATCCAAAATCAGGCTTACCCCTCACAACTGTTACTCTCAACAACCAAAACCCCACCCTATTAAGTACCGGGGGGTAGAGCATTTGTCTGATATGCTAGTCCACTACAATCAGGTAATAGTTGCTTGGCCCTAAGTAGTGCATGCTGCTACAATATAAAAGAGCTAACAGCCTATTCCTCTTTTTTGCATTCTGTGGCAGACTTCAGATATATTGTACTATGAAGTATTAGACATCCCTCTACCAGAATTACAAGGTTTGAAAACTCTGAAAGTAGTATTTCATCATGCTACTAAGGATGAAGTGAGTATACTGATCAAATTCTTACAACTGAAATTTTATAGTTCGTTCATGCTGAAACATTTGGTTCACTTGTATTCAGGTGGTGGTTCATACTATAAGACTGCCAAAACAGAGCACGGTAGGAGATGTAATTAATGATCTTAAAACAAAGGTAAATTTTGGGCCTGTTCATGGTATTGTTCATCATTTTTACTAACACTTGCATGAGTTATAATTGGCTAATACATTTTCTCTCCTCAGGGGCTTTGTGCATGATGTAATTTTTTTTCTCCAAGTTTTTGTTTGTTTGTTTGTACTTAGTTTGATGCATTCTGAAACAGGTCGAGTTGTCTCATCCTGATGCAGAACTTAGGTTGCTCGAAGTTTTCTATCACAAGATCTACAAGGTGTGAATTATTTTTGCTTGATATTACTGTTCTTACTAATATTCTTCTGAACTTCGAATTTTCATTTAATGAGAAAGAATTTTATGAATTTGTTGCCTTGATATAGCATGAATATGTTTTTGGAACAACTGTGTTTTCACCCAAAGTATAATGGTTCTGTCAGACCTAATAAGCTTTGTCCATTAAGTGAGCTGTTAGGGAAAAAGTATATTAATATAATTTGAGGCTTCCATTGATAAATTTTCTCGGTAGCTGCTGTCACTGTTCTGAGCTATCAGATAACTTGTACATGTAACCACATTTATTGGTTCTCATTATTGATAGCCCTTTGATCCTTAGATCACATATATGTCAGGTTTTTCCCCCTAGTGAAAAGATTGAGAACATAAATGATCAATACTGGACATTACGGGCAGAAGAGGTTGGTCTCTCTCTCTCTCTCTCTCTCTCTGCTGTCTTCATTAAATATACTTGCACTGATGGTTTAAATGACAGGACAAGGGAGTAATGGTTGAACGTAATATTGTTTCTACATTTTGATTTGTTGTCTGTTTGTTTAGTTTAGTGTTTATAATGCTGGATTTCCCTTGTTTTCAAATGTTTTAGATCCCAGAGGAAGAGAAAAATCTTGGTCCTCATGATCGCCTAATTCATGTGTACCATTTCACAAAAGACACAGCTCAGAACCAGATGGTATAGAGTTCTGCAACGAATATTTGGAGTCATAATTCCATGTTTCAATATTTGCTTGTATTTTACGACAAAGACTATCTTGTGAGGATGTTAAATTCATCTGTTTTATACAGCAAATTCAGAACTTTGGGGAACCATTTTTCTTGGTCATACATGAGGGTGAGACTTTGGCTGAAATTAAAGTGCGAATACAGAAGAAATTACAGGTTCCAGATGAGGAGTTTGCCAAGGTATATCCTACCTCCTTCATTTATGCCATGTTCTATTCATATTTGCGCACAATAACTTGGTTAGGTAGATATGTTAATAGTCAGTAATGTATTAGAGTGTACTTTTTTTTTTCTTTCTTTTAAATGTGTTGCATTAAATCAATCCTAACTATTATCACACCTTTTTTCTGTTTTTTCCCATTTGGCCAGTGGAAGTTTGCATTTCTTTCTCTAGGTCGTCCAGAATATCTTCAGGACTCTGACATTGTGTCCAGTCGTTTTCAGGTTTGTCTATAGAAATCTTACTGGTTTTGTATATTTCTTGAAATTGTTTTCACATTTGTTTCATTTTTTTCTTGTTCACCTGCACATAGAGACGAGATGTTTATGGTGCTTGGGAGCAGTATCTTGGATTGGAGCACTCTGACAATGCTCCTAAAAGAGCTTATACTGCTAATCAGGTAAACTGCCCTTTTCCCAAGAAAATATAGGAAGTAGAAGTTTTAGATTTGAATGATGTCTAGACTGGGAAATTGGGAGACATGCAGAATGCTCGTGTCTCCAAGATATGTTTCCGTTTTTTACATGATGTGATTATTATTCTGCTGAAGCTGCTAGTTGATAAATATGCTACTCTGCCAATTATTTAACATTGTATATGCTGGACTCTGTTGATTCTTATTTGTCATTGTCACTGCGTTTTTGCAGAATCGCCACACATTTGAGAAGCCTGTAAAAATTTACAACTAGGATATAATAGGAGCACGGCAAAGTTCCCTTCTCACATTTGGATGAGTTGAGAACCCTCTACACCTTCGGGCTGTAAATGGAAAAGCACTGAAAGCAACTCTGTTTAGACATCAGGTGAAGTTAGCATTGAGGTGGTGTCTGTGGGGTCCTGTTGTTGATTTTATGTAATTCTTTTTCCTAGTTTGATGGGGAGGACTTTTCCCAGAGTCATTATGTATCTTCTACTGTCAACCACAGCCCCTTCGAGCTTTTAGTACTTCCGATTTTTGATGGAGGTTCTTCTTTGGGTGACAGGTCAGTGGCCTTCATCATGAATTCTGTGTAATTGAACGGTACATATACAAGTTTTTTGAACTAGTGAATGTATACAGGGTATAGTTGGGTGACACTTATTTCTTCTTTCTTTGCTTCATGATTTTGTTCTTTAGATTCTTGTTGCAAATTAAGGGTGTATGATGGTTGACCAGTTTAGAAGCATGTAGCAAAATGGTTGAACAGTTGGCTGTTTCTGAGTTTAGGTCTCTGTATGACAAAATTGTCAGCCAGTGCGGTTTAAATTGTTATATGAAGGGAGTTGGGACCCATAATTCTTTTTATCATCGCTTGGAAGTAAAGAGTTATACGAGTGTTTTTATTACACTCTTGGCTTCCAATCTTTTTGCATTTTGAATCAGCCAGTTTATGGGATTTTGTGATGTCTCCAATACTTCATGCTTTTTGCAACCCAGCCGAAATGGCGATCAGATTGTATTTTGAACAAGAATTTTGGATAGCAAACACATGCAATGTCTAGTTGAGAAGTTGACTTTGGGAGAAATTAACATCTAGAGGACCCCATCAGCAATATCTATTTGTCCTTCCACTCAATAATATAATGCAACTATGCAAGTATCCAAATTGATTTGAGTAAGATCTAAATCAAAATCCCAGTCATACCATTTTTTTAAGGCTCCTAAGTCAGTCCTCTGGAAAATTGAGAAGGCTGAAGCTGCTAATCTTACCAGTGTACTTACCAGCTTCAACCTTCTCTGTGATTTGCTGCTAACTCAACGGCCCACTCCCTCACCAATTTGATTAATTTTTTAGGTGTTTAGTGATTAAATAGAAATAGTTATAACTATGGCAAAGCCTAAGGTTTGTGTGATTCTCACTTCGGCTGAATTTTTGCTACAAATGTGATCTAACGATTATGCTAAGGTGCACATTCTGTTTTTGCATTGGCCTAAAGTAAAAAATTAAAGATCCCATACCAAAAGAGATGAGGAAGTCCCTTGTCCCATGTTAACTTTACAAGTTACTATAGTTCAATTCATGCAAGGAGTGGCTGTTCCAGACCTTTCCCTTGGAAATGTATTCGGAAGACTCGTTCCACCTAGAGTAGCATTCTTCACTTGGATGGCGGCATTTGGTAAGATTTTGATAACGAATAATTTACGCAAGCGCGCCATTCCCATTACTGATTGTTGTATGTGCAAGTGTAATGCTGAAACGGTTGATCATCTCCTTTACATTGTCCCTTAGCTCGTGAGTGATAGGATCTTTTATTTCGTTTAGTAGGGGTCACTTGGGTTACGCTACTATCTTTCATTGCTTTGTTTGTGTCCTGGAGAGGAAATATCGGTGCTCAACAAAGAAGGGATGTGTGGGGTGTGGCACCTGCTTGTCTCATGTGGTGCATTTGGAGAGAGCACAACCAACGTACATTTGAGGGGCTGGAGTCTTCATTGTTGAATTTGAAGTTTGATTTTTTGGAAACCTTATATGATTGGTGCTCCAATATCTCTTTTCTACGAATTCCTTTGTGCAGTTCATTGAGGCTTTATGTGTTAGTTGATAATAATCCTTTTCCTTGTATGTTTTTTTTTAGGTCTTTGTAGGCCTGTTTTGTTTTGTTTTTTGTTGTATACTTTTGTTGAGTTTTGAATAAATGTTTATTATTTATTAAAAGAAAAACCTTTATGTGAGTAAGATATTATCTGATATATTTTCTCAAGAGATGTATTTTTATTAATTAAATATCAAATATTTTCTTATATGATGTATATATTTATATTTTATACATATACACACGAATATTATCATTATGTTTTTACAATATCCATCATATTTCTAGCCATTATTTTAAAATTACTCTTTTTCTTCCTATTTTTCAAAATATTGCAATATATTGTCATTGGAAAATAACAAGAGGCTATCCTCATAATTGTTTTTCATGAACTCTCCCCCAAAATAAGGTCTCGAGTCTTGAGCATACGGGAGAGATCTTATATTGTCATGTTTCTTCGTCTCTATCAATTTTATAGAATGATACGTCTAGGGAATATTTTAAACAAAAAGGGGCAAAAAATAAGGAGATTCGCTCTCCTCGTGCCTATTAATTTTGTATCTTAGTAAACTATCTTTGATACTTGAACAAGCTTTGAATAAAAAAAAACAACTCACTCCTGTGATAATAAATAGGCAACCTCTAGGTTTTAATCTTGTTTTCTCTGCTAACGATATTTTTCTTTGTACTTTAGCAAAAGAATCTAAATGTATTAGGATTAAGGATATTTTCTTTGAGTTTTGCGCTTTATCCAGTCAGATTATTAGTCTTCCTAAGTCAAAATTTTAATTTTCTCCCATTACGCCTTCACATTTGAAATTCTCCATATCGTCTGAGTTGGGTTGGGTATTATTGCTTTAGATCTTGGAAATATCTAGGAATCCCCTTACCGACTTCTTGTCGATCAACCCATCATTTTAGTCATATTAGAGTAAGGGTTGGCATTAGGCCGGCCCATCCCGGTTTTTCTTGGTCCATGGGCTTGGCGGGCCGGCCTAAGGGAAAATCCCAGCCCATGGGTAGTGCCCATTGAGTCTTTAGCGGCAAACATTCTCCATCCTCCGAAGGATCATCCACTGCTAAACTCCCTTGTGCTCCTGTATCATTTCCCCCAAATTGGTACCAGGACTCTCAAGACCCATATGATGGGTATGAAGACTATGATCTGAATCTAGACTGATGGTCTTCTGATAAAATCATTGTTTATTAAGCACGCCGGACTATGCATGCCAATCAAGGCTACTTTCGGCTACTTTAATCTTTGGTAAATTGCTTTCACCTTTGCTTTTGAAAAAGCAAATAGTAAACATCATCATGAAGATTCCAAGACATCCAAGGCATTTTTTGTAGTCATATGAAGACTTCATCATTGCCTATATATATGGCTCCTTGTATTGATAAAACTTAGCCTTTTTCTCTTGAAAAATTCTAAGCATTCATGTGTTGAAGCTTCAAAATTAGAATAGGTTATCTTAGTTCTCTCATAAACATTATAAACTTGTAATCATGGAAGCTAGCAGTCTCTAGTCTATTTGTTAAATTGTAAGTTCTTACTTTTAAATCAAAGTAATTACTTTCATGTTATTGCATCCATAATCTTCTTACATCCCCTATTTTAAATTTGTTTTAATATATATCTTGGCTAAGTTTACCGCCTTATTAACTTGGTTTCATATATATATATATATATATATATATATGGCTATTATATATATATATTTTGAAGTAAAATAAAACATAACTACTAATGTGGGTGGTGGTTAGGTAGATAGTATATGAGTTTTCAACCTCATATCACAAGTTTGAATCTCCCCCCCCCCCCCCCCCCCCCCCCCCCAAAAAAAAAAAAAAACTTTTGTCTTCATAGTGGGCTAGTGAGTTGGGTGATGGGTTGGGCTAGTGGGCTACCCATGGCCCTAAATATGACTGGGCAAGGCTGCAATAAGCTAGGTGGGCTACCGAGCTGTGGGCCATGGGTTTTTTGTTGATACTTATATTAGAGATCGACTACCAGCTAGGGTTCAAGATGGAAAACAAAACTTTTAGGCTAAATTCAAAATTACACCCTTTTAGTTTGGGTGAATTTTCATGTTCGTCTCTAAAGTTTATTTTTGTCATTTTAGTCTGAAACTTTAACATTCCTACCAAATTGGTCCTTCAATCTATTGCTGTTCATGGCAAGTAGCAGAAGCTTCCACGGATATATTGTGGTAATGGCCACTAACTTGGAACGTGTGGGCATTGATTCATGTCAAGATACAAAAGCTTGGAAATTCTTATGTCCCGCCAGCGGGACAGTCCCGCTAGGACAAAAAAAATAATTAAAAAAAAGTTGTAACCGACTGTGTAGGTGACTGGTCTTACAATAAATGCTATAAGTGTTACACACTATGACAGTACTCTTACAAATACAAACTATAAAATTACTAATATTAACAAATTTTGTACTATAGTAAAGTAAAATATTATCACAACTTTCAATCACCTTACAACACTTATAACAATTTTTAGCTTAATATACTTATTTACTTATTTTTATGAGAATGAGTGACTTATTGACACATGGACATAAGTTTTACCACACTAAAGAGTATTAATCTGAACGCGAGAGAAATTACAAACATTGAAAATCATTTAAACATTTTATGAGAAGTTTTGCAAATATTTACTCAATCATTACTGACAATCACATAGTCCCAATATTTACAAAAACTAACTAAAATGATAGATTATATCACAGTAATTACAATAACCATAAAACACATTATGAATTCAAAGACAAATTACAAAACACAAGAAACATATACAAATTTTATCAAATAAATTACCAATAGTTTTTCATCAACTACTAATAAGCACTAAATTCCCCTAAGACCGAAAACATTATTGATAACCACTAAGAATTACACGTTTATTACTTATATTGCACCAATCAACACATGTTTTACCACATGTAAGAAAAATTACAAAACTTAGCAAACACTTATAATAATTTTCAATGTAAGTACCCATTTTTATTAAACATGTACTAATATTCACTTAAATCCCCATAGCTGCCAAAATAAAATTCAATGTTATGACAATTGACAAACATTTGAGGTTTAACACAAAATAACAATAATCAACACATCTTTTACTGAATCAAAGAGTAAATAGAAAAACTGAGAAATATTTACAAAAGTTTTCAAATAAGTTAGAATAATTATCATTATATATACAAGTTGTTACTAAAATACCCATACCCACAAAAAATTACTTTGTTTAACAAATAGCATACAATAATAAACAAAATCGTTAGCAATATAGAGAACAGTTACAAAATCAGACAAACTGCTACAAACTTTTCATAAATATTTGCACATTCCTACTAAAACATTACTCGAAATCACTAAAATCAACAAAGTCCCAAAGATCTTGTTGTAAGTTACAAATTTTGACAATAATTACACATTTCATGAAACTTGTACATATCTAGATAAACCTTTTATCATATTTGAGATTATTATTTAAAATTGAGAAGCACTTACAACATTTATCAAAGGAGTAAATGTTTTAAGACATGTCTTACAGCAATAAACAAAAACTATACTTAATTAGAGAGAAATATATAAAGCATTAAATAGGAAAACCTTGGATCATTGTGAATCCTTTCCCATTGTAGGATCATCACATATCATCTCCATTATGAAATGAAAAATGGGTATGGGAGAGTGTATGAGTGAAGAGACGGAATGGATGAGAGGAGTTTTGAGAGGTAGAGGGAGAGATTACCTAAGTAAAACCTCTTAAATCCTAACAAAAAATTAGCCTAAACTAGAGAAAAACCCTTTTTCTCGAGTTTCTGCCCCAAAACCCTTTATTTTTCTGCCTAAAACCCTCGAGCTCAGCCTGTTAAATGGGGGGGAGGGGGGCTATATTTATAGCCAAGGGTTACAAAGAATAATGCTGCGTGATATCTGGCATTCCTATCTGCCACCTGCCCCTCCTACAGAACTTACCTCTTTTGGCCCAGAATTTTTTACAGCTTTTTACCCTTCTTTTTTAGGCAGATTTTGGAGGCCTTATGGTATTCAAAATAGGTCATGCGTGGTACCATTGGAAATCTTAAGAATTCTACTTTCCAACGATATCAAGTTTGCGTAAATCGGAGCTCAGAAGGAAATGTTATGGCTCCCGGAAGTAGGGGTGTCTGAGCAATTTTTCTGTATTTTTCTAACGAAGATTCCGGCCAAACTGGAGATGTTGCCGGCGAATCGAGAGTTGCACGTCTGTTGACACCCCATTTTGCAACCATTAATTTTACTTTTTTACACTTTAGTGCATAAAGGGTAAAATGGTAATTTCACAAGCTTGAAAATTCAAAGTTGGTCCATAAATTTAAAATCATATTTTAAGTGATCAAAATTGAATTAAGAATGAGAGTGCATTTTTTGGATTGGAAATCGGATCAAAAACCAAGATTTTATTGAGGAAATAAATTTGATTGATTGAAATGATATTTACCATAAGCTTACATGCATAAGATTACTTGTTAATTAATTTGATTGGTCCTCTAAAGGATTAAATTAAAATCAATTAAGAAATAATTCCTATTGGTTTAGAATACGTTAAAATGGTAAGTATTCATGCACAAGATATTCATCAAAGGATAATTCTTAAATTGATTTATTTTTAACTAATGAGATAATTATTTTGACCAATAATTATCATATTAATTATTAATAAATTGATTAAAATCAATAAATCTCGAATTCAACCAGAGAATGACTTCTAAATCCACTAGAAGTTGACCAAAGGTGAAAAACCCAGAATTATCCAAAGCCCAATTCAGATTTGGATTCCAGCTTGTACATTGATCAGTATTTTGATCATAACTTTTGACTCAATTATCCGATTGAATTGATTCAAATTGGGCTGGAAAGATAACATGATCGGATACAAATATTCATGAAATGACCATCTCCAAATTCGAACGTTTAGAGGGTCAAAATGGGCCCACAATCAGGGCCTAAAAATCAGTCAGAATTTCGGGATTTTCATGAAGTATATCCAATTTCCAAAACCCTAATGCACTCCCATGAGTTCCAAAATGTGGGTAGGTTCATTTTAGGGCTGCCATATAAATAGAAAATATTCTCATTTTAACATGAGGTTGGAAAAATTAGTCAAAGCAATCCTAAGCAAAATTCAAGAGAATTTTTGCAAAGGGTTAGACTTTGGAATAAGAACACAAGTGTGTTCTTATATTCAAGCCTGGAGATTACAAAAGCCATTTTTGTAATCTCTATTTCCAATCTTTTTATTCCATTTTTAATCTTTTTTAACCAAATTTAATGGTTTTTCTCAAGAATCAATTTTCAGGACCAGTGGTATTCTCGATCAAGAGACCGCATTCCACCACAATCAAATTCAATTCGGGACACTCATTCAAGAGGTTGCATCCCAAAAGGTACAATCCTTTCTTTTTTTAATTTAATGCAGTAATTTTAATTGTGTAGAATGCATGATTAGGTTTTAATTTTAATTTTAATTGGTTGATTAATTTTTAATGCACAATTGCTAGATTGCACTGTTTTTGGTTTCTATTTTGTGAATGATGCAAATCTGATTTTTCTAACATGTTGTACTAAAATTACAGCAGCTTTTCAATTATCTTTTTCATGTGAGATGCATGCTTAAATGATTTTAAATGCTTGATGATTAATCAATGTTTAATTTTTTATTGCATGTACTGTTGTGATGCTATGAATCAAATGCGAGTATGGTTTGTTTGAGGTTGTGAACTTAGATTAATGGATCCTTAGAGACTGACCTAGGTCAGGTTGGATGGGTGCCTAACACCTTCCCATCCAATCCCCTAGCCCCCAAATCCTAATCTTAGGGGATGATTAGATTAGTTTATGTATCCTATTTACTTTCTTTTTTAGATTGTATTTAGGACCAAAGCCTTGTATTTTGTTTTCTTAGAATGTATCTAGGGCAAAATATTGTAATTTGTTTCTTTTTCAAACCATTGTATTATTTGTTCAATTAATAAAAGGTAGCACTTTTTTCTTAGCTTTTTGTTATAAAAGTTAGGTAGCGACTCCATTGTAAATTCTCCTAAACATTAGGATGGAAAACAGTGTAATCAGCCATTTTTTAGAATCATGTTTAGACCTTTATGGGTTAAGGGTCGTGGTTCTCACAGTGGCGACTCCACTAGGGGACTTAGAGGGCTAAACTTTAGTATAGCATTCCTAGTTTATAGTTCACAAATTGTTTGCATTGATTGTTACTCGCTTTGATAATTGTCATTTTGTATGTCATGCATTGCACGTGTGATTTTGCATTGTGTGTTGGTTAGCCCGGAAGCCACAGTAGTAGTAGCCTTGGATCACGGTCCCTCTCGGATGCGGGTACCCTTGGCCAACCTACCACCCCATGAATATGTACCCTCGACCCTCTCGAGTTGGTATAAAGTGGTGAAACATACTGAGAACCATCGATACCCCTCACATGCGATTGGTGGGTATGTTGAGCTCAAGTAGTAGGGAACCTTTTAGCCTACCCTCTACCCTCATATAAAAGCCCATTTAGATCTTTCCTTTAGGATGGCTTAACCCGATAGAGCGTGCATTCATGATTTCTTTTGTTTGAACCTAGGCCCAAGTCCAACACTTGAAGCCTTGTTTGCTCTTGTTTGAACCTAAGCCCAAGTCTAATGCTTGAGGCCCACTTGGATGTTGTTTGAACCCAGGCTCAAGTCCAATGCTTGAAGCCCATATGAACTTAAGAGAAATAAATCCATCATTGAAGTGAATCAAAGGCCCAAAAGAGAAAAGTTTCTTAACAAATCACTATTTGAAGGCAAAAATAAATCAAGTCCAATGCTTCAGGCCCACATGACTTTAAAGAGATTAAAAGTCACATGATTCTAAGAAAATTCAAAACCCAAATTCAAAAACTTAGAATCTATCTAGTCATGTTGAAAAGAAAAGCCCAAGTCCTATACTTGAGACCCACTTGGTCATTTCAAAAAAAAAAAAAAAAAGCCTAAGTCTTGTATTTGAGGCCCACTTGGTCATTTTGAAAAGAAAGAGTTCAAGTTCCACTATTGGGCCTATGCTTAAAGAATGGTTTAGGAATCCAAAATAACATAAAAAGTGAAAGTCCAAGTCCAAAGCTTGGGCCCAATTTTTTGAGAAAATGATACCTAACCCAACAAGACATTGATTGGATCAAAGGTCCAAGCCAAGGCTTAAGACCAACATGACTTCAATTTAACTGAAGCCCAAGCTCAAGGCTTGAGGCTCACATGACCTTCCTTGAACTTAAGTCTGACCTTGCATGAATTAAGGCTCAAGTCCAAGGCTTGAGATTTACATCACTTTGCTTAAATTGAAGCCCGAGTTCAACTCTTGAGGCTCTCATGACCTTGTTGGAATCAAGACCTAAGTCCAATATTTGAGACTCAAATGACTTTAATAAATTCAAAACCCAAGTCCAACGCTTGGAACCCATCCAGTCATTTTGAAAAAAAGGCCCAAGCCTAAAGCTTAAGGCTCACATGGCTCTTTTCCTACGTGATATTCTAAGCCCAATGCTTGAGTTTCACATGATCCTATTCGATTTAAAGCCCAAAGTTCACTGTTTCCAACTCTTATGATTTTGGACCTTGTTGAATCAAAACCCCAAATCCAATGATTTACCCATGAGATTTTGTGAAATAAGGCCCAAGTTTGAAACTCACAGTCCATTGAACTAATGAGTCTAAGTACATGTAGTAAGATTGTGCTCAAAATTGACAAAAGTTCTTGTTTCACAAAGATAGTCAAAAGTCCAAGATCATTGCTCCTAGGTCCACAAGAATCAAGACCAATTTTCTAAGGATCAATTCGAAGAAAGCCCAGTTTGTTCATCATTAGATTTCTCAATGGACCAAGAAGACTCCAACAAAGCCATGGAGAACTCAAGAGACCGGTCATGCCATTCGAGACCTCATTGACCAAAAGATCATTGATCCATCTTCACCAGGCAGCTAATTCAACCTCTCTTGAGCCAAGTGATCACTCCACAAGCTCCCAAGCCAAGATCTCATCCATTGGGGTTTTTCTATCTTTCTTTTGTTTAAGTTCATTATGTTTGCTCATTTGAATTATTAGGAACATGTTGTTTAGGTTTTAATTTTGAACTTATCATAGGAATGTTTGTTTGAATTTATTGTTTACATTTTTCACTTCAAAAAAAAAAAAAAAAAAAAAAATTCTCTCTGTCCAACTAAGGGCATCGGCCCTTAAGTTGCCTTCAATGAAGAGTCTTGAACTAGGGGCATGGGCCCCTAATGACTCCCAATTTCCTCAAGGCCCAAAGCCTAAGAGCCCATCCATTCATCCAATGCTCAATAGACATGATCTCCAAATGCTACTGGTTTTCAAAATGCGCATATTCAAAAAGAAAAAAAATCTTGTGTATTGTTTTTCAAAAGAAGGTGTTCTTTCAAGATCAAGAATCACTCTTCTTCTAGAGTGAGTAAAATTCAAAATTTTCAAAACACATTTTCAAATTGTGCATAAGGAAATATCTTTGATAAACTCTTTTTACAAATCATGAGATTCTATAGCCTTACCGATCAATTTGCATAAAGAAGGGATTAACTTCATTTAATTCATGTAAGGATTTTTGCACACAATTTAGAACAAAAGGGAAAGAGATCCTAAATGCAATCAAGGGAAAAATCACAGGTCATTTGATTAAACTTCAAAATCTTGTTTTGAGAAATTTTGATGTCACAACAACAGGTTGTTACTTCTTTTTACTCTAAGAGAAGTCTATCAAGAGAGGTCATATCTTTGTGCCGATAAACTAGCATTACTAGGGATTGGAGGCCATCTTTGGCTAGATCACATCATCCCAGAATTAACTTGTCACAAATTAATCCATTGCTAGCTCATTTGAGCCTATACAGTTAGCCTTTTTTACAAGAACCAATAATAAAAACTTGAACCCAAGGGTGGGAAAAAACAAGTGTGCACATACTCAAAACTCATTCTGAGGAGGAGTCAAATCCAATGCTCGTCTGCAAAAGAACCAACAAAGGAGGTACAAATGTACCAAAAATTGAAAAGAAAGTGTGGTGATTAGGGGCATGCTCAAGACCCACCTTGAAGAAAGGTCAAATATGAAATCCTAATTCACACTTACTAGGAGAGATTCATGTTAAGCTCACATGAGAGTCCAACAAGCTAAATCCGACAAGGAGCGACATGAGTGTATGAAAAAGCAAATAATTATGAAAGAAAAGTTAAAAAAAGAAGAAGAGAGACCCGCTAGGTTGAAAACCCGACAGGGAAACCTAGGCAAAAAATAGGGTAACCCAGTAGATTGAAAACCCGAAAGGGCGGCCTAGGTAAAGTAAAGGGTTTCATTCAAAAAAAAAAAACTCAAAGAAGAGAGATGAAAGCTTGAAGAGAGAAAGGAAGATGAAATTCCCTTAAAACCAAAAATGAGAGAGCCCATCAAAGCTGAAGAGTTAAATAAGGGAATTGAAAAAATAGGTTGATGCGAAGCAACAACCTGAATGAAATAAATAGAGACAAGTGAGAAGAGACTTTCAAGAATCTGATTCAAAAGCAAGCACTGATAAAAAGGGAGAAAGCTCCTCCAATGTCTGAGTTTAAGTAATGCACACTTAGGGAAATATCCAAAAAGGGATTTTGAGCCTTTTATATATCCTTCATTTCAAATACCTGAACCTGGCCTACATTACAACCTATGAATAAAGACCTCCTTGAAGTCTTGGTAGTTTTTAAGCACAACTCTTGCGATGATTTCTCTTAAATTGAAAAGAAAGAAAGCCCGAGATAGTCAAGCGCCACTAGCAAAACATCTTAAAAAAGAAAATTCTCAAATTAGGGGCACTCCCCTTATTTGCTCTAAGACAAAAATTCTCAAGCTAGGGGCACTCCCCTTGTTTGTCATCAAACAAAAATGAATTCTCAAATTAAGGGCACTCCCCTTATTTGTCCTCAGATAAAAATTCTCAAACTAGGGGCACTCCCCTTGTTTGCTTTCAAATAGGAAAAATTCTCAAACTAGGGGCACTCCCCTTGTTTAATCTCAAATGAAAAGAATTCCTAAATCAAAGGCATTCCCCTTGATTATTCTCAGTGAATACCTTTAATTCTTCAAGCACTATCATGCATATTCTTTGATTGTCTTTAAGGATTAAATCTCATAATGCTCAAAGTAAAAAAAGCAAGGTTGTTTACTTGAATTCAAATGACCTTGATCCTTCCTAATAAAAGAGAATGGTTTGGCTATCAAATTTCATGATCAGCCAAAAGACCTATTCGAAGGGACTACCTTTTGCTCATTTGAAAATGGAAAAAATGATTTTTCTCAAAACTGACAAGAACACCACATTGCAAAGAAGGGTTTCTACACCACAAAGTTTTTAAAAGGAAAATTCAACTCATTTAAAAAAATTTCTCTTGAATAAGCTCATTTTGAAATCACCATGCAGACTTGATCAGAGGTCTCTATCCACCATGGTTGACCAAGTGTCTTCCAACCACTCTTGAACTACGTTTGGACCTGATCCTCGCAAAAGAGGTACGTAGGTAGTCTATCAAAGACTCGGTCCCAATCATCCGCATGACCTTCGGATAGGTCCAACTCTTGAACTACGACTTGACCTGATCCTCCCAAAAGAGGTACGTAGGCAGTCCAGCAAAGACTCGGTCTCAATCATTTGAATGACCTTATGGATAGGTCTCACTCTTGAACTACGTCTGGACCTGATCCTCCCAAAAAGGGTACATAGGCAATCTATCAAAGACTCGGTCCCAATCATCCACATGACCTTCGGATAGGTCAAACTCCTGAACTACGTCTTGACCTGATCCTCCTAAAAGAGGTACGTAGGCAGTCTATCAAAGACTCAGTCCCAATCATCTACATGACCTTTGGATAGGTCAAATTCTTGAACTACGTCTTGACCTGATCCTCCCAAAAGAGGTACATAGACAGTTCAGCAAAGACTCAGTCTCAATCATTTGAATGACCTTATGAATAGGTCCCGCTCTTTTGAACTACGTCTTGACCTGATCCTCCAAAAAGAGGTAAGTAGGCAGTCTATCAAAGACTCGGTCTTAATCATCTGCATGACCTTCAAATAGGTCCAACTTTTGAACTACGTCTGGACCTGATCTTCCCAAAAGAGGTACGTAGGCAGTCTGTCAAAGGCTCGGTCCCAAGCACCCAAATGACCTGAGCTTAGTGATTGACTTGAAAATAGTTCACTTGCACAAAATGTTTTCATAACATGTTTAAATTATGGGCATTGGCCCAACATTTTTGTATGCAAGCATGCTACACTAGGGGCATTGGTTCATCTGTTCTATTTGTCAACATGATCTTCTTTTGCCAAATATGCTCAAACTAAGGCATGCGCCCAACTGACAATCAAAAGAAGATTTTGTTTGTTGTCTCTTGCAGGTTATCAAAGTCACTCCATTGGACCATTCATCAACAAGAGTTCACCCCCACAGAATGTTGCCACATATTCATTAAAATATCATTCCCCAATGGAAACACCAAATTCAATCCTCCAAGGAAAAAGCCATCATCATCAAAATAGAAGGAGACCAGGTATGTATTGAAAAGCTAAGGTACGTGTTTCTAACCACATATGCCTTAAGCAAGACAAAACACCCCAACATTCACATAACGAAACGCATGAAACTCAGGGTCTTGCGACAAATCAAATTCAACCTTATCGACATCCAAAGCATACTAAACCAACTTCTGCTCCTAGGATTAATTTCCTCAAACACCTTTGACACATAAACAAAAAAGCCATCAAAACTAAAACAAAGAACCACATCAAACACCACACCACCATGAATTCATGAGAAAATTAACCAAGTCTAATTCAACATAATCAAGAATTAAAATTGACCAACCAAGTTAAAAATCACCACAAATAGCAATTCCAATTCAAAGAAAACAAATTCAAAGCTTAACATCCAAACTTGAATCAATTCATTAATCCAAAAGCAAAACCACTGCATCAAGTTAACAAACCAGCAAATCTCAACCAAATGGAGCCAATCCAAAGCAGCTACCCATCAAACTTAATCAACCAAACTCAAAAAAATCAACCCAACAAAGTTGTTAAAAAAAAAAAAAGAACACTGGCCTCAAAAGTTTCAAAATTTCAGCAAAATCAATCGAATTTGGCCATACCCATTTCAATCAAACAAACCCAATCATACCCATGATCACAAAGCAATCACCAAACTCAAAATTTCAGAGACACATTAAGAAACAACAAAATCAACTCAATTGTGCGAAAAGCCTACCCAAATAAACACCAAAGTCGACAAATCATTTCAAAACTTCAATTCTGACCCTAAGTCAATCAAAATTCCAAACTCCAACCCTGAGTTATTATCCATTTTGAAATCCGACACTAAGCCAATGACCCTGAGTCAAATATCCAACACAAAGATTTTAATCCTCAATACGAGCAAACTAAAACAATTTTTAAGCCTCAAAGATGAGCAATTGAACAAATCTTCACAATGAAAAAAAATCCACGGAAAATTTCCCAAGATAAAAATTCTTCACAATGAGAACCTCCAAAAATGAGAACATTAAAAAAGATCTTCATGGAAAAACTTCCCCATGGACAAATCTTCATAAGCACATTAAAAAAAATCTCCAAAATCAATCATTTAAGCCTCAAAGACGAGCAAACCACCTCTCAATCAAAATTAATTCCTGACCCCGAGTCACCAATCAAGGATTAAACCTTGACCTCAAATTGTACAAAAAAAAAAAGAAGAAATTCTTGACCTAAAGTCATCCACTAAAAGCCAAATGTAAATGAATCTTGACCATGAGTCATCATTAGGAGAATCAAAATTCGACCCTGAGTCGAAAATCAAGACTTAACCTTGAGTCATCATCCAAATTCAAAAAAATAAAAAAATCGACCCCGAGTCAAAAATCAAATCTGACCCTGAGTTAAAAATCCAAGATCAAAATTGTGACCCTGAGTCAATGTCATCAAAACATTTCTTCATAAAGCACTTTGCGGATGTTGCATCCAACAACATTCTCTTTGAGGCAATTTTGCGGCATTGCATTCTCACCTGGCATTCTTTTAGGGCAACTTTCCGGTGTTGTATTCCAACACTTTCTCTTTGAGGCAATTCTACAGAATTGTATTTTCAAAATATTTCCTTTGAGGCAATTCTACGGAATTGTATTCTCAAAATATTTCCTTCAAGACAACTCTCCGGAGTCGTATTATAGAAAAGTCTCTTTGAGGCCATTCTGCGGAATTGTATTCTCAAAATATTCACTGTAAGACAACTCTCCGGAGTTGTATCCCCACGTTTTTCCTTAAAGAAACTCTATGGAGTTGTATTTCCACAATACTTCTTTCAAGACAATTCTACGGAATTGCATTCTCAAAATATTTCCTTTGAGGCAATTCTGCGAAATTGTATTCTCAAAATATTTTATTTAGGACAACTCTGCGGAGTTGTATTCCCACACTTCCCTTTGGGGCAATTATGCATAATTGTATTCTCAAAACATTTAATTTGAGGCAACTCTCCAGAGTTGTATTCTCACACTTTCCTTTTAGGCAACTCTACGGAGTTGTATTCTCACAACACTTCCTCTTTGAGGCAATTCTACTGAGTTGTATTCTCAAAACATTTTCTTTGAGGCAATTCTATAGAATTGTATTATTAAAATATTCCCTTTGAGAAAATTTTAGTGAACTGTATTCTCAAAACATTTCCTTTGAAACAACTCTACGGAGTTGTATTTTCTCAAAACATTTCCTTTTAGGCAATTCTGGGGAATTGTATTCTCAAAATATTTCATTTGAGGCAATTTTACTGAATTGTATTCTCAAAACATTTCTTTTGAGGTAACTCTGCGGAGTTGTATTCTCAAAACACTTTCTTTGAGGCAATTCTACTGAATTGTATTCTCAAAACCTTCCCTTTTTAGGAGATTCTGCGGAATTGTATTCTCACACTTTCTCTTTTGGGACAACTTTGAAGAGTTGCATTCCCACAAATGTCTAAGGACATTATATCCCCACGTGAATAAATTAATGGTCTCAAAATGAGATGTCATACTTGCATTGGTGTTTATTTATTGCATAAATTCCACCAATGAGGGGCATCTGTTGACACCCCATTTTGCAACCATTAATTTTACTTTTTTACACTTTAGTGCATAAAGGGTAAAATGGTAATTTCACAAGCTTGAAAATTCAAAGTTGGTCCATAAATTTAAAATCATATTTTAAGTGATCAAAATTGAATTAAGAATGAGAGTGCATTTTTCGGATTGGAAATCGGATCAAAAACCAAGATTTTATTAAGGAAATAAATTTGATTGGTTGAAATGATATTTACCATAAGCTCACATGCATAGGATTACTTGTTAATTAATTTGATTGGTCCTCTAAAGGATTAAATTCAAATCAATTAATAAATAATTCCTATTGGTTTAGAACACCTTAAAATGGTAAGTATTCATGCACAAGATATTCATCAAAGGATAATTCTTAAATTGATTTATTTTTAACTAATGAGATAATTATTTTGACCAATAATTATCATATTAATTATAAATAAATTAATTAAAATCAATAAATCTAGAATTCAGCCAGAGAAGGACTTCTAAATCCACTAGAAGTTGACCAAAGGTGAAAAACCCGAAATTCCCAATTTGGATTTGGATTCCAGCCTGTACACTGATCAGTATTTTGACCATAACTTTTTACTCAATTATCCGATTGAGATGATTCAAATTGGGATGGAACGTTAACATGATGGGCTACAAATATGCATGAAATGACCATCTCCAAATTCAAACTTTTAGAGGGTCAAAATGGGCCTACAATCAGGGCCTAAAAATCAGTCAGAATTTCGGGATTTTCATGAAGTATATCCAATTTCCAAAACCCTAATGCACTTCCATGAGTTCCAAAACGTGGGTAGGTTCATTTTAGGGCTGCCATATAAATATAAAATATTCTCATTTTAACATGAGGTTGGAAAAATTAGTCAAATCAATCTTAAGCAAAATTCAAGAGAATTTTTGCAAAGGGTTAGACTTTGGAATAAGAATACAAGTGTGTTCTTATATTCAAGCCTGGAGATTACAAAAGCCATTTTTGTAATCTCTATTTCCAATCTTTCAATTCCATTTTTAATCTTTTTTAACCAAATTTAACGGTTTTTCTCAAGAATCAATTTTCAGGACAGATGGTATTCTCGATCAAGAGACCGCATTCCACCACAATCAAATTCAATTCGAGACACTTATTCAAGAGGTTGCATCCCAAAAGGTACAATCCTTTCTTTTTTTAATTTAATGCAGTAACTTTAATTGTGTAGAATGCATGATTAGGTTTTAATTTTAATTGGTTGATTAATTTTTAATGCACAATTGCTAGATTGCACTGTTTTCGGTTTCTGTTTTTTGAATCATGCAAATTTGATTTTTCTAACATGTTGTACTAAAATTACAGCAGCTTTTAAATTATCTTTTTCATGTGAGATGCATGCTTAAATGATTTTAAATGCTTGATGATTAATCACTATTTAATTTTTTATTGCATGTACTGTTGTGATGCTATGAATCAAATGCGAGTATGGTTTGTTTGAGGTTGTGAACTTAGATTAATGGATCCTTAGAGACTGAACTAGGTCAGATTGGATGGGTGCCTAACACCTTCCCATCCAATCCCCTAGCCCCCGAATCCTAATCTTAGGGGATGATTAGATTAGTTTATGTATCCTATTTACTTTCTTTTTTAGATTGTATTTAGGACCAAAGCCTTGTATTTTGTTTTCTTAGAATATATCTAGGGCAAAATATTGTAATTTGTTTCTTTTTCAAACCATTGTATTATTTATTCAATCAATAAAAGGTAGCACTTTTTTCTTAGATTTTTGTTATAAAATTTAGGTGGCAACTCCATTGTAAATTCCCCTAAACATTAGGATGGAAAACAGTGTAATCAGCCATTTTTTAGAATCATGTTTAGACCTTTATGGGTTAAGGGTCGTGGTTCTCACAACGTAGCAGCCAAAGTCACCCTATTTCTTAAAGTTCCTGACTTGCAGACCAACTCATAGCAAGTTGGGAAGACTCTGGCGATCTCCCGGGTGGAGAAATGTGTCAGATTTCTAGCACAATTTCCTTACTTTCGTCAATTTTCCCGTGCGCGGTTGACGTAGCTCCCAGTGTCGGTTTTCGATGATCTTGGTGTCTCTGGAAAGCTTATAATGTCTTCTTCGGAGTGCCACAAATCTCGTGAGGATTTGGGCTTGGGCCCATGAGCTACAGCCTTGCGAACAGAGGCCCTCGAAGTGTTTTTTCATGATGAGGAGTCATTTTCTGACCAAGATTTCGGCCTCACCGGAGAAGCTTTTAGCAATCTGAGAGTTGCACATCATAGTTGAACTTACTCTATTCCTTAAATTTTCAAACTTGCAGGTCAACTCGTAGCGAGTTGAGAAGACTCTGTGCACGAATGTTACCCTAGAATGGGCCTGTTTTGGTCAATAATACTTGCCAAATTTGGCCAAATGTCAGACCAATTTTTACGGTTTTGCCCATAACTTCCTCGTTTCTCGTCCATTTTCGACCCGTGAAGTATCGAATCGACAGTTTTTATGTGTTATTCTCAATGGTCAAAAAGTAGTCAATCAATCTCGCTTTTGGCCTGGTCATGATCTTGGTTAAACTTTGGTCAAACTTGGTCAACTCCGATCAACTTCGGTCAAACTTGGTCAACATTGGTCAAACCTCTCCAAACCTCACAAAATGTGCCCCCAGCCATGTTCTGGGAACTTTTTGATGCATTTAAGCCGCTCTCGGGTCGAACTCGACTCAGTCTGACTGCCTCGTTTTGCATGCCAACACCCAAGGAAATCCTGAGGGTAAAAATAGGGTTATGACATGCGTCGACAGGGTCGTCGCCTGAGGCTCTGTGAATGTGGGTCGTCCCCCAAGATCTCTAGGACGTGGATCGTCCTCCGAGATCCTCATTACATGGGACGTGGGTCCCATATTTTTCGGGAACTGGTGTTGGCCCTGAACAGGACGACCCTCCACAGAGGTTGTCATGCTTGTGTCGTCTTGCATACAGAGGAATACTCTCATGCCAAGAAGACGTGATGATCAATAATCTTCGAAAATCTTCAAGTGTTAGGAGGTCGTCTCATCATCATTATGACTAGGGTCGTCATATGAAAAATATGACTCATCACACGGGATGTTTGGGTTGTTGATGGTGGTTGATGCTACTATTTGAGTTTTCTGTTTGGCTGTGAAAACTAGGTTTTCTTATGGCTGTGAAAGGATTTTTTTTCATGTGGTGTTTTTTCTTTCCGATGGATCGGGTTATGGGGTTTGGATGATGGTGGTTTTGGTTTTGGTTTGAGATGGGTTGTTGTTGATGGTTTGTGATTTGCAAGAAGTCGAAATTATCTTCTTCTTTTTTAATTTTTTTTTTTCTCTCACCACACTAAATCATTTTGTTTGTTTGTCAGGCTTAAAAAAAAAAAAAAAAAAAAAAAAAGCTTCATTATGTTGTATTTTGTTGTCTAGTTTTTGTTCTTTTTCTCTGATTGTAATGATGTTTCTTTTGAAGTTCTTTTTGTATGAAATCTTAGTTTATACAAAAGTTATATTTTGCAGAAACTTAATACAACATTGCTTTTTCTTCAAGCTCCACAACTTGAAGAATTGCAGGCTTTTTGTTCTTTTGGCTTTTGTACACTTTATAAAGCAAATCAAATCTCAAAAAGTTTGTTTGTATTTTTCCAACTTTGTTTTTAACTAAATTTTTAATCTTGAACGAGTTGCAAACGGTCAATCTAGAGCCGGTAAAGTAGAAAAGCAGCAGGAAAGAGAGATTTTAAGGGAATAATTGTATGCGAGTGAACCTATTTTGATTTGTGTAATAATGTGACTTGGCAAGTTTTTATTAGAGGGTGTAAAACCTTTACACTGACTCTTTATGGAATGTATTCTCTACTGTAATTCCCTTGTTACCAAAATCTCTCCATTTGTCCATTTCATGATTTAGATTTTATCTCATGGATCTAGCAGTGTATATACTATTACGTCATTTAAAATTTTAAATAATATGATAGTATGTGGAATAGGATCCTCTCCATTTGAAATAAAATGGAGAGAGTCCATTTTATGGTCCAGATTTAATATTATAGATCTAACAGTATACAGACTGACATATCATTTAAAATTTTAAATGACGTGGTAGTATGTACACGGTTAGATCCATGAGATAAAATCGGAACCATGAAATGGACAAATGGAGAGGTTTCCAAATGGAGAGGATCCTATTCCGCAGTATGTACACTGTTAGATCTGTAATATTTAATCTAGACTCATGAAATGGACTCTCTCCATTTCATTTCAAATGGAGAGTGATCTTAATCCTTATTTAGTTGTAATGATTTTTGCTTAGTAAAGTTGTAATGAACTTAGAACATTCCCAGCCGGTATTCTAAAATACAATTTTGGCTAAAGTAGAGAATACTGTAGCAAAAAAATCACAAAAATGAGCTCCAACCTGTCTTGTATTCTAGTGAATCATTTTACAAATACATGTTACTGTAACTTTCTGTAGAAATTTATTATCATTTGTTTATTCATTTTTCTCTCTCCTTTCTCTCTCACTTGCCCCTTTTCTCTCGCAGGCCGCAGCTCCCTCCTCTCTTTCTCTCACTCACACGAGCAACAAGTCAGCAACATCGTGGGTTATGTTGAGAAATCGGCATCGGCAAATTCTCACTTGTGGTGGCTGATTTGCATTTGAGTTACAATGCTGCGGTGGCCGTGGGTAATAAATTTGGGGTTTTTTACTGGATGCTGGCGATCCTGGGTTATTTGATTTGGGGTTCGTTTATGGTATGAGTTTGAAGATTTGTGTTTGATTCTTTGCACTTGTGATGGTTTTGAAAGTTTTCCGGCATGGGTTGCTTGCATGGGTGTGTTGGAGAAAGAATAGGTTTTGCTCTTGATGTTGCAACGACGGGTTTGATTTTGGGTTTGAGGGTTTGAGTGTGGGTTGATGATATGGTTGCCTTTGATGGTTGGCGTTAGGTGCTTTCCGGCGTGGGTTGCTGGCATGAGTGTGTTGGAGCAAGAATCTGTGGGTTGATGGTTGTTGTGGGTTTTGCTCTTGATGTTGCAGCGGTGTGTTTGATTTTGGGTTTGAGGGTTTGAGTGTGGATTGATGATATGGTTGGCGGAGCAAGAGAGAGATCTGAGAGGAGAAGAGGAAGAGATCTGAGAGGGGAGGAGGCGTGAGATTGGCGTGAGAGAGGGAGACTGAGAGGAGAGAGATAATGGTTTCTAAAAAAAAAAAGTTATTTAAAAAATTTATAAGATTATTTTAATGAGATATTTTGTAAAATAGAGATTGGGATATGAGGTTTTATGTAAAGATGAGTTTGTAAAATACAAAAAGTGCTTTTTGGAGAGATAAAATATATATGTTACGCATTTCGGATGAGAATGCTATTATATTACATTTTTTATGCGAAAAAAGAAACGTAAAAGGAAAATAGTAGTAGAAAGTAGAAAAAAAGGAAAAAGAGAATAGAGAAGCGCCACATAATAATCTTTCATTTTATCCATGGCGACACAGTCTTTATACTCTCTCCACCCAGTCCCACTCTCTCCTTCTTCTTCAAAGACAGCCATAGCTACTCATTATTATTCTCTTCCAACAAAACCACAAAGACAAACCCCACCACCACCACCAACGGTAGCGTCTCACTCTCGCACCTGTTGTAGTTGTAGAATACCCAAAGCCAAAGGCATTCAACCAACAAGGCTCTTCATCCAACAGGTTTTGCTCTTCACCGGCTTTGCCTCTGATTCCCTCTTGGAATTAGAATTGGATACCCAAACTTTACTTGCCACTATCAGTGTCTTGGCTGCGATTTCTCTCTCTCTTTTTCTTGGTCTCAAGGTAACCTTTCTCTCTCTCTCTCTCTCTCCCTGTCTTCGCTTCTTCTTCTTGGGTTTTGTGGGTTTTTAGTATTTTCTTGTCTTTTTGTTTTGCAGGGAGATCCTGTGCCGTGTCAGCGATGCGCCGGCAATGGTAACTATATATGTTTTCTCGACTTTTCTGTTTTTCATTTTTAAAACAAGTGACGAATGAATGATGTGCCGGCAAGCAAGCGTGTGTGTGTGTGTTTGCCACATTAATTAATTAATTGCATTCTCTCTGTCTGCGTGTATGTGTGTCTTTTGTTATAATTGTTTCCAATGCAATGTTGCTGGGTACACATGGTTTACAGTTTTTTTTTTTTTTAACAGACACATGGTTTTGAGTTGTGAGCTATATTAATAAGATAAATCATGGTGGGACCACTTTATAAAGCAAATCAATTAATAAGAAGTTACCAGATCAAGATAAATCATCATAATTAATATGTTATATGAAACGCTCAATTTCATCAAAGACTATGAACCTAGATTTATAAGTTTACAAGAACTTGTGATTTATATCTTCTGTATGTAAATCATATTTACATACCTTAATCACATTCAATGCATCTCATGAACTTTACATAATGTCAAATGTTTATATATTTATTCTCTTAAAATAAAACTTTTTTATTATATAAAGTTGTTACACAAATTGGATTTTAGGGCATAAATCCCAACACTTTGTTAGATAACTAATCCTTTACTTTTGTAGTCAAGAGTTTTGTAGTTCAATATCATTACTTAGTTGTCTCACAGAGAAGACCTTGGGTTTGAATCACCTCTCCCCCATTTATTGCAAGCAAAAACAAATCCTCTACTTTGTGAATGGCTGCTTCCCGGTTGTACAAGTGATGTACAGCCAGAATCTTGAATGGTTTAAGCATAATGAAATGTAGTGATGGGTTTATCAGCAATGTTGAGAGTATAAAGTGGACTGCTATAATTCACTTTGTTGCTCTTGCTTAATTATTGTGTGCTTGTGCATTTCGAACGGCCCAAAACCCTTGGTGGTCATCTATTTCTATAGATGTATATGGTTGCATACTTGCATGTGATTTGGACCCCAAGCAATTTATGGTCTTATGTCCTATAATTTTATCAATGCTTTAGTTTTTTGGAAATTTTGCAAACCCTGTTTATCATGATTCTTCCCTTACTGTCTCTTTTCTGCTTGTAGTGACTTGTGATTTTTAAAGTGATGCAATTCATCCCCTGGTGTCTCTTTTCTACAGTGAACAGTAATTTTTGTATTTGTTGTTCAAGGAAAATAGAATCTTTATAGTAGTGCTCTTTGATTGGCAGGTGGCACAAAATGTGTCTTCTGCAACAATGGTAAGATGAAGCGAGAGACAGGCGTGGTTGATTGTAAGGTGTGCAAAGGTGCAGGTATTATTACTTTCTGATGTTGAGATACTCATGAAATAGTTTAAAAGATGGGGCTTTTGGAAAATTTGATATTAATTATTCTCTCCATTTGAGTTCCATATTAATTTGAATGAGCTATTTGGGTGTGTGAAGCATTTTGATGATCATAAAACCATTCAAGGATATTGGTGAATGATATTTCTAGATATTATTATGTGACCCTCATTTTTAAATGACACCATGGAATGACCTATTCTCATATGAAATTGGAACTGAAAATCATGCAGATTGAGGTTTTCTTTTTTAAACCAGTAGATTGATGTTAATTGTGCTATTCTATTAGTTTCAACAAGGGACATATGATATGGTCCTTGGGCCTTAAGCTTAAAATTGAATGCCCTCAAATTATATCAGATTCTAGAATTGTTGAGTCTTTTGTATTTAGTTCAATTTCTCTTTCATTTTTCCTCAACCTAAATCAGTCATCTCTCTGTAGGATTAATATTCTGCAAGAAATGTGGAGGTTCTGGATATTCTAAACGGCTGTGACTCTGAGCTTGGTCTGAAGATTTTTTATTTGCTTTTCTCAATCCCTATGTTTTCAATCTGTAAGATTTTGCCCCCTGCTTTTAATTTTTTTTTTCCTTGTCCAGTTCCTTTCGGTTTTTCTTTTGCCCACCCCCTCTTTTGTTTTGTCTACTGTCCTTGTTCTTAACTTACTAGAAATTGGTGACGCAAATTGAAGAAATCAAAAATTGTGAATTCTGATGTAATACCCTTTTTTTTTTATATAACATTTATCTAATGAAAAATTTAGAAAATTATAGGTTATTGCTCACGAGTCATGAAAGAAAGAAGCCTCATTATGCGATAAAATCTTTATATGGCTGTTTTTATTTGATGGACATGGTAAGGAAGTAAAGGACATGTCTGATGCTATGGTGAAAGTGAAACTGGCCACTTCATGTGGAATATGAAGGTTGTGACAATGTCAAAATCTCCTAATTTAGGACCTGAGTTTGGAGGAACTAAGGCCTTCTTAGTTCTTACAGTTGTGCAATGTGTTTCACTTGTAATTGTTGGTATGAATCATGTTTATTTATAAAGTCTAATTCAATTGCAAAATTAAAACCTCCCACACTGGTTAATGATAAATTTCTAAAACCAAATGATGGGATTTGAGCTGCAACCTCCGCTTCCTAGTGACCACCTATTGTACATACTCAGAATAGTATATTTGTTTTTTTATGCCTATTGTTTAATGGTTAAATTGCGTAATCACCCCCTAAGGTTTGGATCATTTGCAAACTGACCCCCTGGAGTTTTGACTTTACAATATAACCACCTGAGATTTTTAAATTGGTAAAATTGACCCCTCTAAGTATATTTTTTGTCAATTTTGCTTACAAAATTTGTCACATGTATTGCACTTGGATTTATAATAATGAATTTTTTATTATAAAGTGGTCATATGTAATGCACGTGACAAATTTTTACCAACAAAATCAACAAAAAAAATGTGCGTAGATGGCTTAATTTCACTAATTTAAAAACCCCGGTGGTTATATTGCAAAATCAAAACCCCAGGGGGTCTGTTTGCAACTGACCCAAACCCTAGGTGGTAATTATGTAATTTTACCTTGTTTAATTCCCATAGTGCTCTTGATATTGGTGTTATTCATTTTATGCCTAATATCTCGTTTGGAGCCTAGTGCTGTTTCCCAATGCAATGAAATGCACTCTAAACCACCCATGTCCTCATGCCATGCTTTTCGATTATAAGAAAAGGGGATTAAGATCTTTTAGAATTCTTAAGGAATTCTACCACATAGATTTCTCTTAATTCTAGCCTTTCATTTTAAAATAAATGGTTCAGATTAATACCAACTCATCATTCCACTAACTAAATCCTAAAAAAAAAGCTGAAACAAAAGAAATAACGTTAACACGTTAATGTTTAGAAAAAAAAAAGGGCAATGCTATGACTTTTTTTAATCATTGTTAAGAGAAAAAGAAAAAGAAAAAGAAAAAACTTCCAATTTAGTTTGAAGCCAAAAAAGCTCAAATGAAAAAAATAAATAAATAAATACTCGTAGAGAACTTAAAAAGGCAGTGAAAAAAAAAAAAAAAAAAAAAAAAAAAACAAGAGAAAAGAATCAAATATATATGAGTAAACTTCATATCTCCACAGCCAAAAAAAATTATACTAAACAAAGATTGTAGAGAGAGAAGAAAAATATGTAAACATACCTTACCTCAATTCAGATTAATTGGAGAAGATGATGAAGTAAGTGCAAAAGTTATGAAATTGTTTTTGGATGATTTTAGATTGAGTTTTTGGTGGGAGTGTCCTTTCACTTCTGCTGCTTCTGCCTCTTTTTGTAAATTATGGTGATTGCTTTTTTTTCTTCTTCTAAACGTTAACGTTATTTGTTTTGTTACAGCTTTCTTTTTTTAGGGTTTAGTTAGTGAAATGATGAGTTGACATTAATCTGAATCATTTATTTTAAAAGAAAGGTTATAATTAAGAGAAATCTATATGGTAGAGTTCCTTAAGAACTCTAGAGGATCTTGAATCAAGAAAAGGGAAGATGCTCTAACAACAAAGAAAAATTATAGCAGATGAGATCTTAAAATAAATAAAAATAAAATAAAGACAAAGGAAAAGAAAAACAAGAGAGATAATAAGATCTAGGAACAGTAATGCACTAATAAATGTTATTTGTGAGTTGTGATGGGACAAACTCTTTATTCAAAAGCATTTAATGAAGCAATAAGATCTAGAAAAAGTAATGCACTAGTAAATGCTATGTGCGAGTTGTGATGGAACAAACTCTTTATTCAAAAGCATGAAACTGTTCGATTCATTTTAATTTATAGATTTTGTTATCGGGTGGCCTTGGAACAATAATTAAGGTTAAAGAGTATTAAATATTTACATTTTACAGAAAATACCGAACTTTTAATATTAAGATAATAAATGATAAGGCTAAAATCCTTAATTTATTTATTTTACTAAGTATTTAAGGAGAATGACGGGTAGATAATAAGTGAAATGAATGCATCATTTTAACTTGATCGTATATGTCTTCACCCAATTACAAACACTTGTTAATGAAAAATTGATCCTTATTCCTTGCATCATCAATGGTACTTAAATGTAACAGTTAGGAATTTGGCCAAGTGTTTTACTCCTTATTCCCCCCAGTAGCATGAGTTTGATCTCCCACCTCCTCCCCCATATATTGTAGTTTTCTATAACTTATTTTAAGATGAGACCAATTTTTTTTTTGAAAAAGAGATAGTTTATTTGTTTAAAGCTAATCTAGTTTATGTCGTACAGAGAACCTATTTGGCTTATTTTAGTCAGATGCTCTTATAATGCTTACATAAGTAGGCAACAAAATAAACCATAATATTTTCCTTGTTTTGGATCTAAACTTTTGTCCAAAGGCCAAATAAAAGAACAAAAACATTCACCAAATAAAATAAAAAGAAAAGAACAAAAACAACACGCCACATCCAAATCACTCTTGTTAACTCATCCTTTCTTTCCTTAATTGTTATTTTAAGGCTTGTCATTTCCCAAATCCCAAAGAAAGAAGCAAAAAAGAAAATAAAGCATGTCCAACTCTAACACTATCACTCCCACCGTAGTAGTAGACGATTGCAGAGGTGTCCTTCAAGTATACAGCGATGGTTCCATTGTGCGCTCTCCCAAACCAAGTTTTAACGTCCCCGTCCATGACGATGCCTCCGTTTTATGGAAAGACGTCCTTTTTGACGTCGTTAACAACCTTCACCTCAGGCTATACAAGCCGGCGGCTCACTCTGGCTCCAAGCTCCCCGTGTTTTACTACATTCACGGTGGCGGTTTTTGCATTGGCTCCCGCACCTGGCCCAACTGCCAAAACTATTGTTTCCGGCTTGCTTCTCAGCTCACAGCCCTTGTCGTCTCTCCCGACTATCGGCTCGCTCCGGAGAGCCGGCTCCCGGCTGCTATTGAGGATGGCTTCGTGGCTCTCAAGTGGCTTCAAAGCCAAGCCCTGTCTGAGTCTAAGGACACTTGGCTGACTGACGTGGCTGATTTTAGCCAAGTGTTCATTTCGGGTGACTCGGCTGGGGGTAATATTGCTCATCATTTGGCGCTTCGGGTTAAACCCGGGTCACCCGAGTTGGCTCCTGTTCGTGTGAGGGGTTATGTCCTGTTGGCACCTTTTTTCGGTGGGACGGTTAGGACCAAGTCAGAGGCTGAAGGACCTAAGGAAGCCTTCCTCAATATGGAGCTCATTGACAGGTTTTTTATTTATTTGTTATTATTTTCTTTTGACTAAATTACAAATTACACTTTTTAAATTTGGTCAAAGTTCAATTTAGTCTTTTAAGTTTTGACCGTTTCAATTCAGTCCTCTAAGTTTGATTCCATTTCAATTTCAGTTTTCCGTTAACTCTGTTAATGTTTTGCCGTTAAATGTGATTTTTTTATAAAAAAATATATAATCCAGAAAATGATTTCCAAATTAAAAAAAAAAAAAAAAATTGAAGAACATTAAGAACATTGAAGAACACTAACCCAGCAGCAACATAGATCTAAAAACATGCCCAAAGCAACCACTAACAATAAAAATCTATAGATCTGTAAACAATCCAGCAACACCAACAATAAATCAAAACTTAGATTAAAAAATAATCCCTTCACAAAAATGATTTAGTTTTATGAAAACACCAGAACATCACCGAAATAAGATCAAAAAAATTGAAACAAAAATCCACAACAACATGAAACCAGAAATCCATGAACACTTCATCAATAAAAGAAATCCATGAACATCTAAAACATCAAACCCACAAATCCACATTAAACCCAGAAATCCCCAAACACAGAGCAAATAACCCCTTCATCAACCTCATCGTCGGAATCGACCTCGTCCACCCCAAATTCCATCGCATGACCTGTACCCCAAATTCCGCCTCGCCTCCTTGCTCGACCCAACTTGACCACGGGTCCTTCGATCCGTGAGAGAAAGCAAGAGAGAGAACCTGCAATCAGCGAACTCGGCGCAGCAAGTCAAGCCGTAGACCGATTCGCCTCAATCGCTGCACGAACCTGCTCTTTATCATTTTGGTTTCTCAGAGCCCCCTATTTCGGATTTTTGTTTCGCCTTCATCAAACTGAGCCTGTGAAACGCAGTCGCCCAGGTCAGCTGACCGCGCCACCACCGAACCCCCTACTATCTGGTTTCATTTGTTTTTTTTTTAGCAGATCTGATGGAAAAAGCCTCACACGAATGATGTGTGTAAAGAACCCAGCAAAATTGCTCTTCCATGGTCCTCTTCCAACAATTTCGAGAAAAAAATAAAATTTTTTTTTTTTTTTCTGAAAAAAAATATTTTTTGGATTTTTTAATATAATTAATAAAAAAAATCAACTTCACGGAACAATTAACGGAACTTTGACGGAAAAAGTGAAATTGAAACGGAACCAAACTTAGAGGACTGAATTGAAACGGTCAAAACTTAAAGGACTAAATTGAATTTTGACCAAACTTAAAGGGTGTAATTTATAATTTAGCTTTTTCTTTTATTAATGGAAGGTTATTAATTATATCAATCATATCCGCATGCTCTTGTTGTTTATGTTTCATGAATTATTTAATTATTAGGGTGATTCATTGCTTTCAACTTTCAACATATTCGACAACCAATTTTTTATTCATAAATCATTAGCTCTCGTGACTCGTGACTGCACCTTGTAGGAGGATCACATTCCTACAATTCTTGATGTTGATGGCTGAAATAACCAAAAATCATTCGATATTGAATGTTGTTAACAATTTTTTTATTTCATAATTAGGCGAACCCGTAGTTTTTGGTAGTTTATTTGCTGAAAAAGGAGAGTTTTTTTACTTATTTATTATTTGATACAATGAGACAAAAAATGGATTTTTTTTTTTTTTTTTTTTCTAAAAAAAAAAAAAAAAAAAAAAGGGGCTAAAAGGCTGGTTGCCAAATCGACAAATATTGCAGTTTTTTTTTTTTTTTTTTTGTTAAGTTACATTTTTATGGTCCCCAATTTTCATCTATTGCAGTTGAAAAAACTTTATGGACCCAATTTTCTTTAATGTTTCTTTTTAATCTGTGTTCTTTCAATCACAACAATATTATCGAGTCACACCACATTCATATTTGTTCCGATTTGGTGCCGATTGTCACCTAGTTAACAAACTTGTGATGTGGCCCTATCTTGATGGTATTATTGTCAACCTGAATAATAGTGCTACGTCACAGTTTTGTTCATTATGTGGCCAATGGATTCAGACACGTACGAAAATTAAAACAAAGGTGAAAGCTAAAGATGAATGAATATTAGAGGATCAAAAGTGTTCCCTTTTTTTCTCCTGAATACATCATGGGTTCTGAAGTACATTTAAAATTACTTTCATTTTATGATTTCTTCAAAGTTATAAACTAGTAAAGCCACTTAAGCCTTGTAACTTTAAGGAGTTTGACATGGATATAGAAAATTACAGACCAAAAAAAAAATGTTTAACGTCTGGTGTTTGAATTGGAATCCATTTAATGATAATTTTTTTCTTCATGATGATGAGTATGATATAAAAACAACGATTTTAGTTCTTATGATTAAACTACGATTTTAGTTCTTTTCAAATATGTTCCAATTTTCAACAAGTCCCTAAAATTTTAATCTGGTCTTTCAATTGCCTAAAGACTAAAAGCTAACATCTCATTTAATATAAAATTGAGAAGCTCCTGTAGCTCTACATCTACTGATCACTAATAATTGGCTAGGTTTTGGAGGCTATCTATACCAATTGGAGATACTACTGATCACCCACTTGTAAACCCATTTGGGCCATTAAGCCGGAACCTTGAACCAGTGGATCTTGATCCCATTCTAGTGGTAGTTGGAGGGAGTGACTTGCTGAAAGACAGAGCTGAAGTTTATGCAAGGAGGCTAAAAAGTTGGGGAAAGAAGATTAAGTACGTCGAGTTTGAAGGAAAACAACATGGCTTTTTCACTATAGACCCTAATTCAGAAGCAGCAAATGAGTTGATGCAAATCATTAAACGTTTCATTGCTGAAAATTCCAGCTAAGACTGCATTCATGGGCATGATGGCATGTACTTGAAAGCTCCATTGCAAGGGTATTGGGTTGCTTTTCACTTTTCTTTGTAAGAACGTTCTTTATTTAGTTACTCATCTTGTGTGTAGTATAATTAAAAAAAGGGAAAATTACATTTTAAACCCTATAGTTTAGGGGTGTAACAAATTAAACCCTATAGTTTCAAAAGTAACAAATTAAACCCCCAAAGTTTCAAAAGATAACAAATTAAACCCCCGAAGTTTCAAAAAGTAACAAATTAAACCTCACTGTTTCAAAAGTAACAAATTAAAGCTTTGTTTTACTTATATGCATGGGTTGAAGTTTAAATTGTTACTTTTTTAAACTTGAAAGTTTAATTTGTTACTAACTGTGGGGTTTAATTTGTTATTTTTTGAAACTGTGGGGTTTAATTTGTTACTTTTTAAAATTTCGGAATTTAATTTGTTACTTTTGGAATTATAAGTTCTAATTTGTTACACCCTCTAAACTTTAGGGTTTAAAATATTATTTTCCCTTAAAAAAAATATAAAAAAAAACTATATGGATTTTACTTGGTTTTGTATGTACCTAAAAATAAACATGACATTGAAGTGAAGTACAATATGTTGGTATACATGTGTGAGTGGAAGTCTCATATAGAGAAAAAGTAAAGATGTTGAGGAATTAATATAACATAATTGAATCCAAACCCATAAGCTTAATTTTTTTTTTAGTTAAGTGGTATCCCTATATATTATATTAATATATCAATTAAAGTCTCCCCTATGTGTGTTATATCCCCAACATAATAATCACCTATTGTTGGTCAGTTGGTCCCTGTAGGCAAAAAGTCTCCATGTAGTTAGGAGTAGAGATATACATTAAATAATACATAATGCATAAATGACATTTTTTTTAAGGCTATGTCTCCATGTAGTTAGGAGTAGAGATATACATTTTTTTTAATTTTTTTTAAGGCTATTGTTTTACACTATATCCTAAAGCATATTTCACCTTTTCACATTCGTGCTTTTTGAGTCAATTGGATGTTTGCCTCCTATGATACAAAGATCTTTCACACACACAGACACTGCAATATGTGTATAGGCAAACCAAAATTGTGTGTTTCTCTCATAACATCTTTTTTATATATATATAATAAAAATTCTAATCTAAACTCACACACGCGTATATTTTTGGGGATCCTGAGGATCGAACCCACACCCTCATTAAGGAGTGGGGCTTTTTGGGAAGGGGGATTACCACTGGGCCGAATGCCCAAGTGGCTCTCTTAACATATTTTATGTGATGAAAATTAAAAACTGAGAAGTAGAACAAGTGATCTAAATGCATGACTCATGAGGGACAAATTATTTATAAAAAAATTGTTGATCCCTTGGAACATATGCATTTGTTCATTGCAAAGACACTCTTCTTAATAATGCATAGTGAAGAGACATAATAGTTAGAACCACAACTTGTGGACTTCACATGTCAAAGTAGGCCTCAATGCAATGACCTAATTGACGATGTCTTACCGATCTCCTAAATCGAGAGTTTTGGCATTTTATGGAGTCTCCACTTGTTTTATTAAAAAGAGAAAACAAGAAAACCTTTACAATTCAATGAAAATGAAATTGTTCCATTTTATTGATAAGAAAACTATAGTTTACAATATCCAAAAATAATAAAGAAAATTACATAATTTGTCCTAGATACAATCTAAGGAAAATTACATAACTTCGTTTCCTAATTACACATTTGAAAAGGCTTAATCGACAATCATTGATCTAAAATCGGAGGCTAAGTTACAAGGTGAGAAAGAGACCTTGCCCAACAAAGTTTTTTTTTCTAGAAATTAGTGGCCATGGTCCATGTCACGCAAAGTAAGCATCCAAACATGTTATAGAAACAAAATTTATTTCATTATTTGAAAAGGTAAAGCTCTAGCATCTAGGGTTTTGAATATATTTCAAAAATAGCATACGCAATTCAAATCATCCTATATCATTGTCCAAAAACATGTTATTTGATGGTAATTTAAAAAGAGAAGGATTTATACCTACATGCAATGGAGTTTTCACTCCACAAGGACCACAACTCATTCAAGCGTTCTTCATGTGTTCTTGATGGCTCTTGGAGATTCGGGCAACAACTCTTCTCTTGGACCTTCACGTAAAGGGCTTAAATGAGAGGCTCCAAAAGGGAGTAAAGGAAATTGACAAAACAGTTAGTCCTACCAACAATTCTAACTCCAGTCTGAGAGCTATCAAGGCCTTATGACTGAGATATGAAGCTTTCCAAAAGACTCGAATGTGAGACGCTCAAAGAGATTAGAGAACCTTAAGTCCTAACAACAATTCTAACTCTAGTCTCAAAGCTCTCAGTTTGTCTTATGTCTTTTGTGAGATAATGTGCTTTCCAAGGGTGAACCTTTCATCTATTTACAATGGAGGGGAGGCTAAGGGGAGCAGGGCCGGCCCTGGGGTAAGCCCAGCAAGCCCCTGGGCTAGGGCAACCCCTCTCCGGGGGCAACCAAAAGGGAAAAAAAAATTTATACTATACATAAAAAAATTATACATATACATCAGGAAAAAAAAATTTGTATTCATAAAATAAAATTTTTAGTAGAGGGCAAAAAAAAATATTCAGAGGGTAAAAATAAAAAATTATCATAAACCAAGGGCAAAAAATATATTTAGAGGGCAAAAAAAACTATCCAAGGGCAAAAAAAATAATAATCATAACTCATAGGGCAAAAAAAATATTCAAAGGGCAAAAATAAAATATAATCATAAAACACCCAACAGATCTAAGCTATAATCTAACAGATCTAACCAAAACTAAACCCAAAAATAAAATACAAATAAAACAATACAACACTCGTTACCGGCAAAACACAACTTTACCAAACGTGAGAAGATAAAAAAAAACCCTAAATCACAATCCAAAAAAATCCCAAATCACCTTGAAACCACCGGTCCACCACCACGATCAGCCACTAGATCCCGTCCACCGGCACAAATAACTGAAGGAGGAGCAGCCAAGCGGCCCGAGCAGCAGCCAGCCACCACCACGCGCAAGGCATGCTGCACATAAACGCACGACGGCAGTGTGGCACGCAAACCGGCAGACGCACGGCAGCATCTCACGTCGTCACACAGCACACGCACGCCTCCGGTATTTCTCTCTCTCTCTCTCTCTCTCTCTCTCTCTCTCTCTCTCTGAGTTGCTGTTTTTGAAATTTGAGTGGTGAAGTTGGCTTTTAGTTTTACTGGCTCGGTTTTGTTTATGCAGCACATATGCTTTTTTTTTGTCTTTTGTGTTGATATTTTCTTTTGTGTGGATAAGTTATGCACAGGTGCCATTTAATGGCTTTTACTGGGGGGCTGGGGACAGTGGACCTGTTTGCTTTTTTTTTTTTTGTGATAAGTTACGCACAGAATGGCTTTTACTGGGGCTTGGGGAGTGGTGGGTCAGTGCACCTGTTTATTTTTTTTTATTGAATTATTTTTTACTCTTTGACGGAATATTTTGTGATTTGTGTGAGTGCTATAGTGTTTGTGTTTGTGAGTATTTATTTTATATTTATTTGAGACTTTAAATGTTGTGTTGTTGAATTATTTGAGATTTTGAATGTTGTGTTGTTGAGTATTTATTTGAAACCTTAAATGTTATGTTGTTGTATGTGAATGTTGTGTGATTGAGTATTTATTTAAGACTTCAAATGTTGGCATGTGTGATGTGGTTGTATTGACTGAACCACGATATCTTTTTGTTTCTACTCTCTCTACTCTCTACTATTATTGCTTTCTATTTTCCTACACACCATAACCAGTTAAAAGTATAATGTAATTTTGATTTTGTATTAAAATTTTTTTTTGGACTTTATGTTATTTTTTTTTAATATTAAATAATAAATAAGGCAACCAAGATTAGGACGGGCTAGGACAACCCAACTCTCGGGCCGCCCTTGAAGGGGAGACTTTAGTTATCAAGTTGTGCATAAATTGTGGGTGCTAAATATGGTAAGTGTGGATTTTTAGAAAATGCTCTAAAATAATCAAAATTTGAATCCTAGAGCACAAGTGTCGGTCAACACTAGATCCGGAGGCATAAATGTCGATTGGTTGTCCTTGATTGCACTTTCCTTTTTGGGTTTTCCAACACATTTTTAGGGCATCATTAGCTAGATTAAATTCCATTTTATATGGTGATTTAAATAAAACATCCATGATTCCCTCTTTATTTAATGAAGGTTAGATTCTATAATACAAGTGTGTGCATGCTTTTATTAAGCTTGGACCAATGATATTATTACACCTATTTAATTAATAATTTATTATTAAAAGAACGAATCATAAATGAGGGGCAATAATCGGTTCTTGATTTTGATTGGTCAGCTTATATATGCCTTTCAATAGACTCCTCAATTGCTGCTCCATCGTCGACGTCTCTGGTTGTCACTGCAGCCTAGTGGTGATGTTTTCTAATTAGCACCCATTAATTTGGTATGATCCATATAACTTTTAGTCTTGAGGAAGGAAAATTACTTTTTCCACAAATGACGCCAATTGATAATGAATATATGATTAGATGGTTGACCAGCTAAATGGACACCTATAAAAGCAAAGAAAACTTAGAGTGACACTGATGTAGTACTGACCTAAATACTTTGATTCCTAAGTTAATTGAGTGATTTTGAGTGCTTAATTTTTGTGATTGTAAGGGATATTTTTCATACATGTTTCAGATTTGGGTTCTCCCAGATATAGACCTTTTCAAGAGAGATTCCCTTGATTATAGTCACATGATTATCATGGTCATAATGGGCCTATAATGAGTTATGAGGCGTGATTCCCTTCATCATGACCAATGTTTTGGGCATGAAATTTTCAATCCCATAATGGGGGTAACGGTCTCCATATATTCCAACCAATGATGAATCAACGATTAGATGGTTTACTAGACAAATGGACACATGTAAGAGTAAAGAAAGCTCGTAATGGCATCACTGTGGTGTCAACCTAGTTGCTCTGATGCCTAAGTCAGTAAGGTGTTTCTAAGTGCTTAATTTTGTGTGAGTGTAAAGGATACCTTTCGTAGCTATTTCAGATTTGGGTTATCCGATATATATAAATTTTATAGGAGAGGTTTAATTGATTTTAAACATCTAATCATCATGGTCATAATGAGAGGCGTAACTATTTCCATTATGGCTAAGGTTTTGGCAATATAAGAGCTTCCCAGTTGCTGCTCTAAAGTGTAATTTTGGCCAAAATAGAGAGTACTAGACTATAACCCGCGCAATGCGCGGCTCTTTTTTATTGTTTTTCTATAAATATATTCCTAACAAAGCAACTTAACCAAGAAGAGGGAAGAAATAATAACAATAATGAAAAGGAAAAAAAATAAGAAAGAAAAGAAAAACGTATAATAGAAAATGTAAATAATTTTTTTTTTTTTGCGCTTAAAAATAGAAATGATTTTTCTTATATTTCATCAAATGTATTAAACTAAGGCTATAAAGATAACTACCAATAACTTTTTAGCCTAGTTGCATCAATTCCTTTCAATGGGGGTTTATATCTCGGGGTTACATTCACTTAGAAAAAGAAAAAAAAAAACTCACTTCACATCTTTTATGAATTTTAATCACTTTGGTGAACCTTAATTGTTACATACAGGGATTCCAAATATTCAGAGGTTCCTTATTTCAATTTGTCACATATTTATCCCATCTATACATTTTTTGACTTTTTTTGTTTCTCTTTTTTCTTTTTTTTTTGGGTAATTTCTTGCTTATTAATAATCACAGATCTAGAAACAATATTTGTGACCTTAGAAGTCTATCCTATAACAAATTGGTCGACGAAGATAAAAATGACAATGTCATCTTAAGTCTAATACGTATCTTAGGAAAATTTAACACAGAGAACAAAAATGTTAAGATGTTATTCCTCTGCCCCTAAAACAAATTTACAATTGCCTTTTTTGGTTATCTCTAAATGATAGTTCATTGATGTCCTAAATCTAAGATAATTTGAATGTTGCCTCATCAATTCCAATATGAGTGATGAAATATAATTTATGCTTAACACTTCCCCCCAAAATATATATTAAACATATACTTACCACGCAATTTAGCATATCCAATTGTATAAAAATAAAAAGATCAAGTCAAACTAAATTTTATATGCAATTAGATAGTATCAGAAATTGTAAAAAAAAAAAAAGGCATTTTTGGTTGCATAAAATAAAGGATTACAACTTAACCAAGCAAAAATATTTTGAATGTAAAATATACATACGTCGTAAAATTATATTCTAAACGATTTGTGGATCTCGGGAATTGAACTCACACCCTCACAGAAGGGTGAGACTTTTTGGGGAGAAAAATGACCACTGGGCCAAATGTCCAAGTTGTAATTTAAATGCATATTTGAAACAACATATTATAACTATTGTGTTTAAGGATTAAAATAAATGGGTTAAAAAATATATATAAGGTCATTTGACATTTTTGGCAATTTCAAAGTCATGGAATATGAATGATTTGGAAAACTGATTTGCAAATGAGAAATTCAAAATTAATATATATATATATATATATATATATATATATGAAGAAGAAATTTGAAGGGACATTTTTTATGTTTCAAATAATTAATTGCCATATATATTATATAGATAGATATTGACACATATTAACTCATGACAATTAAGGAGCAATAATATACACTATTAAAGCTTCATTTCTCTGATGCTGAAATACTGGGAGAAAAAGCTGCGACATATGTGGAGGAATATAATGAGGTTACAAAAAAGGTGGAAGACTCAAGGTCTGTCTTGTGTCGCAAATGGTCTCCACCAACTGGCTCCATGCTCAAGATGAATGTGGCAACAACATATTTCAATACTCGAAAGTCTGTGGGTTTAGGAGTGGTGATCCGGAATTCTAGAGGTGAGCAAATGGCAAGCTACTGTGAAGAGTTTCCAAGTGCAAAAGATAGCTTACACTCAGCTGCTAATGCCATGATAAAAGCTCTCCAATTTGGAGTGGATGCAGGCTTCTACTGTCTTATGGTGGAATTTTCTCATTCACAACTCAAAGCTCTCATTCAGTCCACTGAAGAATGTCTTTCGGAGATAGGAGATCAAATTGCACACATTCGCAATTTTCGTACCAAATTTTCTCATTTAGACTTTATTGTGATACCTGGTTCTTGTAATCGAGCGGCTAAAATGTTAGCCGGTTTTGCTAAGGGGAACACTGAGCCTTCTATTTGGTTAGAAGAAGGCCCTGCGTTTCTCCTTCCAATTGTTCTTGCAGAATTATCTTAATTTTAATCTATCGTTTTCTTTCAAAAAAAAGCTTCATTATTTATAAGTTATTTTATTTTTTCCCTTGGTGAGACCACATAATTTTTGAAGTATGAACATAGGAAATTAGTGGAATTAATAGTTCACATTTAATATTGCACATTTAAGGGCATTACTTTTTTTTTTTTTTTCATTTATTATAGATAAATGGCAAATACGTGGCAGCATTTATCCAACTAAGCTACCACGTGTCATGCAGAAGACGTTGTCATACATGCCAAATGGCAGATAGATAGCAACGTCTTCTGCTTTAATATATATATATAGATTGTAACAAAAAATCACAAAAAAGAGCTCACACCCAATCATCTACTTTTGCTCAAAAAATACATCATGCTACAATACTCAATACCAATACCGAGTAATGTTCATCATGTATATCCTTTTTTTTTTTTTAATTCTTTTAATTCATATTCTCTCTGCTCTCACACAATCTCTCTCTTTCAAAATCACTCTCTCTTTGGCATCTCTCTCCTCTCTCATAAAAAAAATTCCTCTCTCGCGTCGCTTCACCTTGGGTCTCTCGGAAACACCCAAACTTGTAGCCATGGTTTTCCAATTTATACCCAAATTGGTTTAATGATTTAATTCAATATTTGATTTGATATTTGGTGGGTGGGGAAAGGTCAATGTGATGAAGTGAGATGGGGCTACGATTCGAAGGTGGCTGACGGTGAGGTCCACGACTTCGGAGCTTCGATCTACTCCTAGAATTCTTCTTCTTCTCTGTTGATCTGCATAATTGCCTGTGGATCCTTCATTTTCCACACTCGCACATAGAGAGACAAAGAGAGGTAGGGTTTGAGAAAGTCGCGGAGAAGAGGAGCGTGTTTTGAGTGAGTGGCATTGGTTTGCGTCTTGGGATGTGGTTTTCGGCGTGGGTTGTGGTTGTCAGTGTGGGGTGTGTTTGCCGGCGTAGGTTCTGTAGCTGTGGATATAGGTTGGTGCCGTGGGTCTTGGGATGTGGTTACCGGTGATTTTGCAGGTGTTGGGAAGTCTGGAAATTTTTTTTTAATGATATTTTATTAAGAGGCGTTGTAAAATAAAGAATGAGATGTGAGGTGTTTTGTATAAGTTGATAGCTAAAATGAAAAAAAAAAAAAAAATTGAAGAGGTAAAATAGATAATTTATAGATACGCAGTTGGGAATGCTCTAACTGTTAGTCTCAATAAATGATGGTCTCCAAATATTGTGCTCGGTTCTTTGGCCTCAAGCTTGTTCCTCGCGCTCAAGCTATTGTGTTTACTTACTATTGCTCAACTTGTTGGCTTTTGATTTCTTGTTTATCGTTTTGTGTATGGATGGATTGTTCTCTAACTGAATTCATATAATCAAAAAACATACAACCTTGTAGAAAATAAGAGTAGAAACAATAGTGGAAATGCAATTGAGTTATTACTTAAGATTTGAATTATTAAATATTTTTTAATTGTTTGATATAGATAGAATAACTAAAAATAATATCTATACTATATATGTAAAACCGAAAGCTTTTTTGACTTTTTTTTTTTTTTAGTTGACTTCATAAAAATTGGACACATCAACTTTTCTACCTCACAATTTTACACATCATTATAATTTTTTTTTTTAAATTTAAAACCTTTAATAAGAATTTGTATTTTACCCGACTGCTCTTAGTTCTCTCTCCCGATAACAATCCCCAACTCTCCAACTTTTCTCTCACACAATTCTCTCTGGCTTCTCTCTTAGTCGGTCTTCTCTCTCTCACTTCTTTCTCAGCCAGTATTCCCTCTCTCAACTGGTCATACGCTTTTAATTTACCAACAAATAAGAGGTTTGAGAACTTCTCCAGATTTATCCATGGTCAAGTGAGGCCATCATAACAATCGCTTTTCATGCCTAATAAATTGGTGGTAGAATTTTCTTGATGTGGAGATAATTCTTGAATTGTGCATAGGAAAAAAGAAGAGAGATTTTGAAATTTAACTTGATTTTTTTTGCTTATCTCATAATAGGAGATATTGAAATGTGTCAATTTGTAATTTTCCAAATCAGTATTCACTACGTACTCTTTATTTCATTGCCTATGATTCTAATATTTTTTCATGATACAACATAAAATTCAATTTTACAGAGAGTTTGCGTCCTGGTGTTAAATATAACATTCTTTTGCAGATCTTATGAACTTCAGTTATACACATAGCTTTAGTCCAGTTGTCCTGCAGGTTGTGAATATTTATCACCATTTATGGATGTTCTATATGTGATTATAGCCCTGTAATTTTTCTGAAGGTAGAGTACAAAAAATCATTGATAGTATTCTTAAAACAGGTAGATGCCCCCTGGCCTTGACTTGATATGCATATTGACTTGATTATAAATGGGTTGCTTACCCAAAAGTTCCCAAAACAAGTGTGTTATATGTGAATTTGCAGTTTTATTGGTTCTTAATTATGATTTTGGTTTTAGGTAAGACTGTGTAGGATATATAATGTTAGACCTATATTGCAAAAGTAAAATATTTGGTTAGGGGGTTTCTTAATTATGATTTTGGGTTTAGGTGAGACTGTTAAGGATATATAACTTTAGACCTATATAGTTTTTTTTAAACAATCTTTGCAAAACTAATCTATGATAGTCATATTCTTAAATATGTGTACCATCCTTTCCCTTAACAGATTATATTTCTCCCATGATTTCTTAATTTTCTGTCATTTAAATAACAATTCTATTCAATAGATATTGTTTTGTTATATCTACCTATTATGTGGTTCAGATGTTTTTTTTCTACTAATTGAAATAAATATTATGAATATTTTGATCACACACATATATATTGTGCCTTTATAAAAGAATTTTTCGTGCATCACACGAATATAATTTTTATTTTGTTCAAATTCAATTTAAACTTTCCCATCTATTTTGTATCTTTAAAATGGAAAAACAAAATCAAAATCTTTTTGCCATAGCAGAAGGAATAATCAAATAATGTTCTTCTTTACAAATTTTTTAATTTGAATTTTTAATTTTTAATTTTTGTTTACGGTCATCTTCTTTTATTTATTTAATTTTTGTTGGTATCGTTCGATAACAATTGAATATATAGGCCAATTTAACATATTGTTAGCTAAGATATCAATTGTTGAGTTTTTGTTATATGTATATATGTTTCGTCTCACATATAGGCATTGAAGTTAATTGGAATCTTGCATACTTAATACATTTAGGCTCCGTTTGTTTCATCAAAAATGTTTTTTTGGTGCATTTTCTTATGTTTGGTAGTGATTTAGAAAATAAGTTAGAAAACGTTTTCTTGTGTTTGGTACACATAAAATAGCTCATTTTCAAGACAAAATAAAATCTTTGTAAGGCTTGGATGATAGATCACTGGACAAAAGACCAAGAACATTTATAAGGCTTGGATTAAATGCATCAATTGGGCCTGAATTTGAAAGCCGTGTCTCTCTTCATCAATTGGTCCAGCTCCAGCCAAAAATCTTGTTCAGAACTTTCATCGAACACCTAGCAAGCTTATTGAAAGCCTCGCTTTCCCATTACAACAGCAACATTTAAACCCTTGCTCTACTCGAATCTTTCAATCACAGAACCGCAAAGAAAGAAAGAAGGAAAGAATGCACTGCTTCAAACCTTCACTCCAGTTTATCAAATCAAGTTTGTACAGTCACTTCTCATCAAACCAGTCCTTTTCTACCCACAACCTCGAAGCCACTGGGCCCTTGGCCTCGAAGCTCAAGTCACGGTCTGTGGTCCGGTTCCGAGGCCCAGACACAGTGAAGTTCTTACAGGGCCTGTTGATCAACGATGTACGGAGATTCAGTGAACCCGTGGATGAGAGAAGCTCCACCGTGCCCACACCGAATTTGCCAAGTGTCTCTGTTCCTCCTATGTACGCAGCGCTCTTGACCCATCAGGGAAGATTCCTTTACGAGACTACGACCTTTTCCTCTATGTTATCGTGTCGAGGGGGAGGCGAGCATGATAGCGACGCGATCGGCGACCTTGGCGTCCTAGAATCGTGGTGATGTGGGAAGCGGTTTACCTTGGCATGGAAGAGTGGGACAAACTCTTGCTTGGAAGAGGAGGCCATGGCGATAACAGAGGCGGTGCTGGGCTGGGTGAGAGAGAGAGAGAGAGAGGAGCTTACTATTATAGTAGAATCGTAAGAGGGTGAGGGAAAGTGAGTAAAATAGATTGTTTTACGGAAAATAATACCGTAAAACAATGTGTGGAAAAATAGGCTTTTTTTTGTTACGTTTTCCGTTGACCATGTTTTCTAATACTACCAAACACCGGAAAACACGTAAAACGTTTTCCAAAGAACGTTTTACGTCTAAACAAACGGAGCCTTAGTATATTATGTCATCTCATTTTTATATGCATTTCACGCATTTATATAATGATATGATGATTGAATAAATCTAAAAAACTCTTTACATATTCAATATAAAAAATAAATATTTCTTTAAATTTTAATTTTTATAAGTTTTCTGTGCATCGCATAGATTTGTGATTATTTAAATTTTAAATAATCGCGAGTGTCTGTTACGAAGCAAGGGGACGCGTGTCCCTCCCATTCATAGCATATCTCAAAATAAGGTTCAGAAAGTGCAGGGACATATCCGTAATTTACAAAGCATATGGCTCCAGACCCAGAAGTTCAAAAATTTGAAATTTCGATCTCAAACGGTCTGCGACCCCATCTCGACCGTTGCATGTGAACGAGTCTCCACCGTTGGATCACACCTCCTTCCACTTTTGTTTTCTATTAGCCACCCCCAAATTTCCCTCATTTCCCAATTTCAAAATCTCACCCTCCAAATATTTTTCTATCTCATTTCCCACTCCCAGCGCTTCAGTAAAACTATACTATACTAGTTCAAAAAAATCAATCTAGGCTCAGAAATTTGTTGCTGAGAATTGAAAATGTCCTTCATATCGGAGACAGCGAGTGCAATGAAGAGCCGGTTCGGGTTCTTCCAGGACCACTCCACCAAGTCCTCTTCGGGAACCTCTCCTCCTGATCTTCTCAAATCTGCGTCCAAAGATAACATAAACATTGCTCACTCTTCCTCCGTGGTTCGGACTATCTCTAATTGGGACGACCGCGACGACGACGCTTCTGGATCTTCATCCACTCAGAGCTTTGACTTCGAAGACGATCCCTCCTTTTGGAAGGATCACAATGTTCAGGTAACTCTAATCAAATCAACCATTAGGTTTTTGCAACTACTTGATCATTTTTTTGTTTGGTTGTTATAAATTGCTCTTGTGGTTTTACGATTATTCAAATTGGTGAATATGAATGTATATATAGAGTAAATTTTTAGCTTTCTGATTGCTTTGTTTGGTTGAAATTTTCGATTAATTCGCCGGCTCCAAACTTATTAGTTGGAATTGCGCTTTCTGATTCTCAATATCATTAATTTTTGTGTATTTCTTGCCACTGATAAGTAGTAATTCATTGTTTAAGACCAGAACTTGTTAATGGAATCAGAATTTAGAATTCCTGAATTTCGTTTATTAAATATTTTTTAATTTTTCTTCCATTGTTAACAATTACTGTGATTAGGTTTAATACTGCTTAACTCCAATTATTTATTTTTTATTTATTTGTTTTGGATTTTATAACGCATAGGTTATCATTAGAATCCGTCCGCTTAGTAGTACTGAAATATCACTACAAGGCTACGGCAAATGCGTTAGGCAAGAGAGCTGTCAGACTATTACTTGGATTGGGCATCCTGAATCGCGCTTCACCTTTGACATTGTTGCAGATGAGAATGTTAGCCAGGTACAGTTATTCGATCGTTTTATTGCTTCTGTTACCTTTAGTTGTCGTTTTCCCAAATGCCTCCGTTGGACTTCATTTAAGTGATGTAACAACAGGAGAAACTATTCAAAGCGGCTGGATTGCCGATGGTGGAGAACTGCATGGGAGGTTACAACAGTTGCATGTTTGCATATGGCCAAGTGAGTTCCCAGTAGATTTACTTGCAATCCTATAGACTTATAGTTAATCGGCCAGAAAAATGTTTAATGTAATCTCTAAATTTGTATTTTGTTGGCAATGAAGTTTTAATAATTTGATTTAATATTAGTTGCATTCCATTCTAATCCAGTATTTCTTACATTGTATATAATTGTTTGTAACTAGACTGGAAGCGGAAAGACTCACACTATGCTTGGAGACATTGAGGGAGGTACTCGAAGACACAGTGTCAATTGTGGGATGACACCTAGAGTCTTTGAACATTTATTCACAAGGATTCAAAAGGTATGTGCCTTCCCACGCTGGCATTGCTTTTAGATACAAGGCATTATGCATGTATTCTGTAATTGTATTGTGGAACTGAAATCATAAGAGCCCTCTGCTTCACCTCATTTGGATTACAGACACCAATCGCAGACTATGGGTAATTTTTTTTCGATACTTGAAATGATTTTATATTATTTTTCTTTGAGAAGCATTAAGTAAATTTTTTAAAATTCAGGTTCATATTTCATATATCTGGGCTTTTCAGTTTTCTTCTCTTTTTATATGCATGAAATGTTCTGGACATGCAAATATATGGTTAACTTAAACCTGTGATCATAGTCTTATTTTGTCTGTTACTTCCTTACTTCAAAATGTTAGTCTCATTGATATAAGAGTTAACTCTATAAGCTACCTTTGTTTATTTGGTGCAAGAGATTAAATGCATTTGTTAATGGCTCAGTTTTGGTATGCAGGAAAAAGAGGCTCGTAGAGATGAAAAGTTGAGATTTACTTGTAAATGCTCATTTTTGGAAATATACAATGAACAGATTCTTGATCTTTTGGAGCCATCCTCTAACAATTTGCAGGTATGGATAACTTTTCTGCTGAAAGTTCTCACCAACTGGTTATGCCTACAAAAAAACACATTATTAGTGAAGGACAGAGATTTTTATATTTTTGAATTCTCTTCTTTATACATAAATTCATTCAAAAATATAGAACAAGTTCTCTTATGATCTTGTTGGATTGAAGTATCTCAAACCATACATCTTTTGAGCTGCTCCTTTTTGATTTTTGAGAAGTATTTTAGGAAACTTAATTCCATATTTTGGTGTCTATGTTACAGATAAGAGAAGACATTAAGAAGGGCATTTATGTAGAGAACCTGAAGGAAATAGAAGTTACAAGTGCCCGAGATGTTATTCAACAGCTTATTCAAGTATATAACACCTTTATTTTATACTGTTTTATTTGTGCTGCTTCATTATTCATAGTAATATAGAACTCTTCTTAATATTTGGTGAATCTAAAAGGTTTTATACTTTGAGTAAGTTAATCATATATAGCATCATTTTCTTTTCACTTTGTCTATGTAATTGAAAGGCTTATATGTCCTACATGCAATCTAAGTCTAAGACAATTAGCCACTTGATATGGAGTTATTATTATTGGTTAAGTACGCATAATTTTTATATTCCTCCCTTTTTTATGTTTCCAGGGTGCAGCAAACCGAAAGGTAGCTGCTACTAATATGAATCGTGCTAGCAGTCGTTCTCACAGTGTATTTACTTGCATCATTGAGAGTAAGGTGAGTAACATTTATAATATCTTTTCCCTTCATTTTCTTCATTTTATTTTCCTAATTTTATATTTGTTTGTGTTGGAGTTATTATGTGTGGCCCATGAGGCCCAAAGCTAGTGTAGGCCCATGTACTTGTACCTAAACCTAGTTCTAGGTTTCTATATAAACCCTACATTGAGCATATTGTAATACACTAAGAAATCTAGTAAAAATGTAGCTGTTAAGGGTTTTCATGCGTGGACGTAGGTTTTCATGACCGAACCACGGTATTTCTTTGTTTCCGCTCTCTATTCTCTTCTATTATTCCTTTCTAGTTTACAACATGGTATCAGAGCATGGTTCTTTGTTGTGTGGTTCTCTGTTGTTCTTGGTAGTCTTGCTTGTTTCTTGCTAGTTTGGGCTTGCTGCTTGGTGTGTGGTGGTTGTTGGTGGCTCTCGTGGCACTTCTCAGTGATCTTGGCGCTGCCAGGTTTTGGTGGCTGCTGTCGCACCAAGTTCTTACCAGTGGTTCTCGGTGGTTCTCTCTTGATTCTCGATTGCTCTCTCGGATTGTCGCTTTGTTCTCTCACGATGCTGGTCATCCCAGGTGGTACTCGGATCTCTATCTCTGCTCTCTCGGATCGCCGGTGCTCTCGATCTCTCACCGAGACTCTCGGATCTCTCTTGATCTCACCGGTGGCTCTTGATCTCTCTCGGATCTCAATGGTGGTCTCGGATCTCTCGGTTCTCTCTCGGATATCTAGATCTCGTCGATTCTCTCATTTTTCGGTCGTGATCCATGCCGGCGCCTCCCATTTCGGTCACATTAACTCATTTTCAGGCCGGTTCTTCTCCATGTCGGCCGGTTTTGTCTGGTTTACACTGATATCGGCCGGTTCATGCCGATACATTCCGGTTTTCTTCTATTTCGGGCTGGTTCAAGCTGGTCTAGGGCCGATTCCACACCGATTCCATCAAATTCTTGAGCCTCCAGCCACTTTTAGGTTGATTCTCAACCAAATTTGTTCTCTTTGAGGTGTTTTTCACACCTCGGTTGTTGGTGGTTGCTGTTGTTGCTGCCTCTCGTCTTGGTTGGTTCATCGCCTTTAACAATCTTGTCTCGGTTGTTGGTTTATCGCCTTCGAAAATCTTGTCTCTGTTGTTGGTTCATCACCTTCAACAATCTCGTCTCGGCTCTTGAAGCACTTGGAGTCTCTCGAACATTTTGGTCATCTTTGCTCGTTGTTTATATGTTTCAAGCTGGACTTATATAATATTTTAAGTTCTAGCTTGAGGGGGAGTGTTGGAGTTATTGTGTGTGGCCCATGAGGCTCAAAGCTAGTGTAGGCTCATGTACTTGTACCTAAACCTACTTTTAGGTTTTTATATAAACCCTACATTGGGTATATTGTAATACACTAAGAAATATAGTAGAAATGTAGCCGTTAAAGACTTTCGTGTGTGGACGTAGGTCTTCATGACCAAATCACGGTATCTCCTTGTTTCCGTTCTCTATTCTCTACCATTATTGCTTTCTATGGTACAACATTTGATAATTCTAATTGCTGTTTTTTTTTTTTTTTTTATTATCAGTGGGAATCCCAAGGTGTAACTCACCATCGATTTGCTCGGCTAAATCTTGTTGATTTAGCTGGATCTGAAAGGTAAGTTGATGCAAATAAGAATGTCTCATATCATAAAGAGGAGTTAAAACAATTGTACGTATAAATTGCAACTGAAGTCTTGCTGCTGCGGTCTATATCACAGGCAGAAGAGTTCTGGTGCTGAAGGTGAACGTCTCAAGGAAGCTACCAATATCAACAAGTCTCTTTCGACATTGGGGTCTGTTTCATCTATACTTGTGATCGGTTAATAAATATTTCTGCCCTTTTGTGTTTGTTTTTGTTATTGATGTTTAATCTAGTGGCTTTATAGTACCATTTGTTTATGCAGTTGGTTTAAATATATGCAGACTTGTGATCATGAACCTAGTGAACGTATCAAATGGGAAGTCACTCCATGTTCCTTACCGGGATTCTAAGCTAACATTTTTGCTTCAGGTAGGTGGTGATATCTTTCAGAAGATAATTCTAAGATGCACTACTATGTTTTTTTCTTTTTTATAAGTAATTCTAAGATGCACTATGTTACCTTGTTAGTGGGTTATAACTTGCTACATAGTAATCACTTTTCTTAATGTGGAGCAGATCAGTAGTTGAATGTGAGATAATAATTTGCTGCATTAAATTTATGTTTGAAAAACTCATGTAGGGATTAATAAGTTCTTGCTTTTGGGCAATTTAGGCTTATTTTTTATTGGGAGCACTCCTCTTTTTTTTTTTTATTCCTTAAAGTGAAGTTTCTTTAGTCTTGTCCAGAGAGTTAGTGGATGGAGCTTGCAGTTAGTTTACAAACATTGTCATGAATGCAAAATATAGTTGTTGTTTAGAACAATGTTATGCTGTATATGAAAAATTGGTAACTTAAGTCTGAATTCTTAGTACAACCTGAAAACTTGCTATAATGATTTAAAATTGTCTAATGACTCTAATTAAATTTTTTGTTTTTCTTCTTTGCAGGATTCTCTAGGAGGGAATTCAAAAACAACTATAATTGCAAACATCAGTCCTTCTAGTTGGTTAGTAAATCTCTTTCTTATAAAATTTTATGCCTTTAACATTCCAACTTTCCTATATATATATATTTCTCTTCCTATAATTAAACGTTGTTCTTTCATTTTCTATTTCCACTTTTTTGAAAGAGTGTTGTCTTAACTGAGCCCATTGTTCTGATTTCATAACTTTCTTGTTCTACATAATTTGATAAGCTTGAATTGTCTAGTTATCTTTGTTTACATATAACATTTTTTGTGGTCCTTTGTAGCTGTTCGTTGGAGACACTAAGCACGTTGAAGTTTGCACAACGTGCTAAATTTATTAAGAACAATGTACGTGATTTTTACTTGTATTCTTTGTAATTATTTAAGTACACAGACACACACATATGTAAGAATGTGTGTATGCTGCTGTTATTCCAGTAGTAGATAGGATGTTACATCTATTATGGATGCACTAGTAGATGCTAGAATTCATGTGTTACGTGACTTGTCTTCCTCTTCTTTTTTTTTTATTTTTTATTTTTATATATTTGTCTATCATTTGTGTCTATTAAGACCATGAGAAAAATGAATAGACTGAGTCGTGAAACAATACTGCTGGTTCTGATATTTGAACTCTTGTTGTGGAAGCTTATCTAATTTTGCTAAGGCATTTGCTTTTAGGTCTCACTATTTATATGCTTATTTAAAACATTTGTTATACTTCTTCAGGCAATTGTCAATGAGGATGCTCTTGGAGATGTCATTGCCATGAGGATACAAATTCAACAGCTCAAGGTACCATTCTGCTAGTACTTTCTGGTTACATACAAGTATACAACATGTGTGTTGACCTTTTCACTTATTTAAAAATCTGTCATTGGAGGTTTATGAACTAAACTGGTTATTAATGCCTTGTATAGAAAATATATATATTTATTGGACACCATTTACAATAGTATAACTTCTAGAAACTTGATGATTGTAGTTTTTTTTTTTTTTTAAGTGCTGATGTTGAACCCCTTAACCTTGCTACCTCTGTTGATTTACTCTAGGTTCAAAGTGATACATTTATGGAATCATTTTTGTAGGAATTTTTATTTCTTTTTTATTTTTTTTATTTTTTGGGCTTATTCTGAAAGCAGCAATCAGCTGTATTTCAGGGTATCCCTCATGCCAATGAGCTCTAGTTAAAATTACACCTCTTTTTTCTTGTAAGAGTAAGGCGGGGAGTGAGGTTATCAGTTCAAGACTCATTAGGTGTGTGTGTGTAGCTTACCAATAAAAAAATCGGGGTAGCCTCTCACTATAAATTTGTACCTTTCTCTTCTGATGAAAGGAGGCTTGTCAAAAACCTCGTAAAATTCACTCCTCTCCCATACTCATAACACTAATTGATATTCATCTATTGGATATTGTTCTCCTTATTAGTGTAAAAAGACCAGTGATTTAAAAGACTAGCTAGATTTATATCTTATAGCTTTTTTGGTGATTTGTATTAATTATAATGTGTATCACTTGTATAATTTTTAGAGAGAAGTAGCTCGCCTACGGGGGTTAGCAAGTGGAGGTGAAAATCAGGATAATGATACTTCGGCATTAAGCTTTCCTGGATCTCCTGGATCCTTTAAATGGGAAGGATTACATGGATCATCTAGTCCACTTACATCTGGTAAAAGGACGTCTCAGGTATAAACCATTCTTTCTTAAGGTTGAGAAAACTTTTGTCCTGTAATTTTTGATTAGTAACTAGTTATATTGTGTTCTCAGAAAAAAGATTATGAAGTTGCCCTTGTTGGGGCTTTCAGGAGGGAGAAGGATAAAGACATTGCATTACAGGCATTGACCGCTGAAAATCAGGCAGCTGTGCAGCTAGTACGTCTGAAAATTTTCTTACTCTAGACTTTTTTATGGATTTATAGCTGCTCACCACTAGAAATGTTTGACACAATGTTGTAGGGTGATTAGGTTGTGAATAGTAAAGTTTGCAAGAAACAGCTTCTGCATTCATAAAAGATATTGACCCAGATGTAAAAACCTCATATTTAATACAATGGTCATGTAATTTTTTTTACAAGTATTGTTACTTCAGTATGGTTTTTTGCAATGATGTCAAAGGCACAAGGCAACCTCAAGGTATGAAAACCTTGTATAGCCCAAAGCAGGTGGTGCCAACAGTTTACTCGCATGAGTGAAGCAAGATGCCAAGTTCTAAACATAGTTAGTATACATATTATGAACTAAAATTATATGCATTGGAAAATTATATTCAAGTGGTTTTTGTGCCTAATGGATAAGAGCTTCTGTATAAAACGTGATCTTCATTTTTCCCAATGGTCTTACCCATTTTTCCATTTTCTGATCTGTTAGGACCCACCAAACAAACCCACTTTTATTGATTCTATAGCTAGAGTTTAAACTGCCTGCAATTTTGCACTGACCTTTGCTAATGAGAAAATTATCTTTAACAGAAGGTTAAGAAGCCATTTAAGTTGAATTACATTATTTGATCTGTCTTTAAAATATAGGAACTTTTAGAGAGGCACTCACCTTAAGTGCTTGAAAATTTATGTAAGGTGCTTGCCTGTGCGCCAAGGTGAGTGCGTCACAAAAGGCATCTCACCTCAAGTTTTCAGAGATGCCTTGCCTTGCCCAGGTGCCTAGGTGTAAGGTATAGGAACTTTTACACCTGGCTCTCCTTTGACAATGCTGGTTGATTTTAGCATTTTTATATGATAATTTATTTTTTTTTGCGATTTTGAAGTGATTTCAAACTGTTCTTCATATAAATTGTCATGTTTTGGCGTGAATTAGGCCAAACAAAGAGCAGATGAGATACAAGGTTTAAAAATGAGGCTACGTTTTCGAGAAGCTGCAATAAAAAGGCTAGAATCAGTTGCCTCTGGAAAGATTTTAGCTGAGACACACTTACTGAAAGAAAAGGAGGAACATTTGAAGGAAATAGAGGTCCTTCGAGGCCAGGTTGATCGGAATCAGGAAGTGACCAGATTTGCTATGGAAAATCTGCAGCTAAAGGAAGAAATTAGAAGGTTGTTATTTTTAAGCAGCCTGAATCCCCTTGTTTCATTCAACATTTTTTATTTTTTATTCTTTACTTTTTATCTTTGTCTACGAGTTCAAGCAGAAATTTTATTTAACATGTTTTCATCCTAAAAATGTGTTATTGTTTCCCCAATTTTACTAAATGGAGTTTACTTATAAAAAAATTCGTAAAATGAAAAAATTGAAGAACTATGCAAACTGTTATTGCTAATTATAGTTAATGAAGTTGAAATTGGAAGCAAATCTCCTTAATGGATCTCATTGAAGAGTTTTTCAAATTTAACACTTACAAATGTGTTAAAGCATCTATTGATAACAAATAAAGTTTTGCATTACACAAAAGTAGAACACATATGCCTCTTAGTTCTATTAGGGGAAACCTAACAGGTCCCATGATCAGGAATTAAGTGTGTCTTGTTTACTTCAATGATTTGTTTGTACTTTCTAATTATAAATATATTTGATTATTATTTCCTGCAAATCATAAATTTTCGCCCACATCTTTTTATCCAAGAGTGATTTAAAATTCTAAGGTTTTGTACTCATGTTACTTATTCATCCTTTAACCCATAGGTTAAAATCATTTTACGAGGAAGGTGAAAGGGAGATGATGAAAGAACAGATCGCGGTGTTACAAAACAAGGTAAAAAATTTGCTTAAATTTGATATCTTTCTATTTCAGTGTTCATAGCCAACTTACTTTCCAAAATTAAATGCATGTCTTGTGAGTAAATATGCAGTTGCTAGAAGCACTTGATTGGAAACTTATGCATGAATCAGATCCGTCAATAGTTCAGGTAATTTCCAAGCTTTGTCGTGAAATCTTACGGTAATTTTTTTATTGTGCAACTTTTCTTGTTAACCTAAATTTTTGAAATTATTTATAGAAAGCAAATTCAGATGTGGTGATGGAAGAAGTTCAGGATGATGATAATCTACAGATTTCCAATCAGGTGAGATCCAGGTTCATCACATTTGTTCTCCAATGTTGTTCAGTAGCTAATTTTTCTGGGCAATACTTTTGAAATACTAATCACCAGATGTCAGGTGATTTATTTAAGCTATTTCAGCATGTAATTTGGTCATGTCCTAGAAACTGAAATTCGAAAAGTGAGATTCTCTGGTCACGTGCACTCCTCAAATTCGAATGATTTAATGACGTGCATGGACATATCTAATAATTGTCATTGTTTTAAGACCTCTGCAAACTAAAAAGTAGAGAGTTAATTCTTTGGGGCCATGCCTCATAGGAAAATCGGCTGAGAACCAAGTCTCATGAAGTGAGAAAAATCATTCATAAAAAAAGAGTACAGAGTTCAACTGTCCAGTATGGTCATTGGCTGAAAAATATTTTTAAAACTGTAGTATCATGCTAGTATTATTCATAAGTCTGCGTGTTGCTAGTCTTTAGACTGCCTGAAAATTTGCTTGACTTATACATATATGACCACACGTAAGTAGTTTTTTAGGCGTAGTTCATCCCTAATGATTTATTTTCACAAATTATGGAAATTAAAGATAATGTTAAAATAAATTTGAATAGAGAATATCAAATCGGAAACTCCATATCCTTTATACTCCCTCATTTTTTGCATCAAATTCACATATGCAAACATTTATTTAATGTTTTACATTTTTAAATATAGGAGCCAGGATCGCCTTGGAGGTCTCCAATTAGTGAGGAGAATGAATTCCTCCGCATGCAGGTACAATATGTGCTTTCTTTTATACTAATTTGCTTTCTTTCAATTTCAAATTTGTGTTTTATTTGTATTATTTGATAAAAGTTGTTTTTCTATCTCATTGAGTACATCCAATTATATTTATCACAGGCTATACAAAACCAACTAGAAATGGACACACTCCGCAAGAAACTAGAATTTTACATGGAAGAGAAAGAAAAATTGGAAAGGTAATTGTGTGATTAGCATATACCAGTTTTAACCTTAATTTGGTGTATTACATCTTGATCTACTCTATTCCCTAGCCAATGGTGACTTGTAGAATCTTCCTTTTTTTTATATATAATTTTTTTTTTCTTCTTTCCCTTTTTATTAACAATAAAATAATGCTTATCAATTCAACCATTAACATTCTTAATTATAAAATCCTGCAGGAATGTCAATGATTTGGTAGCAAAACACGATGAAGAGAGAACCTACATAACCACAAAAGAAGAAATACAGCAAGTTGAGCTTCCTTCTTTGCCAACTGATGTTCCCATCATCAATTTGAATGACCAAATGGAGCTGAAAACAATGGTTGATGCCATTGCTGCTGCAAGTCAAAGAGAAGCAGAGGCTCATGAGACAGCAATTATGTTATCTAAAGAGAATGAGGAACTGCGGATGAAGCTTAAGGTCTTGATTGAGGATAACAATAAACTCATTGAGTTGTATGAAAGGGCTGCTGCTGAAGGTAACTACAAAATTACAAATAAAACTGACAGTGCTGAAGAAGATGGCATTGACGCTCAGAATACTGATGGTTTCACTGAACTTGCCAAAGAAAAAGAGTTTGAGATGAAAAAAGTGATTGAAAACTTAGAGCATCAGCTTTTGGATATTAATGAAGAAAACGAAAAATTAATGAGTTTATATGAAAGAGCCATGCAGGAAAGGGATGAACTAAAAAGAAGGCTTTCTTGTGGACAGAGAAGAGGTGAAACCAAATCAGAATTTGATTGCCCAGAAAAGCTTGTTGAAGTTGATGGCATGGATCATATTGAGTCAGGTGAACCTCCTATGTCCGTGGAGGTTAGAGATTTAATAGGGGAGACTGGTATCCCCGGCTTAAATCTGCAGGATAGAAGTCATGCATTTGAGAAACCTATGGCGGAAAACAATATTTCTGGATTCAATGTGCAAGTTGAGTCCAGCCTATCTCTTGGGGATTCCCAAATAATGAAAGAAAATCAAACTGATCCTCGAGATGATGCATATCTTGAGTCAGATGGACCTCCTTGTTTTGTTGAAGCAAAAATATCAGCAGAGGAAAGCAGAGAGTTAGTTGAACCTGACACCTCTGGCCTACATCCTTTAGATTGTCAAGCAGATTCTGCAATTCTGACTGATGTTAGGACCCTTTCTGACATGGAAACAGGAGCATCAAATCTCAATGCAGTAAAGCTGTCAGAAGATCTGAATTTGGTCAGAATGAAGCTGTTAAGGGCAGAGGAACAACTTTTAGATTCTGCTAAAAGTATTACTAAATTTGGTTCACTTGAGAAAGCAATCATTGAGGTTGATAAGCTCTCAAGAAATATTGAAGAAATGGAAGATGGAATTAAGGACAAGATGCAACAATATGAATCACTTAAACTCACTACTTCAGAAATGCAAGAAAAAAGAGCTCTTATAGACAATAAGTTTTCAGCTCTTAAATACTCTCTATCTAACTTCTCTTCATCTATTGTTTATTTTGAACAACGAGAAGCTCGGGCAAGATCAAGGGTAATTGATTCGACATCTTCTCTGGACCGGAAGAAAGATGAATTGGCCTGTCTTCAAACTCAGAAGGATGAAATTGAGACTGCACAGAGGAAGATTCAGCAATCTGAAATTGAATTGAGAAACAACCTTGCATGCTTGAAATCAAAAATGGAGGAAGAAAACAAGAAACAAGAAAACGAAAAAGTTCTCTTTGCTATAGATAATGTTGAGAGAATAGATCCCTCACAAAAAATATTGCCTTTGGGTGGTAAAGCTACTGAATTACTTAAGTCTGAGGAAGAGAAAACAAAGTTGCAAACTGAGATGAAGCTGTCTCGGGAAAAACTTGGGGCCATTAGAAGGGAATCTGAAGATTTGAGCAAGAAGTATGGACAGGTAGCCACAGAGATGCAAGCAGTTAAAGCAGAGATAAAGAAAGGTTTGAGGTTTGTGGAAGAGATGGAGCTGGCGCTGCAAGGTGTACTCCAAGAGAAGGAGATGTTGCTTGAGATTAGAGAGAATGGAAAGACTGAAATTGAAATTATGATTGTTGAATACCAGCAGCATGTGTATGATGCAGATTTGAATGAGTCAGAGTTGAAAATTGTGGAGGAAGAATGGCAGATGGATTTGAGAAGAATAGAAGAATTACGAACTGCAAGGTCTACAGCCATTGAGGAGATAGCTCGATTATTGGAGAGTACAAGTTGTCATTCATGCTGCTTATCAGAAAAGATGGAAGAAGAGCTACAAAATGTCCGGGCATCTGTTTTGGAGGCAAAATCATTGCTAGGGGAAGGCCGTTGAAAGTGACAGTTAAGTCTTTTGCTTAACTGTCATTACAGTTGCATTGAATATTCCACAGAAGTCAAAAGCTGTGATTCATTTCATGCACTTGTAATTGACACTTACTTTATATTATTGTTCATGCATTGACACAGGCCCAAGAGTAATTTCTTGTTATAAATGTGGTCAATCGGGGCATACTGGTTTGGTAAATTGTATTCTATCATGTTTTCAATGACTTTACAATTATGGGTTGTGCAAGTGTCAAGTGTGCAGATGTGTGTGCTCGTGCCTCCTTGGCAAAATGGTTTGAATATTGAAGGTTATTTGTAGAATGGTAAAGAGAGATTTGAATCTAGTTCTCGTAAATTGTCACCTCAATGTTTACAAATCTTAAATTTATATGTGTCAATAAATAAATAAAATAAAATAAAATATCAAAGAGCAAATTAAATAGTGTTATGTGTCATCAAACTGGCAAATTAAAAATTGCTGAGGGTCATGTGGACCCATAAAATCAAAGATAAGTGTTTCTTACGATCAAAATTGACCACTTTTATGTGATAGGTTATTTTTTGAATTGATTTATATATATATATATATATATATATATATATATATTATCTTGATTCTCCTTGGAAATTTTTTTTGGTTCCCCCACTCAATAAGAGCAATCATTAGGATTCATACTCTATTACGTTACTGGTGGCCGGGAAATTTAGTTTCACGGATAGTGGAATATGAGAACCATCAGGTGCTACTAGTAGAACCCCAATTTTGTATCCATATTGATTAGCTGCGCCATCGAAGTACATCCTCCATAGGTTTGAAGTTTTGGTAGTCAGGATCTTTTCATCTGGGAAATGTCATTCAAAGCTTCTCCGTTCACGGGGTGATTAGCACAAAACTCAGCTATTGCTCTTCTCTTGATGGTGTTTTTAGCAACGTATGTCAAATCAAACTCGACCAATAAGATGAGCCACCTAGATAACTTCCTTGTTAAGGCTGGTTTCTCAAACAAGTACTTCAAAGGATCCATTTTGGCTATGACAAACACCTGGTAAGACAAAAGGATGTGCCTAAATTTCTGTACCACCCATACTAAGGAAAAGCTTGACTTCTCTAGTGCAGTGTATCTGGTTTCGTAGTCTTTCAACTTTTTGCTTAGGTAGTAACTAGCGTGCTTGCCTCCGTTCTCATCTTCTTGGGCCAACATGCTACCCAAGGCTTCATTTATGATGGACAAATACAGCAAGAGTGGTTTACCAGGTTCGTTTGGCTTGAGAACCGGAGGGTTCATCAAATATCCCTGGATAGTCTTGAAGGTTTCTTGACAATCATCGTTCCATTCTTTGGGTCTCCTTTTCTTGAGTTGCTTGAAGATAGGCTCGCACTTGCTTGTTAGACGGGCTATGAATCGACTGATGTATTTTAATCTCCCCAGGAATCCTAAAATTTCCTTTTCAGTTTTGGGCGGAGGTGTGAGCGCCAACGAAATCGCCTCTGTGAGGTAGCTGCAATTCGCCACTGTGAGCGCCCCTCAGATCCCTTTATTTCCCGAGGCCCTCCCCTGGGGCTCTTTCGGTTTTCTCTCTCGTTTGAATGAGAGATTAATGAACCACTTGTGAGGTAGTGAATTAGGTTTGCCCAGTGTGAGCCCAACCTAACACGTGAGCTCAGGAGTACACCAACTAGCCTCAAGGACTTGGGCGGAGAATAGGGAGTCGCCACCCGGTTTTTAGGTCCAGGAACCCATTTAGACATCCATGCACAAAGGTACCAGCCGTAGACTAGGTCTGGATGCTTAGGTACGTTCTTGGGAAGGTGTTAGGCATCCAAGATAGCCCAAACTTGCGGTTAGCATTCGTTTGTATTACTATTGGATCTTAGCTAACATTGACATTTATTTTGTGAACTCTTATCATGCAGAAACAATGTATATCAAAGCTATAAGCACACAAGCAAGAGATATATCATAAAGATAAGCACATGGAGCAATATACAGGTAATGGAGAGGTATAAGCATATGAGATATAATATAAAGAGATATACTATGGAGAAATATAATATGAAGAGATAGCACATGGAATAATACACAAATGACAAAGATGCATGAGCATGTGAGATAGGAGTATAACATATGATGTGAGGAGGTACAATGTCAACATATAATACAGTGCATAAAGGAAGTGATACAAAATGAATATTAACAAAGGATGGGACAATCATTATCCTAGAACCTTTCTCATTGGTTCCCCATTGGGGATTTGGTGACTTAGAGTCTTTAAGAGAATTGAGGTCCATCATAGGATTTAAAGAATAAAGAAAAGAATGGGAAAAAAAAAAATGGAAAAATGCACCCTGGTTATTGGTGTTCGGACTAGTAGCATCCTGTCTCTTGATGCTAGCACCTGGGGCCAGTTCTACTATTGGTATCAGAGCCATGCACTTGGTCGTACCTAGAATCTGGTTGGCAGAGCCGTAATTCCCCAATAGAGGGTGGGTGAGTCGTAAATCCTGGAAGGGATGCCTAGCTTTTTTAGGTTTCGGAAGGGTTATTGGTGTTCAGACTAGTAGCACCCTGTATCTTGATGCTAGCACCTGGGGCCAGTTCTACTATTGAGTCGTAAATCCCGGAAAGGATGCCTAACTCTTTTAGGTTTCAGAAGGGTTATTGGTGTTCGGACTAGTGGCACCTGGGGCCAATTCTACTATTGGTATTAGAGCCAAGTGTCTTCTTAAGTATGTTTATTGCTAGATTTTCCTGTTTTAAGCTTTTTTGTGTTGAAGTAGTGACTGTTAACGAGTCGGTGAGCTGTCTGCATTGGTAAGCGTGAGTCCATTGGTTAGCCCGTGTTAGCCGAGGTAGGCGTTTTAGGGTGGTCCCGGTAGTGTTCCAGTAGAAGTTTTATAGAAGTCTTACAGTTCCTACAAAGACCTAGAAATCCTTAGAATTTGTAAGTTTAAAAATGAATAATCTTAGAAGTTCTAGCTCTAGGTCTCAGATGTCTTCCAAGACTGATACAGTTAATAAAGAAGAAGTTAGCATAACAAATGTTAGTTTAGATAAAAATTGGCAGAATTGGAATTTACCTTAGTTCCACAAAATAAAATTTATAAGAAATCAACTTTTTCAAATATTTCATTTCTTTCAAATTATACAATAAAAACTGTAGAAAGAACTTACTCTTTGAAACAAAGTTTTGAAACTATCCAACTACTCAATAGTGATGATATTGACAAAAATATAAAAAAACTTTTCATTTATACATTTTGGTTTAGTTCAAGTTGTGGTCAAACATTTAACAAGACAAGGATTAAATACTAGTGTTCTTTTATGTTTAAGAGATGGTAGATTTAAAATTTATAAAGATGCTTTATTAGGAATGGTAGAATTGTCCCTTTTCCAAGGACCAATTTATTTTAATTGTTACCCAAATTTTGCTGTATCTTTAACTGATGAAACTGTATTACAAACTTTAGAATTAGATATTGAAACTTCAGATTATAATATGTTAGAAGGTACACAACCTTTAGTAATTGTTTATAGAATTTACTACAAATTGATGAAAACTACCTTAGAACCTCAAGCTTTGATGGAAAGTTTGAAAGGCAAGACTTTATTATTACAAGTTAGTACAGACAATTCCCATACTAGAGTCCCCACACAAATTAATTGGGATGAAGTAAAGTTACCCAATCAATGGCTACTAAGAAATGTTACCCAACCAACTCCTGTTCAAAATACTTTAGAAGATTACATAGATTACATAGATCAGCAGCCAGATGGTTCTGTTAGCATAAATTTCCAGCCTTTTAGAAAATTCACAAGTTTTTACTCCTCTAGATATAGTAACCCTCACAAAGAAAAAATAATGTCACCATCGAGATGTAATTTTAACAGACTCAAATTGCCAGAAAGTTCAAGAATATATGATGATTTAAGACATAGTATAGATAAATTAAATAATTTAAGATTTGTTCAAGAAGAAGATAGATCACAAAAATTAAATCTAGACAAATATAGGAAACCAAGTATTAACTCAAATTATACTAACCCAAATTTAGATGGAATAATCAAAGGTAACGTAATAAATGCCCCTTTTTACTCCACATCTTCACAAGTTCTCCCCACTTTTTACTCTACGTCTTCTCAAATTCCGTAATCCTCACAAATTCCTCCAAAAAAGCCTAAATTCTCTAACAAATTCTAACATGGGATATTTTCCTCCTCATATGTATGATCCACAAATTACCTTTTGAATTAAATAAAGAAAGATTAAGAAAAAATTTTATGTCCCCAAAATATGAAAATAGAAGAAAAGAATTTTTTGCAACTTTTTCTGAATTTTTACAAACTCATATAAGAAAGAAATATTATGATTTTATGAATGACATACAAACTGAAGTCAACTTCTTTGAATGGTTTGATAAGTATTATAAGCCCAAAATTTTAACCGATAGAAACAGAAATTTTTTTGTTACAAAAAGAAGCTACACATAGGATTATCATCACAAAAGATAGAACATTGACTACAAACAATAGCCATATAATTCCTAACACTAGGCATATAATTTCTAACACTAGACCATTGACTACAAACCATGCAAATGAAATTCCTATAATTCCTAACACTAGACTATTGACTACAAACCATGCAATTGCCAACAACATTCATTTTGCTAAAAAACAAACTCCCCTAGCAAGTCATGGCCAAATAAATACTATAAATAAAAACAATACCTACAAAGACAAGAAAAAACACAAGTTAGATAAGATACCAATAGTAGAACCACCGACAAAAAACTCTAGAGAAAAAGTAACCAAACAAAAACCCATCTGTTACAAATATAAAAAGATTGGTCACTATCAAAACAACTGTGTATCTGATAAAAACTGTAGAAGTTAGCCTTCCAAAAGCAATTCTAAATTAAAAATTCCAGATTTCCATTCAGAAATAAATTCATTAAAACAAGAAATAAAAGAAATCAAAACATCCAGTTTTCAAATTACAGAAGAACAATTAGCACAAGAGATGATAGCATTAAAAATGAATAATAGTCACCCTCAATATCCTATTATCGAAAAAGAAATCGAACCACAAGAAAATTGTAAACAAGTTGTCCAATTAATAACCCAACTAAATTCTAAAGAAACTTTTGTAAATGAAATTGACAAAATACTCTTCCAAGAAGGGTTAATCCCTACAAAATATTACGAAAAAATAACAGAAAAACTTTCACAAGCTAGTGGTGCTAGTTTAAATATAGAACTCAAACTTCCAAATGCTCATGTTTGTAGAGATGGTGTTTGTATTAAAACTTCTTTTATTTTAGTTAAAGATATAACCTCAAAAGTAATATTAGGAAATCCTTTCATAACTTTATTATATCCAATAAAGGAAATTACAGAAAAGGACTTACCACACAAATTTTAGGACAAAAGATTACTTTTCCTTTTATCTTACCAACCATGACAAGAGACATAAATTTGTTAAAACAAATGTCATTCTCTAATGAAATTAATTTAATTTACAAATCTAAGATTGCTAGAAAAGAAAAAACACTTCATGTTCTTAAAACAAGATCTAGAATATAAAAAAATTGGAGAACAATTAGAACTTCCTTTAATGAAACAAAGAATTGAAAATTTTGAAAACAAAATAAAAAATGAAATTTGTGCAAATTTACCAAATACTTTTTGGCATAGGAAGCAACATATTGTTAACTTACCTTACGAGTTAGATTTTAATGAAAGGACTATACCCACAAAAGCTAGACATATTCAAATGAATCAAGAATTATTAGAATATTGCAAGAAAGAAATTCATGAATTACTAGACAAAGGATTAATTAGAAAAAGTAAATCTTCTTGGAGTTGTTCTACTTTTTATGTTCAAAAGAATGCTAAGATTGAAAGAGGCGCCCCTAGATTAGTCATAAATTACAAACCCTAAATACTGCTTTAAAATGGATTAGGTACCCCATACCCAATAAAAAAGATTTATTATCAAGAGTCTATAATGCTTTAGTTTTTTCAAAATTTGACATGAAAAGTGGGTTTTAGCAAATTCAAATTGACGAAAAGGATAAATACAAAACTGCTTTTACTGTCCATTTTGGACATTATGAATGGAATGTAATGCCATTTGGCCTAAAAAATGCACCTAGTGAATTCCAAAATATTATGAATGATATTTTTACTCCTTATACAAATTTCTCAATTGTTTATATTGATGATGTTTTAATATTTTCAAATTCAATAAATTAGCATTGGAAACATTTATTAAAATTATACAAATTAACGGATTAGTAGTTTCTCCCACAAAAATAAAATTATTTCAAGACAAAATCAGATTTTTAGGACATAATATTTACCAAGGCAAAATAACACTTATAGATAGAGCTATTCAATTTGCTGATAAATTCCCTGATGAAATAAAAGATAAAAATCAGCTTTAGAGATTTTTAGGAAGTCTAAATTATGTCTCAGAATATTACCATAATCTCAGAAAAATCTGTCATCCACTTTTTGAAAGATTACAAAATAAACCACCACCATGGACTGACATTCATACCCAAATTGTTAGGCAAATTAAAAAACATGTTAAGACTCTTCCATGTTTAGGACTTCCTTCTCTTGATTCTTTCAAGATAGTAGAAACCGATGCCTCTGAACTTGGTTATGGAGGTATTCTTAAGCAAAAGGTTCCAAAGTCAAACCAAGAGCAAATTGTCCGTTTCCACTCAGGTGTATGGAATGTTACACAACAAAATTATAATACTATTAAAAAAGAGATTTTATCAATAGTTTTATGCATTTCAAAATTCCAAGATGATCTTTTAAATAAAATTTTTTTAGTTAGAGTTAATTGTAAAAGTGCAAAAGATGTTTTGTTTAAAGACATTGAAAATCTTGCTTCCAAACAAATTTTTGCAAGATGGCAAGCTATTTTAAGTGCTTTTGACAATGACATTGATTACATTAAAGGTGAATTAAATTGTATTCCTGATTTCTTAACTCGTGAATTTTTACAGGGAAAATGACATCACCATACCAAAAATACAAATTGACAACTCATCCTGATAAATCTAAAATCCAAAATGCCGTAGATTATACAGTCAAAACCCCATCATCTTCAAAATCACAAACTACCACACCCCCAAGATCTCCTAGTCCAAAACCACAAACTTCTCAAACTTCCTCCGCAAATCTTCCACTTTCGAATAGATTTACCAATTTAGCAAATTTCCCTCCACTCCCCACTAAATTACTAACTTATGCACAAACTGTTACTGCATCTACTTTAAAGTCATTAGCAAGTTCAAATGACTCTCCATCACCAACTAATCCAAACAAGCCTTTTCCATCCCCACAATCAGTAGAATCAAGTTTTTAAAATCCCAAAAGTTAACATTTTTCCAATAGAACAACAAATTACCCATATCCACAACCCTAGACAAGTTGTATCTCATATGTTTTCTCCAGTGTGGTGCTTCCAACCAGAACATCCCCACAAAACACAAACTTTTTATGAATTCATTTTAGTTGACACAAGTTCTGTTCTGTTAACCCATAATAAATGTAGATGGGATCCTACCCGAACTGCATTTTCAAAATGTGTTATTAAAAAAGTTATCAACCCTCTTCAATAGGAAGTAGGGTCACCATCGACTCCCAAAAAAGTTAGTCAAACTTTTTAACCTCAATTTTATAATTATTATGATTATGAAGCTGCTTGGTACAATGCTTTTTATTTTCAAAATGATAGATTTCAACATTCATATTTTTTTTTTTTTGACAAACATTTAGAAATTCATTCTCTTCCTGCCTGATTCCAACATTGGTGGTTCCAATTTGGTCCAGAACCATCCAAATTGTTAGATGAAAAAACCAAAGGAACAGAAGAAAGAGTCCATTTTCCTTTTTCTCTCACCCAGATTTATGAAATTTTTTTGGCAAATTTCCAAACACCCCAAGCACTCTGCAAATTCCCCAAGTTATTAGCATTTTTTACAAGATACAGTCTTCCATGGATTATGGGATGGGATTTTGCTTTCTCTACCCCTTCACACAGGTTCATTGTCAGACAAATTTATGCCTGTTGATGGAAAAAATATATTGTTGATTCTAGTGATTACCCAAAAATGATAATAGATTGTAATTTAATAGAACCACAAACTAGATCCCCATTTGTACTTCAAAAAACCCACAGCCCACACAAATACAAACAAGAAAAATCCAAAAAAGAACTAAAAAAGCAACTCCAAAATGCCCTTTCTCAAATTTCTAATGATTCTGATGATGACCAAGAAATAGAAGTCTCACAGAATTCAAATTATTTTCAAGATTCCCAAGACCCATATGAATATTAATTTAGCTAAATAAGCAAGACTTCAAGCTTCAAATTGTGACAAGATTTCATCAAAGCAAAATTACTCTTGGCAAGTTCCAGACAAGTTTCAAGATAAGCTCCACAAATTTCAAATAATTTTCAAAATGACAAGACAAGATATAAAGCAACTACTTTAGACAAATTTGAATGATGCAAGTTTGAATGACAAGAAAAGATAAGAAGTAAATTACTTTCGGTAAGCTTCTAATTATTGACAAGTTACTATAAGATTCCTGACAAAATGCAGAGCAAATTACTTTTGGCAAGCTCCAGACAAGTTTTAAATTATTGACAAGATTTCACTATTAGATTCCTGACAAGATGCAAAGCAACTTACTTTCGGCAAGCTCTAGACAAGTTTCAAATTATCGACAAGATTTCATTACTAGATTCCTGACAAGTTTTAAAGTTTTCAAATTGGACAAGATGTAAATGAGACGTAAATAAGACAAATTGGACAAGATGTAAAGGAGACATAAAGAAGACTACTCTTTCGGAGCAAAAGAAGGCTATAGACAAATTTCAAGTTACTGTTTAAATTATTGTTCAAGTTACTGTTTAATTTTACTGTTTATTTTACTTTTTCAAGCTCTATATAAACCATCATTCTGGTTTGTAGAAGGCATAGCTTATTACCATTTCTTCTATCCTTTAGAAAACTCTCTGTAAACTCTCTCCCTCTCCTTCCCCTCTCAAAGAACAAAATCGTCTCCCTTTTGTATCTCTCAAGCTATTTCTGTAAGTTTATCCAAGTTTATCAAATAAATTATGAATTTCAATTTCAATCAATTATTTTCAGATTTTATTATTGTTAGTTTAATTTTATTTGTAGCCTACTTTTCCATACTTCTTTTACTCTGTCTATTTCTGGCAATTTCCTCTTTATCATACTATTTATCTGTTGTCTTTATGGTATATATATATATATACACCATTCATAACTTATTTAAATTTTATTGAAGAATTATTATCTCTATGGCTTAAGGATGATTATTATGGTACATTTTTTTGTTATATAAAGTCAGGGCCGGCCCTGGGGTAAGCCCAGCAAGCCCCTGGGCTAGGGCAACCCCCCACCCTAGGGCAACCAAAAAAAAAAATAATAATAATAAAAAAAAAATAAATTGTATACATAAAATAAAAATTTTATAGAGGGAAAAAAAATATTCAGGGCAAAAATAAAAAATAATCATAAAATTATCCGGGAGGGCAAAAAAAATATTTAGAGGGTAAAAAAAAAATATTCAGAAGGCAAAAATAAAAAATAATCATAAAACACCCAACAGCCCAACAGATCTAGATATAAACCATCAGATTTAGCTATAATCCAACACATAACCAAAACTAAACCCAAAAATAAAATACAAATAAAACAACACAACACACTAATTGCCAAAACACATTACCAAACATGCGAAAAAAAAAATCCCTAAATTCACAATCTAGAAAAATCTCAAATCCCTAAACCAACAGACCAACAAATCACCTAATTCAGCCACTAGATCTCGTTATTCCCGTAACCACCAGTCCATCGACACAAAGAATTGAAACCTAAAGGAGGAGCAGAAGCTAGCAGCCAGTCACCACCACGCAGGAAGACGAAGAGCTGTGCACGCAACGCACTGCGCACGACAAGCTGGCATGCAGACGTACGGCGGCATCTCATCACGCCTCACGGCAGGACTCCGGACTCCGGTATGCTCTCTACCTCTCTCTCTCTCTCTCTCTCTCAGATAGTTAGATTCTATTTTAAAATTTTATGCATGTATATGCTGTTTTAAAAGTAGTCAAAATTTTAATCTCTCAACCAGAGTTTTAAAAAGTAGTCAAATGCATAGTCAGATGTTGTTTGCTTTTTGACTGCTTCAGTTTTTGTTTTTATGCTTCAGTTTTTTTTTTTTATTGAATTGTTTTTTACACTTTGACCGAATATATAGTGATTTGTGTGAGTGCTGTACTATAGTGTCTGTGTTTGTGAGTATTTATTTTATATTTATTTGAGACTTTGAATGTTTTGTTGTTGAATTATTTGAGATTTTGAATGTTGTGTTGTTGAGTATTTATTTGAGACTTTAAATGTTGTGTGGTTGAGTATTTATTTAAGACTTTAAATGTTGGCATGTGTGGTGTGGTTGTGTTTGTATTGACCGAATAGTTGTAGTGTTATTTTTATTCTTTGGATGAGAGTGTTGCGCATTAGATTTATTTGTCTGTGTTGTGTTTTTATTTTTATTTTTTTATGGGAGTGTAATAGTGTTATTAACACTAAAACATTTTTTAGTTAAAAACTATTAAACCTAAAATAATATTAATAGATAAGTATTAGTTTAGATTTTTAGGAATGTAATATAATTTTTTATTATTTGAACGAGATTGTAATATCATATAGGTTGTAGATACTATGACGAAGAATGAGAATGACAAGAACAGAGTGAGGTCTCGAAAACAAAAGTCGGGATATTATAATAGAAAAGACAAACAACGATCTCAGTTGAGAATAAGTATTTGGATAAGTTAAATTATGATGACTTGATTGAAGAATTTGCTTAAAAAAAATGCAAGGATAAGTAATTTTCTTGGAGTTGGATTGTGCTAATTATAAAGCACCATAACCGGTTAAAAGTACAATGTAACCTTGATTTTGTATAAATTTTTTTTTTTTGGATTTTATGTTATTTTTTTTAATATTAAATAATAAGTAGGGCAACCAAAATTAAGATGGGGCTAGGGCAACCCAACTCTTGGGGCCGCCCCTGATAAGATGCAAAAGAAGAAAGAAAAAAAACTCACATAAATGTTTTGATTAAATATTATTATTTATAACTTATAACTTATTATATATTTATTTTAATAATTCATATAATTTGAAAATTAATAATTAAATTATTTAAGTTAAACTATTGTTTTCGTCCCTGAATTTTGCATGAAGTTTATTTTTCGTCTCTGAACTTTGAAAACGTATGTTTTTACACATGAATTTCGTCGCTGAACTTTTTTTTAAAAGAAAGAAATTCATGTGTAAAAAGGTTTTTTAAAGTTTAGGAACGAAAACCGAACTTCATGTAAAGTTTAGGGACGAAAACAATAGTTTAGCCAATCATTTATAACATCATCGGTTTGATTATCATTTAGACCTTGATCGGACCAAACAATCGACAATTACTCTCATTTTTGGTTCTTTAATCCCTTATGGGTAAAACCATGGTAGGGATGTTGTCTTACTTTTCATAAATTTCAATCTCAAAACATTCTTGCAAAATAGTAAATAATATATATGACGTCCTAATAATAAGGGATAATAGTATAAGCCTATTTGATCAGTTTCAGAAATTCTTTGGTTGCTTCACATGATCGATAAGGATGTCATTTATAGTAATACATGTTACTAGACACACGAGACCAAAGTCACCCATCAGTTTTCTAATATACATATTTTAAGTTTTCTTAATTTAATAAAGGGATAAAGTACATCTTGGAAAGTGAGAAGTAAGAAAAAAAGAAGAAGGTAAAGATAAGCTCAAAGATAGTGAGATCCGATGTAGCTTCAATAAGACTATGAATCAATCCGTAGTGAAAGGTGATGCAGACAGAGTTATATAGACAAATGCAAATGACTCAGGAGCTTTCTTCGCTGGCAGTCACTGAATATAATAATATAAATAAAAAGAAAAAAAAGGGCATAAAGGTAATTTCAATTAGGAAGCGTCGCAGCAATATTCGATTCTTAATTGAATTGTATTGAGTCCGTTGCCACGATTGATTCGTTTATTTTGGGTTCAGTTTTGGTGGGCGTCACGTGTGAATTATGTTGTATTACAAATTGTAGAATACAAAATCTTATTTTGTATTTTCTCTATCTCTATTCCCAAACCCAAAAATAAAAGTATTTTTCCGTTTGTTAAAAATAATCTCATCAGATCCGCTGTTTTTTTTATTATTATTAATTAATTCAGTTTTTTGTTTTGGGGGTTGAGATTTTGATCAAATTGACATTGAATTGAGAAAATTGGAGAGAATGTTTAATGGAATGATGGATCCGGAGATGTTAAGGCTGGCTCAGGAGCAAATGAGTCGGATGTCACCCGCTGACTTCGCTCGCATCCAACAACAGGTCTCCTTCTTTTCATTTTTTTTTTAAAAATTACCTTTTATTGTTGTTTTTGTTGTTGATGTTGATGTCGATGTTGATGTTGGGTTTGAATTCAATTCCTCATGAAGGGAAAGACCCAAGAGTCAAGCTGAAAATTGCCGCCACAATTTCAATTTTATTAGCTTTTCTTGTTCTATTAGTATAGTATGTCTCCTTATTCTCTCGAGTATATTATGTAAATTTGTTATTTTTTTTTTTTTTGGACCTGAATTGGTTAATTTGATTACCTACTATTTATGATTTGAAGAAATTCTGAAAAATTAGAGAATTGGGTATCTCAGAAAACATTAGTAGTTGTTTGCTTTGTTAGTTTCATTTCAACTGGTGGAATTCAGTTAATTTATTGATTTTGACCTTATTTCATGTTCTGGTTACCGATATATTTGAACTCTAGCCGAATTGGGCATGATTAGGGCTCTAACTAACACTCACATTTGGACTTATTTGGATCTTTACATTTATGGGTTTAATGGGTTTCTGTTTATTTTTACTCTATCTGTGTAGTTTTGTTAGTTTTAAATATTTCTTTATATCGCCATCTTATGTTATTTGCGTTGCAGATGATGACTAATCCAGATTTGATGAGGATGGCTTCTGAAAGCATGAAGAACATGAGGCCTGAAGACTTGAAAATGGCTGCAGAACAGTTGAAGCATACCCGGCCAGAGGAGATGGCTGAGATTGGTGAGAAGATGGCTAATGCCTCACCTGAGGAGATAGCAGCTATGCGTGTCCGTGCTGATGCTCAGCTCACCTATGAATTGAATGCAGCTGAGGTGCTGAAGAAAAAGGTAATTGTTAGCCATCTTAAGTCATAACATCCATTTGTGAAACATGGATCAATAAACTCTTCTTTACAATGATTAAGAACTGTGCTTGAAGCTGATCTTGACATAGTAACTTAGGATGAATGAGAATATGCCCAGGTGAAAGACAAACGTCATATTGGTTTTGAGGGCCTAATCATCTTGTGCTTGTGAGGGCTCTTCACTTTGAAGCTAATGATGTCAAAAGGAATGCATTGATAATAAAAAAGGATATGCAATTAAGGAGGCAAAAGAGAATATGATTTTGGATAGAATAGAAGGGTGGAAAATAATATATGTGGCTGATCCCGATTAGTCTATTCCAATCCATAGCTGACCCCAAAATTTTTAGACTAAGACTTAGTTGTTGTTGGATACAATATATATTTCATATAATTAAAATATATAAACAAAAAGAATCTGTATATAATCATTAACTTATTAACTTGAATGATTAATTTAAATATAGGAAATTTAAACATGTCATTTGAATAATTGAGAGTAAATTGAGAAAATAAATTAATGTAAAAAAAAGAAAAATATTGTTTAAATCCAAATTCAACTTAAAAGGGGTATTGCTTTGTTATGGAAAGAATTTTAAAAGAGGATAAAAATTGAAAAATCACTTGTAATCACTTTTTTTTACAAGTGAATTCCCCTAAAGGAAAGGGGGATTTTTGGTTTAGAGATGTCAATAAAGGGCATTTCTTAGGGGGGGGGGGGGGGGGGAAGCAATTTTTCAGTACAACATGAGTCAAACTATTTTTGGGTGGGGTCAGAAGGGAGGATGGGAGAGATTGCCCCCCTCCTTCCCTCTTGGCTCGGCCATGTCTACCATGTATTTATGGATTTATTATCAATTTGGCAGGGGAATGAGCTTCACAGCCAGGGAAGGTTCAATGATGCCTTGCAGAAATATTTGCTTGTAAGTGGACCTTGTGTCTGTTTTAATCTTTTATTTATTCATTTATACATTCATTTATTTTTGTTACTGGTTAAAGAGATGGTTCTCTTGCTGGGTGTAGTATAGAGTTTCCTTTTTGACTGATATGAACTTGTTTTTGCTGTCTAAATCTTAGGCAAAGAAAAATCTACAAGGCATTCCATCCTCCAAAGGCAGAACAGTTCTGTTGGCATGCTCACTCAACTTGATGTCGTGTTACTTGAAAACAAGGCAGTATGATGAATGCATAAAAGAAGGCTCTGAGGTATGAAGAAGTCATTTTTCTCCTTTGATGTCATTGTGTGATATAATATTGGTTGTCAATTTATCATGTACATATCCAATAATATGTAGTAATAGAAACTAATAAATTAGGGAGGCCAGAATGACAGAAGAGAACATGTTATTACATGTTGCCAATGAGCTTTAGCTTAACTGGCACCTCCTCTTATAAGTACTAAGTGGAGGGTGGGGTCGTGGGTTCAAGATATTACATATGTAGGAAGAGTGTATGAGTACTTAAGCTAAAACCTTTCCTTTTGTCTTCCTTTATACTGCCTGTGTAAGTGGACATTATTTTTTTTATTAGTTACTTTCTTTGCTTACCTGTAAGTGCTTTTTCCACCTTCAATCTAACTTATTTTGTTCTTTTATAACTTCAGGTTTTGGCATATGATGTGGAGAATGTCAAAGCTCTTTACCGAAGAGGACAAGCATACAAAGAACTTGGTCAATTAGAAGTGAGTTCTAAGTATTTATATGATTTATTAGCAGTGATTTTCTAGTTGCTCTTCTGAAGGATGTTTCTTAATGCAACTGTATGCTGATCTGCTTGTGTTATCTGATGGCATTTCTGAATATGTTAGGATGCTGTTTCTGATTTGAGCAAGGCATGTGAAGTTTCCCCTGATGATGAAACAATTGCAGATGTTTTAAGGTGTGCTTTTCTCAATCTCTCTCTCTCAACCAAAGAATAATGAGATTATTTAGTAAATTGCTGCTGCATTCAAACATGTCATACATACAGCTGATGTATGCATCAATTTGGGTCCTTTGAAATTGGTTGGAGTGGTGAGCCATAGGCCATGAGATGTAATCATTGAGTTCTGAAAAAGGAAAGAAAAGATTTGTCCCCCCCTTGAGAATCAGTTGGCATTTAATCCAAATAGTTTACAGTTTGTTAAAACATATCATGTTTTACCTCTTTAAGCCTATGATAGTTCATACTATTAAGTCTGTTGCCAATCTTATAAATGCTCTTGTATTTCAGAAATCAGGATTCATGATTTTGTGGTTATCATCTTCCTCTTATAAATTACTAAACTCTCAGTTTTCATATAAAGAATCTGAGGCTGTCAAATTTGACATGTTCAATGGTATCAAATTGTTGGCATAGGGATGCAAAGGAAAGATTGGCTAAAGAAGGTGGTGGGCATGCACCAAGAGGTATGCTCCTTCCTTGTATTTTGTTTATCCTTTTTTTGGGTTTATATTAACTTCTTAAATGAGTGAGAGCTATAGCATATGTATCCCCGATTTTCAATCGTTTGACTTATTATTGATCTTTGCTTGTTTAATAGGATTAGTAATTGAAGAAATAACTGAAGAAGTTGAGACTGTATCTTCTGGAAATCGTAAAAGCTCATCCATGAAGCATGCAGTGGCACACCCACAGGAAAATGGTGACTGTACTAAGAGTCAAAGTGCAGGTAACCGTGGGGGTATTATGACCAATTCTGAGTCTTTGCAGGCTTTGAAAGATGACCCAGACACTATCAGGTTTGTTTGCGTCCATAAAATAGTTATTGCCTGCTTGTCTAATTATAGTTTTATGTTAAATATATTACCTGCATGTGACCATAGAATTATAAGTATCTCATTTAGTTTTGGAGTATTCGGTGATGTCTTTGTTCTTATTTTCTACGTTGACTTTTGTGGCTATCAAGTGGCAGAGCCATTTTTTTGGGAGGAAGGGGAGGGGGTGTTTTCATTTTGGCCCCCTAACTTCAAAAGTTATCATTTGGGCCCTATAAGTCTGTTTAGTTGTCAAATGGGCCCTTCCGTTTAGATCTGTTAAAGCCCCCTTTGTTAAGTGCCTAGGTGGATGACTCTAATGCTAACCAAGCATCTGATGTGGCTCTCTTTGACACGTCAGCACAATAGAAATTAAATAAAAAAAGAAGACATTAAACCAGTGCGTTTATTCTTTTAACTTAGACCACGATTTCACCCAACTTCACAATTTCACCCATTTGCTCTTATCATCATATCATATTAACTTCCTCCACACCGATCTGAGTTACAAACAAAAAAAAAGACACCACCATTCAGAATTGCGTTTTTTTTTTTAATGAATTGAGGAAGAACACAAAATTTGATTTGGCCAAAAAAAAAAACACACAAATTATGTTTTTTTCTTGCCCAAAATTATTACATCAATTTGTGTTTCCAACAATTACAAAAAAAAACTAAAGATTAAAAAACCCAAGTCAAAAAACAAAACAAAAAATCCCAATAGCAAGAACATATTCCATACACAGCAGCAGCAAGAAGACATCTAGCAAAACTCATAGCAAAAAAAATCCCAAATCAAAACCTATCAAGCTCAACCAACAAGAACACGACAAGACCAAAAAAAAAGAGACCCACTGAAGAAAAAACTGAAACCCAGTGGCGGCTCCAGAAATTTTTTTCAGGGTGGTCATTGAAATATTTTAAAATTTCAAATAGCCATTAAAAAACTTAAATTATATAAGATCTAATAAAATGAGAACTTGAATATACTCATATCATTAAATATATATATATAAATACATGAAGCTTTACAATATTTTTCTAATTATAAACAATAAAAAAAAAAAAGTTGAAATCATTAGAACTGCTTTATTTGAATCAAACGAAAACTTACCCTATTGTTTATGATTGAGAGGGATCGAGGGACAAGAGATAAAATGTTAAGAGTATGAGAGAATAGACAGTAAAATGTTGTGGTTCCCAAGGCAAAGAAAATAAAATAGCACTGAAGTGGAATATTAAATAGGATCAAGTCTTTAGAATCTTAAATAAAAAGTATTTGATATTTTATTTAAAGGGTAGAGTCAGGGATATAAAATATTTCGATACCAATGAATATCGAGATAAGTTTGATCATATTTTATGTCAATCTTTAGTTTTAAATGTTAGTCCCAATAATAATAATCAACACTTATATTATATAATGAAAAAAATAGAAACTCCAAAATTCACTTTAATATTTGAGTAAATATCTCTCAAGACATTCAGCCAAAAAAAAAAAAAAAGAAAAAGAAAAAGAGAGGTACTGATCATAACAAAAACAAAAAAGGAACATAAAACAAAGAAAAAAAAAATAGAAGGCACATAAAAAAAAGTCTCAAAACATAAAAGCTCCACACCTGTATTGTTTTACTTTCAACTCCTTCAAATATCTTAAATATCTTGTTCTCACACGTGGAAGGACAGTGACCACAAGCTAGAAGGCACATCAAACAAAAAAAGAAAAGAAATAGAAATAGAGGAACAGATAAAATTATTTGAAGAAAGAAGGGGTGCCAGAGAAGAAGATGAAGGGGCGGAGACGCGGAGAAGAAGAAGAAAAAGAGAAACAGGGTGTTCAGGATCTCAATTTAGGGTGTTCAATATTATTTAAGGGTGTTCAATGTGTATATATAATTTTTTTTCTTCACTTTTTAAAGAACGAAAGCATTTTTTTAAGAACTCAGGGTGTTCATTTGAACACCCTGAGCTACAAGTAGCGCCGCCCCTGCTGAAACCCACAGCTCTATGAGCCTTAAGCGTTATTGTGCGCCGATTCGACAACCCCAACCTCACCACCTCGTCCCCCTTGATCTTTGTCCATGCAAGCGAGAAATCCCGGCGAGCTAAGGCGGAGATGATCTTGGATCTCATCAGATCCGGGAAGGTGAGGCCGAGGTCGACCTCACTCAAGCACGCCTCTAAATTTGAAATCTGGGATCAGTAAGGCGAGCTTGGTTTGTGGTGGATCGGAAGAAATCTGGGGACAAAAGAGAGAGAGACGATCAGTTTGAGAGAGAGGGTTTGTTTTTTGTTTAAGTGTTTCTTTAGAAGTGTTTTTTGTTTGTTAGTCTTTTGTTTTTTGTTTCTTTTTTTTTTTAATTCACATGGCAAAAAAAAAAAAAGACGTGAAAAGTGATTAGTTGGCACTTAACAGAGGTGCTCTAACAGATTTAAACGGAAGGGCCCATTTGACAACTAAACAGACTTAAAGGGCCCAAATGATAACTTTTAAAGTTAGGGGGGCCAAAATGAAAACACCACCTAAATTAGGGGGCCAAAATAGGACTTTAGTCTATATATATACACACACACACACACACATTAGGAATTGAATTGAATTATTCTACATCTAAAAATAATAACTATCATAAAACTATAATATATTTATTCTCAAAATAAAGTTCATTTTGAAACTAATCATATTGAACTATGATATATTGCTTTGTTAAAATATTTACAATGGATATTCTTATTCTTAGAAAATAATATTTTTGTATAATATTTCAATGATTATAACAAATAAAAGGAGTAAAGAAGTACCATATATTCATGCAATTTACTATTTTCTAATCAAACCCCATGCGTTTTACTATTGTTTTAATCAGAATCAAGTGACTTAGGATTGTTTTAGTCACACCACTTTTGTCCATTGCTTTTGGAATATTATCATTGAAATTCACTGGACTTATAAACCAATAAGTATGTGACGTAAGGTTAAGAAAAAAAATGTTACATCATTATCTTTTATATTTAGGATAATTTAAAGAGTTCTTTTTCTATTTTTATATTCTCATTTTGAGATCTTTTTATACATAAAAGAAAATCATATAAGTGTATTTTTTTTGGCAAATCACATGTCATTTTTTTTAATGATTTATAAGCCATGTGAATATTTTATAAAAAAAATTCTTTAACAATTTTTTGACAACATCTTGGACCAAGATTGTGATTAAATCAACCCTAAACTGTAGAGATGTGATCAAAACAACTGCAAACTATATGGCATAATAAAAAAGGAATTAAAGGTGGAGAGTATTAATACATTTTGCACCTAAACACTTATGCTAATTTATAACTTATGATATTTTTCTATTTCTTTATATATATATATATATATATATATATCACTTCACATATATTTTGAGAGGATTATGACTTAATTTGTTTGGGTATTGTTTATAGATATGATATACTTACACTAACAAGAATATAATCATTTAAACAATTTTAAGGGGGCCAAGTGTCATTTTTCCTAAAAGTTACTTGTGAATATAAATATATTAGCATAGGGAATTTACAATTTTAAAAAATGTGGCTCTGCCAGTTTTGCTATCATGGATTATTTAAAAAAAAAAAAATTTTAATTTGCTCAAGCTTCATGAAATCCTTTAAGATACAGTAATACACAATTACTGTTCAAAAGTATTATTTATTTATTACTATGAATAATTTACTTTATGTACAGAGAAAAATCTGAATTGCCCGTATTAAATACTGTGCTTGAAACAAAATATATTATGGAGGGACGAGGAATGGAGGGAGCGCAAACATGACACAAAAAGGTCAAATGTTGGATGGTTTTGGCAGGATGTAGTAATTTGATACTGTGATAGTTTAACATGAATTTTGAAATTTGTTTGGCAAAATAAAAGCAATTAATAGTGGACATTGGATGAACATCAATTTTCACCTGACTACTTTTCTAAAGCAGTGCATTCAATTTGAAAAGAAAACTTGCTGCATTTCCCAGTTCAGGCTTGCTTTTGCTACAAGTTGTCTCAGAACTGATTTCCATTTTGAAATAAGATGTCATAGTATTGGAAATATAGTTTTCTTTTTTCCTAATTAATTCTAATTTCTAAAGGTTTCTTTTCTCTATTGATGCATCCATTTCTATGTGTTGTACAATCATTGAGTTATAAATACATAAGATAGCTAAACCTTGGTTTGTGTGCATGTGTATTTCTTTTGTAGATCATTCCAGAATTTCATTTCAAATGTTGATCCTGACACACTGGCTACTATGAGTTCTGGAAAATCTGGAGAGGTGCCTCCTGAAATGGTTAAGACTGCCTCAAATATGATTAGCAAGATGTCACCTGGAGAACTTCAAAAAATGCTTGAATTGGCTTCTTCATTTCAGGGGGAGAATCCATATTTTATGGGAGGTTCCTCAGAGAATAATTCTGGCAGCTTTAAACCTACGTCAGTTCCTCCAAATGTGACACCTGACATGCTTAAAACTGCAAGTGATATGATGAATAGAATGCCACCGGAGGACCTTCAGAAAATGTTTGAAATGGCATCCTCTTTGAAAGGTACAGACTCAGTTCCAACAGCAGCAACTGTAAAAGGGGTTTCAGATACTGGGACAAAATCTTCAGAAGCCCAGGAAACTCCTTTAGCTAATAGAAGTGTTGTGGGTGAATCTAGTTCATCTCGTGGTATGTTTTCAAATTCAAGAACTACTACTGCTCAGTCAAGCCTCCCATCCTCGACTCCTGATTTGCAAGAACAGATGAGAAACCAAATGAAAGATCCAGCTATGCGGCAGGTTTGTTCATTTTATGAAAGTATAAATTAGATGTTTGGATGCTATATGTTGATCAATTTTTTATTTATTTTTTAATTGTTGTCCTAGTGATAAAGAAAAAAATTTGCATGCTTTTAACTTCTCTAATGCTTTTCAATCCGGTGAAGCCCAGATTGAATCCTTTTTAAAAAAAAAAAAAAAAATTGTCAGATACTTTTTAAATTTTTATCTTTAAATTTGAAACTTTAATTGATGCAGTCAGTATTACTGTTACATATGTTATGATAATTTTGGGTTTCAGTAAATGTCATTCTATATGTATTTTTTTTCTTCACTTTTGGCTATTACTCTTCACTGGATGCTACTTGACTTGTTTACTGAAAAAGTTTAGCATTGTAGAGGATAAGTTTGTGCCTTTAATTGTTTAGAGTGCACAATGGACTCACATTATTTACTTTGTGTGGCTAAAAGAGTTCATAAATAAAATTTGTACGATTTTGTATGGTATATGTATTCCCTAATATTGTTGCGTGTACTTTGGCAGATGTTTACATCAATGATTAAGAATATGAATCCAGACATGATGGCAAACATGAGTGAACAATTTGGTTTGAAGCTTTCTCGAGAAGATGCAGCAAAAGCTCAACAAGCTATGTCATCATTATCACCAGAGGACCTGGATAAAATGGTACCTTCCTTACCCAATTTTTTCATGCATTTGTGTCATTCCTTATAAAAGAACTTGGCTAGAAATTATAAATGTCCAATATATTCTTCTAGAATATGATCAGTTTGTCTAAATATTTGCATTCTTCATTTATAAGATCGATATTTCCTGAAGTGTTAAGAAGGCATTCATCTTTGTTATTCATGAAATGTGACTGCTATTGTCTTGAGTGAATTAGATATGATTTGGATCCCCTTGACATTTGGAAAATAGATGAAAATTTTATAACCCTCACCTCAATTGAGTGAAATTATGTTGTTTCACTCAACCTACGTAATAAAAGTTTAAGATTAAAAATGTCTAGGTTTAAGTTGTTTGACTCAAAAACCAGTCATTGGAGATGAGGCCCCTTGAAGTTATATGCTATGAAAATGTACTCTTGAGAAAATTCACCTGGGTTATCTGATCTAAAATGTGCACAGCATACTGTAGTTGATGACAGAATATGAAATTTTTGGTTTTCTGTGAATTGTTGTTGCAGATGCGTTGGGCAGATAGGCTTCAAACAGGAGTGGAAGGTGTAAAGAAGACAAAGAAATGGCTGCTGGGAAGACCTGGTTTGATTCTGGCTATATGCATGCTCATTTTTGCAATGATCCTTCATCGGCTTGGATACATTGGTGGCTAGAATTGGACTCATATCTGTCAGTTGTGTAAAGATCCCATATAAGTTCAACCTCTGGGTGATTGACAAGTGTTGGAAGCTGAATGTCCTTCAGTTTAATCTCAAAGAGGGAAGGAAAATGAAGAAAAGGAATGCAATATAAAAAGGGGTTAGGCAGAGAGAGAGAAAGAGAGGAAGGGGGGTGGGGTGTTTAAAGGATAAATATGTTGCACAAGATTTGTTTTGTATGTTATAAGGAATTCTTTGATTTATTGAAACCCTTACTGAAATAGAGGAGATTACAATGCTAAAAGGGATCTCAAGGAGAGACCCCAATAAGGGACTTGATTAACTGTAGTGTTATGATTAAGGATGTGATTTCGTGAGCATATTATGTATACCGGACAAGTTAGTGAGGTTCTCAATTTTCAAAAAAAGGTTGTGTCTGGACTCCATGAAGACCATGACTTTTAACATTAAGATCGGCTTCAGCTCCACCTAACTCCTTAAAATTTTAGCTTAAATCCAAGATTCAAGCTAAACCTAATTTTTTAACAAAGATTTAAAAAAACGAGGCTACAATTTATAAACTCAATACCCAAACCTCTCTTGAGGGATGTGGAACAATACCCTGTAGATAGGGAGATCCAACAATCGGTTTTACTTTTTGTTAAGTGAACTGCTCAAGAAATACAAGATAGACACTGCTGCTTACCGACTTGTATGATATTGTAAATATTTACAACGAAGATATACTTTTATGAATTCTTACATTTACACTAACAGGATCTTCAATCATAAGATGATTTTAATTTTCTAAACTTCTATTACCTATAATAAAAAGCACAATTAAAACTTTCGTTTGCGTTTTTCGTTCACTAAAACTTTCTTCCAATACCCACCGTTTAAGCTTTTGTTGATGGACAAAGTTTTCCAATTGGGTATGTGGCACCATTCACACCTGACAAGTGTCCTCATCATGTGCAATGCACATGATCAACTTGACCACCGTTACTCTCTCCAGCTACCGTAAATCAGTGTTATTAAACTCGGATCGGACCGGTGGGTCGACCCGGTAAACCGATACATAAGTCGGTCTAGTTTCATCTTTAAACCAGTTATGCTATTGAATGGATTTGAAAGTTTCATCAAAATGACTTTTTTGCTTCTATACTATTTAAATTTGGACCATTTAGTAATTATACATGAAATGAAGACCTCAAAAGAATCAAAACCTGAAAAAACTCAAAAGGTAATAATAATCTCTGATACATACTACAAACAAAGTACTGCCTAGCTCACTGTACACAGGCTGCGCAACAAAGAAATACCTATATTATAATAAAGTTGGTAGTGTGTGCAGGCCAAATTTGCCCCCCAAAAAAATGCATTTTTTTTTAATATTTTTCGGTCAAACATGTCTTTTTCAATATTAATTTAAAAAATCGATTGATTATAAATTATCTATGTAAAAGACAATTTTTTATGTGAGAATCGTTTTTAAGAAAGACGATTTTTTATTATCTTTTTTCGTTTATAATTTTTCAACATGTTTTTTCAAAATTAAAAAAAAAAAAAATTATATGAAAGTCGTCTTTACAAAAGACAACTTTTAAGTGTTTTTTGTAAATATTTTATCTCTTCTATTTTTTTTTTTTTTTTTTTTTTTTTTAAAAAAAAACGTGAAAGTAAAGACGACTTTCGTTTAAAATTTTTGTTGAAAGTTATTTTTCCTAAAAATGATTTTCAATCAGTCTATTTTTCAAATTAATATCAATAGAGATATGTTTGACCGAAAAGCTAAAAAAAAAAAAAAAAAAAAAAAAGCATTTTTTTTTTTTGACAAATTTGGCCGGTGTTTGTCTATATGGTAGTGCTTATGTAATGTTTGTAGTTTGTTTTTCCGTGTGGGGGTCAATCCTCTGGCACTTAGTAGTTTTTACTTTTTATTATGCACTTTTGTGCTTTTGCATTTGGCCTTTCATTTATATTAGTGTGTGCAGGCCAAATTTGCCCCCCAAAACAATGCTTTTTAAAAAAAAAAATATTTTTCGGTCAAACATGTCTTTTTCAATATTAATTTAAAAAATCGATTGATTTATAAATTATCTATGTAAAAGACATTTTTTTGTGTGATAATCATTTTTAAGAAAGACGATTTTTTATTATCTTTTTTCGTTTATAATTTTTCACGTGTTTTTTCAAATTAAAAAAAAAAAAAAAAAAAAAAAAAAAAAAAAAAAAAAGATGAAAATATAAATCTTTATAATATAAATAAACCCCTCTAAGTACGTGATATGCATTGTTGGGTTTATAATAATGAATTTTTTATTATAAAGTGGTCTTTTGTTTTGTTAAAGACAAAAAATATACTTAGAGGGGTCAATTTTATTTTTTTTGATTTTTTTGGCCTAAATTTGAAAAACACGTGAAAGTTGTCTTTTGTAAAGACGACTTTCGTTTAAAATTTTTGTTGAAAGTTATTTTTCCTAAAAATGATTTTCAATCAGTCTATTTTTCAAATTAATATCAATAGAGATATGTTTGACCGAAAAGCTAAAAAAAAAAGCATTTTTTTTTTTTGACAAATTTGGCCGGTGTTTGTATATATGGTAGTGCTTATGTAATGTTTGTAGTGTTTTTTCCGTGTGGGGGTCAATCCTCTGGCACTAGTAGTTTTTACTTTTTACTATGCACTTTTGTGCTTTTGTATTTGGCCTTTCATTTATATATATAACTAGTTGCAAACCCGTGCGATGCACGGGTTTCTTTAATAAAGCTATATAATATGCCTAACTTTTTCTACATCCGTATAGGACCTACAAATTAAGTTTGACTTTAGCAAAAGGCTAGCTTATTTGATGTCTCTCAAACGCATAGTAATGTTTGGAGTTACTCCACTCAATTGCAACTAATGTTAGGTTATACTAATCCATAGCAAATTGAAAAATTGTTGATGAATATTATATGATCAAGGAGAGTGACCATCTTAGTAACTTTGGTATCAATTATCAAATATCAATAATAAACATTGTAAGGATTCAAAAAGAAACGAAATTAGATAAGTGAGTAGGTGTCTCTGTGATCAATGCATAGTCAGTAGGTTAGATGACCGTTGAGTACATTGACAATAATGTAGTTATATCATTCACATGAAAATGCTCCAATGGGGGATCAAGGTCGGGAATGATACATTTAGCAAGTCTCAAGGACTTGGAGCTAAGGTCTTGCTGATTTGAATTGACAAAGTCACTCACTTTCATACCTTACTAAGAATATATTATAGACCGTTTGTTGATATAGTCTAATGTATTTTAAACCCATAAAAAAAAAAATTATCGAAGCAAAATAATTTTGCAAATTATCAATCAGTCAAAACACCATATCCATTCAAACATATTTGCCTTCTAAGTTATAAGCAATAATTTTTGTGTGCATTGCCATCCATAATGCGAGACATTATGTATAAATATTCTGTATGGAATATCATCAAACATGAGGGAGGCAGGGCTGTCTTAGCATTTAGCATGAAACAATTAAAATTTTAATGACTTGAATTAGATGCACTCGTAATAGAAAAGGAAGTAGCCTAGTCCTATAACATTTTACTAAGACATAACAAATGTTTCATATTTCTTGAAATTTCTAAAATTTTTCTGACAAAGACAAATGCCAAATTTTCATTCAAGACCAAGAAGAAAAATAAATTCAAAACCCAACTCATCCGGGGACCAAGGTGAGCTAAACAGATCATGTACCTATGGCCATAGTTTTCTCTGAATCCAATATAATTTAGACTCAAAACAGATATTCATCTTTCATCATTTGAACTATCTCTTATGTAAAAAAAGAAAAACAGATTGGAAAATAATATTTAGTCTAACCCTTTTTTTCAGTTTGGCTCAGGCATTTTATCGAACATCTTTGAGGGTGATGGGAATATTGAGTGAAAAAGCCTAAAATGCCAACCTTAATTTAGATAAACATTGAAAGATTTTTACCTATACATTTAGAAAATAGAAAAACCCAAAATAACTATAGATTCAAGACAATAATCTTATTGTAGAACACTGCAAGCCCACCAATCAGTGTGTGCTCCACACCACACCCATCCTTCGATTTCGATCCGAGCTCATCTCCACCATCCCTATGACAGAGCCTGCAATCTGAGGCCTATTGTGCTTCCTCTCCTCCTCCTCGGTTCGGTCCTCCAATTTTTGTAGCGAGGAGTTGAAGACTTGAAGTGTGAGCAATTGATGGAGCAAATTTTTAGCGTATGGGTTTGAAGGAGCAAAGTTTTCTGCGTTTGGGTAAGAAAGAATTGAGAGAAATTATCCAGACTTTAAGTGTGAGCAATTCATGGAGCAGTTTTCTGTCTCTGGGTTTGAAGGAGCAAGTTTTTCTGCATTTGGGACAGGATAGAGAGAAAGTATCGAGTAATCCATTACAGGAAAATAAACGTAAAAAAATAATAATAATGAGGTGTAAAATTGTAGCGCTCAAAAGGTGATGTGTCAAAGTTTTAGGAAGTCAATAAAAAGTAAAAAAACTTCGGTTTTACATTATAGTATAGATTAGAGAAATTTGAGCAATATTATGTATATATATATATATATATATATTTTTATATAGTTAGCTTACTGTGTGAAATGTGTCTTTTTTTTTTTTTTTTTAAACAAAAATGTGAATTTCAGTACTTTATTTGTTCATCACTTCATTGTTCCATTAAAGATTTAAAGCAACGAATTAAATAGTAATAATTAAATACGCTATATATCATTAAAGCTTGAGTGCTAATATCTTGTTTTTAACTTTAACCTCCATTTACTTCGATGTTGTAATTTATAATTTATTTAGATGTTACAATTTAATATTTTATTATTCATTTTAAATGATCAATATAATTCAATTTTAACAGTATTATTAAATTATGAATTTTTGTAGTGTCTACAACATTTTAAATGTCAACTTCTACCACATTTTAGGCATAATTATTTTCAATTTATTTATTTGTTTTATAATTTATCAAACTTACAATTTAATATTTTACTATTCATTTTAAATGATCAATATAATTCAATTTTAACAGTATTATTAAATTATGAATTTTTGTAGTGTCTACAACATTTTAAATGTCAACTTCTACCACATTTTAGGCATAATTATTTTCAATTTATTTATTTGTTTTATAATTTATCAAACTTAGTTTTATATTTTTATATAGAGTAATGTTAGAGACAACTTATTTTACAACTAAACCTTTACAAACTGACATACATCCTAGTTGGAGAGTGCCACATCAGTAATTAAAATACACCTAAGCATTAGCATTTAACATTTAATATTAATGAAATCATTAAAATTTTAAAATTAACTAAATCTGAAAAAAAAAAAAAAAAAAAAAAAAAAAAAAAAACACTCACGCAAGCAAGCAACAAGGACTTCACCTTGGCCTTGGCCTCCAATGCTGTCCAAATCCTTGGTGGCATGGTTCCGAATGTCTTCAAATCCAACACTGAAGCCAAGTAAGGAAGGAAATCGGATCGGGAAACTTCGGAGGCGAACTTGGAGATCAACGGTGCGAATTCCAGTGGTGTGAGAGAGGATGATGACGTGTACCTTCCCGTTGCTGGGAAGGCTGCGATTCCATCTTCGAGAAATGCGATCCATTCACTGAATTTTGACGGGGACGTGGGTGGTGGGTGGGCGTCAGCGGTGAACTGGTAGGGGACGGTTTATTTATTTATTTATTTATTTTTTCAAATTTAGTTAATTTTAAAATTTTAATGATTTCATTAATGTTAAATGTTAATGCTGAGGTGTATTTTAATTGTTGATATGGTACTCTCTACTTAGGATGCTATGTCAATTTGTAAAGGTTTAGTTGTAAAATAAGTTGTGTCTTTAGCATTACTCTTTTATATATTATTTTAATTTTGACTAAAGTCAACTTTTGGCCCCTAACTTAGGGGGTGTTTTCATTTTGACCCCCTAACTTCAAAAATTTTAATTTTGGCCTCCTAACTTTGTTTAGCTATCAAATTGCACCTTCCGTTCATCCCTGTTAGAAGTCCCCCGTTAAGTACCTAGTTAGACAACTGACATGACCAAATTTGACATGTCATTAATTAAAAAAAATATTAAATAGGTGAAGCGGAATAATTAACGTGAACTATTTCAAATTTGACGTTTCAGGCCAAATTATTTTTTTATTTTAACGTGAACTATTTTTGGGGAAGAGCATTCGCATCTGGTACTCTAAAATGCATATTTGGTTAAAATAGAGGGTACTGTAGCAATAAATCACAAAAAATTCACTCTCAGCCGGCCCTGTATAATAGCTCCTGGTTTTACAAATTGTTACAATAACCTATAAAAATATAGGTTACTGTAGTAATATGTATAAATTATTTTTCATTTTATATTCGTTCTTCTCTCTCCTCTCTTTTTTCATCTTTTTTCTTTCCTTTTCTCTCAGAGTTTGCCCCACTCCTCTCTCTACTATGCTCTCTCTCTCTCAGTCTCAATCAACGGCTCTCTCTCAACCCAGATCGGCGGCATCAACAGATCCCAGGCGACCTCGTCAGTGTGGGGTGGTGATTGCTTTGTTGTGATTGGATCCGAAGTAAGAGCAGCCCAATTCCAGTAAATTGGTCAGATTTAAACTTGTGTTGGATTTGGGTTTTTTGTGGGTTGGTGGTTGTGCACTGGACTGTTGTTGTGTTGATTGGGTTTAGGGGGTTTTTCCGGCGTGGATGTGGTGATTGGGTTTGGGTTTGGGGGCTTGGAGCAAAAATTTGTGGGTTTATGGTTGTCGTGGGTGATGGGTTTGTGTTACCGGTGGGTTTGATGGTGGATTTTGGGTCTCAAATTGGTGGGTTTGTGTTGCTGGTGGATTTGTGTAGCGGGTGGGTTTGATGGTGGGTTTTGAGTTTGCCGGTGGGTTTGATAGTGGATTTTGGTGGACCGGTGGGTTTGTCGGTGGGTTGATAGTGGATTTTGGGTCCTAAATTGGTGGACCGGTGGGTTTGTGTTTTGGGTGGGTTTGATGGTTGAATTTTGCTGCTGTTGTATTTTGTTGAAGCAATTGGATGTGGGTTGAGGGTTGTCGGCAGCTTTTGAAGGTGTTGTGGGTTGAATCTTTTCTGTTCTGGGGATGGGTTCTCGACGGTGGGTGGGTGGGTGTTGGGTAGCATTAGAGCTATGAAGAGCCATGAGAGAGAGAAATGGTTTTTATAAAAAAAAGTTTTTCTAAAAAAATTATAAGATTATTTTAATAAGATATTTTGTAAAATAGTGAATGGAATGTGGGGTGTTATGTAAAAATGAGTTTGTAAAATAGAAAAGGTGCTTTTTGAAGATGTAAAATAGATATTAACTTGAGAGGGGTTGAGTGGCTTGTGGGTTCTTGGATCTATTCCTTGGTTGATGAGCTTTTTGCTAAGATCTCATTGTCAGTTCATCCTGGGACTCTTCCAACTATCAAAGACCACCATCGTTAACTGTTTCCTTGTTTTTCTATTTACATAACTCAGACTCTTATTAAAATCAAACCCCAAATCTCTTTCTCTCTCTCTTCACTGCACGTTGATTTCTCAAGCCCCTCTACCACCACCACCTAGCTAATGGCACATCGACTCCATGGGCACCAGATTTGGTCTCTCTCTCTAGTTGGGTGATGAGTAGTGGCCGATTGACGAAAGTGCCAAATTTGATGAAGACCACACCGAATCTAGCGAGGAAGACTCCAGATCTAAAGCAACCGTGCTTGGTCTGTGCTTTTTTTCTTTCCCTTTTTTGTTAATAAAATTCAGGGAAGGTGTTTGTTGGAAACTATATTTTATGGTGTAAAAGAAGGGAAGAAGAGGTTTTTATTTAACTTGTTTAGTATAGAACATAAAAGTATAAAAAAAAAGTACAGAACAAAAGCTAGAGAGAGAAAAATATTTTCCCACGGTAAGCGACTCTACTAGTTGGCTTTACTTTTGAGTGAGACATGAAACTTTGATCGAGATGGAGATGCTCCTGTGTCAGTTACTAGTCCACATGTACCAAACGAAGGACAATTTTTAAAAATCAGATTGAAAGTGGAGAGGTAGCAGATCAAGGTTGGACGGATACGGGAATGCCAAAGAAGAGATGGTTGCCTGGGATGGACATCTCACTTGAAAGAAGCAGAATTGTGGGTTTTGAATTGATTGGGTTTTGATTCATTATCTCACTTGAAATAGTTCACGTTAATTATTCCGTTTCACCTATTTAATATCTTCTTCTTTTTTATGACATGTCAAATTTGGTCACATCAAATGACACGTCAGCTGTCTAATTAGGCACTTAACGAGGACTTCTAACAGGGATGAACAGAAGGTGCAATTTGATAGCTAAACAGAGTTAAGGGGCTAAAATGAAAAATTTTGAAGTTAGGGGACCAAAATGAAAACACCCCCTAAGTTAGATAGCCAAAAATTGACTTTAGTCTTTAATTTTTTATTTGAACTTGCGGTTCGATCGGTGACCCACTAGTTGAACTAGTGACCTAATGATCCGGCTCCTAGGGTCTGGGTTTAATAATTATGTCGTAAACCCTACAACTTTCTCTCTCTCACTCCTCTGTTCTCTCTCTATCTCCTCTTCCTCAAACCGACCTTTCTATATATCTCTTCTCTCTCTCGCATCCCAATTCCCAAACCCTAAACCCATAGCCCTTATTGTCTTATACTTCCCTTTCGGAATTAAAGGCTTCTATAAAGGAGAAAGGAGGTTTAGCGATGATGTCAGGGCTACGGAGGAGGCCAAATGAAGAATTTGATTCGAAGATCGTTTTCTGTGCGCATAACCAGACGAAGCGACACTCAGGTATAAGTTGGTATGCCTTTAAGTTACCAGACCCAGATTGCCTTCCTCTTTATTCTTCTTCTTCTTTTTCTTCTTCGAAAAAGAAAAAGGCAAGGGAAAAGTAATGCTCAACACGAAGGAGAAGCTCAGTTCGTTTTCGGTAGCCCAACTTTCTAGACGTAATCACCATGCTGCCTTAGGCTCATGGTTTTAAAAATTGGATCGGGGAGAGAACCGGAAAAGGAAGTGGTTCCCGTATCACTGGTCCGACCGGGGTTGGACCGGTGGTCGAACCGGTGACGTCATAAAAAATTTAATTAATAATTTTAAAATTATATAAATAATTAATTAAATACATAAACAATTTGTAACTAATAATATTATGGTTGACAAATTTTAAGACTTTTTATATGAGTTTCCACATCTTATATTTTGCAAAACAATGAAATCAAAACTAAACAAAATGTTACTATGTAAATATGTAACTAAACATTATGAATTTATTAAACTATTAAGTTTAATTAAGTTACGAATTTAAGATTAATTAAATGCAATAACTACCGTGCTCTAACTACAACCTACATAATTTATTAGTTCTTAATTTTCTTTGTGTGTATCTCATTGTGTTTAGTTGGTATTATTAAGAGTGCATTTTTTTTTATTTTTTTTTATTACACAACTAATAATGAGAAAGCATTTTTTTTTAACAAATTTCAAAATAAACAAATTTTTTTGCAATTTTCCATAACAAACATTCAGACAACCAAATTAATCTATTTTATAGATAGTTTTGTATATAAGAATTTAAATTTAGTTGTCTCATTTTTCCTCATTTTATTTTCTCACTTCCCCTCATTCTTTTTCCCTTTCTTTTTTACCTCCTAAAATTTCTCCACCACACATTTTACAACCCCCCTCCCCATCACACGTTTCACACAAACCCACACATTTTAGTCCCCTCCCCACCACAGGATTCACACCAAACCAAACGTCCCCCACCCCACCTCTTTCTCTTTTTCTTTTCTTTTTTTTTCCTTTTGGTTGCAGATCTGGTGCCGCACCCCATTCCACCTCTTTTCATTTTTCCCTTGGTTGCAGATCTGGTGCCGAAGTCAAGGTGATTTTATATCAATTTGATATAACCATCCTCAAGAATATCTAAATCACTCCTTGTGCCTCCAATTAAGGATTTATATCCATTTGATCTTCAATCTTTGATTTGAGGCGTTGCTGGGTTTGTTGCCATTTTTTTTGGGTTTGTTGAGAAATGAGCAGAAGTCAAGGTTCAATATCTACATAATTTTTTTTGCATACTTCTTGATATTTATTAAGAAGTCACGGTGTTCATGTGTGGTGAGGGATCAAGACCGTGAGAGTGAGATTGAGCTGAGATCGAGACTGTGAAAGAGACGACATGAGGTTAGGTTAGGGAAGAAAGAAAGTTAGAAATATCAAAGATTAAATGGTGTGTTTTTGGTAAAACAGTGTCAATTTGAGAAATAACTGAACCGACTCATAATCGGTTCAATCGTAGCGGTCCGCGGTTTACCTGGTCGAACTGCCGGTTTCTGGGTTTTGATCACTTTTTCTAATTTTTTGGTTTTTTAACAAAACCGAACCGGATTAGACACGGGTCCCCAGTTGAACCGGTTGAACCGGCCGATCCGGTTTTTAAAACCATGCTTAAGCTCCCATCTATTTTGTTACCTCCCAACACAGTTCTTCTCTCTCTTTCTTTCTCTCTTCGACGAGACTTTCTCGTCTTCATTGTCTCTGCCTCGCTTTCTCCAATATCACCAATTAGTCTACCGTCACTTGAGCAGAGCTGAAAGTAAATAAATAAATAAAACTCCAAACAACTAACACGAAAAGCAAATGAGATATTGTGTGATCAGAAATTCCAAAGAATTATTTAGAAAAAACAAAAATTCCAAAAATTAGCATCATAGTTCAAACCCACCACCAAATTCACGCAAAGCATAAATCGAAGATAACATATTCATGCAATTTTGCTCAAATTAGCTTAAACCCATAACCAAAATTCCAGAATTAAAGACCAGAAATGTTGTATAAGTGTGTTACAAACACACAATTAAAGTTATTTTTTTGTTCCTTTTATGCCCATGTTTTTTCCTTACCCGTGTGAGTGATCTTGGAAAAGAAAAAAGAGAGAAAAAAAGCTGCTGACTTGTGTTAGCATTGGGAAGAAAAAAAGGGAAAGAAAATCATGCCATGGTCCTTATGTAATCCCATCAGCCACAAAAATTAAATGCTCTGTTTCTTTGCTCCCATTGAACCGTTGCTAAGCTTCCAAAGGAAGCTTAGCCTTGTTGCCTTTAAAAAACAGCACCAGCCAAACCTTTTAGAGCAGAAAATACACTACTACTTTGTGCCCTCATTCATCTTTCTTGGTCAGAAACATCAAGCCTTTTCTTTTGGTTTTCTCTAGTTTCTTAAAGAAATCTTCTCACTCATTTTGGTGTTGGCAAGAAATATTCTAGAGGTGGTTGTTCTTGAATTTTCATGCTTGGAAGTGCATCCAACTTGAAGATTATTGCTATAGTCTAATCCTGGGGGGTTGAGTGTCAAGGAAACCGTTTGCATCGAGTTAATCACTCCGGGTGGCACAAATCAACCTTTAAGGACAACGCATTGCGTGATTCTATAGCTTGGTGAGATTGTTCTAAACTTATCTCTAAATTTATTTTGTTACTTGTTATAATTTTCCTTATTAATATTTTCGGATTAATTTTGTCTTGTTGCTTTGATATCTTTTGTGCATCATTAGAAAATATTTCCAACAATCTTAAAGGTTGACCTTGTGTTTATGATGGATGCACAAATTTTAGCTGCTGCTAAAGTGCTTCCGGATGCTACAAAAATTGAATCTTTTAATGGAAATAATTTTAAAAGATGGCAACAAAAGGTTCTTGCTGTTTTGGACTTTACCAAAATTTCTTGTGCTCTTCATGAGCCTAAACCCGATGTGGAATCCGGAGAAAAAGCTGGAGAAAAATCCGAAAAATTAAAAAATTGGGAAATGGCTAATACTTTATGCTTGAATACAATCTTAAACTCTTTGTCAAATGAGTTATTTGATGTATATTGTCATTTTACTATTGCTAAAGAATTATGGGATGAATTAATTGGTTGATATGTCATTGAGGATGAGGGTATTAAAAAATTTGCAACTAGTAATTTCTTGTATTTTCAAATGACGAATGAAAAAAATATTTCTTCTCAAATTCATGAATATCATAATATTGTGGACGAGTTGGCCAAAAAGGGTGATGTATTACCCGAAAGTTTTGTGACCCAATGTCTAGTTGAAAAATTACCGGACTCTTGGAAGGAGTATAAACTCCATTTCAAACAAAAGAAAACCTTTATGAGTCTTCAACAAACCATAGTCCACATTAAAATTGAAGAGAGAAATAGGTCTTTGGAGAAAATTAGTAAGGCCAAGGAACTTGTTTCTAAGGCCAACATTGTGCAAGATAAGCCTCCTCACAATTATAAGAAACAAGACCATAGACCTAAAAGGAATAATCAAAATAAAAGGAAGGGTCAACCTCTCCATTCTTAAGGGCAAAAGAAAAGGATTAATTGTTTCAATTGTGGCAAATTAGGTCATTATGCGGCTACGTGTAAACAAAGAACATCAACTACAACAACAAAGGCTCCATATCAAAGAATAAAGCAAATGTGGTACAAGTGGAAAAGATTATTGCGGCGGTTGTGTCCGAGGCTCACATGGTAACCGAAGTGAAAGGTTGGGCAGTGGACTCCACATGTACTAGACGCATTTGTGTTTATAAGGAAGAGTTATCCTCCTATACACCAATAGAAGAAGGCATCGACTGGGTATATGTTGGGGACAATAGATCCGTTTTGGTTGCCGATAAAGGGAAGGCTCTCATAAAGCTAACTTCTAGTAAAACCCTTTTACTTTCCAATGCTCTTCATGTCCCTCACTTTCGACACAACCTTATTTCGGTTCTTTTGCTTGGTAAGGCCGGAATTAAAGTTGTCTTTGATGGTGGGATAGTTACTTTAACAAAAAATGATATCTTTGTTGGAAAAGGTTATATAGATCAAGGTCTCTTTGTACTTAGCATTGATAAAGTAATTAATGAAAATGGATCTTCTTCTTGTGCCTACTTAGTTGACTCAATTAATATTTGGCATGGTAGACTTGGACATGTTAATCTTGGTTATATCAAGAAAATGAAAGAAAGTGGCATAATAAACTCACTAAGTGAAACTAATATGGATAAATGCGAAATTTGTGCCGAAACCAAAATCACTAAAAAACCATGCAAATCTATTTATAGAGAAACCGAACTTCTTGGTTTAATACATAGTGATTTGGGTGACTTAAAGCACACCATGACTAGAGGTGGTAAAAGATTCTATGTAATCTTTGTTGATGACTACTCTAGGTTTACTAAGCTTTATTTACTAAGGTCTAAAGATGAAGCTTTAGAAATGTTCATAAAATACAAAACCGAAGTTAAGAACCAAAAGAATAAAAGGATTAAAAGACTTAGAACCGATAGAGGTGGTGAATATGAATCTAATCATTTTAGTGAATTTTGTGAACAAAATGACATAATACATGAGGTTACACCTCCTTATTCACTAGAATCAAATGGAGTAACTGAAAGGAAGAATAGAACACTAAAAGAAATGATAAATGCTATGCTAGTTAGTTCTGGGCTATCCTCCAACATGTGTGGGGAGGCCATTCTTTCGGCTTGCCACATACAAAATAAGGCGCCTCATAAGAAAACCAGCAAAACCCCTTATGAACTTTGGGAAGGTCGTAAACCTAATTTGGAGTACCTCAAAGTGTGGGGGTGCTTGGCCAAGGTTATGTTACCTGAGCCTAAAAAGAGGAAACTTGGTTCTAGGACTTGTGAATGTGTGTTTAGTGGTTATGCTTGCAATAGTTCATGTTATAGATTTCTTGTTATTAAGAGTGATGTTTTAGATTCAAATACTATTATCGAATCTAAAAATGCAATTTTCTTTGAGCTTGTGTTTCCTATGAAAGAAAAGGAAAAAACTTTGTATAAACCTATTAATGCTACTAACAAGCTTGTTGATGATGTGCATGAAATAAGAAGAAGCAAATGAGCTAGAAAGGAGAAGAGCTTCGGTAATAATTTCATTGCTTATGTTGTTGAAGATGAACTTGTAAGTTACAATGATGCTATTAAGTCCATTGATGGACCTTTTTGGTTAGAAGCTATAAATAATGAATTAGATTCCATTATGTCTAACCATACTTGGGAACTTGTTGAATTACCTCCAAAAATTAAACCAATTGGTTGTAAATGGATATTTAAAAGGAAACTTAAACTGGATGGTACAATAGACAAGTATAAGGCACGCTTGGTAGCCAAAGGCTATAGACAAAAACAAAATGTTGATTATTTTGATACTTATTCACCGGTAACTAGAATTGCATCTATTAGAATCTTGTTTGCCATTGCTTCTATTTACAAACTTGTTGTGCATCAAATGGATGTTAAAACCGCTTTTCTAAATGGTGATTTAGAAGAAGAAATTTATATGGAGCAACCTGAGGGTTGTGTAGTTCTTGGTCAAGAACATAAAGTTTGTAAGCTAGTAAAATCTTTGTATGGATTAAAACAAGCACCTAAACAATGGCATGAAAAATTTGATAAAGTGATGCTTTCTAATGCATATGTGATTAATGGTGTTGATAAATGTATTTATAGCAAGTTCAACAATAATGAAGGTGTCATTATTTGTTTATATGTTGATGACTTGCTTATTTTTGGAACTAGCCTTGATATTGTGCATGATACTAAAAGATTTCTTGGCTCAAATTTTGATATGAAGGATATGGGTGAAGCTAATGTCATTTTAGGCATCAAAATTCTTAGGAATGATGACTGCATTACACTTTCACAATCTCACTATATTGAGAAAGTACTTAAAAGATTTGAATACTTTGATTTATCACCTATGTCTACTCCATATGACTCAAAGGTGCACTTAGTTAAGAATCTTGGTGATAGTGTTTCTCAAGAAAGATATGCACAAATCATTGGTAGTTTAATGTTCCTAACAAGCTGTACACGTCATGATATTGCATATGCTATTGGTAGATTGAGTAGATATACTCATAATCCTAGCATAGAACATTGGAATGCTATATCTAGATTGCTGAGATATTTAAAGGGCACTATTAATTTTGGTTTATCATATTGTGGTTATCCTACTGTGCTAGAAGGATATTGTGATGCTAACTGGATTTCTGATTCAGATGAGGTGAAGCCCACTAGTGGTTATGTTTTTACACTAGCTGGAGGGGCTGTCTCTTGGAAATCCTCCAAGCAGACTTGTATAGCTAGATCTACTATGGAAGCTGAATTGGTTGCCTTAGAAAAGGTTAGATTCGAAGCCGAGTGGCTAAAGAGTTTGTTAGTTGATTTGCCTTTATATACTAACCCAGTTCCACCTGTTTGTATTCACTGTGATTGTCAGGCAGCTATAGCACGTGCTAAGAGCAAAATATATAATGGGAAGAGTCGACATATAAGATTGAGACACAATATTGTGCGACAACTTATTGAAAATGGTATAATCTCCTTGGACTTTGTGAGGTCAGAAAGGAATATGGCTGATCCTTTGACCAAACCACTAGCAAGAAAGCTGGTGAGTGAAACATCGAGGGGGATAGGACTGATACCCAAATTGTGACACTATGATGGATACCCAACCTCTGTGATTGGAGATCCCATGAATGAGGTTAAATGGGTAGAAGTCATTAGTGATCCTTGTGAGGGCACTGTCAACTTTTATGGTTTTCCACTATCCCGCTGAGGGGATTTGTGATGAGTCCATCCCTATAGTGTAAGACAATGCAAGTTGCAAGGTGATTGAGGATGAGCTTTAGCTCTTAATGGATCCATAGTCCCTACCTGTTGGGATGGAGTGTTTCATGCACGCACTCTTGATGGATGCCACCTATGTGAGAGTGGAAGTGGTGCCGCTTCCTATGAGATTTATTGGGTAGGTCTCTAGAGCTCTCATGAAACCCAGGGGCGCATGGCCTGTATAAGGCGCCAACCCGCTTAAGAACAACCTTAGTAGAGAAAGTATGTGGATGATAAGTTTGGCTAACTAATGATCTTGGTTAAAAGAGTTTAACTTTACCACGATTCATTTAGTTCCTACTTGTTTATCCTATGTGCGGTTAAAACCTCTAGAGGGTACCACATTGATGCATGCTTTCCTGTATACCTTGCCATTCGAGTGTTTGTAACATGTGGGGATTGTTGTATAAGTGTGTTACAAACACACAATTAAAGTTATTTTTTTTCCTTTTATGCCCATGTTTTTTCCTTACCCATGTGAGTGGTCTTGGAAAAGAAAAAAGAGAGAAAAAAAGCTGCTGACTTGTGTCAGCATTGGGAAGAAAAAAAGGGAAAGAAAATCATGCCATGGTCCTTATGTAATCCCATCAGCCACAAAAAATTAAATGCTCTATTTCTTTGCACCCGTTGAACCGTTGCTAAGCTTCCAAAGGAAGCTTAGCCTTGTTGCCTTTAAAAAACAGCACCAACCGAACCTTTTAGAGCAGAAAATACACTATTACTTTGTGCCCTCATTCATCTTTCTTGGTCAGAAACATCAAGCCTTTTCTTTTGGTTTTCTCTAGTTTCTTAAAGAAATCTTCTCACTCATTTTGGTGTTGACAAGAAATATTCTAGAGGTGGTTGTTCTTGAATTTTCATGCTTGGAAGTGCATCCAACTTGAAGATTATTGCTATAGTCTAATCCTGGAGGGTTAAGTGTCAAGGAAACCGTTTGCACTGAGTTAATCACTCCGGGTGGCACAAATCAACTTTTAAGGACAACGCATTGCGTGATTCTATAACTTGGTGAGATTGTTCTAAACTTATCTCTAAATTTATTTTGTTACTTGTTATAATTTTCCTTATTAATATTTTCGGATTAATTTTGTCTTGTTGCTTTGATATCTTTTGTGCATCATTAGAAAATATTTCCAACAAGAAAAGGCTTCCAATAGAAGTGGGTATGGTGGCTTGGCTATGGTTTAGAGGAAGAAAGTGAAATTGCACAGATCGATCTGGCCAAAATATGAGAGTTTTTTAGAGAGACAAGGGAGTGAGGAGAGAAGCCTAGAAATTTTCATTGGAGCAAGCTATGGAAGTGGTGGTGGAGAGGACAACAAAGAGTGAGAAAAAGTGGTACCAAATAGCAGGAGCTCTGCACAAGTTATAGAGCTTCGCGAAACATGCCGCCATGGCAACTTCCTATGCAGAGCTCCAAAAGCTACCAATGTGGGAGAGAGGTAGTGAAGCAGTCTTTGTTACAGGCCATAAATTTCTTCGTGGACCAGTGGTGATATTGGAGAAAGAGAGGCAGAGACGATGAAGAGGAGAAAGGCTCAAAGGAGAGAGAAAGAAAGAGAGAGAAAAGAACTGTGTTTTGGCTTGATTTTATTTTAACCGTTGGATTGTTTAATTGCCATATGTCATTCATTTAAATAAAAATAGGAGAGAATTGGAGACTTCTAAATCGGAGGGGAGTCGTTCCCTTTTACTATAATTGCTACCAAATGCATCTCGTATTAGTGCATAAACTTGCAGCTATTGACAAGTGATAGTTTATTCTAATGCCAATTGCGAAGTCAGTTGTGGTCCGCCAAATATCTCTACCTGTCCACACGTTTCTTGGGTCCCAGGCTCCTTGCTCCAACGCTCACGCCGGGATGTATTTATTGTGACGTGGGCGCTTTCCATCTTCAAAAACGTTGTGCCACATTTTTTTCTCTCGAAGCATCTCCAGTTTTTCTTTTTTCATTAAAAAAAGTAAAATTACATATTGCACCATTTAAATTTTGTTAAAATTTAATTCAATACTCTAAATTTTCACCATCTTAATTAAGTTTTCTATATTTTGTTCCATTTCAATTCACTATTTTTGTTACCTAATGTTACTCTTTGCCGTTAAATTATTATTTTTATTTAGTTTCTTTAATTTCTTTTATTAAAAAAATCCAGATATTAGTAAAAAAAAAAATTTAACGATGAACACAAGAAATTTAACGATGAATTCCAATAAACAATCTAAACATCAGACCCAAGGGCAAGAGCAAGATTGCAAATAAAACATAACCAAATGGTCCGAACCCTCCGTTTCTTCTCTTTATTTCTTTCTTTTCTCTCCTTCTCTCTCTCTCTCTCTCTCTCTCTCTCTCTCCCCAGCCGCCCTCTTCACCATCTCACGATGTTCAGATCATAAAGAAGAGAGAGAGTCACGCGATCTGGATCTTGTCGCTGGCGTATAAAATGTCGTGGCACTTCACCACATTCTGGCCAATGATTGTCCAGGTTCGTTTACCCAGACTTTCATCCCTTTTGTTTCTTTTTGGTACCTACTGATGCTGGCGGCAATGTCGTTTAACAGGGGGTGTTCATGGCCGTGGTGTTGCGCCTCACGATTTGTTGGGTCTGAGGGACTGGTTGTGTTTTGGACAATTGGAGTTTGTCAGTGGTGATTAAGGCTAGACGATATGGGTTTGTGGTTGGATGGGTCACGAAGGCGATCTGGGTATTTCTGGGTTTCTGAGTGTTCTTGCTGCTGGGTTGTAACTTGGGTTTGATTGTTATTGTATTTGGAATTTTGGATGTTTAGTTAGATTATTTCATTGTTTAAATTTAGATTGTCTCCAGAATTCAATCTTAATTTTCCTGTATTCATGGTTAATTTTTTTTTCTTGAAGATATTGTTTACGAATATCTGATTTTTAATTAAAGAGATTAAATAAACTAAAAAAATAAAAATAAAAATTACACAAGCATCTCATAGGTTTATTGAAATCTACTAGTGTTTGATTCATCTTAAAAATTACATCATATTAGAATAAATAATACTAAATTATCATATTAAATTTAGGTTAATTGTAATCATAACAAGATTTATTTATCAAAAAAAAAAAAAAATGATAATCAAAAAAAAAAAACAATGATAAATTAAAAATGTCAAAAATAAATTACATGGTGTCATAAAAAAAAAAAAATCTCCAGAAATAATGCATACACAATTGATTTATTAATGCAACTATTTTTTTTATTTAAAAAAAAGAAGAAGGATAAAATACATAAATTATTCATGATGTGTGAGCTAATGACATAAATTATTAAAACTTTTTGAAAATATTCAGTTTTCTCTCTAAATACAAATATACTTAACATCGTTTGTGCATTTTTAACTAAAATTGTTTGCACTTAAGAGGCAAACTTGATATTTAAAAAAGTTTTGGTAGTTTCTATTATTAACTCAAACTTTAGGGATAATTTCTTTATTTTACCCTAAGAACAATTACACATTCCTTTTAGAGATTTATTGAAATCTATTTTTTGATTAGTTTTTAAAATCCACTAGTTTCCTCATTTTATATCATATATTAAACAAAATGTACATTCACATAAAAACAAAAGAGCATCCAAAGGGAATTTATTTTAGGATTTTGTTAATGGGTGTCCTTAAAGCCATGGTTAAGGAATATTAAATAATTACACTTTACGGGATATAATGAATTATTAATATTAAAAAGTCATGTTAACGAGTGTCCTTAGGGTAATGGTTAATGATGTATTTGATGCTTTTACTTTATAGAAAGTAGTGAAGTTTTAATATTAAAACAAGGGTCCTGTTAACCAGTGCCCTTAGGGCAATGGTTAAAGAAGCATTTAATGCTTCCACTTTATAGGAAGTAGTAAACTTTTAATATTAAAATAATACTTTTAAGGGTATTTCGGTCTTTTTTTTTATTATTTTAATAGTTAAAAGTTCGTTATTTTCCGTAAAGTGTAAGCATTTAATGCTCCTTAACCATTGTCCTAAGGGCACTGGTTAACAAAATCCTTAAAAATAATAAAAAATAACTTTTAAGGGTATTTCAATATCTTTCATTTATTATTTTATATTAAAAGTTTATTTAATTTTCCTATAAAGTAATAAATATTTTATTTTTTAACCAATATGGCATTTTTAACAAATATATATAAAATTTAATAAAAAATAATATTTAAAAATATTTTATATTATTTTAATATTAAAAGTTTTATCTATTATAAAGTGAAAGTATTAAATACTTTTTTAATTATTGTTGTAAGGCCAACCATTAACAAAACCATTCAGAAGCAAGAGGAATCTAGAAAAGTTCAAAAGGCATGCGAGATGTGCATTTATTGTCCGAAAGCAATAGAACATCCAAAATAATTCAAAAGGCCGATAATGACATGGAAGACTAAAAAAAATAATAGAAAGCAAGATACATTCAACGTCACCAAAATTCATAAAATTCATAAGTGATTTAGAAAACCCAATTGGGATTCGAAAGATACCTCAGTGGTTCAGCACCTCGTCTTGGAATTGGAGTTCGAACCTCACCAAAATAAGATTCAAAAAACCAATAATAACATGGAAGACCAAAAACAAATCAAAGAGAAAGAAGTCAACAAGCCAATCAATCTTGTGTGCCATTTAGTATTATATTATTTCTGTAATATTTATATATTTCGAAAAGGACGAATTTTAAAACAAATATTTGTAAATCTTGCATTTGTGATTTGGGTTTATAATATTTGTTTTAATTTTTAAGAGTAATATTACAGGCATAATATTTTCATAATAATGTTAAATTGATTTGTTTTCATTAATTCTCATATTGACCTACCAATTATATTATTTTATTATTTATATTCACAATTTGACACATTAATATTATTATGAAATTATTATGAAAATATTATGCTTATAGTTTTATTATTTTTAAATCTTGAGATTGTACAAATTTAATTTGATTTGATTTTAATTTGATAATTATCGTAGCATGTAGTAGGGCTAGGGAATATTGGTATTTTTAACACCAGATAGAGTTGTTTCTATTGATTGAGGCGCAACAGTTTGAAAAGTTGTTTGCCAAGGGACTGAAGAGCAAGACATTCTTGAAGGAAAAATTATTGAATTATTATCTTTGAAATTTGTAATTTCTAGAAAACCTGATTTGCACTTTTCCATTAAAATATTGTAATACTTCTTCTAAATCTTATACGAGAATATACACTTACCTAAATTTATGAAAGAAATAATTCAATAAAAATCTTAAATTACCCTTGAGCTCATTTATGATAAAATTCATTGCACACTCTCTAAATTTGAGTTAATTGTCATTTTCATCCTAAAAGTTGCAATTTTCTCAATTTCTTCCTTCAATTTTGCATTCATTGTTTTTAAAGATATCAATGAAGGTGTAATAGTGACCTGATAAATTAGATTTTTTTTAATCTTTTATTTGTAAATATTTTTTTAATTATAAATGATTGAATACAAAAATCTTAGGAATAAATGAAAAACGGAATAGAAAAATCTTTTTTTGTATAGATGTTAATATATGTAGTCGGCTCTATGATGATAGTTATTTATCATCAAACTCATGCCTCATAAAAACAAAAAATCTTTTCTTTTTCTGTTGAGAAACCGAGTCATATCAGTTTTATTGAAAACAACCAAACAAACACAATTGTGTGGTGTGGTGTGCAACTCACAAAATCTGGCTGTCTATGTCCGATGCGTGTATAGAATTAGAAATCTGTTGCTTACCAAGTCTTCCACACTTCACTTCTCTCTCTTAAATCCCTGTTTGATTCGCTATTATTCCCCCTCTATCCCTCTCTTTAAATAGCTAACCCTAAATCCCTCATTCCCAAATTTCTCTCTCTCTTTTTTTCTTCCCTTTCCTGCCCGGCATCTCTCTAAATTCAGAGAAATGATCCGCCGCCGCCGACGATCAAAACCCGAATCACTTTCTCGGATTTTGTTTTCCCGAGAAAATCCGATCCTTTCCCTCTAGTTTCCCGATCAATTCTTAAAGGGAAAAAATAAAAAAGGGAGCATCGTTGTTGACTCTTGTGGTGTAAAATAGTAATGAAAGGAGAACTGCTGGCGGAGAAAGGGAAGGAGAGACGGCGAGTGGGTGAGGTGGCAGGAGGAACAGCGGCTGAGTGCGCCGCCATATGCTGTTGCTGTCCATGCAGTCTCATGAACCTTCTCATCCTCGCTCTCTACAAGCTCCCCGCGGGTCTCTGCAGGAAAGCCTGCAACAATCGGAAACGCCGCCGTTTGGTTAAGATCAAGAAGAACAAGGCGTGCCTCTTGCAGCAGACCCAGACCAACGTGCATAACCCACTGTGTGTCAGTGGATTTGGGCCCACGCATATGGACTTAGTGGCGGAGATGAAAAAGACTGATGATCATGATCATGACCATGATGGGGGAACGGAGGCCGTTGACTTGGAGAAGGAAATGAGGGACCGCTTTTTTGCGGGTGGGTTCTGGAGGAGTTCGTCTCGGAGAGACACGTCATCGTAAGTTTCGGAATATTTTGTACATAAAGAAGAAACCAAAAAACGATTCAATGTGAACTAGGATTGGATGGATTGGATAGGACTTAGTTTTACCTTGAGAGATTCAACACGTGTTTGTATGTCATTTGGTACAGGATTGAAATGAATACGACAAGAGATTTTTTTTTTTTTTCTTCTGTGGATGTAAAATGTTGAAGAGCTTTTCCTATTTCATTCTCTCTCTCTATGTCTCTCTCTCTTTTTCCTTGAATGATTTTGTTTACAGGAACATTTGGATAAGCATCTGAGTCGATTCTTAGGACCAACCAGAGTGTAAGGGTATGTTTGGTGATTAAATTCTGTTTTTGTTTTCAAAAATTGTATTTGAATTGTTTTCAATTAATGAATCCAAATTCAAGTTTTATACTGTTTTTAATCCTTTTATTTGTTTGTTTGTTTGTTTGGCAATTGTTTTCATACAAGTGTTTTCACAAATAACTAACACATATTTCCTTCTCTCCAAAAACAGAACCACATCCACATAGACATTTCAGAGCCACCTAAGACAGACCGTGAGTTGCTCCACCACCGTGAGCCACCCCACAAACCCACCAAGAAACACCTCGTAACCCACCCCGACCCACTGCGAGCCAAACCCCCCACAAAAACCTACCATGACCCACCTCGTAACCCACTGAGACCCACTACACAAAACCCACAACCAAGGACAAAATCAACCAAACCGGCCCACCGGCAACACCTAAAACCATCACCGGCAACCCCACAAAGCCAGAATCAGTAAAACCAAGAGCCACCACGGCAGATCAGACAAATCTAAAAAAAAAAAAGAAAAAACCCAAAACCCAGCAAACCCACTTCAACAACAGAAAATCCAACAAACCCACACCGATCAACACAAATCACAAGAAATCCAACAAATACAACCACAAATTCACAAAAATCAAGCACAAATTGTGCAGCGAGATAGAGAGGAGAACAACGAAAGAGAGAGAGAAATTATCCGTGGGTGAGAACAAAAACCATTGGAGAACAAAAGGCAGCGGGTGGAGGGGTCGGTGATGCCACGACGCCATTGGAGAAGACAAGCCAAGCCAGCAAGAGTGAGAGGGAGGAGTATGAGGAGGAGGAGGAGTTGCTATGGTGAGAGAGAGAGTTGCTGTTGAGAGTGTCAGGAAAAGAAAAAAAAAGATGGTTTTATTACAATAATGCCACCAGTCATTCGTGCAAAAATTTGCAAAAATGCCACCGATCATTTGAACAGTGTTTGAATTCAGCCGAAAACACCTTTAATTTGTTCTCAATTTGTGGGATTTGAGTATCATTTGAACAGTATTTTTATTTAAATCCAAAAACCAAAAACAAGTGCCAAACAAACAAAATTGAAACCGGATCCACCATTTTCTGGATTCAAACACAAAAAACTGTGTTTGAATTGCAATATCAAACATGCTCTAGGTTTCTCGCAGTTGTCTATTCGTTTCCGTCCTTGCATTGATGATATACACTAGGTACAAATTTTGTCAATTCTGTGACATTGGTTCTCTAGTACAAATTTAATAAATGCATATAACTGCCTCCTAATAACTTGTTTGTTGAACTCAAGGTATTTGATAAAATATCAAGGAAATACTGTTTAGCAACACTAAAGTTTTATTTATTTTTTAACTTTATGGCTATTGCAAATTGTTTTTCTAAAATATAGATTCTTTATTAAATTAAAAAAAAAAAAAGTGTGACTATTTCAATTTTAGGCTGACCCATAGGAAGGAAAGAAAAAAAAAAAGTTTTGCCTGTCGGTTACCTTTGAAAACTGCTATATTTTTGGATTGCCAAAAGATTCTGAGGGAAGATATATTCTTCTAATGTATGCGGTGGACTGGCCAATGCATACAAATGGGGGTGGATAGATATGCTGCTTCTTTGAGGTTGACCTACTATTGCTTGTTTTACAGAGCAAAGACTAAAAATTAGAAATTTATAGTGTATATTCAGTTGTGGAAATACTTTCAGCCTACAGGTCCACCGTGCTGCACATTGAGCAGAAATTGCTGGCCGAAACTGTCCCTATTTTGGCTACTGTGACTCAAGGCCTCAATAAGGTCGTTTCTCAAACATTTTTTTCTTTTTCTTTTTAATTAGTTTAATTAGTGTTAATTGTATCTCTTTGAATGTAAACTATGAGGTCATTTGCAATGTTAGATGTAAATTACAAATTTTTAGTTCAACACCTTAATTTGAGTTTATTTCAAGTGATATATATACTTTAAATTACTAATTTTTGGGTCAATATTAATATTAACAAATTTATTGGATTTATCAAGGTGACATTGCAAATGAATGGGAATTAATATGTTAATTCTGGACATTACAAATTAATTTGAATTATGGTGGTTATTGCGGAAATTTGTAGTTCAGGGTAGACTTGCTAATGATCTTGTAGTTTAGGGTGGAATTTGATCTCGTATTGATTCATATTTTAATTTTTCTTTTTCCTTCAGTTTTTCGTTCTTTTGCCGCTGTTGTATGAGCTGGTTTTGGAGATTGAGCGTGATGATATTCGTGGAGTTCAGCTTCTTAACCTTTTACTCAAGCTTTGCCGTTGTGGAGTGCCTGAGTTGCAGACTATTTTTTTTTTTATAAGTAATAATGCATTTTATTAATGAAAAGACCACTTTGTGTCCATAAAGTATGGACACAACAGCAGTGAGAGGTTACAAAGAAGAAGATATGTAAGAGGAGTGTAGAGAATCTAGAAAAGGAAATAACTGAACCACATCTGGAATATCCCCAAGCTATGGCCTAATCATATAAAGTATTAGAAAAAAGTTCTTGCATTTGTGAATCCGTACGCTCCGAGTCCTCAAAAATACGAGTATTCCGCTCACGCCATAAGGTCCAAAGAAGACAAAGAGGAACCATGTTCCAAATCTTGGATTGAACCTTCCCCAAACCATTATACCAACCAAATAAAAGGTTGAGAACACAACCTGGCAGCACCCATGTAATGCCAAATTTCTGAAACACAAAAACTCCATAGCCCCACAGCCTTATCACAGTGAATCAGGAGGTGATTGATGGTTTCCCCATCTCGCCGGCACATACAGCACCACCCTGCAAGCTGGTACCCTCTTCGCATAAGGTTCTCTACAGTAAGGATTCTACCCCATGTTGCTGACCAAACAAAGAAAGAGACCCTTTTCGGGGCATGAACACTCCAAATAGCTTTCCAGGGGAAAGTCACTGGTTGTGTTTGCCTCAAAGCGGAATAAAATGATCTGATATAAAAAATCCCATTGCCTTTCAGCTTCCATCGTAATCCATCACCCCTTTCTCGGAAAGAGGAGTGGGAATGCAAAAGTTCAAAGAAAGTAGCTACCCCCTTCACCTCCCAATCATTAAAGTTACGAACAAAATGAACATTCCAATCAGATCGGGAGCCCGAAACTGAACGGATCAGGATTGAATCAATAGTAGCCTGATGATTAGACGCACAAGCATACAAATCCGGAAACACATCCTTTAGGGGACGCTCTCCACACCATCTATCAATCCAAAAGCGGATGCGATCCCCAATACCAACTTCGAAGTCCACATATGCAACAAAGTCCACCCATCCAGAGTTAATACTCCGCCACAGCCCACACCCATGGCTGCCCCGTGCACTTTTAGTAGACCAACCACCTGAGTTGACCCCATACTTAGTTGCAATCACCCTACGCCAAAGTTTTGATTCCTCAGTGCCAAAACGCCACAACCATTTCCCAAGTAAGGCTTTGTTAAAGACAGCAATCTTCCTGACACCCAATCCACCATAGTTAACTGGAGAACAAACAACATCCCAGTTAACCAAATGATGAGTACCACCCTCTCCATAGCTTCCCCATAGAAAATTACATTGGATCCTCTCTATCCTGTTGGCAACACTAATGGGAATTGTGAAAAGAGAAAGATAGTACGTGGGCAAACTGGATAGGGTACTCTTCAGCAGCGTCAATCTACCCCCCTTTGATAAGTAAAGACTCTTCCACCCTGCCAGTTTGCATTCCATTTTCTCCAGAATAGAATTCCAAACAGTCTTTGATTTAAAGTTAGCCCCTAGAGGCATCCCAAGGTAAGACATAGGAAGAGAACCAATACGACAACCCATAATATCAGCCAAAACCTGTAGGTTGGGCACATCACCCACCGGCACCATCTTACTCTTGTACAGATTGACTCAGAGACCAGTCACTGCTTCAAAGAAGGTTAAGACTAACTGGATATACATCAAGTGTTGCGGATTGGCATCACAAAAGAGGATGGAGTCATCCGCAAAAAGAAGGTGGGAGATGCTAACATCACGCCCAATGGAGAAACTAGTCAGGAAGCCATCTTCTACCATCTTCCTCAGCATCCTGCTTAGAACTTCCATAACAAGAAGAAAGAGAAGAGGGGAAAGGGGGTCCCCTTGTCTCAATCCCCGAGAACTACTAAAAAATCCAGAGGGGGAGCCGTTAACTAGAACTGAAAAGCGAACAAAGGAGATGCAAGCTTTGATCCAACTACACCAGCGACTCCCAAAGCCCATTCTCTCCAGAATATATAACAACCAGTCCCAATTAACATGGTCGTAGGCCTTTTTTATGTCCAACTTACATATGATTCCCGGATTACTGCTCTTAAGGCGACTATCAAGGCTCTCATTTGCAACTAGGACCGAATCCAGGATCTGACGGCCCCCAACAAATGCATTCTGAGTCTCAGAGACCAAGTTCTCCAAAAAAATCTTCAGTCTATTAGTCAAAACTTTTGCCACCATTTTGTACATACAACCAATCAAACTAATGGGACGAAAATCTCGGATGTTAGAAGCATTCTGCTTCTTAGGAATCAAAGCCAGAAAAGTGGCATTAAGAGACTTCTCAAAGGAGCAAAACTCGTGAAACTCATCAAACACAGCCAACACATCTGCCTCAACCACTCTCCAACATTGCTGAAAAAAAGCCATAGTGAAACCGTCAGGGCCGGGAGCTTTGTCTCCGTTAGCCTCTTGAAGGACATGTAATATCTCTTCCTTCTCAAACTTTCGTTCTAACATAGCACGGTCCATTTCCCTAATAGAGTCAAGAGGTAACTCATCAAACTTCGGTTTCCAGCCTTCATTCTCCTGATACAATAATTCATAAAAATGGACTGCCTGGTCACGGATGTCTTGACTCTCCTGAGTTGCAGACTTGCATTCAAAGGTATACACGTTTTGGCAAATTGATTAGTTATTAATTATTTTACAATGATGATAATTATGTTTCTTTTTCTTAGTTACAAATTTTGTTAATGTATATATCCACACATCCATAACTTAAATATGAACCATTTATTAAGGAATTGAATCCAGATTTGTGTTTGATTGCTGAAAATAAGGATGCATCTGTGTCTTCCATGATGAGTGTTGGAAGGGAGGATGGGCCCTGGTATTGGAAATTGAGTTTTTTTTTTTTTTTTTTTTTTTTTTTTTTTTTTTTTTTTTTTTTTTTTTTTTTTTTTTTTTTTTTCATGATTGGGAGATGGGAGGGGGTGGATTGTCAAATGGATTTCTTATATGCTTGAACTGCCATTCGCTGGAGGCAATTACTGTGTGAGGTGGGTACTGAATAGCAATGGTGCATTTAGTATTGTATCTTATTATGAACATTTGAGAAATGCTAGCAGGAAATCTTTTTCCATGGAGATGCATTTGGTCTACTTATGTGCCTAAGAAAGTATCAATCTTTGTGTGGGCAGGAATGTTGAATAATACTTTGACTATAGACAAACTTGTAAAGAGGGGTATACCATTGATCAATTGGTGTGGTATGTGTAAAGCAAACAATGAATCGGTGTGTCATCTTTTGCTACACTGTGCAGCTGCTCACAATTTATGGTCATTTGTTTTTCGGCTTTTGGGGTGCAGTGGTTGATGCCCCCAAAAGTGATAGATGTATATTGCTGCTGGAAGGGGCTGTATGTGAGACATAGGAATAGTATCACATTGAATGTGACCTATGATGTGTATTGATGCATATTTTTTGATGTGTAACGTTATCATAACTTTTTTGCTTACATGCAGTTTGGCAAGCTTTTTACATCATTAATCGATACTCACTTGCTGTTATAAGTTTTTTTCATGTGATAAATAATTATTTGGTTATTGATTGTTCATTTTGTACAATTTGAATATGTTTGCATCTTAGAGTTCTCTTATTTTTTCTGCATTTTCTGAAATGCTAGTTCTGGTGTGTTCTACCTTATCCTTTATAATGTGATTCTTGTATTTTTAAGGGTTTTTATTATTATTGTTTTGGTTGTTTTGAAATTCATTATTGGTGGTTTTCCTTCAAAACCAATACTTCCACAAACTCAAAGTTAACTTTTGAGGAAAAGTTGCTTTTGCAGCAGTATCAAACTTCAGTTTTGTTTCTCTTTCCAATCTATTTTGACAATGTTTTGTTAGTGGCCCTACTTGGGAAATTGGGCATTGTAACACACTTAAATTTTAATAATATTACACTTTTTTTTTTTTTTTTTTTTCATTGCCCATATATTTATGAAAGGTAGCTACTAGAAATATGAAAATGACAGTGTTAGTCATGAGAAATTATTCAGTCCACCAGGTGAACAACGTCAACCGTCCACCTTCAAATAAAAGAATGACACGTGTTTTAATTTATTGAAACATATCCTAATAATACAATTGCTGAAACGGAAAAGACGAAAATACCCTGAACGAAAAACACCCAAAAATGAAGTCCACACCCACTCTCCGCCCTTGTCCCAACCAGCCTTTCTGTCACCACCATCATCACCACTGTCCCACCGGATCCATCACCACCACCTCTTACACAAGCGATCATACAACATCACGTTGTAATCTGAATATATCACGACTCGATCAAACCAACGTTAAAACAAAACAAAACAAAACAAAAAAAAATTCCATTTCACTTCTCTCATCTTGGCTTCTCTTCCCTCTCACTGTTTTTGCTGGTGTGGGTAGCTGGGTGGGTTGTGCTCGGCTGTGGATTGAGCTTCGATTGCAAAACATGGCGGCCGTGGATGGGTGGGCTACACTGCAAACGGCGGTGTGAGGTGGGATTTGGGTTGGGTTCGTGAATGTACGTATTTGGGGGTCGTTAATTGGAACATGTTCTGGATTTTGTTTTAATTCTTGTTTGGTTTTGGGTTTTGGCTGTTTGTTTCTTTGGAAAATGTTCCTGGGAAAGTTTTTATTGTGAAAAAGGTTAAATTTTGCATGTGGGTTTGGAGAAATTTTGTTGTTTATTTTGAGAAGTTAGGTGAATACATGAATTGGGTTTTCTTTATTATCCTAGTGATAATTTAATCTAATATTTGTATTTGAAATATTACAACCGGTTTCATCTCTATTTATTTGTTGCTGCTGTTTCGGTAATGCACATAACTTTATCAGCGTTGGTCTCTTGATGTAGTTCAATAGCAGTAGACTTCTTATATGCTTGAGTTGGTTTTCTTAACTTTTTTTTTTTTATTAATTGGATTTTCTTAACTTTAGATTTCTTATTTGCTGCTCAGTTCTTATGAGTTATCAATTAATTGGTGATGATGAAATGGCCGGTTGCGACAAGGAGAGGGAGAGTGGGTTGTGGAATTAATTTTTTGTTGTTTTTCGTTCAGTTCCTTTAGAGGATATTTTCGTCTTTTTCTGTTTCAGGGAAAGTATTACCAGATCCGTGTCAATAAATAAAAACACGTGCTATTTTTTTATTTGAAGGGTGGATCCGCTGACGTGGTTCACCAGGTGGATTGAATAATTTCTCGCTTGCGTGAGATCTTGCAGCGATTCAAATCCCATGTGAGTCCGTGAGTTTGGTCCCTGGTTCAGATCTTGCAGCGATTCAATTCCTCGGTGACCTTCCATCTCCAACTCTCATTTGAGCCTTCAATTTCTCACCGTCGATTTGAGCCGCAAATCTGAGTTTGGTCGCTCTCTCTAACTGTCAGTCCTTCTCTCATTTTCCTCTATTTTGTCACTTCGAATTTGATGCTTTATCTTAGAAATTTATGCTTAATTTGAAATTCTACCTGTGTTTTTAGCTGCAACGACATTAATTTCATTAATGACGATAATTTAGTAATCACAATTCGTTCAATTTCTATTCTAGGTCAAATATTGTGCTATATTTTCCACAATTTGCTATTTTAAACAGTGCTTTTAATGCTTAGTATGTGTCAAAGGTTTCTTTAGATTAGAAATGTTTGGTTTCTAATCAGATATGTAAATTTAACATTCTTTCAAAAGTTGTTTCATAATTTATTGCATAGTATGTGTAAAGCTTCTTGAAGGTTTCATATTTTCTATTTTATCTACACGTTATCTATACTAACATGTAAAACCGAAACTTTTTTAACTTTTTATTTTTTTGTTGACTTCATAGAGTTTTGACACCTCAGCTTTCAGAGCTTCACAAATTTACATCTCATTACTTATTTATTTAACTTTTTTTTATTTAGTTATTTTCCTCAAAATCACTCCCGATGCCTCGACCCACTGCCACGCCTCCTCCATTCTTAAACCACTGGCTTATTCCCCCGATAACAACAGTAGAGTCGAAAGTCCGAAGCCTTGACACTTTCTCACGGAACTTCACCTGTTCTAAACAAAAACCCTTCAAGCAACAATTTTTTGTCAACCAGAATCAGCACCACCAAAATTTTCTGACCTCCCTCAACCTCAACCCCAAGTCCTCATCCTCACCACCACCCTTCTTCCACTCCAACTTCCCCCTTCTCGAAAAACATCCTCAACAAAAACCCAGAATCCCATCCCACTCCTCCTTAGTGACCCCGAACCCAGTCCAGATCCAAGAGCATAAAGGACCCACATTTGGTTTTTGATTTGATTCGCCGGGTTCATGTTTGTTTGTTTGTTTGTTTGTTTTTTTTAATTATTGGATTTGTATGTTCTAACCATGGGTTGTTGTTTTGTGGTTTTTGGTGTTCTGTGTTATTCCAAAATTGGATTTGTGTTTTTTATTATTTTTAAGGTGATTGTGATCGAAACCCTGACCCACCTCTTTTTGGTTTCATTTACAGGTGGGACATTGCAGCAATCCAGGGGCTTTGGGTCTGATTTTAAGTTTCCAGAGGCAGTAAAAGCACCCCATGGTTCAAATATATTTGTATCTTCAGCTGATGGGATTGAGGATGCTGATCTTTATGATTAGTTGCTTGAGAATGTTTTATTTTCTTTGTATTTAGGACTTTGATATCAACAGAATCAGAATCATACAGTAGCTAGGTTAGGTACTATAGGATTTTAAATTAGTTTTCTCTACCCTCTTACGCTCTGTAGTGGACTATAGCTTTAATGTATTCTTTATGACTCAAAACTATAACAATCGTAGTTGTTTCTGCAACAAGTGAATCAATATGATGCAATATTTTATTTGCTTCTTTCTTGGTATTGTCAATTGTTATTATTCTCTAATTCCTTATATATAACTTATTACATCTAAACACTCTTGAAGTGTTTATTATAAGCAATCCTATGTTTTATATATTTGCGTTTTCTGTTTTCTGAAGCCACATTAAGGGATTGGTTAATAGAGCAGTCCTAAGGATTGTCTTATAAAATGGATTATTTCTCTTTAGGTATGTAATAATTTGAATGGGGAGGTTTTCCACTGATTTTAACCAATAGATTGTCCCCATAAATTTGCTTGCAAATGAAAATATCAGGCTTATTTGATAGTAGTTTCTGCAGTATTTTACTATTTTTTTTATCAGTGTTTGTATGCAACTCAAATTTGCTTTATTATTTTGGTACAAGGTAAAAAACTTGAATTTTTCCTTTTCCTTTTTCAGCTGATTGTATATCTCCTTAGAAGTGTGCAATTTCGTTCATTGTTGATTTCTTTAGATGTATATCTCCTGATATATTTGCATTTTCTGTATTTTGTATGTTTCTAATACTGATTTTTTGTTATGTCATTTGTTTGGTGATTCCATTTAAACATGTGTTGTGGTGAATCTGATTCTTTTGCTTGCTCTCTTGATGATTTTAATTTTAACTGCTTGGATGTATGGTAAAACATATTTATGCTGTTATGTTGCATCATACCAGTGTTCATGTAGTCAGATGATATTATTTGTAGGTATCCAATATACCAAATACCAAATAACATGTCCAACATTAAAAGATTTGGATGCTTGCTTCTTAACATACCATACCCTTTCCACACCCATGACAGGTAATCTTAATCTTTCAATAATTGGCATTTACAGTGAGATGCATATGAATTGATAGATGAAATTCTTGATTTTACAGCACATCGGCTTCCATCATCATGTTATTCATCTATCCTTTGCAAAGGGTTCAATTTCATTTTTTTTTTTTTTTAATGTTGTTGCTTATCTCATATGGCCTCCCAAGCTTGAGACAAATAGATTATAATGACAACTTAAGCTTTAAATTCTTAAACCGAAAATAGATGTATTCATTTTATATTAACAAAATGAATAGATGGCATACAGGTAAACATTTTGTTAATTGTTTCTACGGTACGTTTTGATTTTTCTTATGGTGTTTTAATTAAGTTTGTTAGTTACTGTTGTTAATGTTTTATATTTTTTAGTTGTTTATTTTAATATACATTCTGTAATTTGCACGGCAGCGTGGTATGAGAGGAAAGCTTAATAATCTGATGGTCCAACTTCGGATGAATTGCAATCATCCTGACCTCTTGGAGTCTGCCTTTGATGTCTCATTTATCTTTTTTGCAATTTATTTTTTGTGTTAATATCAAATAGGTGCTGTACAATTCACCCAAGTCATTACTTTTTCCTTATTTTTTCTTTACAGATTTCTACCTACCTGTTGAAATGATAGTTGAACAGTGTGGTAAATTCACTTGCTGGACCGGTTGTTTGCCGTTAAACATAATAAAGTATGTTTACAGAAACTTCTTCACATGAACCACCTAGATACCAACTGCTTGAACCACCCCCTCCTGACCAAACCCAACCAGAGTAACAGCTTGACACTTGCAATACAAACAAAGTTGAAAAATACATCCCACATGAACCTCTTCTGCTCAACCAGCAATTTGAATCATTAAAGTTGGGTTTTTGGCTTTGTCACTCAATGTTGTACCCTCAATTTGTTTGAGAAACTGTCTGAGCCAAACTAAAAAAGGGCTTGGGCTAAATTTAATTTTCCAACTAGATCAAAACTAGGTAGTATATATGCTTCATGTACTCCACTTTAAGTGGTAAAAGACAATTATGATATATGAGATTAACCATAGAATGATTTACTCAAATAGATTGAATTCTTTTGTGTTATATTTGCTAGGTAGTATTTATTCTATGGAAAGTGATCATGATTCTAGCAATTGTGTAAATTGGCATTCTTTAGCCTTTTCAATCACATGTTTACTGGCTATGTGAGAATTTAGATACATCTTAGGCATCAAGAATGATTAAAGCAACTTATGAAAGATATTTGTATGTTGTCGGATTTCAACCTGATGGATTCAAAGATGTTTCAGTACTCTTTGTGGTGGATGCCAGTTTGCTTCATTCCAATGGTAAGAATTTCATTTGGAGTTGGTCAAAATATCGGTCAAACATAGTCGAACTCGATCAATCTTAGGTCTTTTGCCATAAATTGATAGAATTTTCCATTTTTATACATATAAAGCGAAAACAGGTGTTTGGACCTCAATCAAACCTGGTCAAATTTAATCAATCAAAGTTTATTATAAGATTCGATCGTATTTTTTGAATTACAATTTACTCCTTAGCCAGATTGGCATAAATTTGTCTTGATTTCAAAAGATTCTAAGCGTCGCTTGAAATTTTGGACAAAGTTTTTTAGATCCCTCGGTTTTTGTAAAATACCGAAAATCCCAGGGATCAAAATAAGTGATGATCCATGAGTCAAAATGAGTGATGACAATATATTTCATAAATTTGAGAGACTAAAATAAAACCCAATACCAATTTCAAGGACTAAACATATATTTTAATATAAAAAAAGATTACACTACTAGATCGTATGAGAAACATGATAAGTTTTTTGGGTTAAGGGCGTGGAGAAAAAGAAGTCTCATGAGAAGCAGGTGTAATATGAAACTACGTGCATGTAGGCTCAAAGACATTGATAACATCCTTAAAACCAGTGCCGTTCTGTAGAATATATTCATAAATAGGTCTTTATATAAATCAATTTACAAACGCATACAGGTTTCTACAATAGAAGAGCTCTCTCTAGTTTCTTTATTCCAAAGTTTCTTTATTCCAAATTATATATCAATCGCTAATGCTCTTTTCACATGTAAAAGGATAATTAATGGACCGAAGAGGATGTCAAAGCATCATATCCGCAGTCATATCTGGGAGAGGGAAGTTCCACCTGATATCAAAGAAGCATCTTTCATTGAAGTTACAATTCTCACCAGAAAATGAAATCATAAGTCTACAGGAGTAACAACAGATTGCGCAGTGAAACTATGAATACAACCATTGATAGACCTATAAAATAATTGCAGGCTTTAATATTGATCAGCTTCAAGTATACTTCTAAGGCAATCAGGACATATGCACCCTAGTTATTAGAAATATTTGTGTGTGTCTGTCAATAAGCATTAGCTCAAATGTCACTCTCTCTTCTATCAAAGACAAGAGGGAACCATGGAAGGTCTGGTGGTAGGTTTAGACTCACTGGATGCATATGTGATTTAATAACCAAAAGACTGAAATGTAAAGATGGGCATATCTATCACAAAGGTAACCAAATTTCAACAACAATATGGAAGATCAAGGTGTATCGCCATGATTTTTTTATTTATTTAATAAGGTCTATTGCCATGAATTTTGGAAAGGGAGATTTACGAATCTATAGAAAAAGGAGCACAAAATGACAGGTTAAAAACAAGGTATATCAACCACAGTTTGAACCTAACTTAGGTATCAACCCTTAAATGCTTGATTCCAACATCAACAAAACCTCCCCATCAGAACAACACATGTAAATAAAGAACGGTATAACGTCCCAAATGTTTTAAACGTTGATTCAAAGTGAGAACCAACACATTCCAAATGCTATGGTGTTTTAAACACATTTTGAGTCCCAAACACATTGTGGGCCAAAGGTTGACTCTAGAGAATCACACGCACACTATAGTAGATGACAAAACTCACCACCAAAATTCTTTTCCTCAGTTTCTTTTCCCTATCTAAAAATTGGAGCTTCACTCAGATACATCTGTTCCAGGTTTCATTTACTAAAAGCAGTTTAAGAAACAGAATAATGTTCAATAAATTGAGAAACTAGATGACCGAAAGTGTGAAGTTGTGATACTATATATGTGGGTGGTTACAACTTGGTAAGATGCTAATCAAATTAAGAATAAAGTGGACTGTGTGCTTTCCTTTGCAACATGCGGAGATGACGATGAGAGGGAGGTCTAATGGCTTCAAGATTTTTTTCTTTTATTTTATTTGCTTTGTAATGTTTACCGATAGAGAGAGAGAATTTTTTTTAATAAATAAGGTTATAACTGATGTGGAAGATAATAAATGAATAACAGTTTTTAGCCATTAGATCTTATTCGAATCAATAGTCTAATAAAGATGTAACTTTTTTGAAGTTACACCGGGTGTAACTTCAACCTATCTCATATATATATATATATAATTTCATCTCAATGGCAGACGTCATGTCCATATAATCACAACCAGTAGCATTGTAGTTCAATGCAAGCCAGGCACTGCGTTAGGTGATCAGCCAGGCACTCTTTAGGGTGGAGTGGGTGAGGAGTTTAAATTTCACTTAGTTGGAATGTGGTTTGCAGATTAAGAAGCCAGTTTTTTGTCAAGCGTCTTTTGGGAAATGTTTGTGGAGATATGTGGAGGAGGGTGATTGACAATAAATATACTCTAGAGGGGATGGTGTTATGATGCAGTGAAAAGGCCTTATGGAGTGAGTCTGGAAAAAAATCATCAGAGACTCGGCTAGTTTTCAAAATTCATCAGATTTGAAGTGTGGAGTGGATCCAAAATTTGCTTTTGGCACGAGATATGGAATGGTGATACTACAATTAAGGAAAGGTATCCTGAACCTTTCCTAATTGTTAGGGACAGAGATGCCATAGTGGTAGATTATCTATTTTCGCGGGAATCTATGGAGCTTCATGGACGATCTATAAACAACCAAGATTCGAGGGGATGAGGAAGATAAAATGGTGTAGGTCTCATTGAACACTCATGACTTTAAAGTGAAGAGCTAATACAAGGCATTGAGTGTAGGAGGAAAAAGGCAATGTCCATGGCCGAGCATATGGAAAGTTCATGTACCACCAAAGGTGGCTTTCTTCCCATGGTGTGCTGCATTGGGGAAGATTCTGACAATAGATACTCTGGGGAACCCAAGGATAATTATTATGGATTGGTGTAATATGTGTTAGAACCAAAGGGGTAGTAATGAAGGGTTCCACTGATTGCTACCCCTCAAACAATCCATGTAATCTGCCACTACAGTGTCTCTGTTCCAGACAATCCACAATAATTGAGTATCTATTCTTCAAAGTATTATCCCCACACCAACACTAGTGCCAAAATCGGGTTTTTGTGCCATCCCCTGCCCCATAACAAATAAATCTAGCAAAGCCAGCCCATCTATTTCAGATTTTCTTCCATAGGCTTACACCATAGGTCCCCTGCCAACATCCAAGCACCACCTTCCCCCAAGAGTTCCCACAATAACCGAGTATCTATTCTTCAAAGTATCATCCCCACACCAATCCTAGTACAATAACTGAGTATCTATTCTTCAAAGTATCATCCCCACACCAATCTAGTGCCAAAATCAGGTTTTTGTGCCGTCCCCTACCTCATAACAATTTTTTTTTTTTGAATAAGTAATAAGAAGTTTATTGAAGATCATGGAAAATAAATACAAATGGATATACAAGATGTACATCCCTGGTTACACCTGAAAAGAGCAAAGATCAAGGAATTCTAGTAAATCTAGCAAACCTAGCCCATCTATTTCAGATATTCTTCCATAGGATTACTCCATAGGTCCCCTGCCAACATCCAAGCACCACCCTCCCCCAAGAGTTCCCATATTTTTTCTATGACTTTCCTCCATACAAAATCCTTCTCAACTACATCAAGCCTTAACCATTTACTAAGAAAAGCTTAGTTAAATACCGACATCCAAGTTGGACAGTAGCACAGATGATATTCCAAATGACTAAATTGAATTTAAATTCCTCCCCCATTCCACCCTATAAAAAATCTCTTTAAATTTTATCCAGTCCATTTGCTACTCACCTATACGTCTCAATGAGAACACCATTTTACAAAAACTATACAATTCTTATTGTTGGCATGAATATTGTTTTATAAACTTACAAAATGAAGTCTTTTAATGCAAAATGAAGCGTATAGTGTGATGGTGGTGAATATGCTTATTCTATTTAAATTCATTTGATAATAATATGCTAAGAGCTTGTTTGGTACTTAAACCCACCAAAAAGCTTGTTTGGCTTAGTGTTTTCAAAAAACGCATCTTAAAAATCATGTCTCAAAATTAATGTGCATGAGTTTTTAGAGAACGCCATTTTGGTGTTTTCCGGATTGGGTTTTTTTTTTCTAAAGGGGGGCAGTGACATTTTTATAAATTGGAGAACTTTTCTTCGAAACCCATCTGGCCCCATTTTGACATTTTAAGATACATTTACCAATTTTTTTTTTATATTTTTTTTTATTTATTTTTTTTTATTAAAAAAGATACATTTACCAAACATGTGTTTATCTTCACATTTTTAAACCCAATTTTTAATAACTTAAACCAAACACTTTTTTATAAGAAAACATTAAAAAAAGAAAAGGAAAAAAAAAAGTTTTGAAAATTCATTTAAAAACCAGTTTTTAACCTTTTTGAAAACACATTTCAAAAATGCAAAACAAACAGCCCCTATGCATTTACTAAATATTTTTCACCGAATTAGATAAAGCTCATTTCTTCATTCAGACAAGTACCATTTTGGCATAGAGAGTCTAGCACCAGTTTTTAGTCTACAGACCTAACACCAAGCACAGCATTCCAAGCTCCCAAAAATTCTGTGTTTAGTATATTTTTTTCCAACCAAATTCTAGATATATAGCCAAAGATTGATAGAGAAAAAAGCTAAAAATTAATCACACACCAAATATTATCACAAGATGGCATTAAAATAAAATGACAAAAGATAGGAACTATGTAAGCACAGAAAACTGGTACAAAATAATTAAGGGTAAAATATTGTTTTCGTCCCTAGAACCTTAAACCTTGTATAAAGTTCGGTTTTCGTCCTTAAATTTTAAAAGGTTCGTTTTTCGTCCCTGAACTTTGAAAAAATTCGTTTTAAACATGAATTTCGTCTTTTTAAAAAGTGCAAATCAGCATTGTATATTCATTTTAGGGACGAAAAACAAACTTTTTCAAAGTTCAGGGATGAAAAATGAACTTTTTAAAGTTTAAGTACGAAAACCGAACTTCACGCAAAGTTTAAGGAGGAAAACAATATTTTACCCAATAATTAAATACCAATCAGGGGACAGAATGAGAAACATGCAACAAAATAACACTGACGCAAGACAAACCAGAAAATCAACGAAAAAATTAAAGAACTGGAAAATAAAGAGGATATGACCTAGAAGTTAGCACTAAGCGGAAACCACTAGGAGTTGACACCTAGGTTTGGATTGGAGTTGGCACCAGGCCATTGGAATATCCAAGAAGAAACCTTTCATTCATCAAAATATAATTTTCTTGTCCATAGGACTACAATGCTCTTATATAGAAATACTAAACCCTAATTCTAAACTAATATAGGAAATCCTAATTCTAAACTAGTAGGAAACCCAAATTCTAATCGGCTTGGGAAAGCCTAATTATTGAATTGCAAAACTAACATTGACTTTAAATAAAAATACTAATAAGTCTAAATACTAGGACCTAAAATCGAAGTGGTCAATTTCGTACCGTTTCGGTTGAAACACCCGAAATATTTCGTTTTGGTGCTCCACCCGGTACAAGAGACACCACTGAAACGTACCTGTTAATATTTCGGGGTGTTTTGGGGTGTTTCGGCCGTTTCGGGGTGTTTCGGGTAATGAACAATTTAATTTTTATGTTTTTAGAAGAAAGTTTTATGTTAATGTATTTTAATTGACTTTTAACTTTTATATTCATGTAAGAAAGAATAAAGTTGTATCACTTATGTTCAATAATTTATATATATAACGGTAAACCCAAAACAGTATACCGGTATTGGCCGGTACCGAAATATTTCATTCTTTTGACCAAACCGAAATGGCCTCCAGTACGGTATTGACCACTTGGCATAAAATGCAACTGACCAATAAAAATAAAATTGACTTGTAAATTTAAATAACACTAAATTGAAAAAATTATCTCTTTGAACGTTCTGCATCAAACATAAGCATATAAATTATTCAAATGGTTGAAGGAAGTTGAGATAATAACTATAAGCATCCACATGCAATTCTTCAGTGCAGCAAAATTCAATTTCGAACTGTACCTTTTCTAAAGGAAATGCTTTGAGTTGATGCAATTGCAGAAATAATGCTTATGTTGAACTGGAACCAGCAGCACATGAAGCTGGCTTAGTTGCGTCTCCCAAAGAAATGTCACCACCAGTCTCCGATGTATGCCGGTTGTCTGATTCTGGAACTGACCTATTATCTATCCTATCCATATCAGAAGCACCGCTTGTTCTACTATCATCTTTGGTCTCCAAACGCTCCATCATGCGTGACACAGTTGCAATCCCTGCATTTACCTCTCTTCTAACTTCAGAACCAATATCTGCCATAGAAGTGTTACGAGAGAACAATCTTTCCCTCCATCCTTTCGTGCTTTTCGAAATGGATTCTTTGTATCTGAAAAAATAAATTAAACATGGATCCAAGGCTTAAAAGGAGGAAGAAGTCATCAAGTTAATTACCATCATACAATTATTTATTTGTTTTTTTTTTGCTAGGTAAATAGTAGAGAGGTGGGGTTTGAATCCCAGACATGGGGGGCACCACAAGGGGTGCCAGTACAACTGGACTATCAAGTCAAACCCCTACCCTCATACAAAATATGAAATGGTCACATAAAATTAATACCTCATTGACACTGAATTTAATCGAGACTTTAATGATTCTGAAAACGATTGGAAGTCTGAAGGTCCTGCTCTATCTTGGCCACTTGGTAATGATTGACTAGGAGACCTTCTGGAGGGAAAACTAATTAAATATGGCAGTTCACAGCAACAAAAGTACAAAAACAAATGAACATGTTTTGTGAAACATAAACTAACTAAAAACAATGTGGAAGAATCATAATGATGTAGCATCAAAAGAGTACCTATCTTGTTGATTGGCAGCAAGAACACTTGAGCCTGATGCTGATGCTGATGCTGATGTGGAAACCTGGCCAGCTTGAGGAGAAGGTACTGAAGAAGTCAGTTGTGATGGTTCTACTCCCATTGTTGTATGAGGTGAAGATAGAGCAGCTACTGTGATTGCAGGAGCCAGTTCGCCTTCCCCCCTCTGAACAGGAGCAGAAGCAGCAGGAGGAGCATTAGGATGAGTTGAGAATACCAAGAACTGTGGACGACCTTGAGCTGATGACCGATTCCTTTGGCCTTCCCTTCTAGCAATATGGCGAGCTCGTCCCATTGCAGCAGCAGCAGCTAAGTGCTGGATTATACGCTCTTCAAGTTCAGCATCATTTGCACCCACTGGTAACTGCTTTAGAACACAAAAGCAATGATTTGTATATGATCCTGACCTGGTAAATTTAGCTTATATCTGCCTTATTAACAATAGAAGCAAAATAGCATAGGCAGAGTACAAACATGTTGTAACTCAAAATCCCCCAGAGTTGGATGATGAAATATTGTGGCATTTCTAGAAGGATTTAACCTAAAACTTCTCTCTCGTTCTACTGCCTCAAGCAATTCCTGGCTGAAAGGAAAAAAAATAGATAATTATAAATACCTTTCATGTGACAACTGGTAAGAAAATCAAAACAATTTAAAGAGCAGCAAAAACCTGGTTGGATCCTTCAGGCTAATGGGTTGCCAGCACATGGGACACTGGGAGCTTCTTTGGCACCTACAAGATCAAAATAAAATTTTAAGATCAAGTTTTCTCAATGAATTTTTCTAATATCCTTCAATATAACAATATAACATCCCAGGACCTAACATGGAAATTTGATCAGAAACTCTGCCAAATACCAGGATGTTTTAAAGGGAATTTAGGATTCAATGAGCAGTCTGAAACCAAAAGAGCTTGTACAAAAAGCAACACATCTTGAGAGACGGAGGAATCTGGACCATGGCAACAAGACAAAAATGGAACCAAATACCAATAATGTGATCAATAAACTCAAAGCATACCAAATATGCTTCACTAAAACAACTAAGCGTGCAATGAGAAGTTCATCATATTCTGTTAAAAATTTTAGTAGTCAACATGATTGAAAGAGAAGTATTTTTATTGTGGGATGGGGGACTGCACGTGTCCATGTTTGAAGGTCCAAAAGGCACTTAAATATTTCACATCAAATTTAAATCGACATTTGCATGCAGTATAGCAATACCATGGTTACTTTACCACCTTCCAAGCACTTAAGGATACTTGGGCCTTCTTCTGTCCATTATAAAGAGCCTCATTGCATCTTGAACCCTTAGTCTTGTAGTTATGCCATGAGCAGCTCGAGTCTTGGATCATCAATGAGAGTCGCAGTTATGGTAGCAAATGCATGAGTCTAGATGTAAGATTTCCATAGCTTATAAAATATGACATCTAATAAGGCCATTTTCCCTTCAACACTCTAGCCATAGTATGTTCCAATTTATGCTAAGCCATAAGTACATGTTATAACATGTTAGGCATTATAAATTCACTTCTATGCATGTCATCTATCTTATAGTTTTCTATAAGTTCTATTACACATCACATGTGAAAACACTAAATTTCAAAGCTATAGCTAAGGAACAAGAGGCAAAGTCGGCACATAACACCTTACAAATGCATAACGTGGGCCCCTAAATCTCATCTTCATTCCCTTCACCAGAATCATATATGCAGTATCTCAGTCCAGTTATCATTGTATAGTTATGAGTTGAGATTCCCATCTCAGCCCAAGACCATCCAACCCCTGATTATTACTAGCAATCACAATAGTCGAAAAATCCAATAACTTCATGCTCTTAAAATTGAACTCACATGTATATATATATATATATATATGTATGTATATATCAGAGCCATAACCAATGAACCAGAGGCAAAGCCTGCTCCAAAGTCCAAACACCTTACAAATGCATAACATGGGCCCCTAAATCCAATCTTCATTCCCATCACTTGAATCATATATGCAATGTTGAAGCACAATTATTATTGTATAGTTATAAGTCGACACTCCCATCACAGCCCTAGACCACCTGACCCTTGGTTATTGGTTATTACTATCAATCACAATAGTGCAAAAAGCAAATAACTTGATGCTATGAAAATTGAATTCATATGCACTACCATTCAAGAATACATTGCAGATGAAACTCGTGCTTGCAACTGGTCACCTACGTAAAAAAAAAAAAAGAGTATAGGATTACTTAAAACGATACATCATATACCAACTCAGGAAGAGAAAATATACAGAATTTGCAATATGTATATGATACCGTTGAAGGATCACTATCAAAGAAGGCTTCAAGGCAAATGCTGCAAGCATCATCGCAGGCTTCCTGGATTCCTCCCTCCACGAAAGCAGCGGCTGACGTCAAATGGGCCTCTGACGTCTTGGTCTCCTCCATCTCCGGAACCTAGAAAACCCAATTTCGGAAATTACTAATTGACAATTTGTACATATTTCCAATGACCATCTAACAATGAAATTATTATATCTTAAAAAAAAAAAAAAAAAAAAAAATGTTATATGTAGCAGTTGTATCAGTGCAGATAATTAATAGACAAAAAGGCCCAAAGTAATAACAAATAAACATAGAACCCACCCGCAAAATCGGATAAAATTCACAACAATGAAATCAAAATTCAGCTCTTAAAATAACATAACAAAGTTCATAAAATTCAAAAAAAAAAAAAAAAAAATAAAATTAAACTCTACTAATTGTAAAAATACATATCTTATACTGACTGAGAAATAACCAATAACCAGAAAAATAAAATTGTTTGAACCAAATACCAATACAAAAGTAAACTAAAAGAAAACCACTAAGAACTTGAAGTCTCCACCTTCTATTTGCTTGCTGAGAAAACTGACCAAAACAAATGAGAAACTCGGAACCTATTCTATACTCTCGCTTTAGGAAGCGTATATTATTAAAAAAAAAAATCACAGAATTTAATTTTCCTGGTAAAATTTTCTCAGGAACCAAACAACACAATTTACAAAATAAAAAGAAAAAATAAAAGAACATGAAAACCCACTGAATTTGGCTCCATGCAAGAATAGCGACAAATCAGGCGAAATGATCTTGGTGTGGCACTCGCGATCGAGCTCGAAACCCTAGATTACGTGACTCACAGAGAGAGAGAGAGAGAGAAGCAGGCGTAGAAGAAGACTTGACGGACGACTTGTGAAGGAAAGTGAAGGGGGAGAGAGGAGCGAGTAAGCCAAGAGAAGCTTTAGCAGATACTAGCAAATTAGCTGAGTCTTCCACTCACTACACAAGCACCACGTGGCTTTCTCATGGAATATCTTTCTTTCTTTTTATCTTTCTCACTTTCCCACTTTTCCATACCAATATTTTTTCTTTTTTTTTGTCTTTCCATTGAACTAGTGAATTTTCTTTCCGCGTAACCAATTTATTCTTCAAACAAAACAGTAATAATAAGACTACAAAATCCAAAATAAACTATAATGATTTCTTTTGTTTAAATTACATTTTAAACCTTATAGTTTAGGAGTGTAACAAATTAAATTTTATAATTTTAAAAGTAATAAATTAAACTTTAAATTTCAAAAATAATAAATTAAATTATAGTTTAAAAAAAAAGTATTTATTTTACTTGGATAAGGTTTAAGTTGTTATTTTTTGAAATTTTAAAATTTAATTTAATATTTTAAAATTTAGAGCTTAATTTATATATTATAGGATTTAATTTATTAACATTTTAAACTATAAAGTTTAAAATATAATTTATTTTTTTAGGGAATTTTTTTAACACTTTTAATTGTCTTTTTAAGGGCCTAAACAACTTCAATAGAAATGTGTACGTGACAAGTAAAGTGTGAATAATTGTCCTTTGTATCTTTCATGTCGTCATATGGCAAGAGTTAATGGGGAAACACTTAGGTCCCGCCACGCAGACTGGTTTTGATTTTAATAAAATTTGTGTGTTTTGTGGTAAATATTGTGTCTGTATTAATAAATGTGTGTTTATTATTCTAAAAATAAAATGTGTGAATTCGGGTAGAATTGATGATATTTGTAATAAAGTTAACTTTATTACAAAACTACACACATTTTACAACACCTTACAAACATTTTGTCAAAACACACAACATTTTATCAAAACACACACAAATATTATAATTTTTGACACTTTCGGCAAGACGATCTCGCTGCGAGACCTAAGAATTTCCCAGAGTTAATGTTATAATGTTGTTTAATACAACCTTGGCCAATTATTCCTCTAACAACATTACTCTAACTTGAAAGGAAGCTTCTGTTGTATTATCATTTTTCTGTTTTTTCTTTTTTTCTTTTTTTTGGATTATCTTAAAGATGGTCTTTAAATATATTAAACTTCTTCTTCTAAAAATATGGGAGTATATCAGCTACAATTAAGTTAGCTGCAATCCTTGCAATGTAAATTTTCTGGCCGAATTAAATGTTATCACATCAATTAAAAAGACATGTCAGTTCCAAGTGAAATCCACGTGAGTAAAACTAACCGAAATATATTTTCTCTCTGTCAAAACCTCTTCCCATTCTCTCTCCAAAATTCATTAACCCTCTTTTCTCTCTTTAACTACTAGACTACTTCTTCAGTCCTCTAGCGAAGCCCACCTTATAGAATCTTCAGATCTGGAGCATCGTCGATCCGCACCTAGCCGACTTTCTCCTCCAAATAAGCTAGATCGCACACACATCCTTTCTTTCTTTCTTTCTTACAGTCATAGACTTGCTGCTCATATCTAATTCTCAGCGCACAAAAGTATCTGATTTCCAAAAAGCCTCAAATTCATTGTTTCATGGAACTAACTAAAAGTCTCAAAACAAAGAAACGATTTCGGATTCCATTTCATTTTATTTGTTGTTCTCGCTGTTTGAACCAATAGCTAGCATGATACACCTTGTTTCTCTGTAGAGAAAAAGAGAAAAAAATTAACTAATACTCTTCCCAAAAAAAAAAAAAATCATCTCCTCAGAAAATGCATCTTATATGTTTGTTTCAAAGCATGAACAACTCCCCTTATACATTTTCTAAATTTTCACAAAATTGGACCAAAGAAAAACTAATTAAAATTTAAAATGATAATTAGAGAAGGAAATTATGAACTCATTCCAGAACAAGCATTGTCCAAGATCTAAACAACAAAATAGAAGAAAATAAATTCACAAAGTTTTAACCAAAAATTAAGAAAATGAAATTTAAATATGAGAAAGGTGAAAAAAAAAAAAATAGTAAACTCAAATAATTAGTTAGCGTTTCGTAACTCTACTAGTTAGAATGTATTCTAACGAAAGACATTCTAAAAAATAGACTAAATCACCTTTTGGCCCCTTAAGTTTAGATATGTTTTCATTTTGGCCTCCTAACTTTGAAAGTTTTCATTTTGGTCTCTTACGTTTGTTTATATTTCAAAACGCCGATTCCGTCCAAATTTGTTACCCAGCTTCCGTTAACTGCCAACTCAACATTTTTATTATTATTTATTCAACTCAGCATTTTAAAAAACAACAATAAAAATAAAAATTTAATTTAATTTAATCTTTTCTTTTCTCCTTTACTGTTATTATCCATTGATTCATCATAAAGCGCACAAACATCAACTCGTCAGCCAAGCCTTGACCCAAAAACATCAACAAAACAAAATTTAAAATCAAAACCCAAAAGAATCAACCAAATAGCCCCCAAAAATCCTACAAAGAAAACCAACACAAATAGTGAGAAAAATTAAAAAAACTTTAAAGAAAACCTAAAAAAAAAACTTCCAAACGAAACCTAAGAAAACCATTTGAAATGTTCCTATGCAAACACTACCATCAACACTAGAGAAAGCAATAGATATTTTAGCAAACACAATAGAGAAGATAGAGACCAACAAACACTGTAGAGAAGACAAAGAAAATTTTTGAATCATATTTTTAGACAACCCCAATTTGTACCCATCAATACTTATGGTTCTCGGTCTCAATGCTGATTATTCAAGACTCTCATAAGACAATGTGTGTTGAAAACCACCAAGAATCTTCCAGAATTTCGAGTTAGAAAGCAGTCTTTTGACCTAAGGAACGTGCACCTCCTTTCTTTGGGCGTACGTCTATAGTGAAGAGGCGCACATCTCTAGAAAGAAACATACGCCAGTGCTGCTTGCCAGAAACCCTAATTGTGGAAACTGAGCTCTTTTCTGCCGAAACAACTCAGGTTACCCCTTTTGCAAGCAGACCTAGCCCATTTTTCCACTATAAAAGGAGCCCCATACCCCAACACAAAGACACACCAAAAAGCCTCCAAAAGACACTGAAAATACTAAGTAGTGCTAGTATAGTAGAGTTTAAGAATAGCGAAGCTCTAAGGAATTAGAGAGTTTAGAGGTAGCAGTTCTAAGAGTGGCAAAACCCTACTTAGTTAGAAAAAAGAAGTTAGTGAGGAAAAGTTCTTGAGCGAGTAGTTATTCTCTAGTTGAAGAACTAGAATGCTAACCCTTTTCTCATGAAACTCCAATCATTAACCTAGGCATCAGAGCCTTTTTCCTTTAGTGATCAACACACAACTCAATCAGAGAGATCAATCTAAGAGACCGGTGATAATCTGCTAGCTTGCTACAAGTTCCTTAGAAGCTAGGTATGGATCTTCTCAATAGTCCATATCAACCTCCATGAATGGTTTATAATTATGTTGCTTGTTAGGTTTAGTTTGCATGTCTAAATCTTTAATCCATGTTTATCATATTTTCATGTCTAGTTATGATTCGATGAATTATGCCATGTCTATTTGCCTGTTAGAACATGTTTCTAAATTTTATAAAAATAAAAAATAAAAAAACAGGTTTCTTAATTTACCATGGGACTATTGCTATCATGATATATGATAATTGTGGAGATGGTTCTCTACAATTTGGTGATAAACTTGGATTCAGGTGAGATTCCACTTTCTTAACTCCATATAAATATTGTGCCCTAATTCCCATGCCTTAACTGCTCCTTGATTGTCATAGTTTTAGGTTTAATCGCTTTCATGTATATTTAGAGATTTGTTTTATAAACTCCTAAAAGAATATCAAGTGATATAGAGGAAGGCTAGCCATTAGGTTAGGCGTTATTGGATGCCTAAACCTTCCCAAGATGTACCATAGCTCCGGACCTAGTTAAAGACTAGTCTTTTTGTGCATGAAGTCATATTTATGATTCCTGGACCTATAAACCAAGTGGCGACTCCTTGTTGCTCTGTTTACAGCTCTAAAAAAGTTCAATAGCATGAACGACCCCCTGACGTAACCACGCGGTATCTCACAGTGGCGACTCCACTCGGGACAAAAGAAGCTCAACTTTTGCTATTACTTGATTATTCTTGAAATTGTTTATTTTATAAATCCGAATGCACACAAGCGCACACTTTTTAACCTAAGATACTTAATGGTACCAAACTTGCTACCCCTGAGTTCCAATCGTTCTACATGACGTAGGATTGGTACTGTCACCTCACGGCCTGTGTACCTTGCCTATGATGGGTTTGGTGCACAATTAAGGATCAGTCTTTGAGTTAGTGTGTTTATATACTAGGAGAGATGCTATTGTCATAATGAGGAACCTTTTGGAGTGATAAGGGTAGAGCCTAGAATTAAACCACCTACACTAAACAAGCACTGTCATAACCCCATTTTTACCCCAAAGATTTTCTCAGGAATTCGACACGCAAATTGAGGTGGCCCAATTAATGCAAGAACCGGCTGAAAATACCCGAACATGTTGAAATTCGTCAATCCAAGACCGCATTTCAAGCATAGGAGGATTTTGATGAGTTTGACCAAGTTTGACCGAAGTCATGGTTAAGCTCCATCGAGAGTTGATTGACCGTTTTACTTTCATTTGGAAGAGTACATGAAGATCTTCAGTTTGATAGTTCACGGGCCCAAAATAGATTTAAAACGAGGGAGTTATGGTCGAAACAGCAGAAAAAAGGCCCAACACTTGGTAAAATTTCAATAAGTATTTTGGACATAAAGAGACCCATTTTGAAGTTGCCTTTGTGTGCAAACTCTTCTCAATCCACTTCATGAGTTTCCAGAAATCAGGTAGCTTTTCGAAGATAAGAAGTTTACCTAGAAGTAGGTTCCTTCGTCTCGTTAAAAGCATACCTGAGTTGCCCAAAATCGGCATCAGAAAACAGACCGCCAACAAGGAAACCTCTCCGACAGCTATAATTCCGAAGCCCGCAGTTTCGCAACTGGAACTCAGAATGATACAAGATTTGTGCCATGGCAAAGTAGACATCACAAGCTTTCAAGAAATACCAAGTTTGCCCAAATCCAACATCGAAGCTAGGTCAACCAAAAGCGAGAAAAATGACGAAAATAAGCCAAAGTGCTGGAAAATGACCAACAACGGCTATCCAGCGCACAACCTTTGCACATAGAGTCTTCCTAATCCTTACCAAGAGTTTTTGAAAAGCTTGTGCCTCTTCAAAGAGGGCAACTCCATCTATGACAAGGTTCTTTCGGTTCGCCAAGAGTTTATCTGAGCTGACCAGAATCCATGCCGAAAAACTAGGAAAAACCATCCCGAATGCAGAAAACAATCCGACTACCTTACTTCCGAGAGCTGCAGTTTTCTGCACAGAAGTCAAGCGCAAGGTCAATTCTGTTGGAAAGTAGACAGTGCAGGCTTTCCATAGACACTAGTTTAGACCAGATCCAAGCACTAGAAGACCCTCAACCGTCAATACAAAAAAAGGTGCTCAAAGGGCCAAAAACTCGTCAAAATCAAACAAAACACGTGGAGCAAGCAACCAGAGAAGCTCACGCAGCACCAAGCTGCGTGAAACTCTCTATAAATATGGATCAAATTTCGAGGCAAAAAGGGTGGCAATTGGTAGAGAGATAAGGAAGCTTTATTAGTCTAGAGAGTAAGAGGCTCGAAAATTGAGAGAAATTACGTTATAATCGAGAAATAGAGTTAGAAATCTGAGCCACTTTCATCTTCTTCCAAACCTGGGAATCAAACCGGTGAAGAAGCTTATCCCGGATTCCGAGCACGCCGAATCTAGGACCTTTGGGTCAAGTCAACCATTCCTAAACCGGAGTGCCACCCAATTTTCTGAAGATTCAAGCTCGGTACTCACCACTACGCGGAAGTGCCGCTGGATTCCCGACTCTCCAAAGCCCGATTTTCCACCACTACGCGGAAGCACTGCCGAATTTTTGACTCTACTCTAGGTCAGTTTCTATGGTAAGTTCTTAATTATGAATATGCCATGATTAGGTAAGTCCTAGAATCACATATCTAAACTTGCCTATTCTATCATTTTTGTATCAATTCTAGCATGTGTAGACACCCCAATTTGTACCGATCGATACTCATGGTCCTCGGTCTCAGTGATGATAATTTAAGATTTCTCATATGATGAATGTGTGTTGAAAACCACCTAGAAAGTTCTAGAAAATGAGTTTTGAGAAGCTGTTTTGACCTAATAAGCGTGTGCCCCTTTAGAGGTGGTGCACGTCTGTAGTGGAGAGGCGCACGCGTGCTCCAGTACCGCCAGGCAGAAACCCTAATTCGTGAGACTAGCTGACTCCTGCAAGAACAGGTCAGTTTACCCCTTCTTCAAGCAAACCCTAGCCCCTTTATCACTATAAAAAGGGTCCCATATCTCACAAACAAATCATCCCAGAGAGTCTCCACAGAAACACTAAAAATACCAAGAAACACTAGTATAGTAAAATAGAGAAAAGTAGGAAGAAGTAGTCATAGAGTAGCGAAGCTCTACTGAAGTAGAAGCCTAGAATAGGAGAGAGAGAAGAAGTAATCCTAGAGGAGCGAAGCCCTGCCTAGAAGAAGGTAGTGAGGAAGAGTTCTTGAGCAAGTAATGATTCTCTAGTTGAAAAACTAGTAGAATCACCCATTTCTCACGAAACTCCAATCACAAACCTAGGCATTCAAAGTCTTTCTTGTTGAAGAACAACACACAAACCCTGTCAAAGAAATCAAGTCTGAGAGACCAGTGAATTGCTCGCTTGCAACAAGCTCTTTAGAAGCTAGGTATGGATCTTCTTAATAGGCCATATCAACCTCCATGATTGTCTGTTCATAATATTGCTTTCTAGGTCTAGTTAGAATAATTAGATCTTTATTATTTTGTATGTTTAATCACGCTCCAATGAGCTATGCCATGTTTGTTTGTTTACTAGAATAGTTTCATACATCATCACATGTTTTAGGTTAGAGTTACAACCTATGTGTATATTGTTATGGGGATGAAACCCATGATTTGGTGAGTGCTGGATGTAAGGTGAGGATTCCTTTCTTTAACCTAATATTGATATTATGCTATGCTATTGTTTGCCTTTTGTTTGTGCTAGATCTAGGTTTACGTGCTTTTGAATGTTTAGAGATTCTTTAATAAACTCCTTTAAGATATCAAGTAATATAGAGGAAGTCCAACCATTAGGTTGGGCGTTTCTTGGGTGCCTAACATCTTCCCAAGACGTACCTTAGCTCCGGACCTAACTCAAGATTAGTCCTTTTGTGCATGAAGTCATAATGATGGTTCTTAAACCGATACACCAAGTGGCGACTCCTTGTTCCTCTGTTCCTAACCCTAAAAAGGTTTGAAAATATGAACAACCCCTTAAAGAAGAAGAGGTGACCAACGCGGCATCTCACAGCATGTTTACCTCATTTCATCATTCTTGATTCCATACCTAAACCTTAGAATGCACTTCTAAGTTTCTTCGTATATTTCATGTATTTGGTACATGCCATAATCATTCATTTTCGTATTACTTCATGTACTTGACATATGTCATATTCATGTGTATTTAAGCCTAGAATCCATTTCTAGTTTACCTTTCTTAATCATTTCTAATAAGCTTTGAATACATTTCATATCTCTATATGTATATGTTTCATTAAATCTTAGCATGCATGCCTAGTTCCTTTAAATGTTTAATGTGTATAAATGAGCTTTTTTATATGACATTATGCATAAAGCCCAAAGTCACATTTTGGCCCATTACATCATTTTGAACATGCTATCTCTTCTAAAGCCCTAATAACATGTTTAGGCCCATTCATTAAGAACCCTAGAATCACTTGTCTAGGTACACTTAATTAAAGCCCTAATCTCATATTTAGGCTCATTCATTATCACATGCCATTTGGTATGTCCATTTGTCCAATAAATTGTGCAATTGTTTAAATCATAAAAAATACTTAAACAAATTGCCATATAAGCTTTAATAATATCAAATATCGTTCTATAAGTAATGCAACGCACCTTGATTGGTTCACCCTAATCCTGAGGCCGAGCCTCACTTTAGTGCATCATGATATGGGTATTCAATATATGTTGAGACGTTTCGGCGTTAATACATGTAAAGAGTGCTCGCACGTTGTATTCCTTATGAAATCATGTAATTAATAAAACTCAACAAAACTATTACTTTCGCTTGTACCTACAATGAATCATGAGAATTCCTAACGTATGCCAATACAGTTAGGAAACTCATTTGTATTCGGGGTTCAAACAAGTGGAGGGAATAGCCCAAAAATAAAAAAGGTTAATACAAGCCGCCATACGATGGACCGCTTTACCCTTGCAACCCAAGGGTAAATTAGGTCTTGATTATGGCCAAACCTAATTCAACTTTGTTCTGGTGAACAGTGGTAGGGTTTCAAATACACCATGCCATTGCTTCACCGAGAACCCTAAAAGAAACAAGATATTCAAAAGGGGAACAAAGAATAACAAAACCGACCACGTCAAATGTGTGCATCACCAATTGATGTACGCCCGACAACGTCGGGACATTTGTGCCTAATAATAATCCAACATTAATTTGCTTGATCAAACACACACAAGAACACATGGAGAGAGGTAACCGTCTACGAACGGATGTCGTGGGGTGCCTAACACCTTCCCCACGCATAACCAAATCCTCGAATTCATTTCTGGTTCAAGGCATGATCATGACATGTTTGCAGCACTTAAATCACAAAAAAAAAAAAAAAAAAAAAAAAAAAAAGTATGAGATGATTATGACATAATTACAACACTCAATCCAAATGACAAGTACGATTATGACATAATTATAATATTTAATCAAAATGACAAGTATGGAATGACAATATGAGATGAGATTAGGGAAAAGGTCAATACCACATGGGATTGAAGATTAATGCTATTGAAAGTCTTTCATAATCTCCAATACCATTCTAGGGTTTACATGAATAAAAGAGGGAAAGTCAATGGAAGGATCAATATTTCATGGAATTACATGGAGATTAATATTATTGAAAGACTTACATAATCTCCATTACCAACTAAATCAAAGAAATGGTTAATACCTCATTGGATTACATGGAGATTGATGCTATTGAAAAACTTACATAATCTCCAATACCATCTAGGGTTTATATGAATAAAAGAGGGGAAAATCCAAGACATGGTCAATACCTCATGCGATTACATGGAGATTAATGCTATTGAAAGACTTACATAATCCCCAATACCATCTAGAGTTTATATGAATAAAAGTGGGAAAAATTCAAGAAATGGTTAATACCTCATAAGATTACATAGAGATTAATGCTATTGAAAGACTTATATAATCCCTAATACCATCTAGGTTTTTTATGAATAAAATAGGGGAAAATCCAAAAAACGATCAATACTTCATGGGATTACATGGAGATTAATGCTATTGAAAGACTTACATAATCCCCAATACCATCAAGGGTTTGTATTGATAAAAAATGGGAAAATCAAAACATGAAACAACATCATGGATTACTATGAGTCATTTCCCATTGTAGGATCATCATGTATCTTTTCCATTGAGTAACCACATAATTAATGGAAAAGCATGTAATGAGATCAATAAACCACATAATGAAAGCATAAACAATGGATCACTATAAGTCATTTCCCATTGTAAGATCCTCACATATCATTTCCATTCACACAACCACATAGTTAATGTAAATGACATAATAGGAAACACATAACCACATAGTGAAAGCTCATAAAAATGGACCACCATGAGTCATTTCCCATTGTAGGATCCTCACATATCATTTTCATTCACACAAACATATAGTGAATGGAAAGACATAGTGAAAGCAAATAAATCAATAGTGAAAGCAACAACCACATAGTGAAAGCAATAAAAAAAATAGTGAAAGTAATAAACAACATAGTGAAAGCACATAAAAATGGATCACTATGAGTCATTTCCCATTGTAGGATTCTCACATATCATCTCCATCACACACAACCACATAGTTAAAGGAAATACATAATGAAAGAAATAAAGAACATAATGAAAACATATTGAAAACCAACATAAGATGGATCATTATGAATCATCTCCCATTGTAGGATCATCACATACCCATATGGTTAAATGGAAAGACATAATGAAACAATAAGTAAATGGTGGATCACTTAGAATTATATCTCATTGTAGGATCATCAAGCATCATTTCCACCATGCATGTGATGCAAATGGGTATGGAGGAGTGTATGAGTAAAGTGGAAGAGGGATGAGAGAAGTTTTAAGAAGGAGGAATAGGGACTACCTAAGTAAGGATTCAAGATTTCTAACCCAAAATGGCCTAGACTAAAATGGAAAACTCTCTCTCTCTCTCTCTCTCTCTCTAGAGTTTCTGCCCCAAATCCTATTCTTTCTCCCCTTTTCCCGAATTGTGTGTGTTAAATGGGGAGGGGGTGTTGGTTTATTTATAGGCAGAGTTCACGCAGCATCATGCAGCGTGACACCTATCAGCTCTTTTGGCTCGAATTTTCTGACAGCTTTTTACCAACTATTTCGAGGCAACTTTTGGAGGTCTTCCGATGTCCAAAATAGGTCATGAAGGGTACCTTTAGAAATATTGAGATGTCTTCTTTCCAATGGTATCAATTTTGTAGGAATCAAAGCTCGGATGAGAGAGTTATGGCTCCTGGAATGAAGGGTGTTCGAGCAGTTTTTCTCTACTTTTCCGGCAAAGATTCCGGCAAAACCGGAGATGCTACTGGCGAACTGAGACACACTAGTCGTAGCAGATATTACCCTCTTCCTTAAATTTCTTTACTAGTGTATCAACTTGCAGCAGGTTGGGAAGATTCTGTGTGCGAAGGCGGACTCCCGGGTGGAAAAAGTGTCAGATTTCCAGCATAATTTTCTTACTTTCATCAATTTTCTCACACACAATTGACGTAGCTCCCGGTATCGGTTTTTTATGATCTTAGTGTCCATGGAAATCTCATGATATATTCTTTTGAGTGTCACAAATCTTGTAAGGAGTTGAGCTTGGGCCAGCACGTTACAACCTTAGGAACGGACACTACTGGAGTGATTTTCATGGTGAGGAGGCATTTGCCAATCAAGATTCCAACCTAACCGAAGAAGCTCTTGGTGATCCAAGACTCACTAGTCGTAGATAATCTTACCCTCTTCCTTAAAGTTTCTGACTTACGGGTCAATTCATAGTGGGTTGAGAATATTTTGTGCACAAAGATCGTCCAAGAATGGGCCGCTTTTGGTCAAGAACACTTAGGGTGGGTTTGGCCCCCCGTTTTCAAAGAGAAAAACTGCGTTTTCAGCCAAAAACGTGAAACTGATGTGTTTGGCCCCACGATTTTTAGGAACCCGTGTTTTAAAAAACGCCGAAAACCTACGTTTTCAAACTGGAGCTGGTAGTCAACTTTTTTGAAAACGTTGTTTTTAACAAAAAAAATCTTATTTTCGCACCGCATGTTTTTGTGAAGTTAGTTAGTAAAATGTCCTCAAATATTTTAATAATGACTAAAATACCAATTGCTCTCTCCATTTCTGCCTCTTCATCTCAACTCATTTCCACCTGCAGTAAATTAAAAAAACTCTGATCTGCAAGAAAAGCTCACCAAGCAAGAACATTTTTTTGAAAAAAATACATTACCTAGGCATATATCCTTCTTAGACTCTCAGTATTTTGCAAGAATTTCACTATTCTCTCTTTGTTGTCTCTCCGTTTGGGCCTCTCTGGTTTGGATTTTTGCCGTTGCTCTGCTTCTTTCTCCTTCTTTCCACTTTCTTCTGCCTTTTCTTCTTCTTTATTGAAGACTTAATGTTTTTCATTTTTAAGTATCAGCCATCTACCCACCTATTTTAATACTTCTCTAACCACATGGATAACCCTCCACCATTCTTTTCACTTTTTATTTTTTGCATTTTACCTTTTTTAAATGTCTTTTAATTTTTTGAGAGGATGTTTCTATTCTTTTCAGGTATTATAGATATGGCTAGTACTTCTTGAATAGTAGTGAAAAGAAGATAAAGATGAGAAAGGTACTTGCCATCAATCACACTTGGCAGACTCTTTTTTTTATTTGAGTGAAGGGAGCCAAAGCTGGACCAAAGTTGTAGGTCAGATGTATCGAACATCGTGGACCTTGGCTTTTAATTTTTTCTCCCAATGAGAGCTAGAACGAAACAACTTTTTGAGGTGGAAGATGTAGTATGCCCCCTGTGTAAATTACATGAGGAAACATGCTTACATCTCTTTAAAGACTGCATCATTGCAAGGGCTGCATGGTTTAGCACAAACTCGGGGATACGTCTTGATTTGTTGAATGTTGGCAGTGGCTTAGATCTTGTAAAGCTTATGGTCAATCCTTCCTCTACTTGGTTTAATGATGGTGTCTCCAAAGATCATTTTACCTTGATGGCAACTTTAATAATGGATTTCATTTGGAAGTTGAGGAACAAAGTTGTTTTTCATAACGAAAAAGTGAATTTCCAGGTGATTCCTTTCAAGATGGCGGAGCATTTTAAGGAGCATTCTACAATCTTGCTAAATCAAGAGAGATCCAATAAAGACATCTCGGTGCAAAGGTGGATCAAACCTTTAGTAGGTTGTTACAAATTTAACTGTGATGCAGCCCTTGGTGAAAAAAATGCTTGTGTGGCAATGCTTCTTCGTGATTGGGAGTGCAATGCTTTGTTAGGGTGGACAAGATTGATTCCCCATGTGTCACCTATAGCTGCTGAAGCTCGAGCCATTCTATGGGCAGTACAACTTGCAAATGAGCTTAATCTTCAAAGTATCATTGTTGAAAATGATTCCAAAACTTGTATTGATGCTTTAACTGGTAGCTCTACCACCTTTCAATGGAAAACTAAACATTTGTTGGAGGATACATTGTGTTGTGCTAAGGATCTTGCAAGTTGCTCCTTTGGGTGGGTGAAAAGAGAGGCAAATGGGGCTTCTCATAGTTTATGTAAATGGGGCTTAAGTGCTTATTTTTCAGGGTGTTTGGTTCCTTGGTCATTTTTGGACAAAGTTTGGTTGCAACCCAGGTTGCAGCCATTGCTCCAAACTCACCACTCATGTAATGACATGTGTCCTTGCACATGACCAACTTAACACTGTTAACCACAATTAACCCTACCCTTTATTTTCTCTCTCTTCCATTCTCTCTGGAACTTTTCCGATCTGGTCTCAACTCTCTCTCTCTCCTCCATCACATTCTTTCTCTCATTTTTGTTGATTCCACAACCCCAATTGAACCACCGTTATCTCCATTCATCCCAAAAATACAAAACCCCCAAATCCCTTCCTCCTAGCAATACACATATCAAACCCCCACAACCCCAAATCCCAGCCAAAGGCGATTCAGCCACCGACAAGCCTTACAAGTTCTTGATCTATGGTCACACTGGCTGGATGGCGGCTTGTTAAGGAAGATAAGCGAGGCTCGAGGAATCGACTTCGTTTACGGCTCTAAGCGTCTCGAGGATTGTCCTTCACTCGAAGCCGACATCGCAGCCGTGAAGCCAAGCCATGTCTTCAACGCGGCTGGCGTCACGGGCCAACCAAACGTGGACTGGTGTGAATCCCACAAGGTAGAGACCATTCGAACCAACGTTGTTGGGACACTCACTTTGGCTGACGTGTGTAGAGACAAAGGCCTTATGTTGATCAACTACGCCACTGAATGTATCTTCGAGTATGATTCGGGTCATACTCTCGGATTGGGTATCAGGTTCAACTACGCCACATATCTTGCTAGGATTTGGGGTTGTAGGGGTTTGATATGTGTATTGCTAGGAGGAAGGGAGTTGGGGGTTTTGTATTTTTTGGATGAATGGAGATAACGGTGGTTCAGTTGGGGTTGTGGAATCGATAGAAAGGAGAGAAAGAATGTGATGGAGAAGAGAGAGAGGGTCTGAGACCAGACCGGAAAAGTTCTAGAGAGAACGGAAGAGAGAGAGTCTCTGATGAAGGAGAGAGAAAATAAAGGGTAGGGTTAACTGTGGTTAACGGTGTTAAGTTGGTCATGTGCAATGCACATGACTAGGACACGTGTCATTACATGAGTGGTGAGTTTGGAGCAATGGCTGCAACCCGGGTTCCAGCCAAACTTTGTCCGTCATTTCCTACCTTTGTAACGGAGGCTTTGGAAAAGGACTTTGTTTCCTAGTTTGTATTTGTTCATCTATTTTAGCAAAATATATATATATACACAAAAAATTTAACAAAACTCAGCTTTCAAAATAAATAAATAAATAACCAAAACCAAAGCATGGAACATTGTTACGTCCGTAATTTTCGAACTATCAAGCGCAAAAAGTCAAAGATGGCCCCTAATATCACAAAATCAAAGGGGATATAAGGAAATGAAAGGTAGCATAAAAAATGTCTTATGAACAGAAAATCAAGAAATGCAATGCCATTGACAAATTGGTATTAGAAAGTGTCAGACTGTCAGAACCAAACCCACGGGTTTACACTTCACGCAAACAGACAAGAGGATCACACAGTTACATTATGGCAATACCTAATCATTGAGGATTACAGAACACCTTGACTAATAGTGACTCAAATATGGTTGGAGCCTGAAGATATACTGACGGAGACAAACAGCCCTCCGCCTAGAGAAACGTTGCGGTCCACGTCGCCGTTTGGACACTCTCTCACATGTGCTTTTAGTTAGGCCTTTAAAAAACAAATATTTGTCTATTCTTTTTTTGTTTTTTAAATTGGGGCCTAAAACTTCTTTTCTTTTCCTTGTTCTTTTTAATATAATAGAGCTAGATCCACAAACAATGTTTACTCCAATTTTATAACTTGTAAATAGCAACAACAGGAAAATCTTAATCTCAAAATTTTGAAATCAAGTATAGATCATCAACAGATTAATTGAAGTCAATCACATATATTCTTTTATGTTATTCTATACTATTTACTTACTCTATTAAAGCATTCTCAGCCGGTACTCTGAAATACAATTTTGGCTAAACTAAAAAGTACTGTAGCAAAAAAATCACAAAAATGAGCTCCCAACTGGTCTTGTATTCTAGTGAATCATTTTACAAAAAGTTACAGCAACATGTAAAAATACATGTTATTGTAGCTTTCTGTATATATTATTCTCATTTGTTTATTTACTTTTAACTCTCCTCTCTCTCTCACTTGCCCCTTGTCTCTCACAGGCCGCAGCTCCCTCCTCTAGCTCACACACTCTCTCTATGTAAAATGTAAACTCTCCTCTCCTTTGAAAATCCCAAATTCCTCACTCCCCTCTCTCAAACTCTCTTTCTCTCACTTGCACGAGCAGCAAGTTAGCAACATCGTGGGTTATGTTGCGAAATCGGCATTGGCAAATTCTCACTTGTGGTGGCTGATTTGTGTTTGAGTTGCAGTGCTGCGATGGCCGTGGGTAATAAATTTGGGGTTTTTTTATTTGATTTGTGGGGTATGAAAAGGTTATGGAGATGGGTGATTTAGAGTTTCAACCTTCATTTGTGTTTGATTTATGGGTATGAGTTTGAAGATTTGTGTTTGATTCTTTGCACTTGTGATGGTTTTGAAGGTTTTCCGACGTGGGTTGACAGCATGGGTGTGTTAGAGCAAGAATATATGGGTTGATGGTTGCCGTGGGTTTTGCTCTTGATGTTGCAGCGGTGGGTTTGATTTTGGGTTTGAGGGTTTGAATGTGGGTTGATGATATGGTTGCCTTTGATGGTTGGCGTCGGGTGCTAGCTGGAGTAAGAGAGAGATCTATGAGATGAGGCGTGAGATTGGCGTGAGAGAGGGAGACTGAGAGGAGAGAGATAAATGGTTTCTAAAAAAAAAGTCATTTAAAAAAATTATAAGATTATTTTAATGAGATATTTTGTAAAATAGAGATTGGGATGTGAGGTGTAATGTAAAGATGAGTTTGTAAAATACAAAAAGTGCTTTTTGGACAGCTAAAATAGATATGTTATGCATTTCCGAATGGGAGTGCTCTTATTTAGCATGTCTCTTATTTTTATTTTTTTTAACTATTTCTCCTAGTGTTATATTTTAGATTTTTCTCTACCTCCTTTCATTCACTTTATTTGAATTAAATCACTTGTCAATACTAATACATCAATCGCACTCATCTGTATAATGATAAAAATAAAAAATCTCAAATGACTCTTTATCATTTTTTCCTCAAAATAATTCATCCATATCTTCAAACAATTATTTTTTTTTTTTTTCATTTCACATCTTTTTCTTTTATTGTATGAATATATTTCTTTTTAACAGTCCAGCATTCAGTACCATATAGAATGGTTGATCTTATAGGAGTCTTTAAAAACTCTCCCTCAAAATTAGTAGGCATTCCACAATTATACAATACTCTTGATATGATTTTCTACTTCATCCACCTTGCTCTACACTCCATGTATTATGTTTTAGACCTACTTAATCTTTTACCTTTAAATTCTAAAGCATTTCTTCAAATTTCCAATTTGGCATTAACTCCATATCTAATTTCATCCACTAAAACTATATCATCTATAAAATGCATAAATCAAGGGACTTCATCTTGAATCGATCTAATGAGCTCATCCATAGTCAACACAAAGATATTTGAACTTAAAGTTGAATCCTTGATGCGAAAGGGTATAGTGATTCGTTGAAAATCACCCCCTCCCACCTATATTTTTTTAATAAAAAAATAAAATTTTATTTATAAAATTTAAATATTGACCTCCCTAGTATTTTTTTTTTTTTTTCAAATAAAAAAATGTATTACATTTATATAAGTGACTAATGCATCATTTTTTCTTCTTATTACTCATATGTAATTTGTAACTTATTAAATTGAAGTGTATTCAAGGTATATCATCCTAAAAAATAATAAGTTTATACAAACGATTAATGCATTATTTTTATACCATATGTAACTCATTAAACCAAAGCATATTCAAGATATATGTTCCTAAGAATAAATAATTAAATATTTATTTGAATAAAGTCATCTTTATTTTCCCATAAAAAAAAATTTAAAAAAAAATTGTATTTGAATAATTAGAGATATGGACCCTATGTTTTAAATTTTATTTTATATTTTTAGAAGAAATTACAATTTGAGATTCTATGTTAGGAGCTAGATATCTTTATTACATTTGTTATCTATGAAAGATAAGTTCTTTCTTTATTTTATTTTTATTTTTATATATTTCTTATATTGTCTTGTATATATTTAGGCATGTAAAGCGACGTTTATTATTTAAATTAGATTAAATTTTATATGTTTTATAATTTTAAAACTATCAGTATATTATAACTATGCAATTTCTAAATTATTTAACATTAAATACTGATCTAAAATCTTTAAAGAATATTTGATATGATCAATATGATTTAAAAGATGATTCACAGAACAAAGTTTACAAATTGATTAGTTAAAAAAATATTTGAGTTATATAAGGACTAGGTGTAAATATTTTTGTTATATATGAGAAAATAACCTATGTTAAATTATGTTTCAACTATACTTTATTTTTTGGATTAATTTTTTTATATATTTATATAAATTTAGTGGTAACCCTGAAACAATACGCCAAAATCAACTGATACTGAAATATTTCATTCTTTTTACCAAACCAAAACGACCTCAGATACAGCATTAATTACTTGGCAAAGACTACTATACAAACTACAACGACATACTATATTAGGTCTTTTCAAAATTTGCATCAAAATAATATCCAAACTATGAAATTTATTATTTTAATTATTTTTAATTTATTTTATAAATTGACATAATCACGACATTCTTACGATTTTGTAATAAAAATCATAGCACCTAAAAACATATATTTTAACACCGAAATACATATTTTTTTTTTTTCTTTTGAAGAAAACGAAATATAATTCTTAAGTTTTGGTTTCATTAAAGACCTTAGCAAAATCAGAATAGAGATTTGTTAATTAAATTAATATTTTTCTAATATATTATAAAGAGTAAAGAGTGGTTTAATTTTTTTCTTCTTAAGAAAATCATAGTCTTTCTCTCTCTAGAATGATGCATTTATTTGCATCCTACGACATATATATATATATATATTCAGACAGCAACAGCTCAGCTTCTGCTGCAAATTTATTCATGCGTATCTGAGGCAACCAAAAGTCTCCATTCCATGGTCCCCCACTAGTATTTTTCTTTTGTCATCTTCTCTGTTTTGGAGTTTTAAGCCGCGAGCCATATCATGAACAGCTCTCGCGAATGTGTATATATATATGCTTCAGCAGGATGCTCATTGGCTGTATGATAAAAGGACTGTAGAAAATAAATATTTTGCTTAATGGGTAGATATTCGGTTGGAAGGCTATTTTTGGGGCTTATTTAGCCATAAAAGAGCTGAAAATGGTTTTTGCGTTAAGTATGCTCTTAGATATGATTGGTGTATGTAATTAGAGGTTTGATTGAATTTTGAGCTAACTATTCATTTGCCTCAAATTTTTTTTTTTTTTTTCGTCTAAAAAGTTGAGGTACAACTTGTTAACTATTTATTTTTTCAAGGTATAATAAGACTTTTATATAATAATTAAATAATCAAAATAAACTAATAATAAATAAGCTCATCCAAACATGCATGGTAGTGTAGCTCATGCACATGGACGCATCAGTTGGCTGGGCTACTTTTTTTATATAATTTAGTCATAGATGATTTTGTTTTTTAAATTTACCCTAGCTCAAATTAAGCTATTAATCCACCCTTTGAGGTCTAATCCAATTAATCGTTTTGCCCAGTCCAAAATTTTTTTTAACTCCGTTCCCGCTCATGCATAATATTTTTACATGCTTAAAACCATAAAGTTAAACAAAGAGACGAGGACAAGGTCCAAGAAAGGCACTCTCATCAAGGTTTGTTCACTTTTGCTAGAGATTGGAAAGAATTCAAACCTATTGAAGATAATTTCTGATTAATAACAAAAATAACTGACCAATTAGTAATACCACCAACTCTCAAAAATTAATTTAACTTGCTTTTTCAAAAATCTTGTAGAAATTTAACTTTTTTTAATTTTAATAATTACCTTCCCTCTATTTTTTGCTGCTCCTCTTTGTTCCAAACATATCCTTAATTACCATATAAAGTTAATGCTACATATCTTCTCCTTTAACGGTGAAAGCCTGCAAATTAAAGGTCAAGAGTTCAACATGTATAAATACAACATGAATTTGGCCAATTTTTGCTAAAAAATGCATTTTTCTATATTTTTCGGCCAAACATGCCTCTTTTGATATTAATTTGAAAAATAGACTGATTACCAATCGTCTTTGTAAAAGACAATTTTTCGTATAAAAGTCGTCTTTAAGAAAGACGATTTTTTATTGACTTTTTCGTTTATAATTTTTCAAGTGCTTTTTCAAAATTTCAAAAAAAAATTTATATAAAAGTCGTTTTTACAAAAGATAACTTTCACGTGTTTTTTCAAATTTAAAAAAAAAAATTATATGAAAGTCGTCTTTTATAACACGTGAAGTTGTCTTTTGTAAAGACGACATTCGTCTAAAATTTTTGTTGAAAGTTGTCATTCTTAAAGACGATTTTCAATTAGCCTATTTTTCAAATTAACATCAATAAGGACATGTTTGGCCGAAAAACTATAAAAAAATGTATTTTTTGGCAAATTTAGCCACATGAATTTGGACATAAGGAGAGAGAAGGAAAGCAAGAACTTTGCCTTACACAGTTACACTTACTTTCTTGTTAATAAAACTTGTTTGTTTGTTTATGATAGGCTATGTCAATTATACTTTGGCATTATTTATTAAAGTATGCCATGATTTTGTAATTTTTATCTTAAGTCTAAACTCATTTTTTCAATGAATTTATAAGTATTTATTGCTATGTTTTAAAAAATTTATATAACTCAGAACCCTTCTAAATTTTCTTATTATTAGTTATTACAATCAATGAATCAAATTCTAGTTCATTTTTCATGTATATATCCTTATATTTTGAAAAAAAAAAAAAAAAAAATACAAACCGTATTCATGTCTGTCTTGTCGTATATGCATGTATTTGTATTTTGAGTGATGTGAAAAGTATAAGACCCTTTAAACTTTTATGTTGTTGTAGTAAGACCCCTCCCCCGCCCCCACCCCCCTAAAGAACTTTTTTTTTTTATTAGTTATTTCACCAATTTTTTATACATTTTGAAAAATGTAGTAAATAGAAAACATTCTATCCATTATTCGTCGTATTTGAATTGAAGTTTTAATTTTTATTTTTTTGCACTAAAATCGCTTAAAAAAATACTAAGACCCACCAAACTTTACATTGTTAGTAGAACCACCATCTTTCTATTTTAATGATTTAGAATGAAAAAAATAAAAAAAAAAAAAAAAAAAAAAAAAAAACAAAAAATAAATATGTCAATACAGGAATTTTATACGTTTCTCTAAACTTTTTTTTTTTTTAAAAAATAAAAAGAAAAAAAAACAAACAAAAAGAAAACAATTAATTCAAAAACATTAATGAACGAATTTTCAATTTTTTACAGAATAAAAAAAATATTTATCCAATTTCGTAAAAAAAAAATATGAAATTATTTAAACCAAAATTATAGTATAATTTTTCAAGGGATCAATTGTATTTATCCAAATATATAATAGAAAACCATATATAGATAGCAATTCAAATAGTTGGAACAATTTCACAGTGTCAATAATGGAGTCATGGGTATGAACAAACCACTCTTCAATTTTTTTTTCTTCCTTTCTTTGGTCCTTCTACTTAAATAAAAAAGAGATTTCTAATTAAATATTACCATAAAAAATCAAAGTACCTCACATTTTTATTGATTTTAATTTAGACTTAATAATAGTAAATGATTTGTGTATCTAAAGATATGTTGTAAGAGAAATTTATTACGAGGAAAAAAAAGCGTTTACGGTTGGGAATGAATGGATGAAAGGATTTAAGCTAAGAAGGAAATCCATATTATAATTTTAGGCAAGACCATAACATGTGAAGGCCATTGACGGATTGACCTGTGTTTTGCACAGCTAATTGTGAAAATGGAATAATTATTGTGTACACCCGGTATACACACCTCTCTCACATATAAATATAGATTCCATGTGTGAGACGTACAACAATATGAGAGAAAGATATAATACACTATTCATATATATATATATATATATAATACACTAGATGTATCAAATAATTTCACGTAAGAATGTCACATTTATTAACTCCAATATTTATTCGTGCAAATAAAAGCTAATAAGATGTATAGAAGGTTAACGAATATTGATTCAAGATTTCCCTATAGATCAATGTTATTTCTTTGACTATGTCAACATAAGACATATAAACATGGTTTTAAAAACCGGATCGGGGAGAGAACCCGAAAGGGGAGTGGTTCCCGTATTACTAATATGGTCGACGGTTTCGTCCCGGTCGGACCGGTGGTCGAACCGGTGACGTCATAAATAATTTAATTAATAATTTTTTAAATTAAATATAATATAATATATAATATATATAACAATATTTAACTAATAATATATTAGTATTTATAAAATATATATATATATAAATATAAAAAATTTTATATGAGTTTTCACATCTTTTATATGAGTTTTCACAAATATTTAAAAAGAAAAAAAAATAACTAAACATATTAAAATTACAAAATAATCATATTTAAATCATAGAAGAAGGTTTTATGTTTATTTGATAATATCATAAGTCAAAAATAGTATTTTCTTGGATTTATGGTAAGAAATTTCTTTATTTGACTTATTTGAAGATTTAAAAACTATGTATGGGTTTGAAATTTGAATGCTCTAATTTAAATTTTAAGTATTCAAATTTTAATATGTTAATTAGTTTTGTATTTGATGTAGTTATAAATAGTATTCTCTATTTGAAGACTTGTTGTTTTTCCAATGTGGGACTTGTTGTCTTATGAGAAAACTTCTTCATTGTCCCACATTAGAAAAAATAGAAGAGAATGATACACTTTCAACTCTATAAATACTACACTTTACTAAGAATTTTAAATATAAAGGTGGGCTATATTAATTTGTGGGCCTACCATTCATTAATTAAATTAAATGTTAGGTTGCCTTATGTAAACCAAACATTTAATGTTGGGTTGCCTTTTGTGTGAGCCAAACATTTATTGTTGAGTTAACTTTTATGTAGACCTAATATATAAGTACTATTTTTTAAATAAAAATTTTTAGTATTAAAAAAGTGGTCAAACCGGTTGGACCGGTCTGGTTCCCGGTTTTTCCTCACTTTTTCTTAAAATTCGGTTTTTAAGAGAACCAGACTGGACTAGGCACAGTTCCCCGAGTGAACTAGTTAAACCGGCTGGTTCGGTCTGGTTTTTAAAACCATGCATATAAAGTGAAAATACTACCTAATTAATGGTATTATCGATCAAAACTAAAATATGTTTGGCAGCAAAGCCACTTACCAAGCTTGCCAAAGATGTATAAATGATTGAATGCCTAAGAGGGGAAAAAAAAAAAAAGCCTTTATCTATTGGTTATGTTTCAATCCCCCTTTAATCTAGAAAACCGAGTAAAGTCCTATTCCGTCTATTGGAAATGTGCAAATTGTCCCACACCGTCTATTATTTCTATTAAAAGTAACATAATATTTGTATTAAATAATTTACCAATTCCTTTAGAAAAAAAAAAAGAAAAACTAGACAACCAAAAAAAAAAACTAAAAAAAAATCTCATTAATGTATACCCATATTTAAAACTTTTAGCCCTTCCCTAAATTCTCTCTTTCTGACTCTCATTGACAATGGGCAACCGGTGAAGTAATGGGACCCAAAGTGCACTGGAACTCGGTCTTCTCTTCAGCTATTGTGGGGCCCACATCAACCTTGGCGGCAATGGCTCCAGCTATGGCAGTGACAAGAGCAAAGGAAGAGGAGATTTACAAGATCAAGAGAGAAGCAAGTGTAGATTTGTAGAGAGAGAAGAAAGGTTTCGGTGATAATTTGCAACTTTGTGATTATAGCTTTTCTTTTATGTTCTATTTGCATTTCCTTGTTAAAAAATCTTTTCCCCTAGACAACCAAAGGTTTTGAGAGAGAGAGAGAGAGAGAGAGAGAGAGAGAGAGAGAGAGAGAGAGAGAGAGTGAGTTTAGGGAAGAGCTAAAATTTGTTAAATAAAGGTATATATGTAATTTTACATGAGATATTTTTAAGTCTAGTTAAAAGAATCGGGTTAATAGTCATTTTCTTTTGCTAAAGGGGCACATGAGTCATTTTACAAATATTATGTTACTTTACTAGAAAAATAGAAACAATAAGGGATAATTTGCACATTGCCAATAGATTATATGGAGGGAAATATTGTTCGGTTTTATAGATTAGAGGGGGGACACAGTTTGGCTGCAAACCAGTTTATAGTCATCTTGCTACAACTTATTACGTGGCAATTCATAAAACCATCCTAATGTACTTTTAATCACACAACCTATTTAATGAGTCATGTAATTTATTTAAATAATACATGAGGATGGTCTTATGAGTCATCACGTAGTGTGTTGTAGTAAGATGGCTACAAACAAACTCTTTTCTTAAGGGGTGGTTGAAACAAATCCAATATATAAAAAGGGAAAAAGTGCAATTTGCCATTTCTCAACAAAAAAAGAAGAAGTACAATTTGTCCAAAAATAAAACAGAAATTAACAATATGTTACCATTTAAGTTGTCTATAAAAATTAATTACAGTGAAAGTAAATAAATATTGTAAAATAAAGGTACCTACACCGTGTGCGGGTAGCTAGTTAAACCAAAGTACCTGTACTTATCAAAGTTAAGCTAATTATGCTTGATGGATTGAGTGCTCTGTCAAGTTAGATTGGTGCATGTAATTAGATATGATTGAATTTTGAGCTAACTATCCATTTGCCTCAAGTAAGTTTGTTTTTTTTCACTATTTTTTAAAGTATTTTTTTCCAAGATATAACAATACTTTTATATAATAATTAAGTAATCAAAATATATTCATAAAAATAACTTCATCCAAACACACATGGAAAAGTGTAGCTCATGTATATGGAAGGGAAGGAGCCATGAGTTGGCTTGGTTGAGCTATAGCCCAACCCAACTTAAAATATATATATATATATATATATATATAATCTTTTTATTTTTTATTTTTTAAATTTAGTCCAACTCAAATTAAACTATTAACCCACCCTTTAAGTTCTGTTAACACAATCCCTTTACCCAACTCAGCTCAAAATAATTTTTTGACTCCATCCCACGCTCATGTATAGTACTTTTATAGGCTGAAAACCATGAAGTTAAACAAATAGACGAGGACAAGGTCCAAGAAAGGCACTCTCATCAAGGTTTACTCACTTCTGCTATAGATTGGAAAGAGTTCAAACCTATTAAAGATAATTTCTTATTTATAAGCTATAGGGTCCATAGTCTTCATTAATAGCAAAAAGAACTGACCAAGCAGTAATACCAGCAATCATAAAAAAAACAATTTAACTTGATTTTTCAAAAGTCTTGTCTTAATTTAACTTTGAGTCATGTTAACGAGTGTTCTTAGGGTAATGGCTAAAAAAGTATTTAATATTTCTACTTTATAAGAAGTAGTAAAATTTTAATATTAAAATAATACAAAAACAATTTTTAAGTGTATTTTAATCTTTCTATTTATTATTTTAATATTAAAAGTTCGTTATTTCCCGTAAAGTGTAAGCATTTAATGTTCCTTAACCATTACCCTAAGAGCACTGATTAACAAAATCCTTTAACTTTTGTTAATATTATTACATTCCAACTACCTTCAACTCTATTCTTTGTTCCTCTCTCTTTGTTTTAAATATATCCTTATTCAGTACATCCTTAGAGTTAATGATACAACATGAATTAGGACATAATGAGACAGAAGGCAAGTTTTCACTTACTTTCTTGTAAATAAATCTTATTTGTTTGTTTAGCGTCGGTTATACTTTTAGATATTATGAGTCCAGTTAACAAGTGCCCTTAAGACATTCGTTAAGAAGATATTAATGTATTTTTATTCCACTTTTAAGGACATCAATTAAGAAGCATTTCATGTATTTTTATTTAATTTTTACGGATTATACGGCTACTTTTTCTGAAACACATTGTACACCTATTATACTTTTTTTTTTTTTTTCATAAAAATAGAGGTATTTAAGTCAATTACTCAAATCTTAAGGAATTGTCCTAAGTACATTTATTAACAGAAGGCTATATGTTTTAAAAAATTTAAATAACTTAGGACCGTTTTAAATTTTATTATTATTATAATCAATGAATCATATTTCTTGTGCATTTTGTAGTTGGTTGTTAAATGTTTGAAATAATGTCAGAGTGAATTTTGTGGATGGGATCATAACATATCATCAACTCAACATTTTAATGTGAATTGTGGAGGCCGGATTTCGATTGAGGTCTAGTCACGGCAACCGTGAGTTGTGAGGTAGAGAGAGACAAAATATGTTTATTATGAGGTTCGGTGTAGTTTTTACAAAATAAAAAAATCCAATGGGTACTTTTTTTTCTTTTTAAATCCACTTAAGGTCCGGATCATTATTTACTCACAATATTATTATTATTATTATTTGTCACACCAGTTTTTTCTATTCACCATGTTACAGTAATAACAAAAATGAAATAGTGATGAAAAGTTAGAATTAAAAATGAAACGATTAAAGGTTGAGAACTATTTTGAATTTTGTTACCAAACATGTTTTAAAAGATTAAGAACTATTTTGATACAAAAGACAAACGCTGAGACATTTGCATGTATTCCTATGTGCCCCCGTGTTGTATATGCATGTACTTTGGGTGATGTCAAAAAGTATATGTATTTGAACTTGAGACTAACGACATTCAACTCTCATAGACTTATTATAGTAGGAAGCCAGTTCCATAAGCAAGGCTTGAGTTGAGTTGAAGCTGATATATATTTGTGTTTCATTTGGCTGCTGGACCCTACTCCCAGCCTGTCTGAACACACCCCTCATTTGCTATTGGCCCTCACACTTCACACGCCAGCCATATCAATTACATGCTTGCCACGCTGTCACCACAACCGACACTCCTCCCCACCCATTTCCCAGTTTAACACACCATTTACACTTTGGGACACTATGAGTTATGACTTAACACACCAACAGTGTTCAGTTCCCAAACTAAACATACAGTCGAAACAGTAAAAAACTTAACTAAAGCACACCAAACGAAAAGAAAAGAAAAAACACAGAAACACAACCACATAAACTATATCACACACAACTCACCTAATATCTCTCTCTCTCTCAATCCACCGCACTTTTCGGTCGCCATGGGTTTTCACATCTATGGTGTCTCAAAGCTCGCCTTCATGTCTTACCTTTTCCTCTTCTCCGGAATATGCAGTGCATTGCCGGAAAATTCCACCACGAGGTCGTCCTCCCCGACCAACTCCGGCCAGATAAACTCGAACTCGGTCCTGGTGGCTCTTCTGGACTCGCATTACACAGAACTCGCCGAGTTGGTAGAGAAAGCTTTGCTGTTACAGACTCTTGAAGAAACTGTCGGCAAACACAACATCACTATCTTCGCTCCCAAAAACGAGGCTCTGGAACGCGATCTCGACCCGGAGTTCAAACGCTTCTTGCTCGAGCCTGGTAATCTCAAGTCCCTACAGAACCTCTTGATGTTCCACATTATCCCAACTCGGATCGGATCGGACGGTTGGCCCACTCACCCCGAGTTGACTCACCACCACCGCACTCTCTCCAAAGAAAATCTCCGCTTTACACGTCACGAAGAAACGGGGGACAGAATCGTTGACCGCGCGAGGGTTATCCACCCGGATTCGTTAACCCGACCCGACGGAGTCATCCACGGGATCGAACGCCTCCTCATTCCCCAGTCCGTACAAGACGACTTCAACAAACGCCGTAGCCTCCGTTCCATCTCCGCCGTTAAACCAGAAGGAGCTCCCGAAGTTGACCCCAGAACGCACCGTTTGAAGAAACCGGCACCACCGACAAAACCCGGTTCTCCACCGGCTCTCCCGATCTACGACGCTTTAGCACCGGGACCGTCTCTAGCTCCAGCACCGGCACCTGGTCCTGGAGGTCCCCACCACCACTTCAACGGAGAAGCACAAGTAAAGGACTTCATCCATACCCTCCTTCACTACGGTGGGTACAACGAGATGGCCGATATATTAGTAAACTTGACTTCATTAGCCACCGAAATGGGTCGGTTGGTTTCCGAAGGGTACGTGCTGACTGTATTGGCTCCGAACGACGAGGCCATGGCTAAGCTCACGACGGAGCAGCTTAGCGAGCCCGGTGCGCCGGAGCAAATCATGTATTACCATCTAATACCGGAGTACCAGACGGAGGAGAGTATGTACAATGCAGTGAGGAGGTTCGGGAAAATTCGGTACGATACGCTCCGTTTGCCGCATAAGGTGGTGGCCCAGGAAGCCGATGGGTCGGTTAAGTTCGGACAGGGCGACGGGTCCGCTTACTTGTTCGACCCGGATATCTATACGGATGGACGAATCTCGGTGCAGGGAATCGATGGGGTTTTGTTCCCACCGGAGGAGGTGGAGACCAAGAAGACAGCTCAGCCCACCAAGGTTGTGTCCAAGCCCAGGAGAGGTATGTCATTGTTTTATTTATTACTTAAGAATTAAGATAGTGAATTAATTGCTTTTTGTGAATTTTGTTTTAATGCTTAATGAGAGTCCATGATGTGTTTCATTTATGACTTAAGAATTAAGATAGTGATTTAATTGCTGTTTGTGAATTTTGTTTTAATGCGAAATGAGAGTCCATTATGCGTTTGCTTATTGTTAATTTTGGAATTCCCGGCCGAATCTGGAATTGCACGGTGGATTGGAGGTTACTGTAAAATTGTGTACAATTAAACGAACAAAATATCGTAATATTCCACATTTGCGTAATGTTGATGTAATGTTTGCCACATTAGTACCAAATAGTATAAAAATGAAACTTTTTTTTAATGGGGTAGGTGTAGTGAAGTAAAAGTGACTCGTTGTGATTGGGTCATTGTGGAGTAAAGGAAGGGATGGAAAAAATTGCATTTCAGTGTGTTTAATGTGATGTTTGCTTGTTAAGAAAGGGAAAGGAAGTGTCTTCAACTGGGAGTTTGGAATCTGAGTGGGTAGCATATGAAAGATCAAGGGTCTTGGTCCTGACCCTGATGTGAATAGACTTAGACACGGTATTAGTTATTGAATGTGGAATTTTGTATGTCACTATGGAATGGGATTGTTTTACTTTCCAATAACGTGTTTTTAGGTCTACTACTACTAAGCAGACTTTACATTTGAACCTTGCCAAAACTGAACCTTTGTTAGGATCACTTTCCATTAGTTCATTCCTGATAGTATGTCATTTTAATGTTTTCTTTTATTAGATTGAAATTAAAAAAATTTGGAAACATTGGACTAAACAATTAAGCCATTAATTTTTTTTTTTTTTTTATTAGGGCCGCCTTATTATGGCTGTAAATTTCAAAAATTGGATACCCAAGCAACTTGGATATCAAAAAAGACTCATTCATGATTTATTCACATTTGATAATGAAATTCTATATGTATCTCATTCCTTGTGAGTGTTCTTTAGTATGATATCTGTTTGATAATATAAAAAATCTTTCAAAGGTATTGAAAATTCAAAATCACTATTCGATATATTGTAAAAATACTTTTAGTGCCCATAATGGGATTTAATTATTACTTTACGCACCATTTAGTTTTCTGAACTACAAATCAACTGGAACATTTGACTCTGTCAAAAAGACCCAAAACAAGAAAATAAAAGAAAAAGACATTTGTGATGGGCTAATAAAGAGTGAAGAAAGTGGGCAGACTAAGGAAAAATTAATTTGGTGGTGGTATTAGAATTTTATAATTGTATAGTAGGGCAGGACCTTTAAATTAGAAAGCAGCACAAAATCCAGCTTATCATGATAATGACATTTTGTCTTTGATATCTTTCCTGATTCCTTTTTATTTTTCTCCAACGCCTATTGTATTGAATGACCTTGTGTGCTTGTGGATTGACCCAGAAAATTAAGATGTATACCTTCTCTTTTAGCCAACATCTGAGCCTTTTGTAGTTTCTAATTTATTCTAATACTCCTGGTTGTATAATTTTTGCTATTTCCTTAATTTTTTTTAATATAGAAAATTGAAAAAGTATACACTATCACCTTCTCCCTAACTTTGAGAAATTGAGCAATCAACCTTCTAATTTCACTTATGCATGATTTTGAGATAGATAGGTACCAAAAATACTGAGTCTACGACATGTCTTTAAGACTTAACCTTTGGCCAATATGACAAAAGTTGGTGCCACTAAATGTTTAAATATGAAAGACAACCCCCCGAAGCAAAGAGAAAACCATGATTGATGATGCTAACCTCATTATACCTAAAAGCATGCTGTCTATCTCAAGAAAGTATCAACTTTTCCTTTTTCTTTTAAATTGATCTTGAAGAAGCTGAAATGACATAAAGAAATCAGTTGTTTAACTTTGGTTGTTTTGTTGAATTTTATTATTAATGTACGGGTAGTTGGGTAGGCATCAACATCTTTCCCATTAATTTCTGCTGAAATAAAAATTGATGAATATGGCAGGAAAATTGCTGGAGGTAGCGTGCCGGATGCTTGGAGCCTTTGGACAGGATTCTCAATTTACCACTTGCCAATGAAAAATCCCCCACTATCCTTCCGACATCACTGAAAAAAGAGACTAAGGTTCTAACTTCTCTTGCATTCCCTTTATATTCGAGCCATGTTACTAAAAGGATTTTTGGATATTATTAGCTATTGATTCAATAGTGTATCATCCTGGCCTTGTGCATTCTGTTTTCTTTCATTGATCATTTTTGGTGTTAATTTCTAATTGAATTATGTAGTTTGTGAGTATTAATCATCTAGAATGCTGTTGTCAGAGTCACTTTACTTGTGCTTCAACATTGATCACAAAGCCAGCCAAAAAAAGAAAAGTTAAAACAAAAATAAAATAAAATCTGGTTGCCCTGGACCTAACATAGGAAAAGAATATATTGTCTTTGTGTGGGTTTGTTGGGTTCTGCATCGAATAGTTAAACTGTTGGTTCTTTATTCCCTATTTGTACCATGTCATTGTATATTTTACTCTCTCTCTCTCTCTATATATATATATCCTTTTTATATTGTTGGGCCATAAAATGGTAGTTGGCTAGTAACAACCTCTCAATTAAATGACTGATTACCATAAATTTTGTTGAAAGCCATTGATTTACAAATTTATTATTAATTTATTATATAGAACTTCAATTAATATGAATTAAACAAAAAATGAATGTTATTGATGCAGATGCAACAAGATTCATACAGAAATGCAAAGGATGTAGAAGTCATGGAATGGGAAGGCAGATCACCTGAGTTGGGGAGTAAGGGTGACCTCAGTTGTGGTTTTCCTTTGTATTTTTTTTTTCCTTTCTATTTTGTGGGTTTGGGTTCTTGAAGAGATAAAAGGGTTACTCTAGTTTGATATATACTATTTAGTACATAAATGTATTTTGTTTTTATTCTAAAATTTGTTAGGAGGCCTGGGTTAATGCCGTGTGTAACGGAGATGGATGGGGGCGGAGTATGCGGCACGTTGTTCTGCCTGTGGAATAAAACATTTAAACAGAAAAAAATTGTGAAATACAATAAAAAATTATTCTTTCTGTAATAATGGTATCCATGGAAGAACCCTCTTTGCTTTCCTCTTTGGTATCAAGTTGCTTTCTCGCACATGATATGGTAAGTTAGTAACTTCTAGAGGCATTATTCCATGAGACAAGACAAGCGCATTATTATTGTATTGGAAAGTAGGTAAGCACTTGAGTTGGCAAAAACTGGCATTGTGATTTGTGAGCCGGCCTAACCTTTTTGGTTGCATGAACCTAAAGTCTTTGCTAGAGATGCTTTCGGTTTAGTTACCATATTAAAATTTTAACTACTTCCTTATTAGTATAAAAAATTTAAACGTGCGATCGATTCTCTGATCTTCGAAATATATGTGTGTCTGAGTTTAGATTAGAATTTTATCATATATATATATATATATATATATATATATATATATATATATCTATACTATAATGTAAAATCGAAACTTTTTGACTTTTGGTTGACCTCATTATGTTGCGTCACATAAGCTTTTGAAATCTCACAATTTTACACCTCATTGTTTTAATATATATTTTCTAATTGAATTTAAATTTTATTCTATTATTAAACTTCAAGATGGCTTCTTCGTCACCACCTTGTGTTTGAGGGGTGATGTTAGTATATATTATAAACTTTTTATAGGCTTACTGGGCTTTTAGGCCCAATATATTTGTACTACACATATTTGTACCGCACACACCACTCTGCCTATATAAAGGCAGTTCCGTGTATTAGTTTATTCACTGAATATATCATACAGATCTATTTTGCTCACTTTCAGTCTCTCTTTTTTTATTCTCAACATGTTTTTTTATTTTTTATTTTATCTTTAACATATATTCACAATATCTCCTCACTCTCTTGCTCAAACGTTTCTCCTCGCATCTAGAACAACAAAAGCCAAAAAACATAAAAGAAGAAGAAAGACAGTAGACGGTTGATATGGAGGACAACTGTTGCGGTGGAGCAAGCATGACGACCATTAGTCTCTCTGATAAAGACAAAAGTTGACTCTATTCTGCCGTTCTCTCTTTTTCAATCACTTGGGTTTCACTGGTTTAGTGGTTAGAGATTACTTGAGGAGAAAACGTTTCGAATTTTGACAAATAAGGGAGAATTAAATAATTGAAAAAAGAATAAAAACTATTATTTTAATAGAATAGAGAAATGATAGAGAGGTTGTTGGAGAATGTAAAATGTATTGGAAATGTTTTTTTTTTTTTTTTTTCTTCAAATGTGAGTAGAGATTTAAAGTCTCATGGAGATGCTCTGATACATGCTAGCATTATTTACATGCAATGCAATGAATTTAAGATAACATTTCCTAATGTTTCCAACAGAAATGTCTTCGAATCCTTTTCAAAATTTATTTACTATTGCACAGGTTATACAAATAGTATGTAAGCTAAAATCCAAGGGATAATACACTGCAACGAACTGTACTGGGCCTCTTCATTTTTTCTGCTCTCAGTCACATAGTCCTTTGTGCATATTGACCAATCTCAAATCGCATAAGCTTACAGTTGAGCTTTTTTTCCCGTTTTGTTATGTGAGATGGGAAACTTTGTTAACACTTTATGCCTTTTTTAGGTTATTTTTCATTGACTGGAGAAAAATGATCTTATTGACAAAGTTCTTCAATTATATCTAACATTGGAAAATGAGAAATATTTTACAGAAAATGTTCCTACACTGAAACATACGGAACATAGTATAAGGTGGACTGAGTTTCCCAAATATCAATTATTACGCAGCCAAGTCTTTACTTATTTCATCCACTTAACATCTTTCAGGGCACTGATTTACTAATGTGCTCACCATTTTCGTTCAACAAAAATTCATTACAATTAAGTAGAACAGCATCATAAAAGTTTGAACTTTTTAAACAGAAATAGATGTAGCAGAAAAGGCTGCAAAAGAAGTTTTGTTTCTGAAAGAAAAAAGATGAAATGCCTCACTTCAAGAGAATCTTACATAAAGAAAAGCTATTTCGATCAACCATTTCATTTGTAACACAGGTGAACTTGATTCTTATTGAAAAGATGGAAACAAAGTTGCATTGCAGTCTCCATGGAATGTTCAGTTAAGACTGTCCCTCACTCTTCTTTTCCCACCACTCCATAAACTTAACCTGAGCAGCCATGGTGTCCAACCTGTAAAGTTGCAGCCAGTGGTTTGCAATTTCATGTCCAAATGTCCAACCAAACACACCTCCTGCTAGAAAGGACAGCCCAGCACCTGTAATATATAAGACAGGTAAGAACCTTAACACACACAAATCCCCATAACAGAACTTTTTCAATGAACGATTTGTCCCATTCTTACCATATTATCAAGAACCAACCCTTGATTAATAAATGAGTTATGCGTCAACACTTTGATGAGTACAAATCAATATATAATGAGCAATATTAGGGACACAACTTTTCTTACAATTTGTTAAGGTGACAAATTGTGATTAAAGTGATATGACTTTTACATGGACTTATCACTAACACCACTTTATTATACATTAACCATAACATACCACCTCAACAATTGTGAAAAAACTTTATTATACATTAATCATAACATACCACCTCAACAATTGTGAAAAATGTAGTGAAAATTTGTGTAAGTAGATGAGCAAATTTTCATAACCAATAAATGAAACATAGCAAAAAACCCATTTTGACCTTGTACAATTCAAACACCGAAGAGAGGGGAAAGGGGGGTTGGCCTGTCAAATTGGTGCCACACACGAGTGCTCCCTCCTCAATGCTTCCAATGAATAAAAATAACATACCAAATAAGACATGTATGAATGGCTTGAAAAGAAAAGAAAATAAAAAATCTCACCCACTCACACCCTTATTTTGCAGAAAGTCTCAAGCTTATCTCAATATAATACATTTCATTTCTGAGTGATATCAATTGTCATCCATAGATATATTATCATATTCTTCAGCTAAATTTATTTGCTTCACACAAGCATTTTCAAAAAGTGCAACCTTTTTGTGGGATTTTATGACCCCTCAACAAAGTTAGGATTTGGAGAAACATGACCATGAAAAAGCAGTAAAAAATATGCTAATAGAGAGAGGTGGTTTAGTGTTCCATAAGTAAATTAATCTTTTCCAGAGCCTCAAAGCATTAAACAACAAAAATCTGTAAGTTATCACTGCAATCAGTCTTGCATAACTCAAAGTTAGAAACAACTTCATCCCTATGCAGTAGAAAAAGGTAAAACAGCTATTAAAAAAAAGAGGCAGACTTACCATGTAAGCTCCTTGAATATTTCCAGGCAACACCTGCAGTAGATACTGCTCCAATAACAGTTCCTGTAAGACCAAAGTTCACTGCTTCCCTGGCAGTTTTCAGCTGAAAGAAGGAAAAGTGAATTAAAAAGTTTCACAGAAACATACTTTACAGTACAAACACAATGGAACCATCAGAACAGAACAAACCACGTATTAGCAGATATCTACCTTCTAGAGATTAACAACCAATCACCCAATGAACATACTATGATGTCAATCCAAATTCAGAGTCACTACCCAAGTTTAGGAAAAACGAAAAAAGAAGGGTAAATTTCATCGACAACCCCAATGTTTGGCAAAACTAGACTCGCTACACCCTATTTTCAACGAATGACACTTCACCTCAAAATTCCCTAAATAATTGACACTCTACTCCAAAAATGTGTTAATTATTTTGGAGTGGAATGTCAATTATTCTGGAGCGGAGTGTCAATTATTTTGATCATTTCGGGGAGACGGAGTGCTTTTCTTAAAAATCGGGTGTGCTAAGTGTAATTTCACTATAAACTTGAGGGTGTCAGTGCAATTTACCCAAAAAAGAATGTCACTAGCTAAGTTAGGAGTAAAATAACTACAACAACAAAGCCTTAATCCCAAAATTTTTGGGATTGGCTATTGATCCTCAAGAGACTAATCAGGGTTGGCCACATGAATTCTTCTCCACCATTCTACCCTATCCAAAATCATACTCTTTATCATTTCCTTAATATAATGTCCCTGTTTTACTACTACCAATGTTTTGTTATTTCTTCTTCTACCTCTTTTTGTTCTCTCAACTGGAACATACAATTCCATCATATCAAGGAAGGATAGGAAAGGCTGAAGGGTCCCTTTATATGCTATGTTGTCACTTCATTCGTATATCTACAATTGCTTTATCACCGGTTGCCAAATAACCAAAATATATTGACAAAAGATTGCCTCTATAAGGTACACACCTCTAATCCTCCCTATTTAACAATGGATAGAGTTTACCTCCGACCTGGTTTGGAGGAATCCTCCTCCAATCCACTACTGTGGAGAATAAATAGATCATCCACATGTGTATTTTAAAAAGTCACATGACTCATTAAAAATGTCATGTGACTAAAAGTATAAGTGGATAGTCTATTTACTTGTCACGTAGTGGGTTGGAGGAGGATTCCTCCAAACCGGGTTAGAGGTAAACTATTTCCTTTAACAATTCTAAGGTCACCTGATATTTTGAGTGTCACAAGCAATGGCACAGCTAGGATTTTATGGCATAATGTTTAATCTAACTTCATACCAAATATTAACAAAATCATAATAATAATAATTATTATTGTTATTATTCTCATATAACATTTAATTCTTAGTAAAACAAAAAAGAGGAAATTACATTTTGAGTTCGTATTCCAAACTGTGTTTTAAAAAGTTGCACCTTATCCAACTGAAAACTAATTGTATTTGCATTTGGTTTATGAGTTTAATGCATGCATACTGCAATAATGAAGTTTTATTTTATGTGCTTTCTTTTTGAAGCACATGATTTATACACATAAATTTTACCAGTTTGGGCATATAAACATATGAAGGATGTGACGTAAAATGGGTAAAGAGTAACTTCTAAAATCACTGGTTGACAGATCAAAGCTCACCTAAATTGCTAAACCATAGGCAGCTACAGCACTACAGTGTGACTAAATTAAATTTTTATTTACGTTTTGTGCTAATGTATTGTTTATTCAAAAAGAGTAAGAAAATAAAATATGCATTAAGCAATCATTCAATTCGTGCTTTATGCTCATCATGTAGCTCTTTTTCAATAATTTTTTCTCTTTCTTATAAAAAAAGAAGAAATTATTCAATGACTAAAAAACGTAGTGATAGAAGAAACAAATGCAATAATTTATAAAATTTATTAGAACTGAAAAGATCCCAAAACTTTTATTTTATTTTATATCAAATAGTATATTCCTAAATTGCTCTCTCTCTCTCTCTGAAACCATCATTTCCTTTATTTTTCCTCTCCCCCCCCCAAAAAAAAACTTTAAAACTTATCATCTTTTTTTTTTTAATAAGTAAATAAAAGTTCATTAAAATAGCGGAACAAAGGGCCCAACCCTATTTCATGCGAAGTATACACGGGAAGAGCCAGTAAAGGGGAAAAAAAAAATAACATCTGCAATTCAATAGATCTAAGAACTCCAGCAATATCTGTAAAAAAGGAGGAACTGGCAGCCAACTCCCAATCATATGATGTCCATAAAAATAAAAAAAGTATTTCTGCTTCACAACTTAAACCATAGAAGCTTTACAAGCACTTATTCGAATTTAAGGACTCTCAATAAGATAAATAAAATTGTAAAAACTAACGAATTGTTAAAAAGAAACGTACAAAGGAAGCTTACAATTTTGGCAAGTGAAGGTATCATGTCACAAATATATTCTCTCAGTTTTTTTTTTTTTTTTGATAATTATAAAGTACCCACACTTGTAATTTTTTTTTTTTGAACCACATTAAAGGTCTTAGCAGTTGTGAGGGGAAAATTGTTCTCTTCCTTGGATTATCATTTCCTCTCCTTCCAATTTTAATTTTTAAAACATTCAAACAAAGGGGAAGAGGGTTATCTATTCCCCTCCTCCCTACTTAATGTTTAAAACAATCCAAACAAGGGGAATAGATAACCATTCCCCTCCCCTCTCTTTCCCCTCAAATCCTCTACTCTCCTCTGCCTCCAAACTACCAAACACACTGTCAATTATCCTAGTGCCTAGCACAAAATGAGTTGTGTACTTAAATAAGTAATTCACATGCTTTGGAAATACACAGAAAATCACACTTGCTGACCAAGAATAATCACATATCTATGATTGCTCACAGCACCAGGATCACACCAATCTGCAGTATCTATCTTCCACACTTCTTATTTCACTCCTCTACTTGTCTTCTTATCTATGACCTTACGTAATTCTCCCAATCACAATCTAAAGAGATCTGAGAGCCCTGAGCTCAGAGATATAACACAACAAATATATGGCTTTTTTTTTTTTGGCCTACTTAGATAGCCTTATAGATATTAGACTCCTTTGCTTTTGAAAACACAATTGATTCATTTCAGGTCCAATGTAATATCCATTGAGTCACTCACCTTTCCCTGAGCCATCCATGCAGCCCAGAGATATACTAAATAGTAAATACCAGTACTCAAACCCGACTTAAGAACTAATTAGAAACAAGTGAAGATAGCGTGAGTCAAAACTCAAAAGCCATTTCGAAACGAGGAGGCACACCACAACCAGACCTACCACTGATTGACAACAAATTACACCAAAGTCGTTTAGAAATGCGAAATCCCCTATTTATAATATAAGTCACCAACTAAGGAGAAAGAAGTAAAAAATCTGCAACAAAATACCCAATAAAGATCAGCACAAATACCAAAACGTATCTATCACAATCACTAACAGAAAAATGAAATGGTAGAAGCCGAAAATAAGACCGACCCAGAAGTATATTCTCAAATCAAAGCCAACATCTACTAGAGATTAAAATAAAATAAAAAAACCTCAAACCCATTAAGAAGCAAATACCCAGATGAGCATAGGCTAAAAAAATTAAAATTAAAAATTAAAAATTAAAAAAAGAAAGAGAAGGCGAAATGATATAAACCCAAATGATCCAATCAAGAGAGAGAGAGAGAGTTTTACAGTGGGGCCGTGAACAGGGTCAGAAGCAATGAAGTGGTCAACGTCGGAGTCGGACCAGGAAGGGAGAGGCTTATCACGATTGACGAACCTGGAATAGTTTTCCAAGAACGAAAACCTTTCCGTCCAGAACTCCTTGTACCCTTCCCAGTGCTTCCTAAAGAACGATTCTGAAGCAGGTGAAGATGAAGATGAAGATGAAGAGTCCCCCATTTTTCTTCTATCAATCTCAGCTTTTGCTCTCTCTCTCTCTCTCTCTCTCTCTCGCTCTCTTTATACTCTAGACGATGTCTCTTTTCTTTTTCTCTGATGACGATGGTGAGGCTTCGCTCGGATGAGGATCCTCTCCTGTGAGGTTCTGTGTTGCGCTGTCCCAGGCCCAATCAACTCATACCACGTTGCCATCTTTATTATTCATTTTCAAGGAGAATTTTATTGAATACCTTTTTATATATATATATATATATATATATATATATATATATCATATATCAATTACTCTCTTTAGTTTATTGTACTATTTAATAATTTTCAGGTTTTTTTTTGGGGATAAAATTCAAACTGTCACAACTTATAAAAATATATATAACAAAAGGTCAATTAAACGTTATATTTCCGTATAAAAAAGAAATCAATTAAATATAATATTTCACTTGAAAACTATTTGTATTAGTTGTTTATTATTTTTTAAAATTTTCCCACAAAGATATAAAGCCCAAATGAAAATAGAATTTATGATATATATTAAATAAGGTGGTATCTTTTTTCATTTTCTTTATTTTATAATTGAGGGCAGGGATGTTCTTGGTTGGAAAAACCAGAGGTGGTGTTATTTGAACTACAATGTTATTGACAAATAAAATAAGGTAATATCTTAGATTAAGAGTTATAACGTGATACTCCACAACAATAAAAATAAATTAAGCAAAACAAAAATATGACATAATTTTATAAAATCATGTGAAAGACTATTATTTGTGTTAAAAATTAATTTACATTGATGCAAACAATTGTGTCTGGCTTCATCAAGGCACTCATGCGATAGCGTGTTAGTTACGAATACAAATCTTATTTCCTATTTTTTATATTCCACTTTATAATCCATCAATCACAACTTGCCAAATTATTTATTTATTTTTTTCTCATAAAATAACTAAGATATAAAATGGAAAAAAAATAAAATACAATATAAAACGTGATATATTATAATTGGTGGAAGTGGAACATAAAGTAAAATAAGAAATATGATATTTATTCACTAGTTAGCTAGCACACAACTTCAACCCATAAAATTGCTATTTGATATGTAGAGCCAAATTGAACCAACCAACTAGTTCAGAGAAATCTCGAGACTGCTTTATTACTCTCCACCAATCTAAAAAGACAACATGGGCCAGCATACATAATTTATAAGGATGAACACTACTGTCAATAACATTGGTTCCTGCCATAAGGTAAGCCATTCAGCTTGAAATTTAAGCAAGAGGACAAGAAAAGTTCTCGTGACGTACTTCAAGAAAACAAATGTTTTGGATTGATCTTCGAATTCCATCTCCCGTGTCACTCAAAAAATCTGTTTAGAGGAAAGGCCTGTTCTCGAAAATAACCACTTAGGGTGCATACTCAGCATATAGTGTTTTTCACTTTTTTCTAAATGATAAAACATGGCATTGCATCCTGCTGAATCAAATAAACATTCCTCCATGAAAATTACCAACAAATCCCGGCAAAGGGCAAGGATGGGGAAGGAATAGAACAATGCAATATAAGGATTAAGGACAACAAATCCCATAATGATATCAAAAAGATATAATCCATGTGTTTACATCAATCATACCAAAAGGCTCCCTCCAAAGATAGAAAAACTAACTAGCAAGGAACACCCTCCTACAACTCTCACATCAACCTGCAAAAACAGTGTGTACAAGAGGGAACCCTACTTTTTCTTTTTTTACCTCCAAATTACTTAGCAGCCAAAAAGGGAGGAAAACCTAGTTACCATGATTATGAACATTGCCAAAATTTTACCAAAGCCTCAACTTTCATCATTTCTCATCTTTTTCTCTTGGTACTAGTCCCTGAACCTCGCCCACCTTTCTTCTCTGAAGGTCCAGAGCCACCTTTTCCTCTTCCTCTGCCAGCTGGTGTCTTCTTAGCACTTGAATTTCCTGTGCCCTTCAGATCCAACTCCACTTGCATTCCTATAATATATAAGGAACAGTAAAAGAACTCATCAATCAGAACACCAATCACCCAAATGACTCATAATAAAATTGAGTATTTAGGTTAACACTCCAAACAGTACCGTACTATCACCAACCTTTTGAATTCAAACTCTGAAGTTCCATCTGTAGCTTCTCACCATTGGCAGAGCCTTCTAATTTAATCACAAGAAAAGGTAAAAACAAATTACTTAACCAACACACCATGCTTAGAAAAGCAATAAACATATTAGGAACCCAGAAGAATTCAATCTACATAAATATATAGATGATACAAATAATCTATGGTATGTTTTCTTACATGTCGAGAAAACAGCTTCCTAAAACACTTTGCAGTTTTCGACAGGAATTTTGTTAACATGCCATTAACTTTTTTGCCTTGAAAAGAAATCATAAAACGAAAACCGAAAGCATCAATTAGATGATCCAAAAAGACAGGCGAGAGCTTAAGGAAAGTTTGTGGCTTACTAAATACATAGATGAAACAAACAATCTAAGACATGTTTGCATTCTCAATCATATTTTATGTCCTGTATACAGTTTTTTGAGACTCCCAAGACAAAAGAGCTTGATGCAGGACAACAATTGAGGAAATAGAGATAGGGAAAAGGAAGAGAACAAACAGAACAAACCCTAGGAATCACCACCTAGAATCTGCTTACAAAACCCTTGACATCACCACCTAAAGGGTGTCTAGTATCACCACCAAACAAAGAATAGAGACATATCTCTAATCAGAAGCTTTTATTCATATTATTCAATGGTTGCCTTACATTTTTGCTGGAACCTCTTTTTAATAGGCCTCTAGGTTACATCAATAAGAAAATCTCTAATCAACCATAATTACATTTAACCACAATAAAAGCTAAATTCAAAATTCAAAAATTCAAAATAGAAATCCAAACAATATGCAATAAATTAGGCCGCATCATACTCATCTGGTTGGAAAAACTAGACCACGAGTTTTAAAGTGTGGAAGGATGAGAATTTGGGCACCAGATGCTTGCTTGAAGGTGGGAACCACTTTTAGGAACATTGTTAACAAAAGAGCAAAAGAGCCTTAAGGACCGTCATATCTGTAAAGATGTCCGAAATTACAAAATCAATATTGGGATGTAGTGTAACAAATAAAACCATCTTTTCTTTAACTGTAGAAGACACCATTGTACCAATCTTGTCAACTTCATCAAGTTGTGTATCTTCAAACACTTCTTGCTTAGGCTCTACAATAAGCTCTTCTTCTTGCACTTGTAAGTCCTGAACCTCGATTGTAGCACTAAGGATTGGTGGCTCAACACTATTGTCTCTTGTGTGTGACACTTTATAGTTATTGGTCTCCTTTTGAGACGCCTTAATTTCATCTTGGATAATTTTTCTCAAGTTTTCTATGTGTTCAAGCGAGACCACCATGCTGGACTAAGTGTAGGACTAGAAACTGAATGAACACTCACTTTATTCTCTTCAAATTGCACAATTGGTTGGCTATTCCGATGCCTCAAATTGTCTTTTCGATCTTGAGAATGACCACAAGAAGATTGGGGTAGATATTTTGCTCGAAAGTATTGTGGTAAATGTTCATCTTGAAGCTTTGCTTTCATGTCTTCCCATTCAGTAATGGCCGGTTCTTGCCTAACAAAGTGCATATATTTGAGATTTTCCCAAAAATCTAGGGCTCTCCCTATTAACTTCCTTTTTGCAAACCTAACTCTAGTGGCATATGAGAAACTTCTTCCATCAAAGAATTGCTCGATCTCATTTAGCCACTTGACAAAAAATCCATGGGCTTTCATCTCTACGACCATCAAAATCCGGTACCTCAAAAAGTACCATAGTTCACTACAACAAGAAGCTTCAACATAATTTTAACGAGAACTTGGTCTGTTCAAGACTGAACATTGTATAGGCCTGGCTAGATATATGGAAACTGCACCACTGAATGGTTTAATTAGTGGGTGGGTTCGGGGGCTGATTTGATTTTTTCATATATATATTTGCTGGACTGAGGTAAGATTGGGCTAGTTTGGCCCCCCCTTTTTTTTGGGTCGGTTGAAAAGTTGGATCCAGTAAAGCAAATGTTTGTTTGAGAAATACTGATCCGATAGTAATTGGAGAGGGGTTGTTTGGCCCCCCCTCTCCAACTCTGATGAATTCTGGCAGTAACTACTGATCCAACAGTAATTGGAGCAAGGTTGGTCAGTTATTATAGTCAGCTTTTTTCTGATGACAAGGTGAGACGTCCATTACTCGATGGTCTAGATTTCTCTTCTATCGAGGACGCGGACAGTACTGTTCTGGAGGCACCATTTACTGAGGAGGAAGTTTCTGGGGTGGTAAAAGGTATGGCCAGTGACAAGGCCCTGAGCCCTGATAGGTTTTCGATGGCCTTCTTCCAATGTTGCTAGGACATTGTCAAGAAAGAAGTAATGGAGGTGTTTCATCATTTTCATACATACGGATCATTTGCTACAAGTATCAATGCCACCTTTCTTGCCTTGATTCCTAAAAAGCCGGGTGCTTCGGAATGTAAAGACTTCTGACCTATCAGTCTTAACACAGGGATTTATAAGATTATTGCTAAAGTCCTGGCTAACAGATTGAAGACAGCTATGGAAAAGATAGTGTCGGTTACCCAAAATGCATTTGTGGGTGGCAGGCAAATTCTAGATTCTGTCTTAATTACAAATGAAAGCCTTGATAATTGCTTGAAGTTAGTAACTCCGGGAGTTTTGTGCAAATTAGACCTTGAAAAGGCCAATGATCATGTCAACTGGAACTTCCTCTTGTATCTGCTGAGAAGGTGTGGTTTCAGTGACAAATGGTGTAGTTGGATCTTCTTCTGCATCTCCACTGCTCGTTTTTCCATTTTGGTCAATGGTTGTTCAAGTGGTTTCTTTCCTAGCACCAGAGGTTTGCGGCAAGGTGACCCTTCATCCCCACTTTTATTCCTTATAGTTATGGAGGCTTTGAGCTGTATGATGAAAAGGGTTGTGGATGGAGGGGTTTATTACTGGTTTTTCAGTGGGTCACCAAGATGCTAGTGCCTTGGTCATTTCACATTTATTGTTCGCAGATGATACCTTAATCTTATGTGGGGCAAATTCGGATCAATTATGGCATCTTCGTAGGGTTTTTACCTAGTTTCAGGCTATTTCGGGTTTGAAGATCAACTTGGGTAAATTAGAACTAGTCCCGGTGGGTGACGTATCCAATGTTCATGAGTTAACTAGTATATTGGGGTGTAGAGTTTCAGCTCTTCCACTTACCTATTTGGGACTCCCTCTTGGTGCGTCTTTTAAAAATAAATCTATTTGGAATCCTGTGGTGGAAAAGATAGAGAAACGCTTGGCGGGATGGAAACATTTCTATCTATCAAAAGGGGGCAGACTCACCTTGATTAAAAGCACTTTATTGAATCTCCCTACTTATTATCTATCTCTTTTCCCCGTTCCAAAGAGTGTAGCTAGGCGCATTGAGAAGCTTCAGAGAGACTTTTTATGGGGTGGATTAGACGAGGAGCCAAAATTTCATTTGGTTCATTGGAAGAAGGTTTGTGAACCGCTTTATGGGTGGGGGCCTAGGAATCCGAAATCTGATCATGTTCAACAAAGCTCTTCTCGGGAAGTGGCTTTGGAGGTATGCTATAGAATATGAGTCTTTATGGCGTAGGGTGATAGATTCTAAATACGGCAGTATGTGGGGAGGTTGGTGCTCTTACATTGTCACTCAAGCGTATGGAGTTATATTTGGAAATTCATAAGAGCTGGTTGGAACACTTTTTCCAATTACATCTCTTATATGGTGGGTGACAGATCTTGTATTAAATTTTGGCACGCTCCCTGGTGTGGGGACCAACCTTTGAAGCTCAGTTTTCCTAAGTTGTATAGTTTAGCCAAATATCTAGAAGCAACTGTGGCAGAATATATGCGGTTTCAAGGTTCGTCTATACATTGGGATTTTGTGTTTATCAGGGCTATCAAAGACTGGGAATTAGAAGCTGTGGTTTCTAAACTGGACCTTCTATACTCTTGCTCTATTACATGGGGTGGACTGGATTCTCTGCATTGGAAGTTATCTCGCAGCAGAAAATTTGAGGTTAATCTTTCTACAAAGAGTTAACTCAGGTGGATCATTTCCCCTTTCCATGGAAAAGCATTTAGAAGGTCAAAGTTCCGACCAGAGTTGCTTTTTTCACTTGGACAGCGGCACTGGGTAAAATTCTCACCATTGATAATCTTAGAAAAAGGAAGGTTCTCATCTTGGATTGGTGCTGCATGTGCAAATCAGGTGGGGAGTCAGTTAATCATCTTCTATTGCCTTGTCCTATTACCCGGGATCTTTGGGATATGGTTTTCACATTATTTGGGGTCTGTTGGGTTATGCCTAAGGGGGTAGAGGATTCATTAGCTTGCTGGGCAGGCAGATTTGGTAAAGGTGAGGCAGCATCTCTTTGGAAGATTATCCCCCATTGTCTCATGTGGATTATTTGGTGTGAGAGGAATGCTTGCACATTTACTGGGGTGGAAGCTACTGTCCCAGCTCTGAAGTTCTCATTCTTTCAAACTCTTTTTGAGTGGTCAACAACTTTCAGCATAGTTCATTCCGACACTATGTCTGACATGCTCGATCTTTGCTCTTTTCATACTTAATTTTTTCTCTGTAACATGTACACTTCCAGTGTACCTTTTTTATTTCTCTTTTCATCAATGAAATTATTACTTATCAAAAAACAAAAAGTTATCACTTTGAAAGTTTTAGAGTATAGTGTTCATTTGAACAAGGAGAAAACCTTAATATAACCAACCTGAACTCTTCTAAACTCAGACGGAGACCTTTTAGAACCAGTGAATGAGTAATATCAATTATGCACAGATCATAGCATTGAAACCTAAAAGCACTTGAGTAATATCAATTTTGCCTTGCGTTTGGGGAGGTTGAGAAGACTTAAGTGGAATTTGGTTTTTCTATTACTTACTAAAATAATCAAGTCATGGGTATGATGACAAAATTTTTTTTTGATGAGTAATGAATATTTTATTGAAGGTCAGCCTACGTATACTAGATGTAAACATAAGGACTGCCGAAAAAATCAGAAGGAACAATGATCAATCAGATCTATCATGGAATGAATGGAAAAAACCCCCACAGCAGACACCCAGTCATACAAAATTTGAAAAAATAAAAGCTTAAGAGCTGAAACAGATCTTTTGCAATCCTCAAAGTGCCGAGCATTCCTCTCCCGCCAAAGACACCACATCACACAATGAGGCACCATTCTCCAGACAACCAGATTGCAATGGCTACCATAACTGCCCTGCCACCCAGCCCACACATCCAACACATGACCAGGCATCACCCAATGCACCCCAAATAAACCTAACACCATAGACCATAACTCCCAAGCCATAGGACAATGCAACAACAAATGATCAACGCTTTCACCACTCTTCTTGCACATACAACACCAATCTACAAGGATAAGGTGTCTTTTCCGCAGATTATCTATAGCCAACAGTCTTCCCAAAGCTGCTGTCCAAGAAAAGAACGCAACCCTTGGCGGGACCTTAGCCTTCCAAATACTTTTCCAGGGGAATTGGTCAAAAGAAACCGTACTCAAACAACGATAATACTCCTTGACCGAGAAGCCTTTGTTAAGATTATGCCTCCAACCCAACTTATCATCCCCTTCACCTTTCAGAGGAATTGAATAAATAAGCTCCATGAAGCTGGACAAAGATTCCAATTCCCAATCATGCACATTCCTGGAAAAGTGAAGATCCCAATGGAGTATACCATTCGAGAAAGACATGATATCATCCACGGAAGCCTCCCTATCCCTCGCAATAACAAACAAATCCGGGAAAGCCCCCTTCAAAGACATATCCCCACACCAACAATCATGCCAAAACTTGACTCTCTTTCCATCCCCAACTACAAAGCCACAATGCTGAAAAAAATTATCCCAACCCCGCCTAATAAATTTCCAAACACTCACTCCATATGGACCTTTGTCCACCTTAGAACACCAGCCACCCCATAAGCTCCCATACTTCGCATCCACCACCAACCTCCACAAGGCATCTCTTTCCGAACCATACCGCCACAACCACTTTCCCAGAAGAGCCTTATTAAAACTCCTCAAGTCCCGAATGGCCAACCCTCCACTTTGAAGGGACAGCAAATCTGAGACCACTTCACCAAATGGTACTTAGGCTGGTTTTCCAACCCACACCAAAGGAAGTCCCTTTGAAGCTTCTCTAACCTTCGAGCCACCCCAGCCGGAATAGGAAAAAGAGAAAGGAAGTAAGTAGGAATATTGGAGAGAGTACTCTTTATAAGAGTAACCTTCCCTCCCTTCGAAAGGTACAGCCGTTTCTAGCCAGCTAGTCTTCTTTTCACCTTCTCTAAGACCGAATTCTAAATGGTATGATCCTTAAAGCTTGCACCCAAAGGAAGGCCCAAATATTTCATAGGAAGAAGAGTAAGCTTACACCCCAAAATCTCTCTAACATCCTCAATATTTGGAACATTCCCCACTGAAACAATCTCAGACTTACTCAGATTAATCTTCAACCCCGAACAAACCTCAAACCAAGAAAAAACATACCTCAAGTTGGAGATTTGATCAATATCAGCATCACAAAAAATTAGCGTGTCATCCGCAAAGAGCAAATGGGATACCATCAAAGTAGTCTCATCCGACTTACCAACAGTGAAACCCGAGCACAATCCTTCTCGAACAGCTCGATCTAACAATCGACTTAAGGCTTCCATCACAATGACAAAGAGAAGTGGAGATAAAGGGTCCCCTTGCCTTAGGCCCTTGGAGCTCGCAAAGAAACCACAAGGGCTACCATTAACAAGGATAGAAAACCGAGCTGTAGAAATACAAAACTTAATCCAATGTCTCCATTTTTCAAAGAAACCACACCTGGTAAGCATATACAGAAGGAAGTCCCAATTCACATGATCATACGCCTTCTCCACATCTAACTTGCACAGAACACCAGGATCCCCCTATTGAACTCTAGAGTCCAAGCATTCATTAGCAATAAGAACAGAATCCAAAATCTGACGACCTTGAACAAAAGCATTTTGAGAGTTAGAAATGATTTTGGGTAAAACCACCCTCAAACAGTTAGCTAACAGCTTTGCCAAAATCTTATAAACACCACCCACAAGACTGATCGGCCTAAAGTCCTTTATCTCCATTGCTTCGGATTTCTTAGGAATCAACGACACAAAAGTAGCATTCAAACTTTTCTCAAAGGAATAACACTCATGGAAGTCATTTAAAAATGCCATAATATCAGCCCTTACCACATCCCAACAACTCTGGAAGAAACCCATTGTGAAGCCATCCGGACCCGGAGCTTTGTCACCATTAAAACCCATCACCACTCCAACCACTTCAACATCATCAAAAGAACGCTCTAACCAGGCTGCATCCTCATCAGAAATCATAGAAAAATCTAAACCATCTAGCAATGGCTTTTGATTTTCCTCCTCCGTGAACAGCAGGTTATAAAAGAGAGTAATGTGATCGGAAATAGCATTAGGATCAGTTGATAACTCACCATTAATAGAAAGTGTGGAAATGGAGTTACACCAACGGTTAGAGTTGGCTAGGCAATGAAAGAACTTGGTATTCTTGTCCCCCTCGCGAAGCCAAAGAGCTTTGGATTTTTGACGCCAACTAATTTCCTCAAGCAAGGCAGTCCGCTCAAGGTCAGCTGCTATCAAAGCCTTCTTTTCATATTCTTCACCCGTGAGAGGTCTCACTTCCGCCACAGCATCCATTTCATTAAGATCAAACATCAACTGATTCTGTCGCACACCCACATTCCCAAATACCTCCTCATTCCACTTTTTCAAATCTGTCTTCAATGCTTTAAGCTTGCATGCCACAATGTAACTAGGAGTACCCTGGAAGATATAAGCATCCCACCACCTTTGCACCCTCTCCTTAAAACCATCTGCTTTAAGCCACATGTTCTCAAAACGAAACGGACGCTTACCCCTAGAGAAGTCACCACACTCCAGAATAATAGGGAAGTGGTCTGAAAGAAGTCTTAGCAATCTCTTTTGAATGATAGTGGGAAACAAATCCTCCCAAATTTCCGAATAAAGGAAGCGATCTATGCGAGACATAGCCGCATTCACTCTATTATTGGACCAAGTGAAGAGACCTCCCTCCAAAGGGATATCCCTCAAACTACAGGAAGAGATGAAATCTGAGAAGTCATGCATAGCATTTGTATAATGTCTTGCACCTAACCATTCCGAGGGAAATCGGACCACATTAAAATCCCCGCCTATAACCCACGGAACACTCCACCAGCTATCCACACTTGCCAACTCCTCCCACAAAGTAGGCCTCTCTCTACCAGCATTTGGCCCATAAACACCAGAATAAGCCCATTCCTTATTATCAAGAACATTCCGGAATTTACATGAAATAGAAAAGTGACCCACTGCAGCATCTAATTTCTCCACAACTCTTCTATCCCACATTAAGATAATACCCCCAGAAGCCCCAACAGAACCAAGATACACCCAATCCACCTGAGGAATACTCCAGAGACTTCGCACAATCTTTCGATCAATAAGGTCCAATTTCATTTCCTGCAAACAGACAATATCAGCCTTCCACGACTTTAACAAATGCCGCACCTGCAAACTCTTATTGTTATCATTTAGCCCTCTGACATTCCAGGAACAAATTTTTAAATTCATTGGGACAATAACAAAACCCTTTCCCTACTGTTGCTTCTTGCTGTTGCCGAATCAGACTCATAGTTAATGGAACAAGATAGTCGCTTCAACTCCCTGCTACCTTTTCCCCCAACCTTCTTTTTCAATTTCATACCTCCCTCACTGATACGTTGAGTTCGCCGAGCATCGATTTCCATCAATAAATGAGTGACTCTCTCCTCATAACCTTCATAAGAAGCACCCAATAATTTCCCAATACGCTTCGATCTACCCAAAACCCAATCTGAGGGAATATCTGCCTGAGCAGAGTCTTCCTTCTCCTTCACACACCCAGCTTCCATGGAGATAATCTCTGGCTTCAAAGTGGCCAAGGGCTCTATCTCCAGAGGAACAACCTCATCCCCCCAACACACCAACTCACTGCCTTCCCCCACTGCAAAGTCTTCCCATACCAAAAAAATATCATCTTCACTGTTCTCTTCTGCATCAGAGGTCAGATAGCTCCCCATAGAGTGTTGATCCTCCACTGTCGGCCCCATAACCCCAAAACCAGAGAGAGACATACCTGGGATTACAAGCGCCTGAACGTCAGGCTGCCGGAGAAGCGAAATAGGGATGGAGAGGCGGCGGCCGTCTCGAAGCTCCAACACCCAATCGGAAGAAGAGCCCCAAGTCCGATCAACTTCCAATGGGTTCGTAGGAGGCACGGGGTCATCAGCACTCTCGCACAAGACGATCGCCCTTTTGGGCTCTTCCTCCTCGCGTGGCAGCACCCTCGTCTCGGAGATGTCTAGCTGAACGGAGCTCTCGGTGTTCTCGGTAACATCCTTGGAGGTCTCACGGGCTCCCATCGGGTCAAGCATGTAATTCTCACCAAGACTTGAAGTTTCACCATGCTGGAAAATGGAGAAGGAGTTCGAGATAGAAATCTCTGGAGACTTCTCTGTGGATTTTTTCAAGTCAGATGTGGAGCTGGGTTTTTTTGGATCCGGATTTGTTGTGTTTGACCCGATCGGTTGGACTTGGGCTGACTTCATTTTATTACTAATGGGACAAGGCCCAATAGGCTGCCACTGTTTTGTAACTTTTGGTTTTTGGGCCGGTATAGATGCTGGTGCTCTAGTAATGGATTTAGAATCCATTTTGTCCAGCCCAACCCATGTAGGAGACCAAGTTCCATCCGAGTCACACGTGAGTTTCACTTTTATATTAAAAAGTCACCTCATTCTTGTCATTAATTCTATCCGAAACTTTTGCTCCAAATCCCACAATTTTCTCCTTGCCAGCTCTCCCACCAGAATCACGAGAATCCTGCTCCTGCCGTTTCTGATTTTCAAGAATTTCCATGTGGGGAAACAACTGAGCTCGCCAAGAATGGTCAACGGTTTCAGGCTTCCGGCCAGTCTGAGAACCACCCCCCCCTGCCACCTTGCTGCCGTGAATGACATCCTTATCTGATTGGGTAGGCCTAGTGATCGGTTTGTGAGCCTCCACGTGTTCTATCTTATTCGTCGTGCACGGTTCTAAAGCACACCGTAATTCAGAAACAAATCCTCGCCAACCACTCTGTTTTTGGCCTTCGGGGATGACCAACCAACCCTGGAGACCACCTTTTCCATACGCCAATAATTCCACAAATCTACCATAGTTATTACCATTGCGACTGATCACATACCCTTGATCGTTTTCACGGTAAGTGCGGAGAAAAGATGGTTCTCCCTCTCTAGTAACATGTTCCTCAACGCACTTTGATAGCCACCGAATTCCGTCCTTACTGAAGTACACAGAGCAGACATGTTTCCCACTCTCCTTGATCTTGACCTGTTTTGTGTTTCCTGCCTCTAACGAAATATCGAAACGTTTGGCTTCAATCCGGAACGAACGAATGGTTCCCATAGGAATAAGAGATTTAGACGTCGAGAAACTACCGCCTCCTAACGCAAAAAGGACCTCCTATTCTTGCCGTTACAGCAGGGGAGGTCCGGCGAGTTGGCTGGTGGCCCCCCTACACGAGGGGAGCGCTTTGCGTTTCTCTAACGTTAAGCCTCATGTGATAAGGAGAAAAATAACATTTTAATATTATAAACTTTTATATTGAAGAGTGTCTGTTATTGTCTTACTTCATATTATCAAAATAAAAATTGGTGGAGTAGAAAACCACAAAAAGAGAAAGTACTGATTTAATTGGTCTTTAAACCTAGGTGTCTTTTTCTATTTATCCTTCCATTTTATTCATCTGTCTAGAAGCGGGTATCTTGCCAATCATACCCCTCTCCCCTTCTGTTTTAGAAGTGTACTTTGCCCCTTTTCTTTTTGTCAAAGCACCACACATTTTAAAAAGTCATGCCACTTTATTTTTTTGGGCGTTGCGCCCTCCGATATAAATTATTTTTATTTATATTTTTTGATAACGTAGGGAACCTTTCTAAAGAAGAGCTCTTTGGACTCGCCTCAAAGTAGTAAAACCTATGGGTAACTGACCCCACCCGCCAAAACCAAGATATAAATACAACAATCATGTGATGGCAGATCAATCAAAACTTGCATTGGGTATATAGAAGCTTACCCAACTCATCCGTATCTGAAGAATTATCCTCTTCACTTTCTGCCAATTTGCCACCGCCATCAGCTAATCCATCATCAGATGGCTCTAGAATTGCTGCAATCCGCTTTTTAGGAGCTTTTTTCACTCCAGGAAGCGTGACTAGATCTGCAGCTCGTACCATTCTTGTTTTGCTTCCTTCTTTGTAAGCTTTGGTGAGAGCGGCTTTCACAGCAGGCTGTATGCCATCCAGCGGATTTGGATGCCCCTGATGCATAAAGATAACCACAAAATAACATGAAAGTTTAATAGCAATTCTGAAAACCAAGGTGCAATCAAGGTATGTAGGGGTACCTTAAATTTTGATAGCTCCACAATTGTATCAAAATCCTCCTGACTAATTGAGTAGATATTCATAAACTCAACAACTTTTTGAACAGCTTCATCCTGGTCATCATTTCAGATTGAATAAATGCACATTCAACAAATATTCCATTTTAACTTCTCCAGGTTTTCCTAGTTTAAAATATAATAAACAAATTGCAGTTACAACCTTAGGCAGCACCCGCAGTGGCCCAGTCAATCGTTTCAGAAGAAGAGTAAGGTATTCAACTCGCAGGGTTTGCCTATCATTAGAACAAAGAGAGAATTAGACGGTACTTAAGAAAAGAAATTAGATGCATCGCAGGGGAGACAGATAGAATGACTGGCATATACAACCAGAGTGATTAACAACACTGTAAAATTGAAAATGAAAGAAAAAAGAGGAAAACAAAACATTGAGGAAAACACAATAAATCTACTCTGACTTTTAAATACTTAGCATTAGGAAATCATATATATTTGTCTTCAATTAGAAAGGTCTACTTCAAACCAAACCAAGTAGATATCCTGGTACTTATAAAAAATGCTGAGTCAGCAGTTAATTGCTAAGTCAGTTCTCCATTAAAAAAAAACACAAATCATCAAGAAAGCCTTACGAATAAAATTCAATTATTGTGTAGGTTCTTTTTAGATTAAAAAATATATATATATATGAATCAGAAAACACTTGCACATAGACAAGGACAGTTACAATAAGCAAAAGTTGAAATCTGGAACAGAGATTCACCTCCCCGAACTAGATTCACGAGAAGCAAGAAGATGAACATGGAAATCTTCCAAAAGCCTCAGATTTTTTCCCATTGTTGAGTTCTTTCCCAGCCACCCTCCAAATCTATTAAAATTCCTCTCTCCCTGCAGACATAAATGCAACTCTCAAATCAAGCTAAAACCAAATAGGATGTGCTAACTTCAAAATGTACGTACGAGGATAAACAAAAGAGAAAATGTGTATACTATGTATATATCAGCTGCAAGCATCAGGACTTCGTTCATCCTAATCTAGTACACTCAAAGTTGTCCCTTGGATATAGCATTGAATACCCCAGTGCGAAAATATAGAAACTCTCATATAACTTGCATGAAATAGACAATCCCTTACCTGTTCAAGTGTTTCCCTCTGCCCATGCAACAATGCAGCACTGATTATAACCAAAAAGAAATAAATAAATAATCGAACGCTAAATAAGTTGTGAAACGAAGACCAAGTAAATCTTGTAACTGCATGAGCTGAATTAAGGGCACATACGGAATTATAGACGATGCAAGGGAACTACTTTGAGAGAGCTGCCACTGTCGATATCGTCTAATCTGTACATTGATGATATCCCCATCACCAATAGATTCAGCAGCACGGGCAATCAAGCTCATACGTTTGATTCCATTGTCATCCTTACCAGCCGAACTTGGCCTGTAATTAATATAATTTTCCTGACATATCAAAACAAATCATTTATTAGGAAAAAGTAATTAAGAAGTAGTTGAGGTTTTAGGTCACATTCATCACTAAGGTCTAAGCATTCAACAAATGAAAAAGGGAAAATATTTTCGTAAATCCAAAAAAAAAGGATGAAAAGGCACATGAATTTGGCAAAAAAGATGGTGCATAAACATTTCTTTAATGTATGCATATTTAGATTATCAATTGACATGAATGAAGAATGACAAGGGTGTAGGAAAACCCTAAGTGTAATAAAATTTCACGAAATCGGTATAGATACGAGACATTGGAACCTTAAGCCCATATACCAAGAAATGGATTTAGGAAAAACAAGCAGAAGAGAAAGGGGTTGTAAGATAGCATTTTTTATCCTTGTATATTGAGAGAGAGAGAGGGAGATAGAGAGAAAAATTGTTTGGGGAGAAAGGGCAGAAGCGGGGGTGTTGGGGGGTTGGGTGGGTTGCAAGTGCACACCAAGCATGTCTGAAAAGGTAAAAGAACTAGCCAATAGAGATCACTATACAACTTTCTTGGTGATCATTTTGACAATTACACTTCTTGTAGAATTGGACATGGCACGTGATTGTTCTGACAACTATACTTCTCAGAGACTTGGGCACAACTCTTGAATTAAGAGAACATATTGGTGTCAAAAAAGAACTAACTAGTAAATTATATTCCCATGCAAAAAAAAAAGAGTAGAATTTCGAGTAAAAATATTCCCCAGAATAATTCCACCAAAAGAATTTTCAAACGAACTTCCAATTGTGTATTTCTCAAAATATTTTGTAATTCCAATTAGTTATTTGTAATAACACAGTTCAATTGTGCAGTGTATACGTTGAGCCAGCAACATGGTGGCTGAACTTGCTAAACAGGCTATCATCTGTGTTGCCTTTGTCGCTTTGATATTGAAGTCTTCTCTCTTTTTTCTTTTTTCCCATAACAAATCTTAAATTGTAAAATGCAAAACATTTTGTTGATTTCATAGTTGGAAGATTCTGCAAAGACCAATTGATCACCATGTAGTACAGAATTTTTAAAAGCCCAAGGAAAAAAAGAACCTGAATAAGAAGAGGGACTAAATCAGGATCACTCATGCTCAGGTCAATCCGCTCATCCATCCTCAACTTCCCCGCATTAAAACTAAACAGCCTACAAGAACATGGAAAGGATGACATAAAATTGTCAAAATTTGATAAAGGATAAGGTATAAAGCCTACAAGTTAGTATGAGGTATGCATGTGTGATTATTTAAACTTGACAAAGGGTGGAATGTAACATATCAGCTCACAATTTCCTATTTTTGATCTAGAAGAAACCAAAAAGCTACCCACTAACAGAAATATCAAAGAAGGTATATAACAATTTCATATTCTAGGTCTAGAAGCTCTAACTTTCCCAATCCTCAATGATAAATTATTAAATGAGATATAAGGTATAGAGTTTTGTTTCGTTAGATAATCTGTCTAGACACACATCTGTGTCTGCACCACAAGTATAGCTAAAATCCCAATTTTCTTGAATAGAATGATTCCACAAAAACAAGCCAAAATAGCAGGAGTCATGACAAGAGTATGTATTTGATTTACACAATTATAAACAAACTACTATGTGGTCATAGCACCTGTCTGAAGATATTAGAGCCTTTCTCATTCAGAAATAATAAAAATAGAAAAACCAAGAAAAATCACAATGAATTGAGACAAGACCAGGTAAGGAGAATGTCAAGTTCAGCCAACCATGTCAAGTATAATGGGGGCCATGTCACGATCACAAAATAATAAGTCAAACAAGGAATTAGAAGCAGCATACAAAAGTATCTCATAAGAAGACAAATATAGCATGCAAAGGAACCAGAACATGGGCAACATTTCTGACGTAAAATCAGATCATTCGGTCATACTTGTCAACAGCGGTGAAAGGTGAAATATCTTCGTCCTTTGCACTGCTAAGAAGACGCTGCCTAATATCATCATATTTAATGACTGACATGGAGAGGCTCATATACTGCAACTGGTTTAGTGCCATTCGCATATCTCCATTAACTCTTTCTGCAAGTTCCTCAAGAGCAATCTAAAACAATAGATAGGGAAATTTTCAGTGGATTAATTTTTTTTTGATAAATAATAAAAAGGAGAATCATTAGGCATAAAATTAACATATAACATGTCACAAAACAGTAAAACTATAGGAGTGCATCACTATGAACATTCACTTAAGCAGCTATAACCAAGTACAAATATAAACTAAATTATTGATGGAGCATTTACCTCATTAACTTGAAGGCCTTCTGCATTTGCAACTTGCATTAACCGCTTTGCCATCTACCATGAACCAAATTTAGTATTAGTAACTCTGTAATCTGCAGTAGTGAGCTAAGAATGTACAGTAAATACTGCAGAATCTAGAACACCAAAAAGTTTGTTTTCTATCGGGCACACTTCCAACACACACACAGAGTCAAGGCACACGCAATATAAAGGATCACATTGGTCTCCCATTATTCATTAATGGGCTGCCATTCACCAACATACAAGACTTCTTCCAGTAAAGTTTATAATAAGTGTGACTGATTGGTCCCCAAAGTCACAAGATCATGTCCCTACACACCCTTCTAAAAAAAGGATTGGCCAACCCTCTTTCTAACCCATCATTTGATGTGTCAAATTCAATGAATCAACCCATCTAGGGTCATAAAAAGTGACCTTTAATCAAATAAAGAATAATGACTTATCATTATACATACACTTCTCTTGCAATGCATATTTATGATCCACGAAATTTGATCAGAGTTTGAAATGTTTATGATCACAAACATCTGTAGCCACAACATCATCAACAACATAAAGCCTTCACCTCTCTATCCTTTTATCACAGCCAAACCTGGTGTTACTCCAATTATCAATCATTAACCTAAGTGATTCTACTGTTAGATTATTACAGAAAAAATGGATCATGGACATTGAGAATGTTTGGGTTCTTCTGAATCAGACCTATAACATGGAAATTAAATTTCAAAGTTTAAAATGGTGATCTCTTCGAGTCTACCCATTTCAACATCTTCCAAACAAAGATAAAATGAACCTTTGACCTGGAAATTCAATCTCATATAATCAACTTGAAGCCACAAAACCAAAAATCAAAGACCACACACTTAAGTAATCTTTTATTTATTTATTAAACATCAACCAAGTACTCATTCAAACTTTAAATATTGATGGTTATCCATAATTTAAAAAAATTTATAGGATGTATGGAGTTTGTGTCAGCAACTGCAAAATAGTTTTCTAATCAGAAAATATCACAGCTTATCAAAAAAAAAATAGGTAGCCGTATCTTGTAAATTTGAAACTTTGGAGCAGTCACCTAGAATAAAACAAGGCAGCAAGTTGTAATTTCCCAAACAACAGCAATAGGGAGAGAATCTCAGAGTAAGAAATTTACTGGTTGAAACAAAAAAAAAAAAAATCTTATCTTCCATATTGAAAAAGTATTCATGACTCATCAACAAAACTAATCCAAATCTCGGATAAAAGTACCATTTGGGAATCAATGGGCTACCCATGTAACACCTACAAGTGTGCCTTTGTTAAAAAGCACACAGAGCATATTCTAACCATAAGAGCATTCCCAATGGAATATGCAAAACACTATTCCAGCCAAATTATGCCTAATAAACACCAAAAACTACTCCCAATGGATTAGCATCACATTGGCCAAAATAACATTTAGCTACAGTACCTAGGCATTTTTACAAAGTATTGTTCATTCTCCAAACCCTTATTTTATTCTCTCTTATCTCTCTCTGTACTCAACCCGAAAACACTTTCTTTCCCCGCTCTCTCTTCTTCTTCCTCTTTCTCATTGCTCTCTCTAGAAGCCATGGTCAGACCATTCTCTTCAATCTCCATAAACAAACCAAAATGGAACTCAATCACGAACGTAATCATCACCAACCCGAATTCATGGTCAGACCATTCTATTCAATTCAATATACCCATGTGCTTTTTTCTCGAATTAAAAACCCAATACTTATATGTGGAACAATATGATCAGAGGCTACTGCAAAGCCAAAATTCCCACTATGGGGTTTTCTTTTTTCTGTGGAATGGTTTGAGAAAGCGTTGAAATGGACCACTAGAGCTTCATTTTTGTGCTAAAGGTGTGTGAGTAGTTTTGTACAATTTTAGAGTGGGAATTAGTTCATTGTTGGATTTGGAAGATGGGTTTTGATTCAGATTTGGTAGTGCGGAATGGGTTGGTCCATTTTTATGCTGAACGTGAGACATGAGTGTTTGAAATTGCATGCGAAGTGTTTGATCAAAGTTTTGTGAGAGATGTTACTTGTACCTAGATGATTGATGGATATGTGGTGCATAAATTGGACCTCAATGACGAGTGGGTTTGTGGATCGGTGGCATATAAAAAAATGGGTAGGAGGGTGGTTGTGGCAGATGAAAAAATGGGTTGGATCGGTCCGGTTGGGTGTTTTGTAGGATATAATAAAAAATAAGAGAAGAAATAATATTATAATAAAATAGAGTTGGGAATAGAGATTCTGATGTGTGATGTTTTGTAAATAAGTAGCTAAAATTGAAAAAGTAAGGTTTTAAGCCAAAATTTGGCTTAAATTTTAGAGAACCCATTGGGAATGCTCTAACATGATTCCAATGTCCAAACACGAGTCCCCCACACGCCCAAAAAAAACACACACAAAAAAAAATCCTTAACTTCCATCAAGTCTTGGCACCTATCCTTTTCATATTTGCCTACAAATCAGACTATTATATCTGCATATATCAGCCATAAGAATTTTAGGCCATTAACTTTCCAAGAAGAACTCAAGTTGACAAAATTGCCCAGAAAACCCTTCCAAACTATATATAATGGAATGGTATATTTGGATAATCTGACTAACTCTAGTCTTTTAAACATTATTGCATAAAAAAAATGACCAGAGAATATCAATTCAGCAAGTGACCAGATGAAAGGACTAGACCACAACTACACTGAATTTCATGCATGATAAAAACAAGTACTTAAAAAACAACAATTATAGAACACAAAAACCTGCTGTTTTGTAGGTTTCCGAAAGCTGAGAAGCAAACAGTAGTTCACAAGACTTTTCAGTTTCTGACTGTATCGGTCATTACAAATGCAAATAATAGGAATTTTGGAAATCTTGATGCTAGCAATAAGGTCAGCAATTCCACCCCTATCTCCAGCAGACATCCCATCAACCTCATCCATAATCAGCACAGTTTTTGGATGCTTTGATCTGCAACTTCAACAATTAACTTTAGCAGAACATTCAACAAGATATATTCTATGCACTTCTGTGAAATATTATAAAAATGCAAGACTAACCGATCCATATTGACACTCAGGGCCTCATTGCTGACAAGTTCCTTCACAGAATTCGCATTGCTTCCACCAATTCCTTTTTCAATTTTGGCATCAGCCTTCCCACGACTGTCACTAGCATTTACCTAAATGACATAAGAGAGAACTTGAGGGCAGGTGAAAGATCACACTATTGATTGATATGTCTTGGCGATGAAATAATGATCTAGATGCTTTATTAGAAATATGTATCATTGTAAAAAATTACGTCACCTCTATTGCCTGGAAACCGAGCATCTGACTAACCAACTTTGCTGAGGTAGTTTTTCCTATACCAGGTGTTCCACTTAACAGCACAGCTTTTTTGGCACCAGAATCATTTTGTCTTTTGCCCTTTTTCTTATTTCCAGAATCAAGAAATTGCTCATTCCAATGTGCCAACCAGTCATGAAGCTGCTTGACCTGCACATCATTAGATAAAGAAATCCTCATTATACTTCTTTTTCAAGATTTAGATACAGGAAGATATAAATTTAGTTCCAAGAGAAATGGCAAAAAAATGAGAACTAACACATACCAGCGACTGATTTCCAATAATATCACTTGGAACCTTTGGCCTATATTTTTCCGGCCATGTCAAAGCATTCTTCTCAACAGTTTGAGTTTTACGCTTAGCTGGGGACGCCCCTGTGGTCAAACCTTTGTTAGCTACATTTGTTGCCAAGGAGTTGCCAATCTTATCTTCTACAATAATCAATTTTCCAACATATGTAAGAGAAAACCCAAGGAATAATCCAACTACATGGTTAAGTCACTATCATAAGCATTTCTAATTCCAAAGAATAAGAATGGATTATGGCCTCCATTTCTTCCAAAATGCTAAAAGATCAGGCTCTCCTTGCAAGCTCAAGCAAGATTAATAGAGAAAAATACAAGTAAAGGACAGCTAAGGAATACCAATTGGCTTCACATTTATCTGATCTTTAAAAAACACCATAATAGACATTTGAACAGTCCAATGCAGCAAAAGAAATGCCTTTTTGATATCACATTTTCCTATGATATTTTTTATACATATATCACATTTTCCTATGATTCAATTAAAATAACATATTGTTAAGAAAGTACAAGAACTGCATATTTTGCAACTGTTGGAATATTAAGAAATGTGATCTTTGATACCAGCAAAGTCTAGGATTAATGTAGAACCTAAGAAGCCTGACTTCCACCTCATTCAATAACATTTAGGAAGAAAACAATCAAATTATGCCAAATAATAGAATTTACAACTAAATTTTCCTACAACCTATTTTGCTCGAGTATGATAATTAGAAAATCTGTACGGTTCTAATTATAGGGCATCCATTCTATGTATCATTTGTCAAATGTCATAAATATTTTTCTTTTGGTTTTTGATAAGCTGGGTATCCAAAGCTTTGCCCTTGGGCACGTGCAGTCCCCCCCGTCCTACACACCCTGGGTAATTACCAATGGCCCTAGGGGTGGACCCCAAGGGATCCACTGTCATGGGAAGAAATTCATAAAGATATTGAAATCACTTTGCATTGATTTGCCCAGAACTGTTCTAGGTCTCAGTACCACACATAAACTCCAAAGAAAAGGTCCCACAATTGGAAATCCTTCAACCTAGATTGAAAAATAAGAACAATAATGTAATTGCCATTCTGGAGTGGATTCTGGGTCTCCATGCCACATTCTACATCTTCAGATTTTTTTTAAGAAATTATTTTATAGGGGTTGTTTTACCCATGATTAAAAATTAATGCACGTGTTTGTGTGTGTGCATGTATGTGTGTGTCTGTGTATCTGTGTTTTGTAAACCCTTGAAATTAAGGCATGTAATCAATACCCTGGTTCCAGAACTGCAACTAGATAGAGAAGTAATTTCACAAACTTGAATATCCTCCAACCTATTTGACAATTTCAGACTAGTAACAAAACATGAAGTTCAAGGGCCAAGGTCAAAACCAGTAGCGGACCCTTTGCACAAAACCACATACTAAAAAACAAAACAAAATAAATACAGACTCACAGAATAACCCAACAAAAAAAACCATTGAGATATTCATCTAATATTAAAATGATAAAATACACAAAGTTATTTGGGGCATACTCTTTGCTTCTAGTTTCTGTGGACTTTTCTTTGGTTGAGATGCAACCTTATCAACTGGCCTCTTAGATTCTTCTCGTACAGGTGCTTTTGCAGGTTTTGATGCACGGATCATATCAAACAATCCATTCTCAGTGAGAAAGGCAGTACTATATAAAAATATGTAAAGCTAGAAAGTGTCAGAATACAACAAAGTAAGGAACTCAAAACAAACAATATGTATGAATCGGAGATTACAAACCCTAGCTCTTTGGCTTTAGCGGATTTCCGTCCGCCAATATCTTCATCACATAAAAGATAATTCTGCAAACACAACATGTTAATCCCCTGCCGATAGTTATGTCAATCCAAGTACATACAAGACAAAAGCATGAGAATACCGTTTTCTTGCTGATGGATCCAGTGACACGACCACCATGGCGTTTAATCAAATCTTCAGCTTCTTCACGCTCTAGACTGTAAACTCAGCCAAACTTCAATATACACTCTCAAGACCATAAATATATAATGTATATGACAATAATAAAGATTGCAATGGGAAAAATAATAATAATAATAATCCCACAATTAGGCCAACATCACAGCTGAGACAATAATCACCAAAGAATTATGACATTCACAATAACCAATTACTTTTTATATCTATGAGTAAAATGTGGTCTATACCAATTATGAGAAGAACACATAAATGTAGGATTTTTTTAATTCCAGAAAAAAAATAAGCATGTGAACATCAAAACAAAGATGGAAAAAAAGTACCTGTCAAGTGTTCCACTTATTACAAAAGTTAAACCAGCTAAACAATCAGGAGCACCCTCAGGGACTTCCTAAGACACAAAACAAGATTCAGCGTTAACATTGAGAATGGTACAACCATTTCAATTAATCAATCCATAAATTTTCAATATTTTTCACCTTTTCTCCTTTATGTGGAGGATCTTTCCTTTCTCCAAAGTTCATAAATCCACCTCGTCCGCCACCTCTGCCTCTTCCACCAGCCGGTGCAGCTGATGAACCTCTTCCACCACGTCCCCTTCCACCAGACTTAAGAGGAGTTTCCTTATCTTCACCCTCATCCTCATCACCTTCTTCAATTTCTACAGGTTTCTGTGCAATTCCCCTACCCGACCCACTCTTCAACTTTTTGCTAGGAGTCACATCAACAGAATTCTTCCTAGAACTAGACAAGACAAAGTCATCACCATCGTCGTCATCATCAACTTTGTGAACTTTTTTAGAGGGTGGGGGTTTTAGTGATTCATCTTTATCCTTTTGATTCTTTCTTTTTGCTGGAAGTTCCTGTGTCTCCTTTTCATCTTTCAGCTTTTGTTTGTCAGTAGCAAAATACTTGCTAGTTTTCCTTCTACCTGAATTTTCTTGGCTCTCATTCACCTGCATTTTGTCAAAAAGTTAAAATAGCAAACTACTAAACATGATCAACTACTAGGAAGATAAAAATGTAAGGATGCCCACCGATTTCTCGGGCTGTGATTTGGTTGGGGCAGGATTTGCAGGCTTGGATTCCTTGCCATTGCCATTGCCCTTGTCATGTGATTTCATAAACCACTTCCTTATATCTGTCTGCTTATCTGACTGTAATTCCAACAAACACCCAACACGTCAAGATTGCTAACTCTAATATTCCATTAAATTAAACCCTAACCCTCTGTTGGTTTATACGGTTAAATTAAAAATTAAAAATGACCCAAGAACCCAAAGAAATTTCCCAAAAGAATAAAATTGTAAACTTTTACTCACCATGATTGAATTGGGCAATAACACCACTATAGAGCAAAACGTTCTGGGTTGGATTGCAAAGTCATTGAAACGAAGTCGTTGAAGGACCAGGAAGAAAAGATGAGGGCACCACCGCTCCTCAACCTGAGTAAGCCGTTTGGCCCCACGATTTCAAATCTTAAGACGTTTGGCCCCGTGATTTTAAAAACACAATTTTGCTAAAATCGAGTGGGGTCTGCCTCCGGGTTTTCCTTTCGGGTCGAATGGGATCGCCGATCTTACGGGAGTGATGGCACAGAGAGGGGCTGGGAAGGATGGTTGAGAGGAGAGAGAGAGAGAACGGGGGTGAGAGAGAGAAGTGAACTTACGGGAGAGGCCGAGAGAGAATATGAGGTAGGGTTAAGGGAGGTTAACTAGGGTTAAGTGAAAAACCCGGAAATTCAAGAAAAATGGGGAAAATTCGGTAACCGGCGATTTAATCGGAATAACCGGTGACCGGAGCGGTCAAACCGGTTCTGAAACCGACTGGGATGAAGGAGAAAAAGGCAAAAAACACTCGCGCCGTCGCTTGCGTACTATCCCAGCCTCACGCCTCCCATGTCGCCATGAACAACCTCGCACCGCCACAACTCAGTGAAGCATCAAACCAAGATCCACCCAGCTCCGGCGGCAATGAGAGGTTTCTGAGTTTAGTTTAAGGAGTGACTAATAAAGAAGTTTTGAAAAAGATATTATATCTCGACTAATTTGGTAAAATCACTATTGCCTTATTGAATAATTTTGGGGTAATCCATATGTATTGTCTTTAGGGCAAAACTTATATACAGTAAGTTATATACTATTCCTTCGGTTCTCTGACTAAAAATCAGTCACGTGGCTAACTAACGTATCCAGCTAAACGGCGTTAAATCTTTCTTTTTTTCCCACAACCACGAGAGAGAGAGAGAGAAAGACTCTGCAATTGCCTCTCTCTCATAACCAATTCAAGCCGCCATGGCTAAACCAAAAAAAATCCACCGAAATCAATAATTTTTTAACCAAAAAACTCAATTTTAGCACTTAAAAGGTTTAGATCTGAAGCAAATGCCTCAAATCAATAAAATCAAAAACCAACAAACCCCAACAACAAGAACAACGCGGCTGCATCAATTGAACTATTGAAGTATGTACATACCCAAAAGCAACAGAGACTTAATCAACATCTACATGAATATTCCCAAAATACTAGTATGGAAAAAAGAAATTCAGAGGGATTAACATGGGTTTGGTGGTGGGTATTGGTTGGTCAAGACTAGTTTAGCCGTGGGTTTGGTGGTGGGTTTTGGTTGGTCAAAGACTGGGTTCAGCTGTGGTTTGGCCATGGCGCCTTGGTCTGGTAAAGAGCGAGACAATGGCTGAAGAGAGAGAGAGAGGCAGTAACTAAGGAGAGAGAGAAGCAGCTGCAGAATAGCGTCTCTCTCTTTCTCAAGGTTGTGGGAAAAAAAAGGGATTTAACACCGTTTGCCTGGGTGCGTTAATTAGCTACGTGGCTGATTTTTAGATAAAGGAACCGTAGCAACAGTATGTAACTCACAGTATATAAGTTTTGCCCTTCTCTTTATATATATTAAATAAGAAAACATTGTCATTTATTCGTAAAGTATGAAATACTTTATGTCATTCTTAAATTACTCATGAATTACATTAATAGGAACTAGCCTCTTCACACGCGCTCGTGTTTAAAGGCTCATATTTATCACTTTTAATTTTTTAATTTATTTATTCAAAGGACTGGACAATTTTTATTTTTTTTAATTTTTTAATTTACTTTGTCCAATAGCAAATAAGTACTACCACGTGTATATAAATTAAAAATTTTAAACCATTGAAATATATCTAACAAAAATACATCAAGTAAAATTGTATTATCTACGTCTACTTTAAAGATATTAAAAGTTTATATGGCAATACAAATAGCTGTTAGTGGGAAGAAGATGAAGGATCGATGTCTTTAGTTGGTGATTCTAATTGTTTTCCAGCTGCATTTGCCATTAACCTGTATTCAAAATTAAAAATTTATTAGTTTTATATTATTAATTGTTACTTCAAAAACATATATTTTTGTACTGATAACATACAGATGAATAATATGTTATCGATAGATTGTATAAGTACGTACCTTGTGACAATTTTGCATAACTCTTTGTACATTAAATGGTCTAAGTCAGCTTGTGTCTTGATGAACTGTCATTTAGCATTAAAATTTGAATATAATATATGTCTCATGAATGTATATGTAGAAACAGAATAGTAATGATTTGGTACCTGCATTATCACCATATCATCTAATCCTTTTGTTTTCCCTCTGTCTTTATGGTCATGGACGTTTGAACTTTCAAATGAAGAGAAAAAAAATACAGTATAATAACTAAATGTTTGTATAATGTATTGGTTAATACCCAAGCTAGAATTATGAAGTAACACACCTTTCATATAATTGTGAGATCAAGACTCACTTCACCATTCTCCATAGGTGTGTCTTGTCAGCTTGAACAGTACATCCCCAATCGGGGGAATATATTCGCAACTTCACAACCTAATTCATATATGTTATGTAACAATTGGCTCTTCCAGTTTGAATGATATTATAATGAAAAAATGATGACGATTAAATGAAACATAATTTATAAAAACATGTACCTTGTTATCAATAGATCCAATGTTTGATATTGATTGATTGGCCTTCCACATCTCCCAAAAAGCAGTATCATTAACCTAAACCATGTTCAAGTAAGTGTAACACCACAAACACATCCTACTGAGGTTTTTTTTTTTTTTTTTAATTAAATAAAATAATTAATCTCATCTAGTTTCAACCTATTGATTTAAAGAAGACATGTTAGTATTTTAAAACACATACCCTGCTACTATCAATGGCACCACTGTTATGGATGGTTGTTCCCCAAGATCCATTTTTACGACCTTTAAATGTTGATTTGTTCATCTTTCCTGTTTGAAATGCATTTGGGTTATAAATAAATTCAACAAATTAATCAATTAAAAGGACAATACCCAAATCAATTAAAGAAATAAATATATAAAAAAGTGCAACCAAAAGTTAATTTAGTACCTACGATGCAGGTAACAAAACCTCTTTATACACAATATTTTTTGGTGTGAACTCCTTCCTCCCCCGGTACTGTTCCTTTTTCCACCAAAATTTTTGTGGTGGATTGTGAGACTCCCCTTGACAAAGCTACATACAATTGGCCATGACTGAAAACGTGGTCTGGAAGATAAATACCCACATTTGGAATCGTTTGACCTTGTGCTTTGTTTATTGTAAGCGCGAAACTCAAACGTATGGGAAATTGTCGCCTAGTCATTACAAATGGTAGGTGTACATTTTCTGTTGTTTTCAAAGGGATTCTTGGCAGGAAAACTCTTGTACCCGCATACTGTCCGATCAAAACTTCAGCATCAATTACATTATTAAAACATCCACGACAAATCAATCTTGTTCCATTACATAATCCCACTTTTGGATCTATATTTCGTAACAACATTATTGGGGCACCTTTTTTCAACCTTAATATATGTGGCGGTAAACCTCCTGGGGATATAGAGTTTAGGAATTCTTGTTGATATAGATGTTGTGTATCTTCTTCAACCTCGTCAAAAGAATGTAATGTCACCTCTTCTCCTGGGAATTGAGAGATTATCTTTGCATTGAGTTTATCAACATCATCATTTATTGGAGTCAACAATGCCCTATCAACCATATATTTCGCATCACTGGCATGATTATGTAAATCAGGAAAAACTTCCTCAATCAAATTATATACAGAATGCTCACCCTCCCATTGTATTGCCATAGAAGACGGTACTTTGACCAAATCATCCTTAGTAAATGGTTCATTTCCATCACCTATACGTCGTACGTACTCAGCGAAATGTTCATCATTTATAGTCCTCATGTTATACTTCAAATGTAACACTTTGACATATCTCCATAATGGGGACTTGACTATACATGCATCTATCATTTCTGACCTTGTACCATTTGGAACAACAGGAAGTACTTGACGAAAATCTCCTCCGAAAATTACCACCTTTCCACCAAATGGTGAATCTACTTCCATAATATCCTTCAACGTTCTATCAAATGCTTCAACTGCACGTCGATTTACCATGGGGGCTTCATCCCAAACAACTACGGTGGCACGTCTAATAAGTTCTGCTAAATCAGATTGTATACTTATGGAGCAAGTAGACGAAGCATCAGGAGTTAAAGGTATCTTAAATCTAGAATGCGCTGTTCTTCCACCAGGGAGTAATGTTGCTGCAATACCCGATGTAGCTATCGCAATTGCAATATGACCTAATTTTCTTAAGTTTGCCAATAATGTACAATACAAAAATGTTTTCCCAGTTCCTCCTGGCCCATCTACAAAGAATATCATGCTTTCTTTACACTCAATGACTCTCATTATTGTGTTATATGCTACTCTTTGGTTGTGATTCAACTTGTCTAAAAAATTAATTTCTTCATCTACAACAGGTATGTTTATCTCATCTTGTATAATTCTTGGTATCGCAGAAATTTGCTCAGATGCCACAGTTGCTACTGGCAAATCATAATCAGTGATGTGTTTCCCATGTTGTAACAATAACACTTTTAGATCATTGAGAAGAAGATTTGTATGGACTACATCTGTTGCCTCGGATGACGATGGATAATCTTCTACCATATACGTGTAGAACTCATTCCACAATTTACGTACACCCACTGGTTGACAAAAAACCAATATTGTTGCAAACAATCTTCTTAAAACTGTTGGCATTTGAATGTTTGTTGCCTCAAACAGACACTGTCGAATGCTGTTATCATTCTCTAGTAAACCTCTTTGTTCAACCGCTTATAATTTGGGTAGGTTATCTCATTAAAAGTCAACAGATCATCAAATCCTGTTGGCCCTTTGACATGATTCAATAGGACACGCAAATAAAACTTTTCTCCCTCCATTTGTGAAACAGTATATATCCTACCGATTACCTTTTTATTAGATTCTCTTCGTCTCCATGTTTTGGAACGACTAATCCAACAATAATGCTCAGGGAATTCTCTGTATAAATAGTTCCTTACTTCTGGATCTAAGGTATTCATATAAAAGAATTCTGTGAGCATCGTGTTTTTGTTTCGCTCATTATCCAAAACTTCTGCAATCATTTCGTCTTGTCTAAAACGCACCCGGTGGGTATTAAGTAGATGAATTTGTAAACGCTCGACGCTAGGGTACATTCGATACATTGCGAAACTGAATATCTTCCAAAATGCCTCTGGAGCACATATCCATCTTGCATCAACATATTGTTGGACCTCATCATAATTTGGCACAGGTCGTACTTCAACGGATACACGGTCTGAGCCTTTATACACATATTTGTATAAGTACTTTATACTCTTGATACTGCAACATACTTCAGTATTAATGTGACAGTTATATTTCAGGAGTAACCAAGGGTTATATGGAATTACCCGACGATTGTCTACCATAACATTGCATTGATTATTCAATGACACCACATTATTAGTATCACACCTTTTATAAACTGGATATGAGTCATTACCTTGGTAGGTTTCTAGTGAGAAAGGCTTTGGGTAGGTTTCTATTTATTAAAAAAAATTTAATAAAAAAAATTACATTTTTGGCGGGTTACATTATATTACACACAGAGGCTCCCAAAACGACATCGTTTTGGGAGTTTTGCGTTAAAAAATAATACCAAAATAATAGATTCGCATTTTCTTCTTCATGAATCACGCCTCTTGACTTCCCCTGACTCTTTCTCTCCCTCTCCCCGGCTCACCTACTCAAATATGGGATTAGGAATAGGTTTCTTGGAGATTAATGGGTTTTCGTTCATTCATTCTCTCTCTTTATTTCTTCATTGACCCTCTTTCTCTTTTCAGAATTCGCCGAATGAAGCTTTGGTTTTGACCCGGATTGCAACCTAAACTGAATCCATTCCTTGGTTTGATAAGATTGTAAGTTTAATTTTAATTTTTTTTTCCAAAAAATTCGCCTTCTTTCCCTTCAGTCTCTTTATTTTTTTCAATAAATTTTAAGCCATTTTTTATTTTTGATGTACTGTCAATTGAAATTTTTGGTTGCGTTTATATTGAATTTGAGTTGATAACTTTTGATAAAAAATTTTATCTTCAACTGTGAAGCTGGAAATTCAGTTTGAAGGAATCAAACGAAATGCTTGGTATGCCTATTTTTGTTTTCAACTGTCACTACAATTCAAACCAAAGTTTCTTCTCTACAATTCCAAGTTCAACAGTACATTCTAATGTTGATTTTTCTTTTCTCTTCTTTTTTGAAATTTATCATTTTTAGGATTTTTCTTCAATGTTGCCAAGTTAAAATAGTTGATTATTTGTTCAGTTGTAATATGCTTAGATGTGAAATTTGTCTTGGGTGTAATTTTTGGGTGGATTCATGTTGCAATGCTTTCTTTCCAATCTCATTTTGGAACATACATACCATGTATGTGTTTGACAAAATGTCTCACTCATTCTTGCATTGGTTTTAGGTCAACTTCATGGCTTATGCGACTGACTTTAAAATTTTAGCTTACATATAATTTGATATTTTTAGACCTCAAACTCTTTTTAGATCAGAAAAACTGTGTCATGTGCATATATATGTTACATTATATGAATCGTGATAAGTTCTATTCCAAGAAAAATATAACTCATATATTGTAAAATGATTCAAAGCTGAAGTTGATTATTGTGTCACGTGCATATTATGACTAACGTTGGTTACTTTTAGGATTCTTTACCGTTACATGTCCAGCTCACCCACAATTTACTCTTCCACTGACTGTCTCTCTCCCTTTTCTGCCTCTTCCACTCTCTCCTTCAAATTTCTTCCAATCTCACCACTCCATACCTCCCCAATTCCCACTCCCCACAATGATATGCATGCTGACCTCGATCCAGATGTAGATGTCGCTTTGTTCCTGAAAGTTCACCTTTATTTCAGATTCCCACCATTAATATTATCATCTTCTCAATCAAACGTTTGGATTCCCGCCATTACTCCAATCATCTTCACAATCAAACGTTAGTTTTTATTTATTAATTTTGGTTGCCATTTCAGATTCCCATTATGTAGTTGTTATGTATTACGTTTGGTTGCAATTTCAAATTCCCAGTGTAACTGTTAAAAGTTAAAACCTCTAATTAATTTCACATTTTGTTCTTCACTCAAATGAAGGGGAGCAATTTCCTCCTACAACCATTGTTGAGAGAGGCACTAGCTTGCTAAGCGAATACGAGCAACTGAAGAAGTGGACTCAATTACCAAAGCCAGTAGACGTGGGGTCATCACAGGTCTGACAGGGTCACCGGGACGCAACAGTGCATCACGTAAGACCAGCTTAATGGTTTTAACGATATCTCAGATATTATAACACATGCTTTTTGGTCTCCCAAAAAGTATTCTTTATGGTTATTCATGTCCTTCTATGTAAGCAAGAGTCATACCCACATAGCTTATATTAACAAAAACTTTACACATGTATATGTTTGCTATTATCAATAAAATTTCCTACCTTGACTTCTTGCACCTACCACATTCATAGTAATGGTGGGATCAAATTGGCCCGAGTCATGTTCTCCACCAGCAAAACCCTTTACAGTGGGCTTAGACTTTAAATTTATATGAAAAAATGTAATTTTTCGATAGAATCTGAGTTTTGGGCTACACTGAAATACTTTTTTTTTTCCCGAGTAAGTATGTATATATTATGCCTGGCTTTTGCTCTCTGTTTCGTGTTTTAAGTTAATAAGACTAGGATTTGTATTTTTATTTCCCTTTCCCTTTGGGTCTGCTGATTGATGAGTCAATTAAAGACATGGAATTGAAATATTGTTAACTCTGCAGGATTTTATATTTCACAATATGAGACCAAAGAATACATCATACAATTATTTTTCATAGAGACTGTCATTGCAAAAATTAAGGAAGTTAGCTAGGTTGGGTTTATTGTCTGTATTTTATTGATGTAATATATAATCAGGCTATGCTTGGGCTAGGCATATGACTTATTATTTTTTTTATTATTATTATTTTTTTGAGTATGAGTAGAGCTTGGGTTGTAGAAAAGTTGTGTGCATTTGCAATATAATATCTTGTTTTTTTTTTTTTTTTAAGAGGTTCGGTGGCTTTCATGTTTAGAAATCAATTAATTTAATTGGTTTAGATTGTTAAAAAAGTTTAATGAGTTTTGTAATTGCCGAAAACACTGATAAATTACTTCACTGGCATGAACTTCCCCAATAGTAGCCTTTTTTCCTCATTTGTTTGTCACTTAGTAGTTTTCTTTACCTTGGAAATGTGAAAAAATTGATAATAATTGATTTCCTAATTAGGTATTAGTCAAAGTTGTCAATGGCATTGTCTCTCAAAAAAAGAATATATTCTTATATTTCATTTTCAGTAACTTTCCGTGCGTCGCACGGGTTTGCGACTAGTTATTATAATGGCCGAATTAATAGAAAGGTTCTTTAAATGTGTGAAAAATTTCATGCGTTGGGACAAGACTAATAATAAATGTCTTTGGGTAAATATTTTGGTTGAATGTGCATGTTTTGAATCTTCCTTTTGGTGAAAATAAAAAATAAAAGAACGTTTTGACTTCTTTCTTGGTCTCTTAAATTATTTCCGGTGAAAGAGCCCATGATTGTTGTCTCATTTATTGTCAACTTGCAACTTATGCTATTCTAAGAGAACTGTCATTTAACATAGTTTAATGTTGACCGTTGATTAGCCATTATTTTTGCTATTTTATTTATTTAGTGGTTAAGATGGACTATTTGTATAATTAAAAATAATAGGGTCCTAAAGCTGTTAGGCATAAAATAATGTGAAAAGCATAAAAAAATTGATTTTTGTTGATAAAATATATATATATATATATATTTATTTTTTTTTTTTTTTCAAAAATGAAATTGTTATATTTTTATTATTGTTTAGGCTTCTAGTTATTGTTTTGAAAAAAGTTGCAAATTTAAGAAGTTATATTATAAGTTGTGACTCACTTGAAGTTTGTTTAATTTTGTAGATACTATTTCAGTTAATAATTTTAATTATTATAAATTTATATAATTAATTAAATTATTAAATTATTTATGACGTCACCGGTTCAACCACCGGTCGGACCAGTGATACAAGAACCACTCCCATTTCAGTTCTCTCCCTAGTCCAGTTTTTAAAACCATGCATAATATACTAAATGTAGTAAGTATGCAAGATACCAATTAAATTCATTTAAAATAAAAAGAACAATCATAATAAATTGAAACAAAAAATAGAGTATTATCCAACAAATATTACAATTTTAAAAGGACAAAATTGTTTTCTTAGAAGAGTCCAATTAAACAATTCTTTGTTTCTTCTTTTTTCTGCTTTGCATTAGTCAATGAGTAATTCCTTTCATTCTTTGTAATTGCAGATGTTGCTGTAAGTTGTGTATCATTTGCATTATCAATTTGTTGTAATTTCGAATAATCATCGTCTCCTTCACTTGATAGGTTGCTAAGATCATTGTTTGAAGCAGCATTCATATAACACTGTCAATAAAAAAATATTGAGTAACGTATCAAAATATTTATAAGGAAAATAAAAAATATGTATTATTTGTATTAAATGTAAAATAAAAGTACTTACTTCAGTTATTTTATCAAGTTTAAACGCATTGTCACTTTGCAGAATAGAGTCAAAAACTTTCTTCACAATGAAGAATTGCCACCCATGGAGTAAATTATATAAAGTCATTTAGTTTCAACTGGAAAACAAATGTTTTTCCAATAAGGTTTTCAATTTGCACAGGGAGGTCGAGCTCTTCATGTTTCTATCAAATAATATTTTACAAAATGTAAGTTCAATTAAATAAAAGAATATATTAAACAAATTTTTTATTTTTCCTATTATGGACTTCTTTCCTATATATATTTGTTTAAAAGGTCTTTTGCTGAAATAAAGGCAAAAACATCATTTCATGACAAAAGGAAAAAATCGTCATTTTGATCGTAAGATAAACAAGAGCTTAATTAAAAATAAATTTATAAACCCTAACGATCAAAACAATAACTCACGTGCTTAAATCAGACCACCAAATCTCAAGATCAAGCCACATTAAGATTTTAACGGACAATACGTGTTCTTGCGATTAAGGTTGAACACGTGTGGTTAGGCGACTGTGTTGTTTGTTTACTCGGAGCAAAGTTTTCTACCCCCACGAGGTCCAGACTTTTGCAACATGTGAAGATTAAGGTCGAAGAAGGAGCTAAAAGAAACTAGCAAGAAACTCTCGTCGTGACTAAAAACCACCAAACTTAATTACTTTTGTTCTATAAGAGGACGAAGACTGGCATGTGAATGGTCCCCTCCAGTATCTAAGGTGTGGTTTCCTGTGATTGTGAAGTGTGAATTTTATTACATTGGAAACATGGTGGGCAAAGGATCGAAGGAGTACACAAGACTGAGGCAATGACGCTATATAGTTTGACTTGTCAAAAAACAAAAAGACCTAGAAGAGTCTTGGTCTATCAAAAATAACACTCGGCTCTACAATTTTCTAAGCTTGACTTGTCAGAAAACAAAAAGACATAGAGTCTTGGTCTATCAAAAAATATCACTCGGCTCTACAATTTTCTATATAATGTAGCTCGGCATTATTGTTTCATTTCATGAGAAATTATTTTTCTCTAACAATTCATAAAAGGTTGCAGAAGAGAAAAATGATGATGATGATGGGGGAAACATGGGCTCAACTAGGCTCCCTTATTGCGAGCATGATGTTTCTTTGGGCCATGTTTGACCAATATTTCCCTTATCATCTTCGTAGCTCTATCCTAAGTTATGGTAAGAAATTGGTGAGTTTGGTGTACCCATATATCCAAATTACTTTCCAAGAATTCACTGGAGAGTATTTGAAGCGTAGTGAAGCCTATGCTGCTATTGAAACATACCTCAATGCCAGATCCACCTGAAGAATTCTTTAGAAAGAAGATATTTGTCTAAGAACAGAAGGAATAAGAGCTGCGAGAGAGTATGAAATTGTTGTAATGGCTTAGACAAATTATCTTTAAGCCTTTGATTAATATTTATACAAGTAGATACAGGTTTAACAGCTAATGACAGCTTTAGAAAAATAACTGAATCTGGTATAACAAGTTCCACTAATTAAGGGCACGTGTTTAGCACATGTTCTTTAAGTTATCAACTCCTTTGAGCCTAAGCTACAGTCGTTGAGGAAGAGGACCAAAGCTTGCTGTTTGAACATAGCTTAAACGACACTGAACTGAATCTTCAACACTGAACTGAATCTTCAACATCCCCCCTCAATCACAGGGACGGAGACCATGAGATTGCGCCGGAGATCAATAAAGCGTTGTGTTGGTAGGCTCTTAGTGAAAATGTCAGCAAGTTGATCAATAGTGAAATTTATGGAACTTAGTGTGAAGTTGAGAATTACCTATGGTTTGGATTGGGAGGTTTTGACCATTACCTACAGAAACTTGTTCTTGACCTTGATAAGGTGCTTGAGGACTGAGGTTATTGGATGAGGCTGTAATGTGATCAGAAGCACCAGAATCCGTGAGCCAAGTCTCTGCATTCTGAGTATGCTGGATATTGGATGCACTAGCCATTGCTGCTAGTTTTGTTGGTGCATTTTTGCCTTGGTAAGCAAAGTCCATTCTGTGGTAACAGTCAATGGCATAATGACCTTGCTTCCAACAGATTTGGCAAGTAGGTCTTTCTGACTTCTCTTGAGGAGCAAACTGAGATTGCTGGGATTGGTGTTGAGACTGTGGTGAGGTAAGGCTTGGATTGAAGTTATGGTTATTAAAACCTGAAGATCTGCCACCTCTGCCTCTTGAGAAGGAGTTTCTGCCTCTTCCTCGACTGTTATTGTAGCTGTGATTGGCATTGTAGCCATTGGAGTGCTTGTTATGAGACACGAACATAGCCAGGGCAGAGTTGGAGAATGGATCACTGGCTTCTTGCATTGACTGCTCCTCAGTTTGAAGAAGTACTGAGAGCTTTTCCAATGACAGAATTCCATCTCTTGTTCTAATTGCAGAAGCAAAAGGAGCATATTCTTTGGGTAAGCCCTTAAGAATCACATGGAGAAGCTCCTCATGATCAGAATGGACTCCCACTGCAGAGAGTTTATCTCTAACAGTCTTGATCCTCTGGAGGTAAGAACTCACTGATTCATTACCTTTCTTGATTGACTGTAGTTCCAGCTTGAGATTGAGCACATTGGCTCGTGCAGTGCAGGTAAACCTTTCTTCAAGTTTGTCCCAGACTTCTTGAGAGGTGCTAAGGCCTACAACCATAGCAAGCACTGGAGAGGATAAGGTAGAGTATAGCAGAGAGAGAAGAGCTTTGTCTCTCTTCTGCCAGATCAGAAAAGCTGGATTGACTTGCTGTATTCCAGTTTCTGAAACCAAAACTTGTCTTGGTTGTGGTGTTGAACCATCCAAGTGATCAATTACAGAGTATGCATCCAAGATTGCAGAGATCTGGAGTTTCCAAATCATGTAGTTCGTGCTATCAAGCTTGGTTGACATGAGATTGGACATGTTATTGAGAAGTGATAATGGTGACTGATTAGAAGCAGTAGCAACAGATGTGGATGACTCCATAGTAGGGGATCTAAGCTCTGATACCATGAAGAATTCTTTAGAAAGAAGATATTTGTCTAAGAATAGAAGGAATAAGAGCTGCGAGAGAGTATGAAATTGTTGTAATGGCTTAGACAAATTATCTTTAAGCCTTTGATTAATATTTATACAAGTAGATAGAGGTTTAACAGCTAATGACAGCTTTAGAAAAATAACTGAATCTGGTATAACAAGTTCCACTAATTAAGGGCACGTGTTTAGCACATGTTCTTTAAGTTATCAACTCCTTTGAGCCTAAGCTACAGTCGTTGAGGAAGAGGACCAAAGCTTGCTGTTTGAACATAGCTTAAACGACACTGAACTGAATCTTCAACACCACCAGGGAAGCTAAAAATCTTAGAGCACAAGTTGTCAAAGACAGTAGTCAATCTGTACAACTTAGCATGGACGAGAACGAAGAGGTTGAAGATATCTTTGAAGGGGTCAAGCTTTGGTGGACTGTAAAGAAAAACGCCCAAAGAACACAGTCATTTTCTTTCTATCCGGAGATGGAGGAGAAGAGGTTTTACAAGCTCACTTTCCACAAGTCTCACCGAGACTTTGTCTGTAAGACTTACATCAGTCATGTACTGCAACAAGGGAAAGCAATCACTTTGAAAAATCGACAAAGGAAGCTGTGCACGAACAATCCTAGACAGAAGTTGGCATGGTTACAGATCACAAAAATGGAGCCACGTGACTTTTGAGCACCCAGCAACTTTTGATACTTTGGCCTTGGAGTCAAAGATAAAGGAAGAAATCATCAATGACCTTACTAAGTTCAGCCAGGGTAAAGACTACTATGCCAAGATTGGCAAGGCTTGGAAACGTGGCTATCTCCTTTATGGTCCTCCAGGAACTGGGAAGTCTACAATGATTGCTGCCATGGCTAATTTCTTGATGTATGATATCTATGATCTTGAATTGACCACGGTTAAGGACAACACGGAGCTGAAGAGGCTTTTGATTGAAACGACAAGTAAGTCTATCATTGTGATTGAAGATATTGATTGCTCGCTTGATCTTACAGGTCAACGAATGAAGAAAAAGGAGAAAGAGAAGGATGAAGACACGAAGGATCCTGTTAGTAAAATAACGAAAGGAGAAGAAGAAAGCGGTAGTAAGGTCACTCTCTCTGGGCTGTTGAATTTTATAGATGGGCTTTGGTCGGCTAGTGGGGGAGAGAGGCTCATCATTTTCACTACTAATTATGTGGAAAAGCTTGATCCCGCTCTTATTAGGAGGGGACGAATGGACAAGCACATAGAATTGTCTTATTGTGGCTTTGAAGCATTCAAGGTGCTTGCTAAGAATTATTTGGATGTTGACTCGCACCACTTGTTTGCGACTATTGGCCACATGTTGGAAGAAACCAAAATGACTCCTGCTGATGTTGCTGAGAATTTGATGCCTAAGTCTCTGAATGAAGATGCTGAGACATGTTTGGAGAAATTGATTGAAGCTATTAAGAGGGCCAAGGAGGAAGCAATAAAGAAGGCCGAGGAAGAGGCACAGTTAAAGGAGGAGAAAGAAGAGAAAGAGAAGCAAGAAGCTGCTCAAGAAGATGTGAAAGTTGATGAGTCTTTGGCTAAAGAAGTGAAAGAGAATGGTGTTGAAGTTGTGAAAGATGATAAGGCATTAACTAAGGAAGTAAAAGGAAATGGTCTCACCGCCTGAAGAAACTAGGATGCAAGGACTAAAGTGAATAAGTATAGTTGTATCTTGTATGCTCTGCATTATGCATTATTTCATATTAATATTCTATATATAAATGCTTGAAGAGGGTGAGAAAAGGAATTTGATCATGATGTAAGTAGTAGGTGTGTAATAGTAATTTGGTGGTTAGAAGCAGCTGGGATATTAGGCTGCATGCTGTGAGTAGACGTTGTATGTTTTCAGTTTGTATAATAAGAGCCACTGTGTTATTTTCTATTTTTCTTCTTCCGATCGCCACAAATTTTTTTTTTTTTTCTTCTACTTGTTGTAGTTTATAATTGAACATTTAATATTTTTTATTCTATCCTTTATATATTTTATTTTATACTTTATCAGTTATAATATGACATGTGTTTAATATGTTTTCATTTTGAGCTTAATATATTTTATAAAGAAAGAAAAAGAATGCATGGCGAATTGTGATTGATGAAGTATAAAGTGGAACACAAAAAGTGGGATAGATGATTTGTATTCTTAACAAATGTATTACTTTCTATGGCACATGTTCACAAGTGTGTTATTCTTTATTATATTTTATTCCAACTCCTATTACTTAATAAGAGTGATACTATATGCACAACAAATAGTTATAATATTTTCACAATAGTTGAGTTGACATATTTTTATTAGTTTTCATCTCGACTCACTATTTATATTATTTTATTATCTACCACTAAAAACTTGCCATCTCGATAGTTATGAAAATATTATGACAATTTATTGTGTCCATATCTTTACTAACTAAATTAATAAGAATATTATTTTTGAGATTAGAACTCCTTATAATTAATTCCTACCGTTCTTTAGGAATTATACATTTGGTTCTCTAATTAGGATCAAGATTCTCTAGAATTCCAAAAATACTTTATCAAATAAAATTCTTTTAATCTTGACTTCTCTTTATTATACCATGTTATCAATTCACTAATAAATCCCTTTAAAAAAAAAATTCTCCAAAACAATCCCACTGTTTAAAGTCGTGAGAAAGTCTCTCTTGTTCCCGCCAAACTTATCTCTAGATAAAAATAAATAAATAAATAAAGTTTCAACCTTTGATTTATTTATTTAGTTTTTGCGTTTTCTTCATCTTCATCATTTGGTCATCAAGCAAAACCACCTCCAAATAGATCCACACATCATAAATTCTTAGTATCCACAACAATAAAAAAATCAACGAACCAAAAAAATCCCCCAAGCTAAAGCTCCGTGCTCTTGCCAATTCAAAATCAGAAAAAGCCACCCAAAAATCAAACCATCAGAATCCATTTATCCCACTATAACCATTAAAGCAGAACTAACATCAAGACTGAAGGCAGCAAGGCCCAAAACAATAAGCAAAATATATAACGTTAAGAAAGATGTGAAAGTAACAATATTTCCACATTCAGGAACTTCTGGTACATCAACGACGCACGTTTGTACCTGGGAGGGGCCAGGGGGAGAAGGTGACTGAGATGGCATCTCCCGTCTCTTTCATTTTTGCCTCTATAGAAATCTAGAATCTTAAGGCCACGTTTATCATTTATGAGTTGTTTCTTTTTTAAAAACCATTATTTTAGGAGGGATAGTTAGTGGATTGATGATACAGCATAATCTGAACCATTTATTATAATTGAGATGTCAAGATTGAAAGAAATTTAGGTTGCAGAATACCTTAAGGATCTAGAGAATCTTAATCCTCCAATTAAATTCAAATACATGGCTGCATTAAGCAATGCAACACATATATTGTTATATTTCCCAATGACAATTAAATTCAATGCAAATCATGAATTTAGAGGTCCAAAATACATCACCTTGTTAGTACGAAATTCAAAATTTATGATGTGGTAGATGAGCTAGCAAGAGCTCCAATAAAAAGCCAACACGTGGACTACATAATGATCAGAGCAAGAATCAATTATAAGAAAGCATGTAAACCAATCAAGAAGCGATATGTGTTTATTAATTTTTATAGTCACATAGATGACATCTGACAATTAGAATTATGCACGTTGGAGTCTAAAGAACATTTTTGGATTTTCTAACGAAGAGGTCACGATCGAAGCAGTTATCAAGTAACAAAAGCTATTCTTATGAGATTTGAAGAGAAGATCAAGACATAAAATGTAACCGTTGGAGTTAGCTTATAAATAATGAATTTAGGTACATTGACACACATACACACAAGCGCAGATCCAGAAATTCAATCTAGGGTGGGCATCTTTTAATCCCAAAGTTTAATAGACATAATACAAAAAATGCTTAAAGCCGATATACATTATTTATATAACAAAAAAGTAACAAACAAGAAACTCATTATAGCCTTTTATAATTGATTTCAACGTGTGTTTCATATTTTGAAACCGTTACATTATAATTTTATTATTAATATTACGAGAAATGTCTTTCCCTATGTATACAATCAAGTTGTCACCCATCTATTGATCACTCATTTGACTACGTAATCGAATTCACAATCTTCATAACTGAAAATGATATTTAATTTTCAAAATGGCAGTTGCAACTGGTAAGTTTGATAGTAAATTATATATATATATATATACCTAGAAAAAAAAAATTAACAAAAAAATTAGGGTCATTCTACAATACTCACTCTTTTAATTTTGTGAGTTTGGTACCCACTCAATTGTTATCATCAAATATGATGTAGTTGCCATCATATGTGATGGTAGTGCTATCCAATGTGATGTTGGTACTCTCTAATTTTATATATATTAAATTTAAATAAATAAATAAAAATTTAAGGTATAAAGTAATGTGATCATAGGTATCAACATATGTAGGGTAATTACCATTATGTGTGACACTAATACCATAAATGTGACATTTTATCTATTAAAAATATTACACGCACTAAAAAAAGTGTAGGTATTGTTGAATTATCCAAAAAATTGAGGATGAACACTTTATAAAAGCCAATTATTTTTTATATTTTATACCTAATAATTTTAAAAAAAATATTTGAGGGTGGGGTCCTATGCTGGATCCTCCCATGCACACACACACGAACCCCCAGACAAACCTAAAAAGAACTTTTGAGAGATCAAAAGAGATTGTTTCTTGAGAACTTCATTTGAGAACTTAGAGAGCTTTTATTTGTGAGAATTGTAGCTTTTTAGTGTTTTCTGAAAGAACAGTTACTTAGGAAAGAGAGTGTGTTGAGATTGGTTATTATACATACTTGTAAGTATTCCCTCGATTGATAGGTTGAATACATGAAAATGTACTAAGTTTACGAGAATGTTATCTTGTTTCATGCATTATTTACCTCAATTTACATTATTTGTTTGCTTTAGGTTTCTAAATTAAGTATAATTACGACTGCCATGATGATTTTTACTTTGGAATTAGCTTAATTAATTAGTTTTTTTAATTTATTTCATCTTTATTCTCTTGCTTACTTGCATTTTCAATTTACTAAAGTCCTTTAAGCAAAGGCAAGCACTGAGCCTACCAAACCTTTTTAGATCGAAGTCGGATTAGAGTTCTATTGTAAGATACTAGACTCTCATCTAACATAGTTATTTGTTTCGTTTAAACAAATTGGCCACCATTCCTTGGAAATTCTAGTTTAGCAACATGCAAACACACCTATGGGACTGTACATAATTTTACCATTGAAAATATAAACAAGATGAATAACCTTAACATGATAATTCTACATCCAAAACATTTTCACAACATTGTTTAGGTGATAAGTTGTTATCTGTTTTCACATGTACCTTTCACTAACACTACTTCATTGTCTATCATTTAGAGTTTTCCACATAGACAATATTGTGAATGTGTTGTGAAAACGTTTTGACCTAGGCTTTATTAAAAGGTAAATAATGCTACAATTACAACGTTTTCACAACATTGTCCATGTGATAAGTTGTTATTGGTTTTTTTGCATGTTGCCACTAACACCATTTTATTATAAGCTATTAGGACAACCTTACCCATATCAGTTACTGATACAAGCCTGAAGTCTACAGATAAGGAACAACTACATCAACAAGATATTCACAAGAGCTAGCATTGTTGATACTAGTTTATCATGAAGCATTATATTTGAATTGTAATAGTTATCCTTATCTTGTAAACTCTTGAATATAAATACAGAACAATACTCCTGATACAATTGTACAGGAAACACGGCAAAACAATATTTTGCATATTGCAGATTCTATATGGTATCAGAGCAACACTGACTCACGTCAAAGCCTAAGAAAATGTCTTCTTCTTCTTCTTCTTCTTCTTCATCAACCACCGATGCTATCTCTCCATCCCAACCTCGATATACTCCCCTCCTCACCCCCTCAACTCATCTCCAGATAAAACTCACCAAAGATAATTACCTGTCCTGGAAAACAGCAATTCCTTCCATACATCAATGGAAACAAAATTCCTTCACTACATTGATGGAACCACTGCTGCACCTCCCCAATATATATCTTCCCCCACCTCTTCCACCACTCTCATCCCTAACCCCGCCTTTACCTCTTGGTTTGAAATTGACCAACTCTTATTAAGTATTTTAGTTTCCACCGTATCTGAACCTCTCATCCCCACTCTTGTTGGCCGTTCCTCATCTCGGGATGTCTGGCTCACCCTTGAAAAAATGTTCTCCTTCTCAGTCTCGTGCTCGAATCATGCAAACTCCGATATCACCTTGCCACCTTGAAGAAAGGTAACCTGTCCATTCCAGATTATTTTCAAAAGGCCAAATCCTACGCAGATCTCCTTGCATCCATTGGACAGCCGATCCATGAGAATGATCTCATCACCCAGATTCTTGCTGGCCTCCCCTCAGATTACAATGATCTTGTTACTTCTATCAATACACGGCTGGAAGATATGCAACTTGATGAACTTTTCGGTCATCTCTTAACCCATGAATTAAGACTTGAACAGCAGGCTGCTGTCCCTGATCTCGGCACTCCTATGGCCAACCTTGCAACCAAGACCACCAATCCCACTCCACAAGGTCGTCCACCTCAATACTCCTCTAATCGGGGCTCCAATGGCTTATCGTGGTCGTGGTCGAAACAACTATTCTCGCAGCCGTGGCAATGGAGGCTCGCCTTCCTCCTTCACTCACTCCAACAATGGTTCCAGAACTCCTTGTCAAATCTGTTTCAAGGTGGGTCATACTGCTTCCGCTTGTTGGCATCGCTTTGAGCAACAATATCACGCACCCATGGCTTCTCAACCTGGTTCACAAGCCTTTGTTGCAGCCACATCACCCTCCATAGATCAGGTATGGTACCCCGACACTGGTGCTAACAACCACCTCACAGCAGATTTGAGCCATCTGAACTTGAATGCTGAACATTATACCGGATCTGATCAAGTGCGCATTGGTAACGGTCAAGGTTTGTATATTCACCACATTGGCTCCTCTATCTTATGTTCTGCCACTCATGAATTTTTTCTTAAAAATATTCTTCATGTTCCTCATATAAGTCACAATTTAATCTCTGTTCAACGTTTTGCTAAAGATAACAATGTCTTTTTTGAGTTTCATCCTTCTTTTTTTTGTGTTAAGGATCTATTCTCGGGTGCCACCCTTCTCAAAGGTCCGAGTAAGGACGGCCTCTATCCACTCCATTCTCTTCCACAAATAAAGCCCCGTGCTCTCCTTGGTGAACGTGTCTCCACCACTCAATGGCATGCTCGCCTTGGTCATCCTTCTCTTCGCATAGTTCGTCAAGTTCTTTCCAAGCATCATCTTGCTGTCTCCACAAATAATTTTCCACGAGTGTGTCATGCTTGTCAACTTGGGAAAAGTCATCGTCTACCATTTTATTTATCTCCTTCTAGGTCTCAATTTCCCTCTTGATTTATTATTTACTGATGTATGGGGTCCTGCCCCTCAACTTTCAAATAATGGAAATCGTTTTTATGTTTGCTTTTATTGATGACTTTTCCAAATTTATCTGGTTATTTCCAATTGCTTCTAAATCTGATGTCTACAATGTTTTTCTTCAATTCCAAAAATTTGTTGAACGTTATTTTACTCGCAAAATTAAATCAGTACAATCTGATTGGGGTGGCGAATTCAGAAACTTAAACAAATTCTTTTCTTCCCTTGGCATTTCTCATCGACGATCTTGCCCCCATACACATCAACAAAATGGGTCTGTTGAACGCAAACATCGACATATAGTCGAAACTGGCCTCACCTTGCTTGCCAATGCCTCTGTCCCTTTTTCATATTGGGATGAAGCCTTTCTCACTTCTGCTTATCTAATTAACTGCCTTCCATCTCCAGTCACCAAAAATAAATCCCCACTTGAAATTCTGTATCATAAGACTCCTGACTATAATTTTCTCAAAACCTTTGGCTGTGCGTGTTGGCCTCACCTTCGTCCATACAATACCCACAAATTTGATTTTCGTTCCAAACGTTGCGTCTTTCTTGGGTACAGCCTCCATCATAAAGGGTATAAGTGTCTTGATCTCTCTACCAACCGGATGTATATTGCCCGAAATGTAATCTTTGATGAAAATCAATTTCCATTTTCTACAACTTCCTCCACTTCTCATTCGGGTCCAACTTCCTCTCCATTAATTTCCATTCCTTCTTTACAGAATTTCACTGCCACATCACCTCAACCTCCTCATATTTCGGTCCCCACCCCATCCCTTAATACAAATCCTCCTACACCACCTCTCTTAGAGTCCCCACCAAATATAACTTCTCCCTCACATCAACTCTCCCCCGTGTCCACCTCTCCTAATTCCACACAACATAACACTTCTCCAGCACATAACTTATCTTTAAACAACACTGCTGCCCCTAATCCTCACGTGTCTTCCCCCACTGCCTTACCCGTGTCTCCCACTCCTCCAGCAAATACTATGAATCTGCAGCCTCATCCTCATCCAATGCGCACTAGAAGCCGTGATAATATTGTTCAGCCGAAACAATTTTATCCTGGCATCATCAGATATCCATTACCAAAGGCTCTCCTCACACTTACAGCTTCTACACCGCCTGAACCAAGCTGTTTTACCGAAGCTTCAAAGTCTGCAGAATGGCGTGCTGCAATGGCCACTGAATTCACAGCACTCTTGAAGAATTCCACCTGGACTCTTGTTCCACCCAAACCCAATACAAACGTTGTGGGTTGCAAATGGGTGTTCCGTATCAAGCGTGATGCTGCTGGAACGATTGAGAGGTACAAAGCCCGCTTAGTTGCTAAAGGATTTCATCAACAACATGGTGTGGACTACGGTGACACATTCAGCCCTGTTATCAAACCAGTTACAATTCGCACAGTCCTCTCACTTGCCATTGCTTCAAACTGGGATATTCGCCAACTGGACGTCACCAATGCCTTTTTGCATGGAGTTCTCTCAGAAGATGTTTACATAACACAACCAGCAGGCTTTGTTCATCCTTCATACCCTCACCATGTTTGTCATCTTCGCAAGGCACTCTATGGCCTCAAACAAGCTCCACGCGCTTGGTATTCTCGCCTCAGCACACGGCTCCTTGACCTTGGCTTCAAAGGTTGTAAGTCTGACACATCACTCTTCATTTATAGATCTGGCCCTGAACTGATATTGTTTCTGATTTACGTGGATGACATTATCATTACTGGAACCAATTCGACCTCCATTACACGCCTCATTAACACTCTACAGGGAGACTTCGCTCTCAAAGACCTTGGGCCTCTCCATTTTTTCCTTGGCGTTGAAGCTCACAAGGTAGACTCAGGTATGTACCTCTCTCAACGCCGATACATCACTGATCTGCTCCGAAAAACTAATCTGCATTAGGCCAAACCCGTGGCATCTCCCATGGCTTCCAGCACCATTCTCAGTCAACACACAGGCACCTCTCTTTCCGACCCAAGTTTGTATCGAAGTGTGGTTGGTTCTCTCCAATACCTCTCTCTCACTAGGCCTGACATATCCTTTGCTGTCAACAAAGTCTGTCAGTTCATGGCCAACCCAACTGAAGATCACTGGAGTGCAGTAAAAAGAATTCTGAGATATCTCAAACACACCATCCACCATTGCATTTTTCTTCACAGAGACACCAATTTCAATATTCAAGCCTTCTCTGATGCTGACTGGGCAAGCTGTCCAGATGATCGCCGCTCCACCACCGGCTATTGCCTATTTCTTGGTCGCAATCTCATCTCTTGGACATCTCGAAAACAACGAACCGTCTCTCGCTCAAGCATTGAATTTGAATATCAGGCTGTTGCACATGCTTCCACAGAAATTATTTGGCTTTGCTCTCTTTTATCCGAACTTGGAATTGCATCCTCTACACCTCCTCTCCTTTGGTGTGACAACATTGGTGCAACGTATCTCACAGCCAATCCTCTGTTTCATGCCCGTACCAAACACATTGAAATTGATGTTCACTTTGTTCGTGATTTGGTAGCTTCAAAGGCTTTGTCCATTCGGTTTATATCTTCAAAAGATCAACTTGCAGACACATTCACAAAGCCTCTTCCTACAGCTAAATTCACTCTCTTAAGGGACAACCTCAATGTCCGTGAACTCCCCTTGAGATTGAGGGGGCATATTAGGACAGCCTTACCCATATCAGTTACTGATACAAGCCTGAAGTCTACAGATAAGGAACAACTACATCAACAAGATATTCACAAGAGCTAGCATTGTTGATACTAGTTTATCATGAAGCAATATATTTGAATTGTAATAGTTATCCTTATCTTGTAAACTCTTGAATATAAATACAGAACAATACTCCTGATACAATTGTACAGGAAACACGGCAAAACAATATTCTGCATATTGCAGATTCTATATAAGCCATTTAGAGTTTACCACTTACACAATATTGTGAAAACGTTGTGAAGTTAGATTTATTGAAAAGCAATAGTACCACCTTAAATTACCTTTGGTATCTTGACACTTCTTTACCTTTTAGAGTAAAACATTTCTTCAAAGAAAAAAAAAAAAAATAGTTTGTGCGTGGTCTCTGCCCCATTCTGTGGGGTTAGTTTCCGGATTCAAATATCCCCCCATTTACGCTTGGCAATGAAAAAGAAAAAAAAAGAATGAAAGAAAGAAGGATCATACAAATGACATATTTCATTGTACTCACTACTAGATATGAAAGCGTTTTAATAAGTGACACGCAACTTGCAGTGACATGTAGATGAGAATAAGGTGCAACTAGTGAGAACATGATCTGAGTATATTCATTAAATAAGTTATGTAGATGAGAATAAGGTGCAACTAGTGAGAACATGATCTGAGTATATTCATTAAATAAGTTATGTGATTAAAAATACACGTAGATAATCATTTAAAACGTAGTAGGTTTGAAATTTTCCTTCAAACTGATTTGAAGATAAACTCTATCCATATTTTAGGGGAAAATACACTTTACCTACCTGTGGTTTGGATCATTTACAAGTTATCTATTCGTGGTTTAGAAATTAACACTTTACTCATCTGTGATTCTCTCTATTTCCGTTAGGCGTTAACCAACGTTAAAAAAAAAAAAAAAAAAAAAAATTTGAAAAATCATAACCAAAAAAAAAACACACTCAATGCTTCTCTCATTCTCTCACCAGATCTCCAAATGCCCATTTCGTGATGCAGAATGTAAGTCCAATTTTAATGAGCACTCCATCTTATGCTCTAGAAACTGAGATTTTTTTTTGCTGAATCTAGAAACTGAGATTGATTCTACTGCGCTTATGGTGGAGATATTCAAATCTTGGCAGTTGGTTGTCTGGTTATTTCAAGGAGGGGTACAGAGTTCGAGTTGAGTTGAGTTTGCTTGAAGAAAATGGTGCAGAGTTTCATCAAAGGCAGCAAGGCCGGCCCATCCTATAAACAAGTTAAGCACTTGTTTGAGGTCCCAAAAAATTAAAAAAAACTCATTGCTAAAAAAGGCCCCAAATTTAAGAAAAAAAAAAAAAATACCCACAGGCCCCAATTTAAAGGAATTTTGGAATAAAGAAAAAAGAAAAATTGTTGAAGTCAAGTGGCTTCAGTTTTCTTTTTGATTGGCCTCTTTTTCTCTATTTTTTTCTTTCTCCTCAACTTCTCACAACTACACTTGCAGTGGTTATCCAATTCTTCTTCTTCTTTTTCTCTCTCTTTCTCTCTTTTAATTTTTTTGTTCTTTTTTGGTGCCTACGTGAGCTGTTACTAACCAAATTTAACCTTAGTGAGATATTTTCAAATCTCACAAGTCACTCACATGGCTAATTATTGTCCTTATATTTTTTTCTTTTTCTTTTTTTAATGACATTGCTTTTTTCCCTCTTAACTTTATTATTATTATTAGATTAATTTATTGGGTTAATGAGTGATTAAGATATGATGTTATAATATAATTTCTCTTTCTCTTAAGCCATATAATTTTTTTTTTCTTTCTAAATCTCACTTAAAAAAAAAAAATCTATTACATTTTTTTATCCTCAGATTTACAAATTCCTTAGGTGCCAAAATGCAAGTGTGATCAATAATCAACAAGAATAAAATTTTAATAAAAAAAATTTAACAAATATTAATTTAATATAATATAAAATAGGTTAAAAACCCCAAATTGAGATTTGGCTTGAGACCCCAAAATGATTGGGACGGCCTGGAAGGCAGCAACGAGATGAAGTAACAGTCTATAACGACCAACAAGTACGGCCGAAACTGCTGCAATTGCTTCAACGGCAACAACAATGACAACTATGAAGACGAGTTCGACAACTTCGCTACTGGTTTCGGCGAATCGATCACCTCCACTAGATCCTTCGGCGTTGATGTCTTTGATTCATTCAAAGTAAAAAAACAAATTAATGTCGCTTCAACACAAGGTCGCATTGAGATAGTGAATTTTTTGTTGGGCCTATTCCCTAGAATCCCAACCAGACCAAACTTGATAAGGGAAGGTGGGCCTACCAGCTAGGTTTTTTTTTATTTTTTTTTACTTGTGATGGCTATGCCTATGTTTCTTATTCCGAGAACCAAACTTGATAATGGAAGGTGGGGTTTATGATTTATGAGTTTATCTCATAAAGTATATAAGCATGCCAGTAACATAAATGAAAGCTAGAAGTTGAAATAACCAGATAACCAACTGCCAAGATTTGCATATTTCCACCATAAGATCCAGTAGAATCAATCTCAGTTTCAAGGGCATAAGATGGAGTGCTCATTAAAAATGGACTTATATTCTGCAGCACGAAATGGGCATTTGGAGATCTGGTGAGATCAGGTGAGAGAAGGAAAGATGGAGGGAGTTATTTTTATTTTTTATGATTTTGCAATTTTTATTAACGTTGGTTAACGAAAGCAAACAGAGAGAATCACACCACATGTGATTAAAGTGTCAGTTTCTAAGTCATAGGGAGGTAACTTGTAAATAGGCCAAACCACAGGTGGCTTAAGTGTACTTTCTCTCATATTTTATTTAGCAAATCCATCTCATGATCTTGAATCATCTGGACTATAAGTTTTAGCCTTACTAATTCTGAGTAGATGAAACTGATGATGTAGCAGATTTGACTTAACCATTTTGTTGATGTAGCAGATTTGAATTAACCATTTGCAATCAAGTTATTTTGCCTATACAGCCCAATAAATCTCCAGTAGACCCATAAAAAAAAATATCATAAGCCATTTTCTGCCACGACTTTGCTATGCATTTTTTGTAATTTAAGTAGGGGCGTGGCTTTCTTTTTCCTGTTAATTGCATGTGCATTTCAAGGAATTGTGGTTAACAAATGAGAAATGCAACGAAACAACTTTAACAATAGCAGAAAATGCCTACATGGATTTTATGCATATCTCAAGTATCATTAAAATTAAGGGTAAAACATATATCAATAAAGGGTAAAACATATATCAATAAATATCCAAGTGATCCCAAAATCATATTCTAGTCCTGGCCCTCGACATTTCGAATTCTTAAAAGTGGAAAATTAAGGGGAAAAGCACTTTTTTTTTTTTGGTGGGGGGGAGTATGCAATAGGACCTACCTCCAGTATGAGCAACGAAAGCCCTTTATCAGGATTACAGATTTTTTTTGCTTCAATTCAAGTTGTAAACTGCAATGAAAGGCATCAGAACACTTCCCATCCACAGTTTCCCATCCTTCTCCTCAACTTCACTTATTGCCTTGACAACCTTCCCCTGACTATCCTCCAATATCTGCAAAAGCTTACCCTCTTGGCTGTACTTGACAACAACTGCATGGGGCCGGCCTCCGATGTGAAGCAGGAACTGAATTTTTGCAGGAATTGGGAGCTTGAGTATAAATGTCCTGATTTTTGGGTATAATGAGCAGAGATAAGTATACATAGATCGTCGACAGTGGACTGCCACCCAAAATTCACCCTTTTCGTTGGTCCTAACATTGTCAGGAAATCCAGGTAGGATTGCAAATACCTCTGAAGTCCCTGCTTTCTCGCCTTTTAACCAATACTTGCGTAATCTACACAATCAAGATGATATCAGACATCATTGATGACTAAAAGATGATTGCAAAAATGATTTCTGATAACAAAGGCTTCAATGACCAAAAAATGTTACCAGGAAGCCTACTTGGCGAATGTGCATGTGGAATTTTACAGTATTTCACTTGCAATTATACAGATTGATTATCATGGCATACCAAATTACTTTCAAATTGTTCAGTTCTACCCAAAGTAAAAATGTCAAGGTAAAAATATGGTGCTTGGGAAGATATTTCCTGAGAAGCATCTCTCTTGCAACTTCAGAGTTAAAACTTCTTATAAAACTCTTCCAAAAGCAAGCCACATTTTCCCTCTAGGAGTCACAGAGCGATGTCAACTGATCTGTGCGTCTCCCATTTTTGTTTTTTTCTTCTTGAAAAGTATACCAAAGTAGTTTCATAATGACAAGAAACTAGCAAACTGAATATTAGCATCTACTAGATGCCAGTCATCTCCCAATTCAATTCCAATAATCCTATAAAAAATATATTTGTGACTACTGACTAGCAAGGGAAAAGACAAACAATGCGATGAGTAACAATTGAGCAAATTGAGTATGTCATGTAGAACCTAGACATACACATTGCCTATATAAGTGGGTATATTCACAACAATTGAGCAAATTGAGGATGTCATGTAGAACCTAGACATACACATTGCCTATATAAGTGGGTACATTCACAGTGAGGTTCCTCACCTGCCAATGGATCCTTCACAAAAGACAAAGAAGGAACCATCTTTGCTTAAGGACACGCCATTTGGAAATTGGATATTCCTAACAAGGACAGTGGTTTCCTTAGTACTTGGATTGTACTTCAGAACCCTCCCAGTATCCTCTGCAGAAAAAACCAGCTGCATGAAGTTCCTGCATGAAATAACTGTGTTAAAACTGATGCATAGTGGTTCTGAAAGTTCAGAAATTAACTGACTGACTGTTCTGAAAGCACTTGGGAATTATAAGAAAACAAGTTAGACAAGAGTTTTAGTACATACTGGGGAAAGAACTCAAGTGTTAGGAAATAAGGGAGACGTGGCATATTCATGATTCCAAAATTCTTTGGTAGTTAAAATAACTTAAGATCAGGAAAATTAAATATTTTCTCAAAATCTGAGAACTTAATGGAACCAAAACAACAACAACAAAGCCTTTGTCCCAAAACTATGGGGTCGTCTATGGATTCTCAAATAAATTTATCGGAGGTTGTTCACCTGTATATCCATTCAAAATTATACTCTCTGTCACCTCCTTGATTAACATGTTCTTTTTACCTAATTCTACTAGTGTTATTTTAGGTATTCCTCTACCCCTTTTTCGTTCCATCGACTTAAATCAAATCATTCTTCCTTAATCGCTCTCCTTTGCACATATCACCAAATCATCTCAAATGACTCTCACTCATCTTTCATCAATGGGAGCCACCCTTATCTTTAATTGAATTTCTTCATTTTATATCTTATCTTTCTTTGCATTTCTACTTATCCATCTTAACATTCTCATTTCAGTTACTCATTTTATGAACATATTATTTTTTAGTAGCCTAGAAATTTAGTACCATATAACATGGTTGGTCTTATAAAAGTCTGGTAAAACTTTCTCGTTAACTTAATGGGTGTTCTACGATCTTACAATACTCACGATGTGCTTCTCCACTTCAACCAACTTGCTCTTATCCTATAATTCACATCCCCTGCGATCTCACCATTCTTATGAATCATTAATCTAAGATATCCAAAGAACCCACTCTTTGGTATCTCTTGACTATCAAGTTTTATAGCTCTTTCATCTTTATTTCTCCAATTACTAAACTTATGCTTCATGTACTAAGTTTTGGACCTACTTAAACTAAAGCCATTACTAATTGTTTGGTTCGGGGTAATCTTTTAAGATTCTTGGGAATCCTTGAGCATTCCAATGTTTGGTAATATCTCAAAAAACTCCTGATCCCCACTGGATTCCCACCAAACCTCACTTATGGGAATGTAGATTCCCTTTTAAAAAGGTACCCATCCACATTCCCAGCTTGGGAAGGTTCTATTTTTTTAAGTGATAATTATACTCTCAGTTTACTATCCTCTGATTAACTAAAATATAACTTTTTTTTTCCTAATAAAATGTCTCTTCTATATTGCCAAGTGCTTATGTTATATATTCAACTTTTTTGTTATTTTATAGTATGACTATATTCATCTTTAAGGACAATCATTTTTACCTCTTATTTTGAATTGCTTTAGCCTTTTAGGTGAACCATTGAAAAATCTGAAATAAATATTTTTCTTATTATTTATTTGTAGGAAATCATATAAAAGTGATGTGTAATAAACATGACATTATGTTTATAAACCTAAGGATATTTTGGGAAGAATAAAAGAATCTTAGGAATGAACTAAACATATAGTTACATTCTCAGGCATCCAGTTTCCTAAGCATAACATTCCTGGGGATTTAGATACTGGGGGCATTTTAGATTCCCTGAACCAAATGTTACATTAGATTCTAAAGCATCCCTCCAGATTTATAGCTTAGCGTTGACTCCACGTCTAGTTTTATCGACTAAAACTATATTGTTTGCAAAAAGCATACATCATGGGACTTCATCTTGAATTGGTCTAGTAAGTTCATCCAAAACTAGTGCAAAAAAGAAGAAAGAGCTTTGTTTTTGGTTTGAGGAATACTTTCCAATTCTCATTTTTAATTGGTTACATTGGTAAGTTACACCCGCACCTAGTGTCTAAAACCCGCGACCTTACCCCGTATCCCATTATTATGATAAGAGGAAGTGCGATTTGAGCTAGAGCTCATTAGCTCATCTGATTGAAAATGATTCAAATATATCTATATTTTTGCAAATAGTTTGCAGAAGTTATGATATTACTATGTGTAAAATCATTCACAATGTAAATGTGATAAAGAACTTGAGGTTTAATCTACATATTTAAGAAATTCATACAATTTGGTAAATTTGGATAAAGTATATGGATAGTCACTTAAAAATTATCCAGGCGCCCCATCAATTGTTAACATATACTCAGTGGGCTCTGATATGAAAAGTTAAATACAACACTTTCAACTGTAAAGTATTATTACAAACTTTGAATAAAACATGTGCAAAAGCATTATCTAAAATTAGATGACCCAAATCATATCACTTACTGACAGGTCACTGCATCATCCGTCATTACTATCAAATCAGTTGAATATCTCAAGGGTAATAGCAGAGGAATGTATCAATTCTCTGAAATTATCATCTATACTGATCTATGAAGTTAAAAACATAGGTTCCAATCATATTCCAACATAGATAAAGGGGAAGCAGAGTAATAAGATCATATGTTTAGACAAACATATACCCTGGTCATTGCTATGAAGAAATATAATCCTTTTTTCTAACTACATTAGTTTGTCCCACGGCAATAGAAAAAGGTGTTATGACCCAGACAAACATGCATCAAGTGATAAACAAGATGCAGGGGAAAGAGCCGCACGTTACATGGGAGTTGGAGTTGCTTGGGATGGGGTCCTTGAATGTAAAACTGAATGGATTTATTAGCAGTAGAGTAGAATTGGTTTATTAACAGTTTGAGTAGCGGACTCAATAATAATTCCTAACTATTAGGAATCTTAGATGAGCATTATCTTTAGTTATTATTTCAATTATCTTTTAAGAGTTGAATTTCTATTTAATCACTTGTATTCAGTCACTGTATTTAAATAGTGGAAAATCATTCATAAAGCAAGTAGAAAATTAAACCCAAAATCCTTCTCTCTCAATTATTCAAGAGATTAGTCATCTCGAATTGACTAAATAACATTACTTTTCCCCAAAATCCCAGTTCATTACAGAAGGGGAAGCTGCATTCTTCTTTATTCCCTAAAGGATAACAGGCATTTTAATACCATCCATTATAACAGGATTCCTCAATACAAATTAAGGGGTGTTGTGCATTGAGTTTTGCATTGTATAGGAAGTGGCATTTCAGCAGTGAGTGGAACGCTATAACAAAATACTCTTCAGCATTTTCCAATCACAAATAACTATTTCACTAACAACCAAAGAAGTAACTACTTCAAAAAAATGCATTGTCACCATCTCAAAAGGAATATCAGTAAAGGGCCTACCTCCTCTGGTACTTGGTACTACTATCTGTAAAATAAATGTTCCCTTCATCATCAATGTCTAGATCATTGGTGAACCTCAATGGAACCCCTTCTGCTTCAGTTGTTAGTGATGTTGCCAAACCACCTTCTGGTCCCACCTTTAGTATCCCAAAATATGCATCTGCAATGTATAAATTACCAGTTTTCTTGTCAAATCGGAGCCCCAAAGGCCTGCCACATATGTGCTCATTCTTCAAGTAACTCAAAGGCGATGGTTTTGGATTACATAGTTCTGACCTGAATCCCAAATAATAGATGGAAAAGAAATTAAAAGAAATTAACATTCACAAAAGGTATTATTGAAAAGATAAATAATCAACAAATACAACTGGGAAAGATATTTTACAAACTAGCAAAAACAGGATAATGACTCAGACCGCTTCTATCAATCCAGGAAGTGATTAGATGGAGTCATTTATTTGCTGATCTCATGTGACATGTTAGATGAAGACTACCAAATACGATCCACAATTTTGACAGAGAATACCAACAGAGTAACACCTAGAGCCAATTTGATGGAGGATGAAAGAGTATACCAAAGAGTGAAGAAGGCAAACATGGAAAGAACCAAAAATCTAAATATGAATTCACCAAGATATAATTCCTTTACAACATCCACGCAATGGATCCTGGAGATATGGATATGGAATGTGCATGCAGCAAAAGTTATGACAATCAAAACAATGGTATGACAAGATTTTTGACATCTCAATAAATATAATATTACATGTTTCACTCACAAACATGTGCTTTTACAACTGTGATTCAAATAATTTATGATGTCGTCCTTTTTACACCAAATTATAACTTTTTAAGTGTTTGCTCTTAATATCCAAATTCAGGGATTTTCAGGCAAAATGCTCTTCTATGTCAAGAATCAAGCTTTAAACTACTAGCTCTTACAATAAAAATTTTACACAAAACTTCACTACATTTTTGTTTTTCGATAAGTAAACAAAATCCATTAAAAGCGCAAAAGGGCACAACCCATGTAATTTGACTACAAATATACGTTGATATGAGTCACCATTTTCCTCACATGTGATGTGGGTATGACATTCTCCAAAGCTCCCACAAAATCCGCCATCCAGCTAGAAACTCAAAAACCTTGGGAGTTGGAACAGAAGCAACAAAAACCCAGAAACCCATTACCCAAAGTGTGTTTGAATTAGCCTTTTGAAAATTTGTTAAAAGTGAACAAAAGTACAGTTGTCTAAAACGAAAAAGGGGTGAGGATTTACAAAGTTATAAAATAAGTAAATAAGCTAATAGGCCAAAATAAAAAATAAAAAATAATAATCCAAACGCCTGCTAGGTGGCCCCCAAAAAACTTTTATTTTTTTGCCTTTTTGATTAACTGTTCTTTTGCCATTTAGGCATTCGATTGAGTGATAACCCTCTTTCTCAAAAAACCCAATAGAGAGTGTAGATTCAATCCTGAGACCTTCAAAATCTTAAGTTTATAAAAAATGAAGAATTTAATCATTTAACTAAAATTCTTTCAAATACTCACCTGTTAGGCGAAGTGTAAGCAAAATCAGTCCAGGACTGGCCATTCCAGAACACAACCCGGCCATCAGCGAGACCAGTGTAAGGGCCACGGCCAAGAGGGTCAAAGACTATACTCTCGGGACCTTGGACTTGGTTGAGGAACTTAATTTCAGAATTCTGGAGCAAGTTCTGGGTGTCTGTTTCGGTGGGGACCTGGGACCAAGCTGGCATTTCGACTGGGTACGATTCGAAGTCTGGGAAGTCAGAGATTGCACTGTGCCTGAAAGGGTCAGTGCCACAGTACAAGGCTAGGAGCAAGAAGAAGAGCCCCACCAAGGTAGTTGCTTGTGACATCGCCACCGTGACTCTCAGTTTTCCGGTGACTGAGGCTGAGAGAGAGAGAGAGAGAGAGAGAGAGATATCAAGCTGAGGGACGAGGGTAGTTGGCAACGTGACAACGTCTACTACTTAACTGCCTCTTAACTAACGAGTGTGCTTCAAATTTGAAAGAGAGAGAGTCTTTGTAGTCAGGAAAAATCATAGGTTAAAGTTAGATTAGCTTTGTGCCAAAGAGGAGTAGGTGAGGCATTAAAGTTGGGGGTAGATAGGGGAGGTTGATGTTTAGGACATTATATAACTGTTGAGCAAATTAATTAATTAATTATTTCTCAAAGTGCTAAGTTGGATTTGGGTGTATTTTTGTAATCTTAAAATTTATAGATACTTATATCATATAGGGTTAATTACATTTTCCCCGCTTGTGGTTTGACCTGTTTTAATATTACTTATCCGTGTTTTGAAAAGTGTCATTTTACATTTTTACCCACGTGAGGTTCGTAGTTGTTACCCACTCACTTAAAACATCAAACAAAATAGATCTAACAAACTCTCAAGAAAAAACGTTGTCTCTCTATTTTGAAATCGAAGATTGAAGATGATAATCCCAAATTCTTGAGGGTTGAAGGGGTACCATGCTCACTATGGTCCCTAAGAATCTTACCATTTTCTTAATCAATTTTCCTCTTTGGAATTATTTTGTGTTATAATTTAATGGGTCGGGATGAACTCGAGTCCATGATTCGCCCACTATGGGTTGCGGGTCCCATTTGGTCATATGATAAGGATAACTATCTGATGTAGGCTCTCGGGTAGAAGGGTTTGTGTCTAGGAATGGGGTTGGAGTGTGAGTTAATTTGAGTAATAACTAGGCAGCATAAAGCTTCTGCATAGAGAAGTCCATCTCTAAAAGAAATAGCACATTAGGATAAGTAACTCTCATTCACAAAATATCAAATCTAAAACTACATTTACAAAGGCAAGGCCATGCATTATATAGCATGCCATGGGTATAATCTGATTAGCTGCTGAATGAAGCCCTGTGATTAGTTAGAATGTACTAGAAGCCCATTGGCTGACCTAATAACCAACCCCTAACAAACTAACCAACTCAGCCAAGCCTTCCTATTGGCTGCACATGGCTTAATTCTAAGTGGTTAACAAGAAAAGACCAAGTACTAGGTTGTTAAGCTTTTGAGACAACAAGTACAAGGTTGTCTCAAAACTAATTACAAGCCTAAAACAGAAATGAAAACACTAGCTTAGATGCTCTTGCATCACTATCCATGATTTGAATTGGATCAAATCATGGGATAGTGGGTTATCAAATCCCTTAAAAGAAGGGATGTGTTTCTACCTAATATATTATATTTTCTTGTGAATATAATTATTATACGTAGAGAAGATAAAAAAGAGAAGACAACAGTTTATACTTTATACAGAGAAAAAGCTCTCTAACTCACTAAGTGTGAGAAATCTCTTAGAATTTAGTTCGTGGAAGAAAGGGCAACTCTAGTAGCCAACCTCAACCCACAAGAACAAGGACGAACACGAGAGCAAAGAGGGATTTGTAATTCAAGAAGAAAAGCAGTGTAACAAGCCAACCAAATCAATTCGGGTTTTTCGCAACGAGTAAGTATCTCAAACCTGGTTGTATGAAATATGATGTACATTTTGAAAAATTTCTACACAAAGTTCTGGGAGGGTTTTGACTGTGTTCGTTTTATGAGGAAGCCTTTTTTCAGTCTCATGTGGGGTTGTGAGCTTCCTAGTGAAATTTTATGGATTTATGTCCAAGGATTTGATCACTTTCAGTCTCAATCTTTCTTGGGTCCTCTTCTAATTTGTTGTTGTTGCTAACCGAGGCTTTTTTTCTCAAGTCGTCTCAACCCTGCGGGTCTCTTGTGGGTAACGCCACCACCTGAGACCAAATCCCTCCCTTCATGCCGCCGTGCAAAGATCAGCTTCATCTCCACTGCCCAAGTTGAAGGAACCACAATGAGGTGAAGAGATTTGTTGGTCCTTTACGCTCCTTAGTCCTCTCTTCTTATCGTCGAGCGTGGGTTGGTCATGGGTGAAGAGAAGTGTGTGAGTCAAAGTGAGGGGTTGTTGGGTTAGTGGATCTCTACTATACTCTTTTGCGGTGTTCAACTGTGTATTCTATTCTTTGAATCATTGTTAAGGCTTATTCTTTCTAATTGGGTTTCAAGAGCTGAGAACTTCTTTATAATTATTTCTTCTTGGGTTTTGTTGTTTTTAATGTATCGTTTTACCAAAAAAGAAAAATAATTGTGATATTGTTTTTGTTTTTGTTTAGTTTCAAGCAATGGAATCATGTTTGTTCGAATCTCCATGGCATGTTAATCCTCAAACAATCATACTCCTTCACCAAAACCCAAGAACCAACAACCTCACTCCCACAACCCAACAATCTCACATGGAGTAATCCATTCACAAACAACAAATCCCTATAGCAGAACTAATGACATACAAATTACTTAGCAACAATCACACCCACAAAAAGAAAAGTGGAAATGATCAAGTAAAAGCAAGTAAGAGACATATGTAACCTTATTTTAACAGAAAAACAATGAAGTAGGTAACAGCTGCATAGCGGTGCTAATTTCAGGTGGGTAAAGTGACACTTTTCAAGTCATGGGTAGGCAATATTAAAATAGGCCAAACCACATATGAGTAAAATGTAACTAACCCTATATTTTAATCCATATAGTTGGTATCTAATTAAATCCTATAAGAAGATATCAAATTAAATCTTACACTTTAAAACATTTCAAGTCAAACCATAAACCTAAAGCAATTTTGGGTGACACAGTTAACAAGAAATATTTAAACAAAAGAATGAAGTTGCGTTAATTCAATGTATATTATATGCGTATTAGTTGAGTGATTGACTAATTTTTTGGGGGTAAATAATGCTTCATAGGTATAACAACTAGGGATATTATTAGAAAAATCTAAAGCTAGAATTAAAGCTACATCAATAAGCTCTATAGTGTGAACAGTTGATAATAGCCTCCTCTCTTAGATAGTGCATCAATGCATTTGTTGGTATACTAATTGTGTTCACTTGGTTGTTGCAAAAGGTTTAGAAAGTAGTTATGTATTGAATTACAATGCTCTAAATTAGAATGTTAAATTTATGTTGGTTGTTAACAAAATGAAAAAATTTCTTTGTCCATTTCCCATTGCAAGTTGTTGATACATAAATCTCTTTGTAAATACTGTTAGAGCCACGAGCTTTAACCCATATGAAAAGGTCTAAACATGATTCTCAACTTTTCAATGAGAAGCCACATTGGTTTCCATCCTAATCATTAGGGAAGTTACAATGGAGTCGCCACCTAGTTTTTACATAAAAATTAAGAAAAATAATACCTCTCTTATTGATTGAATAAATAAATATACAAGGTTTTTGGAAAATTAAATAAATTACAATGTTTTTACCCAAGATACAATCTAAATAAAATAAAAATTACATGTTGAATGTCGACGTCGGAAAATCATGGCGATAGTTCCCGACTCCGACCCCCATTGGGCTTGACAGAATCTCGCTTTATGTTTGTGTGTTTGTATGTGTGTGTACTTCGGCATATCTGTGGATATGGCAATGGGTAGGAGAAACACGAGATTTGGAGTCGCCACCAATCATCGAGAAATTGAAGGTGTGATTGGTTACCTATGCCTACTTGGTTTTATTATCTTGATTAAGATATGCATAAAAACCAGGTCTTGAACCGGAGATGGATTCGGGGATTTGGTTATGCATGGGGAAGGTGTTAGGCACCCCACGACATCCGCCCGTAGACGGTTACCTTCCTCCATGTGTTCTTGTGTGTGTTTGACCAAGCAAAATGTTGGATTATTCTTAGGTACAAATGTCTCGACGTTGTCGGGTGTACATCAATTGGCGATGCACACATTCAACGCTGTCGGTTTTGTTATCCTTTGTTCCCCTTTTGAATATCTTGTAACTTTTAGGGTTTTTGGTGAAGCAATGGCAGAGTATACTTGGAGCCCTAACATTGTTCACTTGAACAAAGTTAAATTGGTTTGGCCATGATCAAGACCTCATTTACCCTTGGGTCGCAAGGGCAAAGTGGTTTGTCGTATGGCGGCTTGGATTAACCTCCTTATTTTTGGGCTATTCCCCTCACTTATTTGGCCCTCAAATGCAAATGGGTTTCCTATCCATGTTCGCACATGCTAGAAATTCTCATGATTTTTTGTAGATACAAGTGAAAGTAATAGTTTAGTTGAATTTTATTTACTACATGATTCTATAAAGAATACTGCACCGCGTCAATGTCGGAACGCTTCAACATATATCTAATACGCGCGTCATGGTGCCCTAAATTGAGGCTCGACCTTAGTATTAGGGTGGGCCAATATAGGTGCGTTGCATTGCTTATAGAACAATGTTTTACTTAAAGCTTGCATGGCAAATTGTTTAAGTATTTTTCACAAATTAAACAATTGCACAAGTTATTGGACAAATGGGCAAACCAAATGGCATGTGATGATGAGTACCTAATATGAAATTAGGGCTTAAATGAATGTACCTAAGCATGTTGCTAGGGCTTGATGAGATGTCATGTTCATGATGATGTAAATGTACCAAAATGTGATTTTGGGCTTAAATGAATGTACCTAAGCATGTTGCTAGGGCTTGATGAGATGACATATTCATGATGATGTAATGTACCAAAATGTGATTTTGGGCTTTATGCATAATGTCATATAAAAAGGCTCATTTATATACATTAAAACATAAAAAGGACCTAGGCATGCATGCTAGGGCTGATGGGTACATGTTCATAAAGAGGCATAAAAATGTATTTTAAGACATGTTTGAAATGATTGAGAAAGGAAACTAGAAATGGATTCTAGGCTTTGATTGAAGTGAATATGGCATGTATCAAAAGCATGAAATGAAGGAAAGAAACTTAGAAATGCATTCTAAGGTTTATGTATAAAATCGAAATGATGATATGAGAATTGATGTAAACATGATAGAATAGGCAAGTTTAGATATGAGATTCTAAGAATTGCATAATCATGGCATGCTCACAATCACAAACACTCCATTAGAATAAGGTTTAGAACTTACCTAATGCGGAGTCGGAATTTCGACGGCGCTTCCGCGTGGTGGGTGGAAAAAGGAACTTGGATCCTCAGAAATTGGGCGGCACTCTGGCTGAGGAACAGAAAGCTGGGACCCAAGGGTCCCGAATTCGGTATGCTTGGAATTCGAGAGGCGCTTCTATACCAGTTTGGAACCCAGGCTTGATTGGAGGTGAAAATGGCTTGATTTCAACGTCGGCTTCTAGATTACGACGGCGTTTCTCTCAATTTCTGTGCTACTTGGAGCTTAATCCAGCATTATCTCACCATCTCTCTAATTATTTCTTTGCCCGGGGACTCGAAATTCGAGCTATATTTATAGGGAAGCTTACGCAGCATCATGTTGCTCCACGCAGCATGGAGCTGCGTGAGCTGCTTTGGTTGCTTGCTCCGCGTGTTTGTCCGATGTCAACAACTTTTTGTCCGCTTCGAGCACCTTTTTTGGACTGAAAGTTGAAGTTCTTCCGGTACTCGGATTTGGTCAAAACTGACATATCTGGAAAGCTGTCTTTTTTCCAACGAGACTGACCTTGTGTGATTCTGACGTTTGTGCAGAAAACTGCGGCTCTTGGAAGTAGGACAGTTGGATTGATTTCTGCATTCAGGATGGTTTTTCCCAATTTTCCGGTGCGGATTCTGGTCAACTCGGATATGCTATCTGCGAATCAGAAAAACCACGTCGTAGATGAAGTTGCCCTCTACAAAAAGTTACTTGCTTTTCGGAATGGTAAGGATTGGGAAGATTCTGTGCGCAAAGGTGGTACGCCGGATAGCCGTTGTTGGCAATTTTTCAACACTTTGTTTGTTTTCGTCATTTTCCCGCTTCCAGTTGACCTAGCTCCCGATGTCGAATTTGGGAAAACTTGATATTCCCGGAAAGCATGCGACATCTACTCTCCAATGGGCACAAATCTTGTAATATTCTGAGTTCTAGCCGCAAAACTGTAGGTTTCGGAATAAAGGTTGCCGGAGGGATTTCCTTGTTGGCGGTTCGTGTTCCAGTGTAGATTCCAGGCAACTCGGGAATACTCTCGACGAACTGAGACAACCAACTTCTAGGTAAACTTATTATCTTCGAAAAGTTACCTGCTTTTTGGAAACTCATGGAGTGGATTGAGAAGATTCTATGCGCAAAGGCGGCTTCAAAATGGGTCTCTTTTTGTCCAAAACACTTAGTGAAATTTTACTAAGTGTTGGGCCGTTTTCTACGGTTTTGACCATAACTTCTTCGTTTTAAGTCTGCTTTGGGACCGTGAACTACCAAACTGAAGGTATTCATGTGCTCCTTCAAATGGCGGCAAAATGGTTAACCAATTCTCGATAGAGTTCAACCAAAATTGGTCAAACTTGTCAAAACCCTCCCATCTTCGAAACGCGGTCTTAGATTGACGGATTTTAGCATGTTTGGGTATTTTCAGCCGGTTTTGTATCGATCAGGCTGCCTTGGTTTGCGTGCCAGAAACCCGGGAAAATCCTTAGGTTTAAAATCGTGTTATGACAGTTGTCTCTTCTTTGTAAGATGTTTCTTGGAACATGAAGCATTAGACAAAGAACATAATTTCTTCATGTTGATCCGGTCGAATTTTCTCTGTTTGCGTGCCCTATGCTGGCCTGCAGGATCTTCTGAGATTTTCTCGGTTTGCCTGCCCAATGTCGGCTTGCAAGATCTTCTGAAATTCTCTCGGTTTTCATGACGATATTGGTTACTACATTCTTGAAAACTATTTTCTCGTCCAACGCGGGGTCTGAATTGTTTTCAAATTTGTGCAGGAAACATAGGAAACTAAAACGGACTGAACTAGACCAATTTTAACCAGTCAAAAAGTAGCTTACAGAGCCTGATGCTGCGCCATGTAGCATGGTGCTGCGTAACGCAACACCTAGCTGCATTGCACAACATGAGGCTGCACAAGTTTTCAAAATTGGTTTTCAAACCGATTTCGGCTCTCCGACGGGTATATCTCCATATTTTCCAACGTTCTGTTCCCATTTTCTCTGGTTTTTTTTCGCCTATACGCTCGATTCATCATCTTTCGAAGATCCGTTTGCCCATCTAATTGTTCATTTGCAGCGTAGGCTTTCCTTTGTATTTTATGCATGACTAATACTTGTTTTGCTTTGTTTGCAGGTTATGTCAACTTCCAAATTGCTTTTCTTGTCATTTTCTGCACACTTGATAGCACATTAGTGTAAAAATGAACTATGCACATGCACACGTGCATTTTAAGTGTGCGCATGAATGTGTAGGAAAAGTTAAATTTTTTGTTGGATGCTAATGTACGTGAAATGCATGCAAAGAAAGGGAATGTCTATTATATATATATATATATATATTTAAAAAATATATATATATATATATTATATTTTTTGAAAAATGTTATTGACATGGGACTGATGTGTGGATTGGAAAAATGTTTTTTATTTTATTATTATTATTATTATTGTATGTATATTTTTTTATGTGGATGCATATGAATAAAAAAGAATAATTTATTACTTCTAAATGCATGCTGTGGGTAGATTTTTCGTAATGCGTGCAGATGACGTGGGGGGAATATTATATTATTATTTTTTGTTTTTCTGTATTTTTGATGAAATGCGTGTTGATGTATAAATACATGCAATGGGATGATCCATATGATATGAAATGCAATAAAATGCAGTTGATGGGGCATTTTTTTTATTTTTATATATATTTTTTGAAATGCATGATAGTATAGTGGACCATGTGGGTGTATGATGTGGGGAAAATTTTTGTGAATGCATGCTGGCATGTAGATGCATGTAATGAATTATTATTTTTTTTCTTTTTCCCTGTAAATGCAAGCCGTGGGTGCATGTTATGGGATAAGAATTTTTCTTTTTCTCTTTGAATGCAAGCCGTGGGTGCATACTTTGGGATAAGAATTTTTCTTTTTCTCTTTGAATGCAAGCCGTGGGTGCATGCTTTGAGATATGCTAGGGAATGAGTTATATATTTTTTTAGAAAAGGTGGGTCTTGCTTTGGTGAGGCTTACTGTCCCAATTTTTGTAAGATCATGTAATGATTATGTTTTAGTCAGTTACGTGGGTGCACCTGACCCTTGATTTCCTGATTTGTAAGATGTCTTCATCAGGTGGTGATGGTGGTAGATGTCGCTCTTCCAGATTGGAGAAGGGCAAGGCAGTAGTGTACGCCATGAGCCCTGACGAGTATGAGTCCATGGAGGGACTAGCTGAGAGAGCTAGCCGTCAGGTTGCTAAGGAGTTGCAGCATCACTTTGACTCAGGGGGTGAGGATATGTCATCCGCCCCAGGTATTACTATCCAGGAGCTTGTTCAGCCTTCTGTTGTTTCTACTGCTGTTGGATCTGCTGAGGTTCTTGCTGAAGAAGGCAGTGTGGCACCATGCAGAGTGGCGGCTCCAAAGAGGCGTAGAGCCTCTTAGCAAGCCAGTGCAACACTTGAGACTGATCCTGAGTTTGTGGAGCTTGGGAAGAGATATCCTCCTGAGGGCGGCATCAAGCCCAATGAGATAGTGGGCATGATCCTCCTTGAGACACCACTACTGAGAGACTTGACTCAGCACCCCTCGACTATTGTTCGCTGATGTGACGTATGATGATTCTATCTTGCCTTTTAAATCTTGCTGATTATGGGATTTACATGTTTTTTATTTGATTGCAGGAGTCTACCTCCCCTGGCTTAGGGCAAGGTGGTTGGCCCGAGTTTCACAGGTATATGGCTGGAGCTCAACCTGAGTATCGTGCCTTCCTAGAGGGCCTGGGCTTTCGCCATTTTCTGAGCATTCCAAATATGCTCCTTAGTCACCACATCGTGAGAGCTTGGTACGAGCAGTACTTCCACCACACCGGGAGATTCCACTTGAGCACTTGCACAGTGGGAGTACTACCATTGGATTGGAGTGCTATTCTAGGCATCCTTTTTGGAGGTAGGATCCCTTCTCGTGAGCGCATTTCTCGTGAGAAGGTTATGATCATGATGGGTATTGACGACCCCAAAGCTTTCGTCAGGACCCAGAAGGTGGCCCTAAAGATTAATGCTTTAAAGGAACGCCTAGAGTTAAGCCAGCCTCCTACTGATCTTCAACTTCACTGTTGGATGGCGTATTTCATTGATTCCTGTTTTCTTGGGGAGGATCAGACTATCGTTCCCCTCCGTATCCTTGGGATGTTTCTAGACCTAGATTAGTTCCATGAGTATGATTGGGGAGCCTTGACCGACGACTTTTATTTGCGGGGCCTGCATTGCTTTTCACATCGAGAGACCAGTATCATTAATGGCTTATGGAAATTCATTATTTATTGGGTCTTCGAGCACTTCCTAACCTCTCGTCCCAGCATGTTGCGACCTAGGACTGGCACAGTATTTCCTTTAGCCTGCCGTTGGGATGTGACCTGTATTGAGCAGATGACCATTTGCCACCTGTTAGAGCATCGCACAGAGGTGGACTACATTAGAGACTGTGATATACTATTCCAGCCATACGGTATGAGTGTGATAGTATAGGAAGGGGTCGCCGAGGCTCTTCTGATTTCTCAGATGCCGATCTGGTTTTGTTTTGCTTGATCTTGGGAGTTATTTCTAGGAGAGAGGACTCTTAGGCGGATGGATATCCTGCGGTTGTTCCAGTTGATCCGCTGACAGTTCTTACCATTAAGGATTATGCTCCTCCTGAGCCTAGATGCTTATTGAGTGGGAGTAGACTACCCTGAGTTAGTTCTGCCAGACATTCCCTATCCAGAGTGGTTTGTTACACACTTATTGGGACCATTGTTGGGTGTTCAGTGGGTTGAGGGCGGCCGAGTGCTGGGAGGCGTTGCCCATGACAGTGTTCAGCTTAGGCTAGAAGGTGAGATAGATAGACTCCAGTCTGAGGTGACATGCCTCCAATCCGAGCTGGACGAGTCTGAGGCCAGGTTTATCACTGTCAGGGTTCGGTGGGAGCATGAGAGAGATGATCTAATCTGTAGTTGCGATGAGGCTGTCCAGAGGCTACAGAAGCACCTAGCCAAGATGAGCACGATTGGCACTACTCCTATAGACGGAGCAAGTACCTGCACTCAGGGCCTTACTTTATCTCCTGATCTTGATTATAGAGGATGGCTCGACGGCGATTTCGAGGGTCCTAATCTTTCGTAGGAATTATGTATTTTTGGCCACCTATTTAGACCTTGCTTTCCTTGTATTTTCTTTCACACATTTGTACCCATTTGGGAAACTCATGTATAGATAACGTTGATATATGAAAGGCCATATTTTTTTTGGGTTTTTTGTTTCTTTTGTATGGATTACGGATGTATGTATATTGTGATTGTATGGTATGATTGTATGGATATTGTGATGGTATGGTATGGTATGATTTATGTTCGTGTGGGTTTGCATGGCTTGGCATGGCTTTATGTGGGAAGGATTGCATGACTTGCATGGCTTTATATGAAGGGTTTGCATGGCTGGGCATGGCTTTGTGTGGAGGTTTGCATGACTTGCATGGATTTTGGTGGTGGGTTTGCATGGCTAGGCATGGCTTTATGTGGAGGGTTTGCATGACTTGCATGACTTTGTGTGGAGGTTTGCATGACTTTCATTGCTTTATGTGGAGGTTTGCATGACTTGTATGGCTTTAATTATCAAACGTTGGGGCTTATGCCTGCATGCGACACTATTTTGTAAGTTGTTGAGGATCGGGACTTACACCTCTGCAAGGCTCGAGAATCGGGACTTACGCCTGATGCGGCCTGAGGAGTTTGAACTTCAAAGGATCGAGGCTTACACTTGTATGAGGCTCGAGAATCGGGACTTAGTTTGGATGCAGCCCGAAGAGCTTGAACTCTGAAGGATCGGGGCTTACACCTGTACGAGGCCTAAGAATTGGGATTTATCCCTACATGCGGCTCGAAAAGCTTGAACTCTGAAGGATCGGGGCTTACACCTATACGAGGCCCGAGAATTGGGACTTATGCCTGCATGCGGCTTGAAACATTAGTGGGGGGTCGGGTCTTACACTTCTGCGATGATTGAGAATCTGAATTCTGAAGAGTCGGGGCTTATTCTTGTACGAGGCTCGAGAAAGATTGGGATATACGGATGTACATGGCCCAAAGAAACCAGAATCTTGAAGGTCGGGACTTACACTTGTATGAGGCCCGAGAATCAAGACTTACGCCTATATACGACCTGAATAGCTTGAACTTTGAAGGATAGCAGCTTACACCTGTATGAGGCCCAAGAATAGGGACTTATGCCTGCATGCGGCTCGAAGATCTTGAAGTTTGAAGGATCGGGGCTTATACTTGTAGGAGGCCCAAGAATCGGGACTTACACTTGATTGCGGCCTAAAACATTAGTGGGGGGTCGGGTCTTACTCTGCGATGCCTGAGAATCTAAATTCTAAAGAGTCGGGGCTTATACCTATATGAGGCCTGAGAAAGATTAGGACTTACGACTGCACACGACCCAAGGAAACCAGAATACTGAATGTCGGGGCTTACACCTATACGAGGTCCAAGAATCGGGACTTACGCCTGCACGCGGCCTGAAGAGCTTGAACTTTGAAGGATTGGGGTTTACACCTGTGTGAGGCCCGAGAATCGGGACTTATGTCTGCATGTGGCTCGAAGAGCTTGACTTCTGAAGGATCAGGGCTTATACCTGTACGAGACCCGAGAATCGAGACTTACGCCTGCATGTGGCCCGAAACATTAGTGGGGGGTTGGGTCTTACACTTCTGCGATGCCCGAGAATCTGAATTCTGAAGAGTTAGGGCTTATACCTGTATGAGGCCCAAGAAAGATTGGGACTTACGGCTGCACGCGACCCAAAGAAACCAAAATCCTATAGGTCGGGGCTTACACCTATACAAGGCCCGAGAATCGGGACTTATGCCTGCATGCAGCCTGAGAATGTTGCTCGGTAATAATTTTTCTGGTTGCGGAAAAATTTCCCCTATGTAGAGCTGCATCGTAAATTTTTGCTGTCTGTCCACAGATAGGAAAAATTTGCCCTAGTTTGGAGCTAACTTGGCTGATTAATGTGCTAGGGCTTAACAATCTATTCTCGGTACTTAATCTTCGGTCCTCTTTAGTCGGTCCGTTGATAATTACTAAAATTGTCGGTTCACTTGGTCGAACTTTCGATAAATCTTTCATGTTGTTGACAACGGCTTCATTAAAATAATAATTTTTCTAGCCCCATGAAAAATTGCCCCAGTGTGAGACTGTCTTGATTAGCAAACCTATATGTTTACTGACTACTTGCTCTTCAATTTATGGCCTGCATTATCTCGGATAATGGCTCATTGAATTCTCGGGACTTACGGCTACATGCGGTTCGGCCGATTAGCTCTTTTTTCTGGTCCGTTCCAAACTCGTTTTTTCTTGGAAAGACCTAATTCTTGCTCGGGAGAGTGCCCTAGGGCAAACCGAAGGAAAATGGAGGGGGAAACTTTTTTGTTGGAACCCTATGCAGCATGGTGCTGTGTAACGCAGCATCATGCTGCTTTGCGTAGCACCATGCTGCGTGAGCTTTCAAATTTCAACTAAAAGGACTCATGACTCACCTTCTCGTCCTATTCTCAAACTTTCTCCTCGAACCTTCTTGAATCTTCTTCTCCACGCAAACCTAAAAATGGCTTCAACCTCTTTTACTGCTGAGTTTACATCCATGGTTACACTTCACCACCATGATTTTAGGGTCGAGAGGCTTCGTATGTGGTGGCATCTCTTTAGTACCGCATAGCAAGTACGCATCAAAGATGATTTTGGTAGGGTCACCTCTTTGCTTACCATGCAAGTTAAGTGGGATCTTATCCAGGATTTGACTTCTTTTTGGGATCTTGCATTACGTTGCGTGTCCATAGGGAGTGTGGATTTGGTGCCCTTGGTGGATGACGTTGATGATGCAACCACCTTATGTAGTTTGAACATGTAAAGATGCGTCTTTTTTTTGTATGCCCTTTCGACTATTCTCTGGTAAAGCTAGCCGTGGCATAGCGTGGTCATTCTCTTCTCATCTATGAAGTTTAGCTGTTCGTAAAGAGCTTGGGCCCACTTGGCTTCATCTAACTCCGTTTGTGATAGGATCCTTAACAAGGGAATCTCGACTTCCACGGGTAAAACCGTTTCCATCCTATATACCAACGAATAAGGTATAGCTCTTGTTGATGTTCTGACAAATGTCTGATAGGAGCACAAAGATTATGGTAGTTGCTCATGCCAATCCTTGTAGGTCTCTGTCATTTTGTTCAGAATTCTCTTCACATTCTTGTTAGCAACTTCAAAAACACCATTCATCTTTGGGCGGTAAGGAGCAGAATTGAACTGCTGGCATAGTTGATCTGTCATTTGGTTGTTTAGATTCAAGGCATTGTCGGTGATGATCATTTTTGGCATCCCATACCGATAGATAATGTTGTTCTTCACAAATCGAGTTACCTTTGCCTGGGTAACGTTTTTGAATGAGCAGGCCTCAACCCACAAATCGTGTCCATTTGAGGGTTTTGGGGTGATGGCTCCAATCACGTCCATTCCCTATACAGAGAAAGGCCATGGCGCGGCGAAGGTGTGAAGATACTGCGGTGGTGCATTCTTGTGGTTCTGATAGATTTGACACTTGTGGCATGCTTGAACGTGCTTGATGCAACTGCTTTCCATTGTTAACCAGTAATACCCCACTCTCATGATCTTCTTTGCTAAGAAAGGGCCATTTGCATGGGTTCCCGTCAACCTTAGATACATTTCATCGATCAATTGGTTGGCATCTTCGGCGTCTACACAACGCAACAGCGTAGCATTATGTGTTCACTTATACAATACTTCTCTGCTCAGGAAGAACTGAAAGGCCATTCTACGGATGTATTTCTTCTCATTCTCCGTCGCCTTTGCTAGGGTACTCACAGTGTTGAACGAAATGCTTGATGTCATAATACCAAGGCTTGCCATCTAATTCTGCTTCTATGCTCATGCATTTCAATGCATACGTAGTATGTTGGGACTCCGTGAGTCTCAATTTGCAAGGGTTGCACATCATCCCTCTCTGATAACTTGATGAGGCTTGCCAAGGTAGAGAGCGCATCAACAAAATGATTGTGAGCCCTTGGGGTGTATGTGAAACTGACATATTTGAACTTAGGGATCAACTGACTGATATATTGTTGGTATGGGATAAACTTGGGGTCCCGAGCTTGCCACTCTCCATTGGTTTAGGACACTATCAGTAGAGAGTCCCCAAAAACATCTAGTTCATGAGCATCGAATTCGAAAGCCGTTTTGGAGACCCACGATGCATGCTTCATACTCTGTCATATTGTTTGTGCAATCAAAACCGAGTTTAACAACAATAGGAGACTGTTGTCCTTTTGGTGAGATCAGAACTGCACCAATTTCGCTTCCAGTGGCATTGGCTGCTCCGTCAAAGTAGAGCTTCCATCTATAAAGACTGCCTTCATTGATTACCATTACATCTTCGTCTAGGAACTTTGCATCCATCAACTCTTGTTGGGTAATCTGCTAAGTAGTCAGCTATAGCCTAGCCTTTGATTTCTTTTCTAGTTACGAACATAATGTCGAACTCAGACAGCAGTACTTGCCACCGCGCAATCTTTCCTGTCAAAGCGGGCTTTTCAAAGATGTACTTGATTGGGTCCATCTGAGATACCAACCAAGTAGTGAAATAAAGCATATACTGTCTTAGCTTCTTGGAGGCCCAAGCCAACGCGCAGCAAGTTTTCTCGCCCAACATGTAGCGGGTCTCGGGTTCAGTGAACTTCTTACTGAGGTAGTATATTGCCTACTCCTTTCCAGCTTCATCTTGTTGTCCTAGCATACAGCCCATAGAAGCTTCTTAAACCGTGAGATATAAAATGAGTGGACGCCCTGGCATTAGTGGGACCAAAATTGGTGGGCTGAGCAATTACTCCTTGATTTTATCGAAGGCTTTTTGAAAGTCTTTAGTCCATTTGATCTTTACGTCTTTCCTCAATAGTTTGAACAAAGGTTCGCATGTGGCGGTGAGCTGGGCTATGAAGCGCGTTATATAGTTGATCCTTTCCAAAAAGCTCCAGATCTCTTTCTCTATTTTTGGGGTGGGTATACTCTGTATGGCTTGAACTTTTGTAGGATCAATCTCAATCCCTCTTTCGCTGACGATAAAGCCCAATAACTTCCCAGACGTAATACTAAATACGGATTTGTTAGGGTTTAGCCTGAGCCTGTACTTCCCTAAGCATTGAAAAAGCTTGAGTAGGTTTACTAGATGGTCTTCCGGTGTACGAGATTTGGCAATCATGTCATCCACTTAGACTTCAATCTCTTGGTGGATAATGTCGTGGAATAAGGTGACCATGGCACGCTGGTAAGTGGCCTCTGCATTCTTTAAACCAAATTGCATGACATCATATACAAAGGTACCCCAGTGAGTAAATGCAGTCTTGAGCTTATCTTCATTAGCCATTTTAATCTGGTTATACCCCGAGAAACCATCCATGAGGGAGAATACAACATTAGTCACCGTGTTGTCCACCAGAGTGTCAATATGGGGAAGTGGGAAGTTTTCCTTAGGACTGGCTTGGTTCAGGTCTCGATAATCCACACACATCAACACTTTTCGTCTTTCTTCAGCACCGGTACTATATTTGCTACCTAATCTGAATAGGTCACGGTACTCAAGAATCCTGCGTTTAGCTGTTTCTCAACTTCTTCTTTGATCTTTAGGATAGTCTTAGGTTTCATTCGATGTAACACTTGTCTTATCGGTTTGCATTCAGGTTTTAACAGAATCTGGTGAACTACTATACCAGTGTCTAACCTAGGTATATCCTGATAAGACCAGGTGAATATGTCGCGGTATTCCCTCAAAAGTGCGATTAGCTCATCTTTCTAAGTAATGGGAAACTTGGCTCCGATTTTTATCTCTTTTGGTTCTTCACCTTCTCTTGACAGGTTTATAGGTTCCAGTTCTTCAATGTTGGGCTTGGACCCCTCATTTTGTCTCTCTAACGCTTTGAGAATATCATATGGTAAACCAATTTCTTCGTCTGAATTAACTGTGTTACCAGTCGAGCAATTTGTGTCATCATCGACATTAGTGACATGTGATTCACTTTGGGCATTGCGTTTAACCTTGGGATAGACGATGGATTGGAATATAAGGATTGTGAAAAGGAAATATTTACTCGGTAAATAGCATGGATAAAAGAATTTGAAGAATAGATATGAATGAAATGGAAACACGTAGCATATCATTGCACAAAAAATAAGGATAACTGTTGACACCCCATTTTGGAACCATTAATTTTACTTTTTTATACTTTAGTACCTAAAGGGTAAAATGGTAATTTCACAAGCTTGAAAATTGAAAGTTGGTCCATAAATTTAAAATCATATTTTAAATGATCAAAATTGAATTAAGAATGGGAGTGCATTTTTCGGATTGAAAATCGGATTAAAAACCAAGATTTATTAAGGAAATAAATTTGATTGGTTGAAATGATATTTACCATAAGCTCACATGCATAGGATTACTTATTAATTAATTTGATTGGTCCTCTAAAGGATTCAATTAAAATCAATTAATAAATAATTCCTATTGGTTTAGAACACCTTCAAATGGTAAGTATTCATGCACAAGATATTCATCAAAGGATAATTCTAAAATAGATTTATTTTTAACTAATGGGATAATTATTTATCCCAATAATTATCATATTAATTATTGATAAATTTATTAAAATCAAGAAATCTCGAATTTAGCCAAATAAGGGCTTCTAAATCCACTAGAAGTTGACCAAAGGTGAAAAAACCCGGAATTATCCAAAGCCCAATTCAGATTTGGATTCCAACGTGTATACTGATCGGTATTTCGACGATAACTTTTGACTTTGTTATCAAATTTAGTTAATTCAAATTGGGCTGCTAAGCTGACATGATTGGCTACAAATATGCGTGTAATGACTATCTCCAAATTCGAAAGTTTATTGGGTCAAAATGGGCCCACAATCAGGGCCAGAATTTCGGGATTTTCATGAAGTATATCTAATTTCCAAAACCCTAATACACTCCCATGAGGTCCAGAATGTAGGTAGGTTCATTTGAGGGTTGCCATATAAATAGAAAATATTCTCATTTTAACAGGAGGTTGGAATTTTCATCGTTCATAATCCCAAACAAAATTCAAAAGAATATTTGTGAGGGATTAGGGTTTCAAATAAGAATACAAGCTATTTTTATATTAAACCCTAGAGATTATAAGAGGCCACATCTTGTAATCTCAATTCCAATCTTTTAATTTTATTGTTAATATCATTTATTCAATCTAACAAAACTTTCTCCAAGAATTGTTTTTCGGGTTGGATCCAATCAAATCAAATCAAGGAGCTTCCTCCACAACACATACATATACTTCTTTCCTTGTTTGCAACCTTTCGGTGTTTCCATGGATGTGTGACTATTAGATTATTTATTTTAAGATTATGTTATTCTTGTTTGTTCGCAAGTGTTTTTCTTTATTTGATAAATTGTAATATGGCTTAGAAGCATGTTGGGATGAAAACCATAACTTTAAAAATGTTAAAAACAATGGAGAAATCGGTTTTCATGAGAGTCAGCAACTGAACTCTCGGATTAAAATCAATCGGGTCCTAGGTTTTCTCTTGGGCACCGATCGGGTCCCAGTTTTTACCTGGGTTCCGAATTGGTCAATCTGGGCACCGATTGATTGGCACTAGGAGTGACCCGATTTGATCCATCTAAGAACTGATTTGGGTTTTATTAGGATTTTATATAGTCTTGTACAGAAAATAGTTTCCCATTGATTCTGACTTGTGTGTTTCCGATTGGTTTTGATCTTAACATGTTATATTCGGTTGTCTAGATGTATGGTCAGGGATATTTACATGAATACTTTCAATTGTTGGGTGATTAATCACATTTATTCATTTTGTTTTGCATGTACTATATATGATGTCACATCAATGTGAGTCTGGTTTGTATGCATCGAGTTGTGAACTATAGGTTAAGAGTTCTTTAAAGACAAATTTAGGTCAGGTTGGATGGGTGCCTAACACCTTCCCATCCAATCCCCTAGCCCCCGAGCTCTAATCTTAGGGGAAGTTAGATTAGTTTATGTATCCTTTTACTTTGTTTTTATAGATTGTATTTAGGACACAAAACCTTGTAATTTTATTTTTCCTTAGATTGTATCTAAGGCAAAATCATGTAATTTGTTTATTTCCCAAAACATTGTATTATTTATTTTATCGATAAATAAAAGATTGTACTTTTTTTCTTAGCTTTTTGTACAAAAGTTAGGTGGCGACTCCATTTGTATTTACCTTAGTGATTAGGATGGAAAATAGTGAAAATCCCCATTTTGGGAACCATGTTTAGACCTTTATCTAAAAGGGGGATGGTTTTAGGGTCGTGGTTCTCACAATAACTTGTTCATGAGATAATACAAACGATGTCTTTAAAAGCATAAAAGCATAAAACATGAAAAATGGTTCTAAAATTCCTTGGTATTCATGATGGTCCCGAACCCGAACCAATCACAAGCTAGGGCACTGCTTACTCATCGCCACTAATCATCCTTGGCAAAGGCGTAACAATCCACCTTCCTACAACCTCTCCTGGCTCGTAGAGATGGATAGGTGGTGGAATAATCTCCTCATTGGTGGCAGCATTGACTTCAAAATCTTCAGAAAATAGGAGTATGAGCTCATCCTCCTCTTCATCTTCTAGCTTCATTGTTTGTTCAGGGTGAATCACCATGGCAGGTGCTGGGAATATGGTCCTGATATGAGGAATGACTATGCTCTTCTCTGGCATCTTTCCTTCTTTGACTCTAGCCAAGGTCTTCAATCTTTGTGTCTCGAATGCTTGCTGGCGGTCTTTGTGAGTCAGAACATAACCGAGCCTATAACCATCTTTGTTCTCTTTCAAAGCTATCATAGTGGGTATTCCCTGATTCGAACTCCCAAGCCCTTGGCCCCCCCTAAAACCCAAGTCCAATGAGTTCCTTCGCCACTGCCATCACTGCTTCAGGCATTTTAGGCTTGATTGCTGCTACCTTGCGGATCACTGAGACAAACTCAAAGCTATGAAATGATGCTTCTGGTGCAATATTACCGTCGATACAAGGAACGGTGGGATCATTGTAAATTGAGATGGGCTCCTCTGCTAAGATTGTGACTAGTTGGTTGCAAATAATGAACTTCATCTTCTGGTGAAGAGAAGATGCTATTGCTCCGGCTGTGTGTAACCATGGTCTGCCCAACAACATATTGTAGGGTGAATCAACCCTTAATACTTGGAAGTTGATGTTGTAAGCTTGTGGGCCAATCTCTAAGGACAAGTCGATCCCTCCAAAAACCTCTCTGTAGGTCCCATCAAACGCTCTGATGATCATATTGCTGAATTAAACACTGGATTGGTCAATTCCAAGCTTGTTTAGAGGGCCCATAGGACATACATTCAATGTTGACCCATTATCAATCAATACTTTAGCAACGATCCTTTCCCTAGTCTTTACAGTGATGTGTAAGGCTTTCACATGGCCTCTGCCCTCTGGGGGCAACTCATCGTCCGAGAAAGACAATTGATTTGTGGCTAGAACTACTGTTACCATTTTTTCAAGAGAAGGGCGAGTAATGTCTTCAAGCATGTGGGCCTCATTCAGGACTTTCACAAGAGCTTTCCTGTGTACTTCCGAAGCTAACAAGAGCGACAATACTGAAATGTGCGCAGGCATCTTGTTGAGCTGTTTCACTACACTATACTCACTGTTCTTAATGATCCTCATGAAATCTTCTACCCCCCTTCAGTGATCTTCTTCTTTGAGGGATCCTCTACTGCTTTTCCTAATTCATTTCTCATTTTCTCAAGTTCTTTGGAAGTGTAACATCTCCCATTCCTCGTGATACCTCCTAATCCTGAAGAAAGATTGTCTACCTTACCTTCCTCCACCTTACGCTCAGTTCCTTGTGTGGTTACAATTTGCATATTTTAATTCTAAGGGACTTGATAGTCATCCTTGTATACAAAAGGTCGAGGTAATTGAATGGTTACATTAGAAACACCCGGCTGGGGTTGCACAATGGAAACAATTGAAGCTTGTACTTCATCCTTCTCTGGGATGGGAAACTGGATCACTAGTGGAGTGGTGTTTAAGATTTTTTTGGGTTCTGATACTGTCACTACTGTGGACTGGTTTTTAGATGAGCTGCCTTTTTCCTTTTGAGCTTTTCTCTTTTTAAAATACTCTTCAAAGTCTTCTTTTATCTTCTTCATTCTGGCCTAGAAATTAACTTTCTCGTGAGGTGTAAATCTCACTTGGCTAATCATCATGCATTCTCCTGCTGAATCTATGCTCTTATTCTGTATAATTCCTCTTTCAACCAAACTAGCTACCTCCTTCTTGAACTCTTCGTTTGCTTTTATTGGGCCCAGATAGCCCTGCGCTTTCAAGGCATAAAACAACTTCTTCCATGGTTCTCAAATGACATTAAGATCGACACAATCATCTTCTTTCACTAGAATGGCACTTACACCCCCTCTGGGTGGTTTGGCAAGGGATTGGTTTTAATATTAGGGACTCCTTCAAACTTCAGTATCCCATGATCTAATAAGTCTTGCACCTGATGTTTCAGAATCTTGCAATTTTCGATGGAGTGCCTTGCGGCTCCAAAATGAAAATCTCATGTAGCATTGGGATCGAAATCTCTTGGGGGTAGGCCATCATACTATCTTGGCACTATTGGTGAAATCAAATTCCTTTATACCAAAATCGGGTATAGCTGTGTGAGGAGCATAGGTAGCTGCTGAAATACTCTGGGTTCCCTTTTGATGGGCTGGTTAGTTTGATTCTCGGTTCCTCTTGCTTGAATCAGTCTTGGTTGATTATGTATTGGCTGCACTGTGAAGGTAGGAAGGATCTACTTCTACTTCCCATTGTTCCTACTTATCCATTGGTCTTACCGCTCCTTTTTCTTGATCGGGGTTTTCTTCATAGCCTGCTTTGCAAGTGCCAATAATGCTGAAGTATCCACTATCGTTTTGCTTTTCATGGTGTCCTTGACCCTTTCTCCAATCGGAATTAAATCCGCAAAGATTTGTAGTTGTAGTCTCAACATGTTGTCAAAGTAAGGTTCTTTAACGTATTTATGAAGATCTTCATCATCTCTTTCTCTTCAAGGGGAGGACGGACCATGGAGGCTCTTTCTCTCCAGCCTTGCACATATTCATGGAATGACTCTCCACTTTTCTTTTCCATTCTCTGCAAGTCAAAGAGATCAGGCGCTGAGTGGATATTATGATCATATTGTACCAGAAATACATCAGCTAACTCTTTCCAACGATTCATCTTCTTCAAACGAGAAAATTATATTACGACTTGCCCATCAAGAGTGTCCAGGAAGGTTTGAATAAGTAGTGGCTCATTTATTGCATATCGGGCCATCTTCCTACAATATATCTGGAGATGGATCATTGGATCACGGTCCCATTATATTTTTCAAAGTCCGGAGCCTTGAACTTGTGAGGCACCTCCATATTTGGGAACCTTGACATATTGGAAAAATCGATACTTTCGAAAGAACCCAGGCTTAAGATAAGGCGAATCTTCTCCTCTAGGTCTTCCAACTTGCTATCTATCTGGGAAGTCTTCTAGTCTCATGATCTTTAGGCTTAGGCTGCTGATGGGGTGGTTCTGTATGATTTTTGCCTCCTAGATGGATCTCGTTGTTCTGAGCATCATTTTCTGCATCTTTCTTGGCCATGAGGTGTACTAAGTTAATAAGTTCATCAAATCTTTCTACTAATATAGTCATGCGGGCCTTTGTTGAGCAGGATCCACTAGGTTCAGCTGCCATTGGTATTCCACGAGATCGAGTTTTGATTGGGCTTCTTGTATGCACTAGTTTCTTCCTAGGAGCTATCCTTTCCTATAAAGATGGAAAAATAGGGATAGAGGAGAATCCAGGGTACAATGTGATTGCTAATGTGGACATGAGGAAAACAAACAACAAATGAAAAGTTAGTTTTTGAAATCAGTTGATGATAATCATGATCCTAATTCATTTTCATATGGAAGGAAGCCTTTGACGTAAAGGGGCTTTGTATTTGTGATAATCTAGATAATGATGGATTAATGCAATAATTATGATCAAATAGCTAGAGTCTCACACTTCATTACCAAAATCTTGTTTTCATTGATAAATAGAATCTCTTTGCAACTTTTGGAAATGGAAAAAACTTGATCGTTTTTTTATTTCTAAACATGGGCGAATGTGAAATTCTTGCTTTTTGTTCAAAATAACATAAAGTAAATGCATAAGAAGATCCCTTGGTGAGTCACAGACTCTTAGGGTTTGGGTCATTTATGTGGGTATGGACAATCGCGGTTGTCCCTTCCCTTGAGGGTTGCATGATGCAAAATTTGGATTGACCGAATCTGGACTCGGTACACACTTTGGCATGTTTTCAAACCTGGAGAAATCAACATGACACTTTTCCCTTGACTCGTTTTGAAAAGCCAATTCTTGAATTGGGTTTCCTATCTCAGTTTGGATATCCACTTGGTTTTAGGCTTTACCTAATCCTCATGGGTGGTCCATCTACTCTATAGCTGCACTATATGAGACATGGTATGGACTGTCTGCCAAAATTCTATTTCCTAAAAGGGGCGTTGATCTTGCCAACAGTGAGCCTCGTGAGAAACTCAAAGGGTATTGGATCAAGGGGAGACCTCTTTTCTACAAACCTTTTCCCCACGGATGTGAGTAGAGGAGTGCATACTTTGATGTTCCAGGTCCTGAGATAAAAAGGTTTGGTGGTACCGTCTCAGACAGGTAGTCACCGAATCCGGGTTTGATCTAAAAATCATGAGAGTCATGTAATGATTTAGAAAATGAAGGGAAAAGACTTCCACAACAAGATATATGACAAATAATAATGTTGCAGAAATTAAATCTCTATCCTATGTTTGCAAAGATAGACATATAAAATCATGCAAACATTATATCCAAAGAAGAGTAGGGAGAGATATCCTTGCACAAAATTCCAACATATGATTTGACATGTGATCAAACAAACAAGAAAACAGACAGAAGACAATAGGCTTAAATCCTCTAAGGCCCCAGTGGAGTTGCCAAGCTGTCGACACCGGAAAATCATCCGCGATTGTTCCCGACTCCGACCCCTATTGGGCTCAACGAAATCTCGCTTTGTGTTTGTGTGCTTGTATGTGTGTGTGTGTGTGTGTGTGTGTGTGCTCCAGCATATCCGTGGATATGGCAATGGGGAGGAGAAACACGAGATTTGGAGTCGCCACCAATCATCAGGAAATTGAATGTGTGATTGGTCATTTATGTCTACTTGGTTTTATTATCTTGATTAAGATATGCATAAAAACCAGGTCTTGAACCAGAGATGGATTCGGGGATTTGGTTATGTATGGGGAAGGTGTTAGGCACCCCACGACATTTGTCCGTAGACGATTACCTCCTTCCATGTGTTCTTATGTGTGTTTGACCAAGCAAAATGTTGGATTATTTTTAGGTACAAATGTCCCGACGTTGTCGGGCGTACATCAATTGGTGATGCATGCATTCGACGTCGTCGATTTTGTTATCCTTTGTTCCCCTTTTGAATATCTTGTATCTTTTAAGGTTCTTGGTGAAGTAATGGCAGGGTATACTTGGAACCCTAACATTGTTCACTAGAATAAAGTTAAATTGGTTTGGCCATGATTAAGACCTCGTTTGCCCTTGGGTTGCAAAGGAAAAGTGGTCCGTCGTATGGCGGCTTGGATTAACCTCCTTATTTTTGGGCTACTCCCCTCACTTGTTCAGCCTTCGAATGCAAATGGGTTTCCTATCCATGTTTGCACATGCTAGGAATTCCCATGATTCGTTGTAGGTAGAAGTGAAGGTAATGTCGACACCGACGGAAAATTTCCCTTTCGACCTAGAAGTGTTTGTTAGGTCTTTACTTCTTTTTTCCTAGATCCCGACCCCCATTTGGCGAGTGTGTGAGTGATCTCTGTCTCTTTTCCATTTTGAGATATGAGTTGTGTGTGTGTGTGTGGGAACATGTGTGTGAATGTGTGCACAAATTTGGAGTCGCCACCAATCATGGGAAATTTAAGGTGTGATTGGGCACCTATGTCTAATAGATTTTATCTTGTTTAGAGATTTACAACAAAATAGTCTTGAACCAGAGATGGGTTCGGGGGTTTGCTTATGCGTGGGGAAGGTGTTAGGCACCCCACGACATCCGTTTAAGAAAATGGTTACCTCCCTTCTAGTGTTCCCTTTTATTTGCTAAGTCTAGGTTTGTTAGTTTTAATTATGAACAAATGTCCCGATTTCTGTCACGTGATATACCAAAAATGGCAAACGCAATGTGACTTCGTTCGGTTTTGATTAGACTTTTTATTTCACTGTCCCTCATCTTTGTATTTTTTAGGTTTCCGGGCAGTTTGGTGGTAGGATGTACTTGAAATCCTAACACCTAGTGCCGGGACAAACAATTAATGTTTTTTGGTGCCATATTCGGGATCTCTTTACCCTTGATTTCCAAGAGTAAAGCGGTCCGTCAAATGGCGGGGTTTTGGATGATTAATTCACACTTTGGAGAATTTTAGACCATGATCTTATGGGAGTTAGAACGTGTAGAATCCCTTATACGAAAGCACGTACCAGCCACGCCCCCGTGTAAAGGACTCATACCATGGTGTCCCAGAAGCCAGGGCGAGCCGTTGCCCCTGGGTTTCACCAACTTCGTTTCTAAAGCCCACATTACCATGTTTACTCTTTTTAAAGTTTTCATGGCAAAGTGTATTTTAATCACATTCTTATATCAAAGCGAGTAAATAGGCAAGCAAGTAATCATGACATGTTTGCAGCACATAAATTACCAAAAAATAATTCTAACAAGTATGGAATGATCATGGCATCAAAACGGTAAAACATTCAAACAAAGTAATCACGGCATGGTTGCAACACATAAATCACAAGAGTGAATAAGTATGGAATGATCACGGCATGTTTGCAGCACATAAATCATAAAAATGAATGAGGATGACAAATATGGGTTGACATAAATATAACGCTTAATTGCAAAGTGTAATTTATGACAACGTGAGAATTTTTAAGGAAAGGGTCAAGACCTCGTGGGGTCGGGATTCGATGCTATTGAAAGACTTACTCGAATCTCGACACCACCTTAGGGTTTACATGAATAAAACAATTCAGAAAAAGAACTCGGCGCCTTTCGGGCTTACACGAAAGATTAGTGCTATTGAAAGACTTACCTAATCCTACGAGGCCGAATAGGACTTATATGAGTGGAAATCATTTTAAAAGGGGTTTCAATGCCTTTCGGGCTTACACAAAGGGTTTAGTACTATTTGAAAGACTTTACCTAAACCTTTGAAGCCAAATAGGACTTATATGAGTGAAAATCATTTTTGAAAAGGGGTTTCAATGCCTTTTCGGGCTTACACAAAGGGTTAGTGCTATTGAAAGACTTACCTAAACCTTTGATGCCAAATAGGACTTATATGAGTAAAAATCATTTTTGAAAAGGGGGTTTCAATGCCTTTCGGGCTTACATAAAGGGTTAGTGCTATTGAAAGACTTACCTAAACCTTTGATGCTAAATAGGACTTACATGAGTGGAAATCATCTTTGAAAATATGTTGGCAATTTGTGGGTCCAACGCCTCATGGATTTACATGGGGTTTAGTGCTATTGAAAGACTTATCTAAAACCTCCAAAACCGTTCGGTGTTTTCATGCCCAAATCAAAATAGAAAAGGGAATGGGTAAACAATATTTACAACGTAGTAAATAATGAAATAATGGCAATAAATAAATTTGAAACATGACGGGAAGCAATAAATGTATTGAAAGCGATGACGGAATTTAAAGCAAGGGATTTTCGTGGGTCCAATGCCCTATGGAATTACGTGGTTGTTAATGCCTCATTAAGGTCTTACATAATCCACCACGACCAATCGGGATTATCACGCCCAAATTACGAAGGGGGAAAACAGGGGATATTTACAATATAATATTCACAACGTAGTAAAGCGGTAAATAACGGTATTTAAGCATGGGGGGTATATTTTTCGGGTCAAATACCTCGTGGGCTAACATGGTTGTTAAGGCCTCATAGAGGACTTATATAATCCACAAAAGCCACTCGGGATCGTCGTACCCATTTTACAAAGGGGAAAAATGGGGGATATTCACAATGTAATATTCACAAGTACGTAGTAAATGTAAATGAAAGCAATAAATGTATTTAAGGCATTACGGAAAGCAATAAATAAATTTAAAGCGAGTATGAATCTAAAGAAAGGGGATTTTTATGGATCCAATGCCCTATGGGATTACGTGATGGTTAATGCCTCTTTGAGATCTCACATAATCCATCACGACCAATCGGGATTATCATGCCCATTTTACAAAAGGGAAAAATATTCACAATATAATATTTACAACGTAGTAAAACGGTAAAATAACGATATTTAAACATAGGGGTGTGCTTTTTGGGTCAAATACCTCGTGGGCTAACATGGTTGTTACGGTCTCATAAAGGGCTTATGTAATCCGCCAAAGCCACTCGGGATTGTCGTACCCAAGTACACGGGAAATGGGATAATCACCACACAATATATTCACAAGTACGTAGTAAGTGAAAATGAAAGCAATAAATAAATTTAAAGCATTTATGGAAAGCAATAAATAAATCTAAAGCATATATGGAAAGCAATAAATAAACTCAAAGAACACAAGTAAGGTATTTAATAAACTAAAAGGACATCAATAAAACATTTAATGAACTAAAACACATAAATAAAGGTGGATCCTTGTGAATCTCTTCCCATTTTAGGGATCATCACTAGTCACCTCCACCAAAAAGAAAGAAAAAGAGAGGAGAAAGGAGAGAGAAAGAGCTTAGAGAGAGAGAGTACCTAGAGAGGAGTCTCTCACTCTAAAACTACCCAAAAACCCCTCATAAAGACCCCTAAAACCCCTATTTCTGCCTATTCTAACGCTCAAGGAGCCAAAAGCCCGAGCAAAATCGTGTAAAAATGAGGGGGGGTAGGGCTGCTTTTATAGGCGGAGCTGCACGCCTTGCGCGGCATCATACCGCGCGGCGCGTGATGATGCCGCGCGAGTCGTACAGCTCGCCACATGGCAGCCTTATCCTCCACGCAAGCCCCCACCGAATTCTCCTCGGTTTTCGCACGCATACCCTTTTTTGACCCGATTTTCGAGGGCAGTTTTGGAGGTCTTCCAATACTCAAAATGGGTCATGCAGCATATCGTCGGAAAGCTCTCGACGTTTATTTTCCAACGGTATAAAGTTTTCACAAATCGGAGTTCGGACGGGAGAGTCATGACTCCCGGAAGTCGAGGTGCCGGAGCTGTTTTTACGCGTTTTTCCAGCGAAGATTCCGGTCAAACGAGGGATGCCACCGGCGAACCGAGAGTTGCATGTTGTAGCTGGAGTCGTCATCTTTCCAACGCACCTGGGCCCACGGGTCAACTTGTAACGAGTCGGAAAGACTCTGCACGCGAAGGCGGTTGTCCGGGAGAAAAATGCGTCAAATCTTCAGCCCATTTTTCCTTGCTTTTTGTCTGTGTTTGCGTGTGTATTTGACCTAGCTCCCGAAGTCGGTTTTCGACGTTCTTGGTACCGTTGGAAAGCTTGTGCTGCCCTCTCCCTTAAAGTTCTGGACTTGCGGGAAACCGAGCTTGGGTTTTCAAGATACGGTTCTGCGAACAGGGGCCGCCGAAGTGTTTTTGGTCCGTTGGAGAACATTTTTCCGATCGAGATTCCGGCTAGACCAGGGAAAATCTTGGCGATCCGAGAGTTCCACACCGTGCATGAACGCGTCCTCTTTCCAACGTGCCTGGGCTTGCAGATCAACTTGTTGTGAGTCAGGAAGACTCTGCGCGCAAGCGTGGCAACGTCGGGGGGAAAGTTCCAGAATTTTCAGCACAGCCTTATTCTGTCGGCCTGTTTTCGTGTGCGTGATAGATGTAGCTCCCGATATCGGATTTCGGCTATCTTGGTATCGTCGGAAAGCTTGTAATACCTACTTTCTAAAAGTACAGGCCTTGCATAGAGGCGAGCTTGGGTTCGCAAGATATGATCTTGCGAACAGAGGCCGTTGGAATGTTCCTTATGCCAAAGGGTCATTTTCTGATCGAGATTCCGGCTTGACCGGAGGAGCTCTTGACGATCCGGGAGTTGCGTGTCGTAGTTGAAGTAACCTTCTTGCTTAAAGGTTTCAGCTTGCGGGCCAAGTTGCTACCGGTTGGAAAGAGTCTGCGTGCAAATTCTGCCTCCCAAATGGGTTGTTTTGTCAACAACACTTAGCAAAAATTTGGCTAAGTGTTGGACCGTTTTTCACAGTTTTGTCCATAACTCCCTCGTTTCTCGTCCATTTTTGACCCGCAAAGTATCGAATCGAAGCTCTTGACATGCTCTACGCATTGGTCAGGGGACGGTCAGTCCGATTCAACTTTCAATATGGTCAACGGTTCGGTCAAACCTCGGTCAAATTTGGTCAACTTTAGTCAAACTTGGTCAAAGTTCTCTGAATTCTGGGAAATGTGTCCCGGAACACGTTTTGGGGGTTTTTTGGGTATGGTGGACCCCATTTGGGTCAGAAACGGCTTGGTCAAACCTCAGTCAAACTTGGTCAACCTTAGTCAAACTTGGTCAAACTTGGTCAAAGTTCTCCGAGCTCTGGGAAATGTATCCAGGACCACGTTTTGAGGGTTTCTAGGTATATTGGACCCTAGTCGGGTTGGAAACGGCTTGGTCAAACCTTGGTCAAACTTGGTCAACTCCTGCTCAAACTTGGTCAACTCTTAGTCAAACTTGATCAACCTTGGGAAAACTTGGTCGGATTTCGGGAAATGTGCTCCAGACCCCATTTTGAGGTTATTTGACGTGGTCAGCCCTCGTCGGATCAGGCCGGCTTGGTTCGGGCTGTCTCGTTTTGCGTGCCGATATTCGAGAAAATCCCGGGGGTAAAAATGGGGTTATGACAGGTAATAGTTTTGTTGAGTTTTATTTACTACATGATTCTTTACATGCGTTAATGTCGGAATGCTTCAACATATATCTAATACGTGTGTCATGGCAGCCTAAAGTGAGGCTCGGCCTCAGTATTAAAGTGGGCCAATTTAGGTGCGTTGCATTGCTTATATAATGATGTTTTAATATTCTTAAAGCTTGCATGACAAATTGTTTAAGTATTTTTCATGAATTAAACAATTGCACAATTTATTGGATAAATGGGCAAACCAAATGGCATGCACCAAATGATGATGAGTGACCATGAATATAAAAACCAAATATAAAATTAGCTGGCTAAAAATGAATGTACCTAACCATGTTGCTAAGGCTTGATGAGATGACATGTTCATGATGATGTAAATGTACCAAAATGTGATTTTGGGCTTAAATGAATGTACCTAAGCATGTTGCGAGGGCTTGATCAGATGGCATATTCATGGTGATGTAAATGTACCAAAATGTGATTTTGGGCATTATACATAATGTCATATAAAAAAGCTCATTTATATACATTAAAACACAAAAGGGACCTAGGCATGCATGCTAGGGCTTATGGGTACATGTTCATAAAAAGGCACAAAAATGCATTTTAAGACATGTTTGAAATGATTGAGAAAGGAAACTAGAAATGGATTCTAGGCTTTGATTGATGTGAATATGGAATGTATCAAAAGCATGAAATGAAGGAAAGAAACTTAGAAATTCATTCTAAGGTTTATGCATAAAATCGAAATGATGATATGAGAATTGAAGTAAACATGATAGAATAGGCAAGTTTAGATATGAGATTCTAAGAATTGCATGCTCACAATCACAAACACTCCATTAGAATAAGGTTTAGAACTTACCTAATGCGAAGTCGGAATTTCGGCGGTGCTTCCACGTGGTGGGTGGAAAAACGAACTTGGATCCTCAGAAATTGCGCGGCACTCTAGTTTAGGAACAGAAAGCTTGGACCCAAGGGTCCCGGATTTGGTATGCTCAGAATCCGAGAGGCACTTCTATATCAGTTTAGAACCCAGGCTTGATTGGAGGCTAACATGGCTTGATTTCAACACTGGCTTCTCTATTAAGACAGCGTTTCTCTCAATTTCTATGCTACTCGGAGCTCAAACCAGCATTATCTCACCATCTTTCTAATTCTTTCTCTACCCAAAGACTTGAAATTCAAGCTCTTTTTATAGGGAAGCTTACGCAGCATCATGCTACGTGGAGTAGCATCATGTTGCACCACGCAACATGTAGTTGCGTGAGCTGCTTTGGTTGCTTGCTCTGTGCGTTTTGTCCGATTTTGACGAGTTTTTGACCCCTTCGAGCATCCTTTTTCGGACTGAAATTTGAAGGTCTTCCAGTGCTCAAATTTGGTCAAAACTAGCGTATATGGAAAGATTGCGTTGTCTTCTTTCCAACGAGATTGACCTTGCGCGATTTTGAATTTTGTGCAGAAAACTACGGCTCTTAGAAGTAGGAAAGTTGGGCTGATTTCTACGTTCACGATGGTTTTTCCCAATTTTCCGGTAGGGATTCCGGTCAGCTCAGAGATGCTCTTCGCAAACTAGAAAAGCCACGTCATAGAAGAAGTTGCCCTCTTCAAAAAGGTACTTGCTTTTTGGAAACTCATGGTAAGGATTGGGAAGATTCTATGCGCAAAGGTGGTATGTCAGATAGCCGTTGTTAGCAATTTTCCAGCACTTTAGCTTATTTTCGTCATTTTTCTCACTTCCAGTTAACCCAGCTCCCATTATCGGATTTAGGAAAACTTGATATTTCTGGAAAGCTTGTGACATCTACTCTACAATTGCACAAATTTTGTAATATTCTAAATTCTGGTCGCGAAACTGTGGGTTTTGGAATAAGGGCTACTAGAGGGATTTCCTTGTTGGCGGTCCGTTTTCTAGTGTAGATTCTGGGCGACTCAGGAATACTCTCGATGAACCAAGATAACCATCTTCTATGTAAACTTATTATCTTCGAAAAGCTACCTGCTTTCTGGAAACTCATGGAGTGGATTGAGAAGATTTTGTGCGCAAAGGCGGCTTCAAAATGAGTCTCTTTTTGTCTAAAACACTTAGTGAAATTTTACCAAGTGGTGGGTTGTTTTCTATGGTTTCGACCATAACTTCTTCGTTTTAAGTTTGTTTTGTGCCAGTGAACTTCCAAACTGAAGGTCTTCATGTGCTCCTTAAAATGGGGGCATAACGGTCAACCTATTCTTGATAGAGCTCAACCATGGCTTTGGTCAAACTTGCCAAAACCCTCCTATCTTTGAAACGCGGTCTTGGATTGTCGGATTTTAGCATATTTGGGTATTTTCAGCCGGTTTTTGAATCAATCGGGCCACCTTGTTTTGCATGCTAGAAACTCGAGAAACTCCTTAAAGTAAAATGGGGTTATGACACTATGTTTACATGTGTCAACATCGGAACACTTCAACATATATCTAATATGCGTGTCATGGCACCCAAAAGTGAGGCTCGGCCTCAGTATTAAGGTGGGCCAATCTAGGCGCATTGCATTGCTTATAGAATGATGTTTTAGTATTTTTAAAGCTTGCATGGACAATTGTTTAAGTATTTTTCATGAATTAAACAATTGCACAATTTATTGGACAAATGGGCAAACAAAATGGCATGTGATGATGAGTACCTAATATGAAATTCGGGCTTAAATGAATGTACCTAAGCATGTTGCTAGGGCTTGATGAGATGACATGTTCATGATGATGTAAATGTACCAAAATGTGAATTTGGACATTATGCATAATATCATATAAAAAGGCTCATTTATATACATTAAAGCACAAAAGGGACCTAAGCATGCATGCTAAGGCTTATGGGTACATGTTCATAAAGAGGCATAAAAATTCATTTTAAGATATGTTTGAAATGATTGAGAAAGGAAACTAGAAATGGATTCTAGGCTTTGATTGAAGTGAATATGGCATGTATCAAAAGCATGAAAGGAAGGAAAGAAACATAGAAATGCATTTTAAGATTTATGCATAAAATTGAAATGATGATATGAGAATTGATGTAAACATGATAGAATATGCAAGTTTAGATATGTGATTCTAAGAATCGCATAATCATGGCATTCTTACAATCACAAACACTCCATAGAATAAGGTTTAGAACTTACCTAATGCAAAGTCGGAATTTTGGCACTCTGGCTTAGGAACAGAAAGCTTGGACCCAAGGGTCCCGAATTCGGTATGCTCGGAATCTGGGAGGCGCTTCTATATCGGTTTGGAACTCGGGCATGATTTGAGGCAAAAATGGCTTAATTTCAACGTCTCGATTATGACGGTATTTCTTTGAATTTCTGTGCTACTCAGAGCTCAAACTAGCATTATCTCACTATCTCTCTAATTCTTTCTTTGCATAGAGCCTCGAAATTCGAGCTCTAATTTATAGGGAAGCTTATGCAGCATCATGCTGCGTGGAGCATCATCATGCTACACCACCCAGCATGTAGCTATGTGAGCTACTTTAGTTACTTGCTCCCTGCGTTTTGTTCAATTTTGACGAGTTTTTGACCCCTTCGAGCATCATTTTTCGGACTCAAATTTGAAGGTCTTTTAGTGCTCGGATTTGGTCGAAACTGGCGTCTGTGGAAAGCCAGCGCTATCTTCTTTCCAACTAGATTGACCTTACGTAATTTTGACTTTTGTGCAGAAAACTACGGCTCTTGGAAGTAGGGAAGTTGGGCTGATTTCTACATTCATGATGGTTTTTCCAAATTTTTCGGTGCAGATTCCAGTCAGCTCGGAGATGCTTTCCGCAAATCGGAAAAACCACGTTGTATATGAAGTTGCCCGCTTAAAAAGGTTACTTGTTTTCTAGAAAGTCATGCTAAGGATTGGGACAATTCTATGCGCAAAGGTGGTACATCGGATAGCCGTTGTTAGCAATTTTCCAGCACTTTGGCTTGTTTTCATCGTTTTTCCCACTTCCAGTTAACTTAGCTCCCGTTATCAGATTTTGCAAAACTTGATATTTCCGGAAAGCTTGCAATATGTGCTCTCCAATGGACTAAATCTTGTAATATTCTGAGTTCTGGTCCTGAAATTGCAGGCTTCGGAATAGGGGCTGCCAGAGGGATTTCCTTGTTGGCGGTCTATTTTCCGGTGTAGATTCCAGGCGACTCGGGAATACTCTCGACGAACCAAGACAACCACCTTCTAGGTAAACTTATTATCTTCGAAAAGCTACTTGCTTTCTGGAAACTCATGGAGTGGATTGAGAAGATTATGTGCCCAAAGGTGGCTTCAAAATGGGTCTCTTTTTGTCTAAAACATTTGTGAAATTTTACTAAGTATTGGGCCATTTTCAGCGATTTTGGCCATAACTTCTTCGTTTTAAGTCCATTTTGGGCCTGTGAACTACCAAACGAAAGGTATTCATGTGCTCCTTCAAAAGGCTATAGAACAGTTAACCAATTCTCGACAGAGCTCAGCCATGGCTTCGGTCAAACTTTGGTCAAACTTGGTCAAACCTAGCCAAACTTGGTCAAACTTGTTCAAACTTGCCAAAACCCTCCCATCTTTGAATCGTGGTCTTGAATTGACGGATTTTGGCATGTTTGAGTATTTTCAACTGGTTTTTGCATTGATCGAGCCACCTCGGTTTGCATGCCAGAAACCTGGGAATATCTTAGGGTTAAAATGAGGCTATGACACTTTTAAACTGGCCATCGATACAACCAAGACTTTCAAAGTTAAAGTGGCTAATGGGTCAGTCATTAATACTAAGAGAGAGATCAAAGGGTTGTTGGTTAAGGTATAGAAATTGATTTTAGTTTATTGGAATTGGGTGGCAGTGGGGTGGTTTTGGGCAGTCAATGGCTTAGAACATTGGGTGTAATTGTTTGGGATTTTGAGAAATTGGAGATGGGGTTTAAATTTCGAGGAAAAAAAGCCTTGTGGCAAGGAATGAAGGCTTGGAAATCAAGCATACAAGGCAGTAGGGAGTTTGCAAAGAGACCCCCTTCACAAGGGTTGTTATTACAAGTAACACAGTCGACCGTGAGCTCTGCTCAGGCGCTTGCTATTCCATCTGTTTCTCAACAAATATCACCTGCAGTTCAGAGAGTGCTCGAGCACTTTGCTTCTGTTTTGAAGAAACGACAAGGACTACCACTTGTAAGGGGACATGAGCATCAAATATTACTCAAGGAAGGAACCCAACCCATTTGCCAGTGGCCTTACAGGTACCCTTTCTATCAAAAGACTGAAATTGAAAAAATTGTGAAGGAATTGCTTAAGTCAGGCTCCATCAGGCCAAGTCAATCCCCATTTTCTTCCCATGTGTTATTAGTTAGAAAAGCATATGGGAGTTGGAGAATGTGTATTGATTACAGGGGGTTGAACAAAGAGAGAATGAAGGATAAGTTTCCTATCCCTCTAGTAGATGAGCTGTTAGATGAATTACATGGAGCTTAGGTGTTCTCTAAGTTGGACTTAAGATCCGGATACCACCAGATTAGAATGAAGGAGATAGCTATAGAAAAGACAACCTTTAGGACACATGAAGGTCACTATGAGTATTTGGTAATGCCATTTGGGCTAAGTAATGCTCCATCCACATTTCAGGCTTTGATGAATGAGGTTTTTAAACCTTATTTAAGAAAATTTGTATTTGTATTATTTGATGACATTTTGGTGTACAACCAGAACCTAGAGCAGCATGTTGGGCATTTGGAAATAGTGTTGCAGGTCCTACTCCAGCATCAACTGTTTGCTAAAATGAGCAAATGTGAGTTTACTGCCAAGGAAGTGGAGTATTTAGGACATATCATTTATGGCAATGGACTGCAGACAGATCCCAAAAAGACTATTGCCATGTTGGCTTGGCTAATTCCCAAGTCCATTAAAGCCTTAAGGGTTTTTTGGGCTTAACAAGCTATTACTGGAAGTTTATCAAGGGTTATGGGCAAATTGCAGCCCACAAACCTCCTTACTAAAAAAAGATGCCTTTGGATGGAATGAAGCTGCAAATGATGCTTTTGAACAACTCAAAATAACAGTGTCTTGGCCACCAGTCTTAGCTCTGCCAAATTTTACCAAGTCATTTGTGGTAGAGTGTGATGCATCTAGTTATGGCATTGGAGCAGTTCTAATGCAAGATAGCAGACCTATAGCTTACTATAGTCAAAGACTCAAGGGAAAAAACCTATTCCTATCCACTTATGAGAAGGAACTTCTAGGTTTGGTACTATCAGTCAAGAAATGAAGACCTTATCTACTTGGCAAGGCCTTTGTGATCAAGACAGACCAACAAAGCCTAAAACACTTACTAGAGCAAAGAGTGGGTACTCTTATGCAGCAAAAATGGATCATTAAACTATTGGGTATCCATTTGTGGTGGAGTACAAGAAAGAGAAGGAGAATTGGGTGGCTGATGCTCTCTCTAAACAAGCTGATAGTGAATTGCTACTTGAGATTAGTAAGGCAAGAAGGATGGAGGCTAATGATGGTGCTATACTATGGGCAATTTCATTTTCTTCTCCAACTTGGCTACCTGAACTAAAACAGAGTTATGGAGATGATGAAGCCAGTCTCTCATGAAATGACCATGCTTGCATCAACGGTAGCATGCAATACTACCACTCTTACACTAGCCTGAATGGAACCTCTAGCATATTACACATTGATTTTTCTGTGGTGCAATTAAGGCATTCTTCTTGAAGGAGATAGTATAAGAATTAACATTCCCAGGAATATTTTTCTGGGACTTCTTTCCCTTATTAGCATTAGTTTTTGCCCTCCGACCAGATAACTCATAAACTTCACGTTCTACCCATTCAATTGTAGTTACAATGTTTTTATACACAATAATATTCTTAGTAGTCAACATTTCCCTAATATTGAAGTGCAAACCATCGTAGAATTTTTAACTCTATGCTCCTCAGTATCAACCATATAGGGAGCAAACCTGGCCAACTCAGTAAACTTGGCCTCATACTCAGCCACACTTAATTTGCCTTTTCGGAAATCCATAAATAACCTCGCCTGTTTCTCCCTAACGGTCTTGATGAAATATTTCCCATAGAAACTCTCTCCAAATTTGTCACAAGTGATGGGGGCCTCATCCTCAGTATGACCCCCAAGTAGGAGTCTCATCTCAGACCTCCACCAAAATTTTGTTGGGCCTTTTAGCATATAAGTAGCAAACTTAACCTTCTACTCATCTGTACAACCAAGAAATTCAAAGATTTTCTCTTGCTTCTGAACCCAACCCTCTGCCTTTAAAGGATTAAGGGCACTTGCAAAACTTGGAGGCCTTTACTTAAGTAAGGTCTCTTCCGTCGCTCCTTACACAATATTGGTAGCTAGCTAACAATACCCTCAAGGATCATATTATAAAATGCATCCAATGGATCCTTTGGCTGCTTAGGAGGAGGTCCCCCACGTGGTCTACCTCTCATATTCATTTTATAAAGTACAATGGTTATTCTTGTAATATAACATAATTTCAAGTATGAATATTACATCTTAATCAATGACAGTTCAGGTATATTTCTAGTCATCCAAGACACCATTATCAGCATATTATTGCATGTTAGGCACATTATTAGCATATTTAAATCTAAGTCATGCAAGAATGTAGCAAACAATCACTCACTATGCAAATGTTGCATCATCATTAAGCAAAGATAGTCCTAATTCTGACTACTCTCATAGTTTTCTACGGTTCTCAAGATCAAACCTAACTTCTAATCATCATTTCCTATTGCTCTGATACCACGTCTGTCATGACCCAAATCCATAATACGATTCAAAGTCGGACTGACATGCTAATACCAAGCCCATGCTTGATATTAACACGAACCCACTAAAAGAAGCATAAAAATTTTCTTTTTCCTTTATCCCGATTCTTTAATTTACCTTTGGGTTGTCATTACACTTAACTAAATTAAGTGTGTTAACAACATACATTTCAATTCTTTGGTATTTCTAGTTTGGAAACTCTCATAATATTATAAACATATTCCTTCACAAAATATCTTAATATACTAGTCCACCTAAAGGAAGTGATAATAGCCAGAGCATCTGTAACTGTTTATAAAAAACACATCACCATGTGGACTTAATAACTCTAAAACAGTGGAATATTGTCTACACATATACATCACTTCTGCTTTATATACATAAGATATCAACATGCATTATATACAAAATATTTGCTTCTCTAGGCTGAGACTCTTGGCTACACTATAGAATGTTCCTACAATATGAGTAATCAATATGCTTAGTAAGATGGCATGACTGTAGACACCTCATTTTGTGCCTACCAAAATCCGAAATCCTCGGTCTTGATCACGATACTATCTTTTCTATCACAATACAACATCGAATAATGAGCCCGAGAAAGAGGTTTGGAAAGCGCACAAGCTCAAAATCAAAGCCCAAAAGTTGACACATAAACCTAGAGATCATATGCATTTTTCAAGTGACGTATGCATCTTCAAAAATGCATATGTCGCTCTAACACGCTCCACTTAGAGGCTGAGTGCCTTGAAGTGGTGTACGCTATTGTGAAGCATGTGTATGCCACTTAGAAACGGCATACGCATGAGTCAAAGCAGCGTACGCCGCTTAGAGACAGATCCCACATATCGCTCGTTTTTCCATACCGATCTTAACCAGCCATGTTGGGAGTTGACAGGGGTCAACTAGGGCTAGCAATTCTGGCCACACCTACCCCCACACCCCATTTTCACTATATATAGACCCCCATTTCACCATTTCAAGAGGTCAAAAAATCTCTACTGAAAGCCTAGCCAAAACTATAGTCAATTCTCTTTAAGCTTCTGGTTAGATAAACCACTTAAGAAATTGACTATTCTTCTTGAGTTCTAGAACCAAGAAGGAGAGCCACTTTCTTGAGAGGCCAAACATACCATTCTTTTCCCAAACTCTTTTCTCAAATCAAAACAACGAAGTTGTGATAGACAAATAACCGAGAGACTAGTTAAGAAAAGGCTTTTCTACGACTAGATAGGTAAAGGGTGGAGAAATGGATCTTCTTAATAGTCCATTCTCCCCACCTTGAATATTTCTTTCTTATTCTCAATTGAATAGTAATTTTAATTGCTCATTCTTCGTTTAATTTTAATTCAAAATCCCATTTCCCTCTTGTTTTAAGTTTCGGACAGAGAAGCGTACGCCACTTTCAGTGAGCATACGTCGTTCTGGAGGTGGCGTATGCCACCTCAACTAGAAACTAGAAACCTTAAATCCCTTTTCTTTTTGTATATTCTCTTACCCTATCTACGTGTTTATGATATTTTTGCTGTGATTTACGATGAAACTCATAGAGTTGAACCTTCAAGCTCTAGAAACCCTAGGGTTTCATAAGGAGTTGACAAAGTAAACTCAAGGATTGAGTAGAGTATTATTATCTCATTTGTTTATTATTCATTATACATTCAAAGGACCCCATGAAGAGTCTTCCATTCTAACACCTATCCAAGATTCCCATATCTTGTGTGAGGGTGATAGAAAAGACTCTAGGGTCACATAAAAATCATTCATGCATCTCTTAACTTAGGTTAATGATAAGTCTTCATTCAAATGTCTATCCAAAACCCTTGGGTTTTGTGCAAAGATGATAAAATAGACTTTAGGACCATGTCAATCGTTTATTCATTTCTTTATTCTTTAAATCCTACTCCCTATTGGTCCAATGATAACTCTTCATTCAAAAGTCTATCCAAAACCCTTGGGTTTTGTGCAAAGATGATAAAATAGACTTTAGGACCATGTCAATTATTTATCATTTTCTTTATTCTTTAAATCCTATGATGGACCTTGATTCTCTTAAAGACTCTAAGTCTCCAAATCCCGAATGGGGAACCAATGAGAAAGGTTCTAGGATAACGATTGTCTCATCCTTTGTTAATATTCATTTCGTATCACTTCCTTTATGCACTATATTATAAGTTGATATTGTACCTCCTCATATCATATGTTATACTCCTATCTCACATGTTCATGCATCTTTGTCACTTGTATATTATTCCATGTGCTATCTCTCCATATTATATCTCATATGCTTATACCTCTCAATTACCTGTATATTGCTCCATGTGCTTATCTCCCTATATTATCTCTTGCTTGTGTGCTTACTGCTTTGATATACAATGTTTTACATGATAAGGGTTCACAAAATAAATTCAATGTTAGTTAAGATCTGTTGTCAGTATATATTTGTATAGCGTAATTATAAGAGTTAATCGTGTAATTAGCTGTGATTAATTGTTTCCTTATTTATATCTATTGTATACCTATATAATCTATCTCGTAGAGAAAAGAATAACATACCGAGAATATTCAGCTAAATATTTCAACATGGTATCAGAGCAAGTTACCTGTTCTTTTTTTTGAAAACCCTAAAAAATTAGGGTTTCTTTGTTCTCTCTTGGATTCAGGCGCTACCTGGCCTCTCCAGTATCTTTCTCAGACCACCAGGCAATGTCGTGGTCATCTCGGACTGTATCGGCTCACCAGGTTTCGCCGGTGACCATCTTGGCTTCTTCTCACACCGTATCGGCTCTCCAGGCACCGCCGGTGACTATCTCGGCATCCCCTCGGCCTCTCGGCTTCTTGGCTTTCACCTGGCCTTACGGTGACACTCTCAGATTCTCTTGCACCACAAGGTTTACTTCGGTGGCTCTTTGGTTTTCTCGATCTACTGCTCTCGGTCGTTCTCTCACGCCGCCAACAGCACTCACTATTGATTTCTCTCGGATTTTCTCTCAGACTCGGTGGTGGAGGCTTGGTATCATATTTCCCTTTTTTTGTCTAAAACAACAATATCACTTACTGCGTTGCTATTGGCTATTTTGGTATTGCCTTGTTACTATTGGCTATTTGTCTCACATACAAACTAAAATTTCAGCCTTGGTCTTTGATATTAAGTTACTGTTTGATAATATATTTGCTCACCGCACAGTACCTTTATTTTTCTTATTATGGGTGACACTAAAGACTTGCAGGATTCCCTTTTCTTTGGTTCTATGACTAGTACTAAATTAAAGGGCTCCAATTATCTTCAGTGGTCATGTGCTGTTCTTGTTTTCTTGACTGGTTGTGGCAAAGAATCATATTTAACGACTACCAAACCCACTGATGCCACCAAAATTTCTAAGTGGATCAAAGAGGATGCACAGATTATGACTTGGTTATGGAACAACCTGGAACCCGATGTATTCAACAATGTGTCGTACTTGGAATCTTCTAAGGATATTTGGGATACACTGCATCTCATGTATTCTTCTGAAGAAAATATTACTCGAATTCATGAGCTTTATCAAGATATGTTCTCTCTCCAGCAGGGTGATCGCTCAATTGAGGAATATTTCTCTTTTCTCCAAGGTATGTGGGATGAACTTAATGAGTATCAGCCATTGTCCACTGACTTGCAGAAACAGCAAAAGTACCGAGAAGAATTTTGAGTTGCTAAGTTTTTATCTGGTCTTAAGCCAGACCTTGATCCCATTCGCTTTCAGATCCTATCTAGAAAGGACATACCTACTGTTCGTGAGACTTATGCTCAAGTTAGTAGAGCAGTTATCTCATCTTCTGGTGTTAAAGACGAGTGATCTGCTCTTGTTGGGCATTATGATACTCCTCAGGGGGAGCGTGGTGATCATAGCTCTCGCCGGGGTACCCATAATGGTCGTGGTAACCGAGGTGGTCATAGTGGTGGTGGTGGCCGCGGCCCTAGGAAATGTACTCATTGTGGTCGCACTAACCACACAATTGATTTCTGTTGGAAGCTTTATGGCAAACCAGCTTGGGCTAATCATGCTACTGTTGATGGGGATAACTCCACCCCTATTTTTGAGGAGCAGGTTCTTATAAGCAAGGTTGAGTATGATTCAATTCTCCAACATGCCTCATCCTCCTCCATGGTCGCCTCAGGTAACATTTGTCTTCATTCATCATCTAGTCCTCCTTGGGTTATCGACTCGGGAGCCTCTGATCATATGACTGGTAATTCTTCACTTCTTTCGAATATTTCGAATCCTAGTTCTCCTTTTTCTGTCATTGTTGCTAATGGCACTAAAACCCTTGTCCAAGGGATAGGTACTGTTAGCACTCCTAATCTCATCTTTTCCAATGTCTTATACTTCCCTAAGTTTCCTTTTAATTTATTATCTGTTCACAAGCTTACCGTTGCCTTACATTGTTCTATTGCCTTCTTTCCATCTTATTGTGTCTTTCAGGATCTAAAGTCGAAGAGGACGATTGGTGGGGGCTTTGAGAAGGATGGACTCTACTACTTTCGACTGTTTCACACTTCGATTCCATCTGCTCTACGTTCCTCAGTCTCTCCATATCAGTGGCATTGCCGTCTTGGACACCCCTCGTCCCTCAATCTTCAAAAATTAGTTTCATATTTATCTGATTTTTCTAGCTTTAATTGTGAAACTTGTGAACTGAGTGAACATCACAGAGCTACTTTTAAACTTCGTAATGATGAGCCATGTTTACATCCTTTTGAGTTGGTCCATTCTGATGTTTGGGGACCAGCTTGCACTACTGGTTTATGTGGTGCGCGTTATTTTGTTATTTTTATTGATGATCATTGGGTGTATGTGCTTAAAGATAGATCTTAATTGTTTGCAATTTTTCAATCTTTTTATGCTGAAATCTCCAATCAATTTAATGTCAAACTTCTTGCTTTCCAAACTGACAATGCTTGTGAATATACAGAAAGTTTATTTCAAGAATTTCTTATGTCTAGGGGCATTATTCATCAAACATCTTGTGTTCGTACTCCTCAACAAAACGACATTGCTGGACGTAAAAATGAGCCCATTCTAGATATTGCTCATGCTCTTATGCTCCAAATGCATGTTCCTAAACTTTTTTGGGCAGATGCAGTTCTTACTGCTACATATTTTTTGAATTGAATGCCCTATCGTGTTCTCAAAGGTAAGTCTCCCTTCGAGATTTTATTTGCTGATAAGAGTCCTTTCTCTGTTCCCCTTAAAGTCTTTGGTTGTGTTTCTTTTATCCATAATCTCAATCCTAGTCGAGACAAACTTGATCCTCGTGCACTAAAGTGCATCTTTCTCGGTTATTCTCGCACTCATAAAGGTTATCGGTGCTACAGTCCTTCCTTACAAAAACACTTTGTTAGTGCTGATGTGACATTTTTTGAGGATGTTCCTTATTATTCTTCTCAGGGAGGACAGGAATCTATCCTCTCTAGTCCTGTTATTCCTACACCTATTCCCTTTGCTCCACAGGCTCCACCTATCTCTTACGTTTATGTTTGTTGTCGACATCAAGGTGTACCTCTCGTTCCACCACTAGTAGAGTCCCCTCCACTGCTTCCCTCATCCGCCTCGACGTCTGCAGATCTACCTCTTCCTCAGTCTATCTCAGATCTTGATCTTCCTATTGCCCTTCGTAAGAGTAAGCGCACTTGTACCGACCATCCTATCTCTAACTTTGTTTCCTTTGATCATTTGTCTTCTTCTTTAAAAGCATTTTCTTTGTTAGTCTCATCTATTGTTGTTCCCAAGTCCTACAGGGAAGCACTTTCTCACCCTGGTTGGCGTAAGGCCATGGAAGAAGAGATGCATGCTTTAGACTTGAATCATACTTGGGATCTCATTCATAAACCTGCAGGTACATCTATTGTTGGCTGTCGTTGGGTTTTTACAGTTAAACAAAATCCTGATGGCACTGTTGATCGTCTGAAAGCTCATCTTGTGGCTAAGGGCTTTACTCAGACTTATGGTCTTGATTACACTAAGACATTTTCTCCTGTTGCCAAACTGAACTCTATTCACATCATTATATCTCTGGCTGTTAATCTTGATTGGACACTCCACCAACTTGATGTCAAAAATGCCTTTCTGCATGGTGATCTTAATGAGACTATGTACATGGCTCAACCACCTGGGTTTGAGTCCAAGGGGGAGTGTGTGTGTCATCTGAAGAAGTCTATCTATGGCCTCAAACAATCTCCCCGTGCTTGGTTTGACAAATTCAGTAAGGCAGTAGTTTCTCATGGTATGACTCGGAGCCAAGCTGATCACTCTGTTTTCTTTAAGAAGACAAAAATTGGTATTGTGATACTTGTGGTTTATGTGGATGATATCGTCATTACTGGGAGTGACAAGGAAGGTATCTAGATCTTGATTAATCATCTCAGCTCGAGTTTTCTCACTAAATACTTGGGTAAGCTTCGTTATTTTCTTGGTATTGAGGTTGCTAGGTCAAAAGTAGGAATAAGTTTATCCCAGAGAAAATTTACCCTTGAATATTCTGCAAGACACAGGTTATCTTGGCTCCAAACATGTCGCTACACCAATGGAGTCCAATTTGAAATTGATGCCAGATGAGGGTGATTTTATTGATGATCCAGACACCTATCGCAGACTTGTGGGTAAACTTATTTATCTAACCATTACTCGATTTGATATTTCTTATGCAATTAGTGTTGTGAGTCAATTTATGACCAACCCTCGAGTTCCTCACATGAATGCAGTCATACGCATCCTGAAGTATCTAAAAAATGCTCCAAGTCGTGGTCTCTTTTATCGATCATCTGGTCATCTCCGCATTGAAGGTTATACTAATGCTGATTGGGCAGGGTCACCTTCAAATCGAAAATCTACCACTGGTTATTGCACCTTCATAGGTGGCAATCTTGTCATGTGGAGAAGTAAGAAGCAGTCAGTTGTGGCTCGCTCTAGTGCTGAAGCAGAGTACCGTGCCATGGCCCATACCACTTGTGAGTTAACCTGGTTGAGAACTGTTCTGCAAGAATTCGGACTCTTAACACTAGGTCTGACACCTTTTTACTGTGACAATCAAGCAGCCATTCATATTGCTAGTAATCCAGTTTTCCATGAAAGAACCAAGCATATCAAAGTTGATTGTCACTTTGTTCGTTCTAAAGTGGAATCAAAAGACATCATCACACCGTTTGTACCTTTTGAAAGTCAACTAGCAAACATCTTCACTAAAGCTCTTCCTAAGAATGCCATTGATTCTATTTGTAGCAAGCTGGGAGTCATTGATATCTACTCTCCAGCTTGAGGGGGAGTGTTGTCAATATATATTTGTATAGTGTAATTATAGGAGTTAATCATGTAATTAGCTGTGATTAATTGTTTCCTTATTTAGATCTATTGTACACCTATATAATCTACCTCCTAGAGAGAAGAATAACATACCGAGAATATTCAGCTAAATATTTCAACACCAATAGTAATACAAACGAAGGCTAACCGAAAGGTTGGGCGATCTTGGGTCCCTAACACCTTCCCAAGAACGTACCTAAGCATCCGGACCTAGTCTGTGGCTAGTACCTTTGAGCAATGGACATCTAAATGGGTTCCTGGACCTAAAAACCGGGTGGAGACTCCTTATTCTCCGCCCTAGTCCTTGAGGCTAGTTGGCGTACTCCTGAGCCCACGTGTTAGGTTGGGCTCACACTGGGCAAACCCGATCCACCACCTCCCAAGTGGTTCATTTACCTCCCATTCAAAAGGGAGAGAAAACCAAGAGACCCCCTAGGGAAGGCATCAGGAAATAAAAGGATACGAAAGGAGTTCATAGTTGCAGAATCGCAGCCACCTCACGAAGGCGATTTCGTTGGCGCTCACAGTGGCGACTCCACTGGGGATAGAGAAGCTTGACTTCCATATTACTGGATCTACATGTATTGCATCTTGTTTTTAACAACCCAAAAAGCACAAATATGAGCACCAAATGTTATCCTAGATACCCCGGTGTCGATTCAGCCCTAGCTCCCTTGGGTCCCACTCTAGTTCACGGGGGGCAGTGTGCTGGTGTCACCAACACCACGGCTTGTGCATCTTGCCTATGATGGGTTTGATGTTACAGTTAAGGTGAAGTCCATTTCGGATGTACTTGTCAGAATGGAGAACCTTTAAAGAGAGATAAGGTTGGAGTTTTAAAGTCAAGCCACCCACACATAATTGCCAAATAGGTCTAGTTTCCCTTAGCACGGTCTAAAAAATGAATGTGTTTGCAATCTTGTTTGATCCTTGTACGTACAAAAGAATATACGGGTGGAATTTTGAGGTCCCATAAGGCCAAAGACATTTCTAAACTCAAGGCCCAAGAAGAATTATTTTCAAAACAAATGATGGGCCATTCCAAGATTTTCAAAAATCTTGAGCTTAGGTTACGAATTGGATTTAGGCCTTATGCATGTTTACATGAATGACGACATTTCTAGGGAAGCCCAAATTTTTATAAAAAAAAAGCCCAAAAGGGTGAGCCCCAAGAAATGGTGTCGTACTCGTAAAAAAGCCTCAAAAGAATGGAGAGAGTTCAAAAAAAAAAAATTGAAAAGGTTTTGAATTTTTCAAAAGTGTGGGCACTTCAAATTTGAATTTCCCTTTCATAGTCTAAAAAAAAAAATTTGTGTACATTCTTATAAGATTCAAAAAAAAAAAAAAATCTTCCCAATTTGATTTGATTTTTTTTTTTTTTTTTTTTTTTTTTTTTTTTCGCTAAAAAAAAAAATATTATTTTTCTTTTAGGGTTGTTTCTTCTAGATTTTGTTCTTACTCTAAATTAAAAAAAAAAATTCTTTCTTTTCCCAAGTTTGTAAACTCTTTCTATGACAAGAAAAAAATCTCTTCATTCTTTCTAAAAAATAAAAGATGATTCCTTCTCAAGTTAAAAGAAAAAAATCTTCAAAGAGTTTGGTTCTTCTTTTGATAAAAAGAAAAAAGACAAAAAAAAGAAAAAAAAAAAAAAAAAAAAAAAAAAAAAACTACTCTTGGTGAGAGAAATGAAAAAAAATATTCTTTGGAATTCTTTTGTAGAGATATTTCATTCATTTTTTTCTCGAGATTGAAAAAAAAAAATCCAAATATGTTGAGAGGAATAAAAAAAAAAATCTTCTTTGGAATTTTTCTTGTAGAGACGTTTCATTCATTTTTTCTAAATTGAAAAAAAAATCCAAATATCTTTTGTCCAAAAAAGTCTTTTTCCTCTTTGCCTATAATTTGCTTCTCTCTTCAAAAAAAAAATTTCTTTTCAAATTTGGAGTTTTTGTTTCTCTCTGTAAATAAAAAAAAAATAAAAAAAGGTCAAAATTTTGTTTTCAAGTAGACTTTGTACAAAAATTCTTTTTCCTCCCTAAAGTCATTTTGTTTTAGAGTTCCTTTTCTCTATTAAGATTAAAGAAGATGGACTCCTTTAGAACCTCTCTTTCTTTAAAAAAAAAAAAAAAATCATTTTCTTTTCCAAAAAGAAGTAGGCTCTTTTCTTCCATTCTCTTTGAAAAAGAAAAAAACAATTCGGATTGTTTCTTCAAATGCTCCTTCGAAAAAAAAAAAAAAAAAAATTCATTTGGAGTCCTCTTTGTTCTTTTCTAAAGAAAAAAAAAATGATTTATTCTCTTTCCAAAAAAAAAAAAAGAGAGTTCACCTCTTTCATTTTGTTTGAAAAAAATTTTGTTTGATTGTTTTTTTACTGAATTAAAAGTGAAGGGAATTTTCTTTCGTTTCAAAAAAATATTTATTCTTTTTCCAAAAGAAAAAAAATAAGAGAGTTCACCTCTTTCATTTCCTTTGAAAAAAAAAAATTTTGATTGTTTTTTTACTGAATAAAAAGTGAAGGGAATTTTCTTCCGTTTCAAACTTGGGACTTGTTCTTCCTTTTTTTCCCTCAAAAAAAAAGAAAAAAAAAAGGCAAAGCTCATTCTTCTTAGGATTCAAAAGATGACTTCTGCTCTTTCCAAAAAAAAAAAAAGATTTTCTTCCTCTTTGATCTTCTTTAAGAAAAAAAAGGGTTCTTTTTGGATTGCTTCTCCTGCTTTTAAAAGATGACTTTAGTATCATTGGGATTCAAAATTCCATGGTCCATTTCATATAGAGGTCCAAGTTAATTTTCCGAAGAAAACATTTTCAAGGCGTGATGGACCTATATTATAAATGGGGCTTGGATCTTAGATTCAAAATTCCATGTTGGTCCACTTAAGCTTCAAGCTTATCCTTAGTCAAAATTGTTTTTCAAACTTGAAATCTAAGTGGGTCGCAAATTAAGCCCAATAATAAATGTGTAGCCCAATAGAGTGAAAGATATGGACCAACCCTAAAACATTTATCTTGAAGGGTTGACATGGCCTATTCTATTTCTAAGCCCACGATAATGAAATCCTACAAAGCTTAGAATACGAATAGGGCATGTACATAGTCCACGAGGTGAGGAGAGTTGATTAAAATTTTGGGTCCAAAATTCAAAATAATAGGGACACATATTTGTTCAAATCTCGTTATTGTCTCGACCATAATGGCATATCAAGTCTCTTACAACCACATCCCTTGGTCTTGTGTAGGGTCCAATCGTCAATCATCCAAGAGACCTCATAGAGAAGAATGGCTGAAAATGACATCACTATGTATGAGATGTTTGCTCGCATGGAAGGATTCATGAGAGACATGAGCTCTAGGATGAAAATATTTCAAGAAGTCTACCAAAGACAACAAAGAGCTAGAGAATAGACTAATGAGTTGAAAGGAAAGGTGGACCAAAGGCATGCAACTCTCGTGAAGTCTCAAGAGGTTGATGATTTCTTACTTTCCATGGGTAGAATTTCTTCATCGCCTCAAGTTCATTTACCACCCATGTTCCAAATTCCAGAATCTGACAAGTTCAAAGGATACAGTGATCTTAAGCAACACCTCAGGCGATACTTGAATCTCGCAAAGATGGAAGGTCTAACAGAGGAACAAGTCTTGTATGCATTCCCATTGTCTCTATCCGATCATGCAACTAAATGGTACTACTCCTTGGATGTGGCGAAGGCCAAGATGTGGGGTGTGCTCATAGAGGAATTTTTTAAGCAATTTTCCTACAATACCATGGCCTACGTCACTTTGAATGACCTTGAAACGACTACTTAAAAGAGTGGCAAGACCTTTTCTGAGTTCCTAACTAGGTCAAAGGACAAGACCTCAAGAATGATCAATCAACCCTCTGAAAAAGATCAAGTCAACATGATCATCAAGAATATCTTACCTGTCGAATACGATCAAATGTCCTCCTATCCAATAGTGAACTTCAAGCAGTTATGCAATTATGGGAAAATGGCTGAGGATGCCATCTATAGAGGAGAAAGGATGCAAGCAAAAAGGAGTGGCACTAGTAACGATGAATGGAGGAGAAAGAGAGATTATGTTATGACCCATTCACACAAAAAGGAGTTTGATGATGTTCAAGTACCTTTGTCAGAGTTCTTTGAAGCCTTACTTGTGCCTTAAGCCACTTTACACTACTCCTCTCCCAAATCCAAGTCCCCAAAGTTGAAAGATGAATGAGTATTGTGCCTTTCACCAAAAGCTAGGGCATAAGACAGACGACTGCATGCGGTTGAAGCATGAGATTCAAGAAATGATAAATCAAGATGTGATCGTGATGCCACCAAATGAGGATGAAGAAGATGTCATCATGAGGGGATGTGCTTAAGAGATTTGAATCATTTGAACACCCTTGCGAAGCGACATGACAACTTTAGTTATTTCTTTTGGGTCATGAAGTCCTCTTTCTTTTATGTTGTCTCATTGAGTCTCTTTTTAGATGGGTCATATTGCTTTGATCCCCCATTTCTTTTAGTCAAGTCACTTTGAGTCAAACATCGAATCTTCTTTTGTTTGTCGTGTCAAATCATGTTGCTTTGATCATCCATTGAGATGTTTCTCCTCTAATAAAGATCGATTTCTTTTCAATCTCCAATTGTTATGTGTTTTCTCTTGGATTAACTTCTAATCAAATGAATCTTAAACTTAACACCTTGGTTGATTCGAATAAGTTTTTATTTGATCGCACAAAGAAAAATCGAGGAAATAATGAGGAACGCATGGCAAGAATTTCTTTGGGCAAGAAATGCATGTGAGAAAGAGGAGATTGAAGGAAATGCTCGTAGCTGCATTCCACTACAAAGATAAGCACTTGATAGGGCATTACGACTAACCTAGGTTTGGAAGGCTAATTGATTAAGATTGAAGGGATGAGAGGCCATCATTTCTACTACCCTTCCCATCTCGAGAAAATTACTTCCTGTTGCTAACCACTTGAGCTTAAATAAATTTTTTTTCTCTATACCCTTGCCAAGGATTACCCCCCTACACTAGGGGCATACTCTGTAGAGGAAACAATGAAATAATTGCACCTATGCTAAGGGCAAATCTTGTGAGTGAAAAAAATGGAGGGATTGATCTAAAAAGAATTGTCCTTACACTAAGGGAGAGATCAATGTGTCTGTCAGAAAAATGTGTTCTTACATTAGAGGCATACTCTCCAAGGGAAGAATGAATATCTACCCTTTGGAAGAATGGACGTGCCAAAAAAAAAGATGAAGAAGAAGGAAGAATGCAAGGACAAGATAAAGAGTAATCCTTAGCAATTAGGATACCCTAACAATGCAAATAAATTTTGAGCCATGAAATCCCTTTTCTTCTTAAGCCTTAGAAACTTAGACCTCATTTCAGTCCAAAACAAACTCATCTCTAATCAGTCAAGATTGTTTTAGCCTAACAAGTCTTAATTAGTCAAATTCTAGATGTGCAAAAAAAATAAATAAATAAAAAAAATAAAAAGGCCTGTTAGGTTGAAAACCCATAAGGGCGGCCTAGGCAAAAGTTAGGGCAATGAAAGAAAATGATGAAAAGATAATAAACCCGCTAGGTTGGAAACTTAAGAAAAACAACCTAGGCAAAAGTTAGGGCATGAGAAGGAAAGGCAAAGGGATGCACAAAGAAGAGCAAAGAGTCGAACCCAAACTGGGGGAACCTCTTAAGAGAAGATTGCCTACATTGGACAAAAGATTAGACATGAGAAGAAAGTAGGACTAGTTGTCTCCGAACTAGAGGAATCTGCAAAGTGGAAGAGTAACAACGCATATTAAAGAGATCATTACCTTGGAGCGATTCACAAGATAGTTCATAAGTCTAGGAGTAGGAAAAGACTTATCATTCCCCTCGAGGAGAACACAAGAGGCTTGAGATAAAGACAAGGTATGCAAGCTCAGTCAAGGTTGACGATCAAATCTATGAAGGATATATAGCTGAATTTTGAGTTTCTTATTTTGACTAACCAATGGAAAGTTGGGGAATTCATCTGGGGTTAATTCAAAGAGAAAACACACTGACATTCAAATTCATCCATATTCGAAAGAATATCTTGTTTCGTGCCCATTCACTCAAATTCTGTCAAAATGTTTCATTTTCTTTTGACCCTAATCGTACCCTTAGACATGCTAGTGTGTTTGAACTCGGTCATGTTATTTCAAGTTCGTTTGTCTCACCCAAAAAGGTGTCTTTTCTTTGATCTTCAACATCTTTTTATCAGTCTTAAGAAGTTGTTGGATGTCCAAATGCAAGGGGATGCAAAAAGAATCATGATAATCTTGAATAAGTGTTCCCACACACATAAATGCAATGGACCCAAGATCTAGATCAACCCTTCCTCACTCATTATACTCTAGGGGCAACATGTTGTGTTGTGAAGCCATAAAGAAAATGTGTTTTTCCATAAACCGAAAAAAGAAGAAGAAGAAGAGTTTGTGATCAAAGAAATTTTGGAAGTTTTAAAAAGGTCCTTTTAAAAAAAAAAAAGGTCTTTTTCCAATTGTGTGATCTCATGGCTCAACCAATGACTTTGCACCAAGATGGGATTAATTTCATTCAAGTAAGAATCATTGCTCACTAATCCAAGGGAAAGAGTCCTAAAAAGAGGGGAATCAGAGAAAAATTCATCAATCTTGTCAAGAGTTTCATTTCAATTCATACATCTCAAAATTGAGCTTGATTGGCTTTACTGCTTGGGGCACAAAGGTGCCTAGACACTAAAGTGTCTTGAAGCAAACACCTCATTTGATTTTAATGCTTGGGGCATAAAGGTCCCAGACACTAAGGTGTCTTGAGTAAATGACTCAATTAATCTTGATGTTTGGGACACAAAGGTGTCCATACAGTGAAGTGCCCGAAAGCAAATCCATTAACATTAAGCATCTCATGCATTTCACCTTGTGGCAAAGGCCCATAGGTGTATAATCATTCTTATCCTCTAAAGAGAGGAACATAGACCAGTCCCTCATGACTCGATCGATTCATGCATATCACCTTATGGCAAAGGCCTATATGTGTAAACTCATTCTCATCCTCTAAAGAGAGGAATATAGACCAGTCCCTCATGACTCGGTTGATTCATGCATATCACCTTATGGCAAAGGCCTATAGGTGTAAACTCATTCTCATCCTTTAAAGAAAGGAACATAGACCAATCCCTCGTGACTTGGTCGATTTATGCATATCACCTATATGTGTAAACTTATTCTCAACCTCTCAAAGGAGGTAAGCATTCGAACTACGTTTGGACTTGATCCTTCTACGAAATGTGCATAGGCTGCCTCTTGGTCCAACCCATATTAAAAAGACAGTTTCTTGCATTTCACCCTACGGCAATGGCCTATAGGTACATTTTAATTTCAACCTCTCAAAAGAGGTAAGCATTCGAACTACGTATGGACTTGATCCTTCTACGAAAGGTACGTAGACAACCTTTTAGCCCGGCCCAAATTTAAAAAGACAGTTTCTTGCATTTCACCCTACGACTAAAGCCTATGGGTACATATTTAATTTCAACCTCTCAAAGGAGGTAAGCATTCGAACTACGCTTGGACCTGATCTTTCACTAGACGGTACGTACGTAGCCTTTTGGCTCGGACCAAAAATTCTCAAGAATCATTACATCTCACCTTACGGCGAAAGGCCCATAGGAGTGAATACATATTTTCAGCAAATGACCCCACGGTGTGAGTATGTGGATTCCTGGATCTTGGTTAGACAAAATGAGAGTCTCTTCAGTCTTTCGACATTCATCGTTAAAGAGATTCTATCAAAAGAGAGGCAACTGTAAACACCCCATTTTGTACCTACCAAAATCTGGAATCCCTGGTCTCGATGACGAAATTATCTTATCTATCATAATACAACTTCAAATAATAAGCTCGAGAAAAATGTTTGGAAAGGCCTACAAGCTCAAAATCAAAGCCTAAAAGCCCAAACAAAAACCTAGAGAGCATATGCATTTTCCAAGTGACATATGCATCTTCAAAAATGCATATGCTGCTCTAACACACTCCACTTAAAGGTTAAGCGCCTCGAAGTGGTGTACGTTGCTGTGAAGCATGCGTATGCCACTTAGAAATGGCGTATGCATGAGTCAAAGCAACGTATGTCGCTTAGAGACAGATCCCACATATCATTTGTTTTTTTATACCAGTCTCAACCAGCCATGTTGGGGGTTGACAAGGCTCAACTAGGGCTAGCAATTCTGGCTACACCTACCCCTACACCCCATTTTCACTATATATTCACCCCCATTTCATCATTTCAAGGGGTTGAAAAATCTCTATTGAAACCCTAGCTAAAACTATACTCAATTCTCTTTGAGCTTCTAGTTAGATAAACCACTAAAGAAATTGGCTATTCTTCTTGAGTTCAAGAACTAAGAAGGCGAGCCTCTTTCTTGAAAGGTCAAACATACCATTCTCTTCACAAACTCTTTTCTTAAATCAAAACAACGAAGTTGTGATAGATAAATAACCAAGAGACTGGTTAAGAAAAGGCTTTCCTACGACTAGGTAGGTAAAGGGTGGAGAAATGGATCTTCTTAATAGTCCATTCTCTCCACCTTGAATCTTTCTTTCTTATTCTTAGTCGAATGGTAATTTTAATTGCTCGTTCTTAGTTTAATTTTAATTCGAAATCCCATTTTGTGCTTGTTTTAGGGTTTCTGGACAGAGGGGCGTACGCCACTCTCAGTGAGCGTATGCCATTCTGGAGGTGGCGTACACCACCTCAACCAGAAACCCTAAATCCCTTTTCTTTTTGTATATTCACTTACCCTATCTGCGTGCTTATGATATTTTGCTGTGATTTACGATGAAACTCATAGAGTTAAACCTTTAAGCTCTAGAAACCCTACAGTTTCATAAGGAGTTGATGAAGTAAACTTAAGGATTGAGTAGAGTATTATCATCTCATTTGTTTATTATTCATTATACATTCAAAGGACCCCATGAAGAGTCTTCCATTCAAACACCTATCCAAGATTCCCATATCTTGTGTGAGGGTGATAGAAAGGACTCTAGGGTCACATAAAAATCATTCATGCAACTCTTAACTTAGGTCCAACGATAAATCTTCATTCAAACGTCTATCCAAAACCCTTGGGTTTTGTGCAAAGATGATAAAATAGACTTTAGGACCATGTCACATAAGTTTTACACATGAAAAAAAAAAATCATAGAGAGGGAGAGAGCTTGGATTTTTTCTAGCACACAAAGAAAGAAAAATTGTTTGGGTTGCATCTTCTTCAAGGGAAAGAGCCCACACTCTTAGCCATCAATATAATTATTGGAGTGAAGACATGTCTATAAAGGATTCAAGTGTACACTCAAGGATTCAAGAAGATTCAAGTGTTGTGTGAGAAATCCAAGGAAGTCATCAAAGGTAGAAAGTTTAGAAATCTATAAAGATATACTTCCTAATATTAAAGAATTTTTCAGATTTACTTATTCATGTGTAATATGCTATGTATGAATAGTTCCAAATTATTTTTCCACTGCATGTATATGATGCATATATATATATATATATATTGTATGATGAGATTTCAAATTTTTAATATATAAAACCAACATTGTGGCCAGTGGTCATTGTGATTGTTAATAGAGTCATGACTTGTTTTGGGGATATATATATATATATATATATCTAAATGGCTTAATGTATATGGAACATATGGATTAGGGTACACTTGTTAAGTGAAATCTATTTTAAAAGAAAATTTTGATGCTCTAGGTTGATGGGAAATCTTTTGAAATATTTGAAGAAAATTTTTCTTATACAATAGACCTTATCGGGTATGGGCGAGTGACAGAGGGGGAGAGGGACTAAGAAAAGGAAAGAAGAATAGGAGAAGGATAATAAGAAAAGAAAAAGGAAAAACAAATGCAAATAGTTTTATGATTTTTATTTGTCCATAAACGTACGTGACCATATTCCGTAATTGAGGGAAACGAGATAGAAAGATCATTTTTTGGTGAATTACAATATCTTAGGGTTTCAAAGATTAGTATAGACACTAAAGGGTTGATTTGAAATTGACTTATACCTTAAGGGACATTTTCGTAATTTAGTCTAAAATGACTTTATTAAAAAGAAATGACTGGTTTTGTCTCCAAATTTTAACAGATACAAACATACAATACACAAATTCTAAGCATGTCTCTCATCCCCAAAAAATTACTCTCTCATCCCTCTACTAAGCCTTTCTCATCTTTAAACATTCTAAGCATTAATAACTCGCCCCCCTCGTCCGCTACAGAAAGCCAGGATGGTTAGAGATGGGTCACTCCCACCCACTCATTCTCTCAATCATAACACACATACCCCCACACCCTTCCCCACTCTCTCTCTCTCTCTCTCTCTCTCTCTCTCTCTCTCTCATAAATCCATAATCCACCTTTCCCATAAACCATCTTTTCTTCACAATACAAAAACCACCATCCCCACTCCTACAGTCACACTTCACTAGTTTTTTCCCGACCAGACTAGTCATATCCTTACCTTTGAGATTTTTGTACACCTCTCTCTCTCTCTCTCTCTCTTAAAAAAATCACTTTCTCCTCTTTGTCTTTGTACCCATTCCGTCTTATTGATCGCAATCTCCTTCTTGTTCACCTTTCTTTGTAAAAGAATTCTATCTTGATCCAGCTATATATTCACAATTTGAGGCACAAAAACACTATGTCGCAGGACATCATGGCATCCGAACGTGTTTGTTATGTTCACTGCAACTTCTGCAACACCATTTTAGCGGTACAACCCTCAATTCTCTTTCTCTCTTTTATATCTTCTTTCTGTTTTCTTAATCCATCCGAACCATTCTTTGTGCTGTGTCTTTCTACAGCTGAATCGACCAACTGGGCTCTCAGATTAGGCTCGATTTATGATTATCATAAATAAGCTTTTCTAGTTGGCTGGTTGGCTAGGTGGTTTTAAAAGCCAAATTCAGCTTCGAAGAACTTGCAACAAATTAATTAGTTGCGAGATGTTGTTTGTAGGTTTACATTGTATCCGAATCTATAAAATTTCCATTTCTAGTAAAATTCCCATCTAATTGAAATCAATCGTGGGCTTCTTGATTTACATGGAATTAATTAACCATGGAAGATTCGTGTCTCATATGCTATATTTTATGAGCAACTTCAACTGGGTTTTGCCTCAAAGCCTCATAATATGCTTCAAGATTCCATTGCAAACAAGGAGAAATTCATGTACGGGGAGACTTGCTTAGTATATGTTGGGATATTAAGTCCCCCGAGCTGTTGAAGAAACACAATTCACATCCCAGTTATCATGAAATTCTTGATGATCTTCTAGTTCTTCTAGACCCAGCGCCAGCAAAGAAGTTAGGTAGTCAAAAATTTCAACGATTGGTGCCGGCTAAAGAAAGCGATCCCTAGCTATGCCTTGAATATATAAAGCGTTTTTGAGGCTAGCTATGACTAGGGTTCCTGCTAGATGTATGTATATATCAACTTTAGAGGAAGCTATGCATATATTAGGGTTCTTCTTCCCAATTCCAAAGTCATGGTACAAGTCAAGACGGAGGCTTTCTATCTTTCTCACTAGCTTTGCAGACCTCAGCACAGTTTCATGCTACTCTACAATAAAGAGAAGTCAATTACTGTTTCTGGGATAGTAATTAAACATCTTTTATCACTGTTTTCTCTGATGCACTATTTTCATTGTATGATTTCTCTCTCTCTCTCTCTCTCTCTCTCTCTCTCTCTCTCTCTCTCTCTCTCTTTTTCCGTGGCTTGCTCTTCCGGAGGTGGGTGCTTCTGTTCCCACCTTCGATGCCATTATTATGATCAGAGATACGATCAAGCTCTAGGAAAGATTCATGTTTACATTTCCTTCTCGTAAAAAATTGAGTGCTTTGCTTTGCTTTCTTTCTACAAGAATTTGTGGCCATATAGCAAATGCTTTTTTCTCTTTCATCATAAGATGCTTCTTTTAAACAACCCTTTTTTAAACCCATTCGCTGTTCATCTTTCTCTCTCTTTTTGAAAAATAAAAGAAAAGAAAAGAAAAAGAAAAACTGTGATCTTAAACACTGCAAAGAGAGCAGTAAATTAGTCTGCTTCGTGATGATGCGGTTAATGGTGGTCATGGCCTTTATGGTTTCCGTTCCAGTCACGTCGTTTTCATCTACCTCTCTATGTGATTTTTGTTTATTTTTTATTTTTTATCTGTAGAAAGATATTTTCTATTTTTCATAATCTTGCTTGCGGATGTCAGCAAGCTAGCAGAAAAGTCAGGAGGCGCACCGAAAGAAAAAGAGATATTGCAAGAAAGAGAGAGAAAGAGAGAGGCTTTAAATGAAATGAAACAAGTCCTTATAGTTATTGCCCATGTGAGACCTGTGAGCTCTAGAGGTCAATGCCAAGCACTGAGTCTTCTCTTTACATAGTGAAATCAACACATTTTTCCTGCCCACAAAATTATTACTTATAGAATCATGAAAGGGATATATGTAATCAAGTTTATGAGACTTATGCATCAATCCCTCTTTTCTTCTTTTTCTTCTTCACCCTTTCCTCTCTCCCAATCTCAAATTTTTACATGGTCTTCTTGAATCTTGTAGTTTCTTCTCCTCCTACTCTTAGTATTTTCTAAAACTTCTTTCTAGATTCATAGATTAGAAGATGCAGTTTAACTGTATATTCATTGTTTTTATTTTAAATAAAATACAAATAAAATGTTGGGACTTGGGTGTTGTATATTCTTGATTTATTCATGTAATGCTTTAGGTTTCGAGTTAGGGTTTGATACGGTGTAATTGTGTGTAAACATGTCGGTAAAAAAACTCGGGTTCCATATACTTCGGATTTGTGTGTGAGAAAAGAAATAGGAGAGCCAGAGGGAGTTCAAAGTGAACAAAACAAAAGTTCCAAAACATGGTTTTATCTCAGAAATAATGCAAGTTTATAATGTTTGTTTTTGTTTTGCAAAATGGGTTTTTTGCAGGTTAGTGTTCCATGCAGCAGTATGTTCACTATTGTGACTGTAAGATGTGGACATTGTGCTAATTTGCTGTCAGTTAACATGGGAGGCTCGGTTCAAGCAGTTCCTCCTCAAGATCCACAGGTATACTTTTTTTTTTTTTTGATAATAAAGATCCCCAGGTATACATTCCATGGACATTGCTATGAATGAATCTATATTATGTTCTTTACCAAAATATAAGACAAGTAGATACATATTTTGTTTTTCAGTGAAAGAGATTCCTGACATTTTTACGCGCAGAATAATAGTCAGTCTTTTTTTTTTAATAATAAAATATTACAAGGAAGACAATGTTCTTTCAGATTGATGTGATCTCTCTTCTGCAAAGTTATAATTTTGACTAAAAAAGTCTCTGTCAAAGCTCCTCTATGCAAACAATATATAATTGAAAAGAAAGGATTTTTTTCCTCTTTCTGGCCCCGGCAAGGACTAAATATGGTGGTATAATTCTTTCTCTTGTTTGAGCAGAAGCAGCACCAAAGCTCTGAAGAGTGTGGGTCATCTTCCAAATGCAACAAGTTTGCTGCATTTGAGAATGTAGAGCATGAACAACCAAGAATGCCTCCAATTCGCCGTGAGTCTCTCTCAATATTCATAACTTTATACTTATGTAAATAGAATAATCAATTTTACTACAAAAAAGTTTATAAACTGATATCACTAATATGTATAAATACAAAGACATAATACTTATTAAACATATTGGTAAGAACAAATTAGTGTACTACTACATTATTTGTGTATGATACCAAAGTTTAAATGCATAACCAACTTCCTAGGCTTAATTTATGATGGCCACTATAGCTTTGAGCAAAGTGTCTAGTACCCAACTGGCAAAAGTAAATAAGCAGGCAGAACCACTTCATCAAGGCCGCTGATCATAATAAGAGTTTTGCGCAGCTGCCATCTTTAAGTGCCCAAATTGAACACATGATTTTTTTTTTTTTTTTTTTTTTTCACTCTACTCATGCATGGCCCCTCGCAGATGGTGACCTTACATAACTAATTTGACCCGTGATTAATTCATAGCAGAGTGTAAGAACTTTAATCTACAGTACTTCAAAATTTGTTTTCCCTAACTACACGGATAATAAATAGTGTGCCTTTTGAGGTGTTCACAATCTGAACTTCAGCCTCTTAATGCTTCACAACATGACTAGAACAGTGTGATTGCAAAGCATTGGACCACAGCATAGATTAACAGATGGAATGTCAAAAGACCCATGACCCTATGGACTACATGGTCACAATCCTGGTCTCTTTAAGATTATAGCTAGTTAGTCATTATACAATGATTAAACCATGAAACCTTTCTTGCAAAATCCTTTTTTTTTTTTTTTTTTTTTTTTTTTAATTGGTAATCATGCACATGTTCATTATGCAAGAAGTTTCTATGAACAATGATACAAACGGTTTTATTCACCACATGAGATAAAAGATTATAATTAGTGCAACATCACTTTCACATGAGATCACTACTGACATCATTTTTATAATATATCAATCATAACCTGTTATAGCAACAATCGTGAAAAAAGTTGTGTATCTAAACTTAATGAATTTCTATACCTATAATTGTATCAAAAGCATCGCGGTTCTGATTCCATGAGCTAATTTCCATGATTGATAAAAGCAACCTAAATCACGTTTTAAATTGTTGTGTACATCACAGCCCCTGAGAAGAGACAACGGGTTCCTTCAGCATATAACAGGTTTATTAAGTAAGTAAAATAGCTCTTATTATCACTCCTTTTGTTCTCTCTCTCTCAACTTAACTTGATTATACCTTGAGTTAAATTGCATGTAATTTATTTTTGCACTTTGCAGGGAGGAAATCCAAAGGATTAAGGCTGGTAATCCTGACATCAGCCACAGGGAAGCTTTTAGTACTGCAGCAAAGAATGTGAGTTGTATATAAAATTATGTAAACAGTTTAGGTAGCTCTAATTAACTCACTGCCTGACAAATGAAACACAATTGCACTCTCAAACCCATAATTATCTCAATGCCCATTTGGGGCAGTTTAAATTTATTTATTTGTTTTGTTATAAGAGTAATTTGAATAAAAGTACAACTATACCTTACAGAAATGAGACTTTCAAAAAGTGTAGACAAACTAACTTAAAAAATGAGTAAGCTTATAAGTTTAGGATGTGTTTGGGACAGAAGGGAGATGGAGGGAGGAGAGGAGAGGGTAAGGTTAATACAATGTACTAATTTTAATATATTTCAGCCATCTTTTTTGCCCCTCTCTTCTACTCTTCCTTCATCATTCTCGGTCCAAACATAAGGTTAAAATTTAAACAAATAGGCTCAGTCATATATAGGATATGAGTTTTACAATTGTTTTTTCTTTTTCTTTTCCTTTTTCAACCTACTAGTTCTATCTAAAGCCACATAGCTTGGTGAACAAGAGGCCATTATGTATCTAAACCACTCCTTATTTTTTCCTATATTTGTCTAGCAAGTACAACCTATCAAGTTAAGCTATAATTTACTACATTCCATTGCTAGCAGGTTATATTTTTGTCACTACATTTTTAGGTACTTCCATTTTTTATATGTAGGAGTAAACAAATTAAGTAGTAGAGGATGCTAAAATCTGGTGGTTTTAAGTCATATTAGTGTGCGTTTAAATGAACTTATTTTCATTAGTTTATTTGTTTGTTATATAAAAGTATAGTGATAAGTTCATCCAAACATTTTTGTCAACTCAAACTGAATAGCCAAACAACATAACATCAAAGATTCCCTAATGGTATTAGGATGTTAAAATAAATCTATTTCATGGTTTATATTAAATATCACAAATATAAAGCATATCCAATACAGTTATTTAAAATTTTAAATGGGGGAACACTCTTTAAGTAAATAAAATCTTAATTGTGAATTGAACTATTTACATTTCAAGTGAAATAGAGAAAATTAATGATGATATATATATATATATATATATATATATAAAAAGACATCCTAATGATTGTGAATAATATATGTATCAAACTCTTCACACTAGAAGATCAACATTTTGTAATATTTTATAAGCATCGTTCTCAAAGGATTAATTAATTAATATAAATCACTTGTCTTATTTTGAGCATTCCACTTTATTAAAAAAAATAAAAAGAAAATTTTTGATTGATTACGATTGATGATAAAGTGGAATTCTTAGAGTGTAACATAGACTTTTTATTCATAATGAATCAATAAAAAAACACCTTTGTACGATTTTCTAATGATGGTTAGAAATTAAGGGGGAAGGGCAATAACCCTTGAACTTCATTATTGTGGTATTTCCTCACATGGAGCAATTTGCATGAATTCTTTGAAAAAACACATACACCACTCGAGCTACACATTAACACTTTAACATTTTTGGTATTTTTGTTTTTGGTTTTTTCTTTCTGGTGAGTGATTCTTAGTTATCTTCTCATCACATGCTTTTACTAGGGTTTTTCTTGAATCTTGGATCAGGTGACAAAGGGGTGGAATAGTGTAGAGATAGTTTGGAATATTACTTAGTAGGAAAGAAAACGAAAAAAGAGGGGGAAAAAAAAATAGATTCTACCATATCATAGGTTATCAATGTCCTGATTTATTTGATTAAACTATCACTTGAATGACATTGTGCCATGAATTTAAGTCGAAACAATCGACCCCTAGCTTTACTCAAACTTACAAATGACCTTTAATTGTTATTTGTTTTTTTATAATTCAATAGTTAGGAAAATGAGATTTGAGGCCTAGATATCTTTCTTAGAAACACTGAAATGTATCAATAGAATTACAAGGCTCTTGGCCCTGCCATCATAATTAATTTATATCGAATTGAAGAATGTCATAGACAAATGGTTAGGTTGTTTAAGTGAGTTTAAAGTCTTTTAAGACTCAAGTTAGGGGCTCTTTAATTAGTTTGATAAAAATTACTAACAACTAGAGGTTATTTTTAAGAGCAATGTTAGAGATAAAGAATTTCACTTTTTTTTTTTTTCTTAGCCTGGTGAGATGACAAGTTGTGATTGTTGCAACATCACTTACACATGCACTCACCACTAAAACCCCTTTTTTTATTATACACCAATCATAACAACGCGTCACTTCAACAGCTTTGAATTTTTTTTTTTTTTTTCTTCGTGTCACCAAACTTATTGTATTTTCAAATAATAAAGTTAAGGAAAATTTGGAAAACTATTATCAATTTTACTACAAAAGTAAATGTAGTAGGAACACATCAACATAATCAATAAAATTCTTAATTACCTATTTGTTTTATACGTAAAAGTTGGCACATCATTTTATAAGGTTTATGTAGTAAATTTCATAATATCTCTTGCATCACTCTAAAGTTTAATTGTTTCTTTTAAATGTTTAGGAAACACATTGTAAATTAGGTGATAGGCTAAGGAAAAAAAAAAAAAAAAAATTGGCTGAAAAATAAATAACCCTTGACAGAAAGTTAAGGACTTGCACTAATCTATTTTGTTGGTGTAAAATAGGGAGATGATGTAAAATGGGGGAAGGAAAGACAGATGAAAAATTTGTTTTTCTCTTATTTGGTTGAAGTGAAAAGGGAGAGGAAAGAAAATGGGGGAGTAGGGGTGAGGGGAGTTAATTTCCAACTAGGCCAACCAATTATTTCCTTCCAATTTGGGAAGAAAAAGGGAAGAAAAATGGCATGGAGAAGACAATTACAAAATTACCCTCCAATTTTCCATCATACTTTTATCTAATAAGGACCTAACAGTAATTTAGTATCTATGATTTCACTTTTTCATCCTTGATCTCGATCAAATACATATGATGAAAAATACAAATCGTATATATCCTCACAACCATTGTCATCCTCCTACTTTTCTATCCACCCAACCAAACAAGAACATCAATTAATATTGATAACCTATTATATATGATGGTTATTAACATGTTAAGCTTTCTTTGGGAACTATCACATGACAAACGATTCAACTTTTTGAATTTGCCCACCTTGTTGAGTTAGGGGGTAACTCTAATTGGAGTTGTTTCTATTTAAATGGAGAAATAAATATGGCGATGATGCAGCACAATATGTATTATCCATAGAATTTCTCTTAAACGGTCATGATTATTGGTAATGGAGTTACCTCAAATTTTAAAGAAGACAGAATCAAGGTTGTTTTCCTCGATCATATTTTCAATGATGGCAATTTAGGAACAAGCATGCTTGGTGGCCAAATCACATCCAGGTTCCTTCCAAAATTACTTAAAGTGTGAGGTAAACAGTTCAAAACATATGAGGAGAATTAGAAGGGGTTTAGGGAATAAGGGTTATGTTAGATGTGATGCTTATTATATGATTTTCTTCAATGCATAATAAAATTAAGACTTAAGTTTTAGGTTTACCTGCACATCTCTTATGATCATTTGACTTCATTGTATCCTGAAGGAGGATACATTTGTTTAATAATGTATTAATCGTAACCAAAGTTGTTAAAATCAGATCATACAAATTGATGTGTAGAGAAATGGTGACGATGGATCAAGTCGTATATATACATTGAAGGAAGTGACAAATGATTTCCTGTAATGGTATTTCATTCCCAGAGGGACTAATTAACATCATGAGTAAAGAATCTTTTTGTCAGTGCTTCACCATTGTTTTTTTGCTTGAAGATGTTCTTAAGTGCATCTTCTTATTGAATAGGCAATGAATATTCTTAGTAAGACCAGGACAAAGAGAAATTATTCATACGAGCATGATTGCTTGATGAAATTTACTTTGGTGTCTGTAACTTTCATGTCTTTTTTCTTGAAATCATTGTTATTGTTACTATTTTTTATCATTTGCATTGGCATATTCCACGCTTTACTTTCTCCATGCTGTTAGCTTCTACCTGGCATTAATCCATCAATATAATGTTTGGATGCTAATATACTCTTTTTTCTTTTTTTTTGGTTTGTTCTTTGCAGTGGGCACATTTTCCTCACATTCACTTTGGGCTAAAGCTGGATGGCAACAAGCAGGCAGGAACAGAGGGCAGTCAAAAGTCTAATGGATTCTACTAAAGCAAATGGTACCCTGTGAGTAGCCAGAGCTCGTTGTTTTTCTGTGTAAACTACTGAAATTATGAGGTTGATGATGAAGTCTCCTAACTAAACAGGAAGGCCCTCTTTGAACCTCCCACCAGCTTTATTATGTGTGTTTTCCATTTCTCACTGTTAAGAAGCGTGACTACTGTGATTGTATTTTTTATCTTGTACTTAATATCTTTTAAGTAAACATTATATATACTATCTCATCGAATAATGTGCTTTTGTTTGGTTGCCATGACAACACAGTTATCTCTATCTCATTGTTAACAAGCTGGCTGGCACTAATAAACCCACGGATCAAAATGGGTTAAGCCATGACTTTCTGGTTGGAGTACCATATCTTGTATGTAAGACAGGTTACGTGGTCCAAAAGAGAGACAGAGAGGGATGCAATATTCAGTGCTCTAGTGTACCTTATAGAACACAGACACAAGATGTGCCGAAAAAACGCCACGTGTCCCGTACAGTGGTCTCTGCATTGCATTGCATGTGTTCACCTGTCACGCTCAGGAATAGCAATATATTATAATATTGTGATGGAATGGAAGATAGATAACTAAATGAAAATGAAATTAAACACCGAATTTGATGGCACGAAAAGCATGCAGAGAGATAGATAGACGACGCAACCTTGGGATACACGAAAACAACTTTTATTAGGCTGGCGTGGCAAACCAAATCAAACAAATGTTCTTTGAAAACCATCCACATTTATCCATCACATATTGTTGACTGGCATTACAATTGTTTAATTCAATGTGCTTTTTAAAAAGTTGAAAATAGAGAGAGAGAGAGAGAGAGAGAGAGAGAGAGAGAGAGAGAAAAAAAAAAAAAAAAAAAGAATGGTACTTAAGATGAAAATTAACCTAGGTTCTACCCAACCCAAAATAGGTGGTTGTTGAAGTGTGAAACGTCAATCACTCTCTTGCCAGAGCAAAACAATAGGAGTATTTCATATATAGTCGCCGCAAATTCTTAATTAATAGAGAACAAATGCTCTTATCAAAAAAAAAAAAAATAGAGAATAAATGCTTAAGCAACTTTCGTATGTCTAATCAGTCATTAAGAATACAATTAATTACTGATTGTCTCATTTGTCTCTCTCTAACAATTGCATCCCAAGCAACTTTGGCTGTCTGGTAGCTAGCTAGCTAAGTCAGTACGCTTTTACTTACTTCATCTCTCTTTTTCTTGAGGTAGAACTTTTTTTTTTTTACAGTTCCAAACCAATTGCCTAAAAGACCCACAAACCAATACATATTGCTTGTGTCATGCTGACGTGGTGAAAACACAGTCACACGCTGTGATGGTTGTGACCATCTTCCTACCGTTGATTTTAGTACTCCCGCATGGTACCACTATCACCACTTGGGCGACCAGTATTATTTACTTTAATTTGATATCTAAAGGCCAAAGAATGATAAAGTGGACAGTGATATCTGCAACAAAACCCATTTGTGTTACTATAGCAGGAATCAAAGTTGAATAGTAAAATGGCGTGAAATGATACCCAGAGAGAGAAAGAGATATGGTTCCATTGTTAGGTTCCGTTTGGTTCATTGTTTGTTGGGAACAGGGTTAAGAGTACAGAATCTGAAACGTCAAATCATGTAGTTGGTAATTTGGAAGTATGTGTGGCTCTTTGTGAGTGGGTCATGTCTAAAAGATAGATGAATGATTTAACTTTCCTAACTTTTTATAAAAACAATAAATGTCTGAATCGGACTGTCATGTCACATATACATGAGGGAAGGGGGGGCAGGAGGCTCTGGCATTAGTAACTGAAACAGCAAACAGAGAGAAAGACAGTATAGGTCAGTCTGGTTGTGATTTAACCTTTTTTTCCTTGTTGAAGCCTAACATCAATGCAAGCTGGTTAGAGATACTTTCCCATAATTCCCCACTCCATGCGTGTAAGAATATATGTATAATATATGATGATGATAAGTTCATAATCCTACCCCACTCTCCTGGCTCGCATAGTTAGATTTTGAGGCCATGCATCCTTTTTTTTCAATCAATAAGTAAAGAGGAAGCAAACATTTACTGTGGACATTGTTCAGCACAGGTTTAAGCATGAGAAAGATTCTAAAACAAAAAAATAAAAATAAAAATTCTTCATGTCAAACAAAATTATCTATCATTTAATGATTGCATCAATTACAGAGAAATTGCATTGAAAAGAATACCAAATATTTGGCACAAAAGTTTTTTTTTTTTTTTTTTTTTTTTTTTTTTTTTTTTTTTTTTTTTTTTTTAAATTAAACTAGGAATCGAGATGTACATTGCTCCAAATAAAGATGGAACAAAATTTTATTTCGTCACTTCGAAATTCAGGTTGTTGATTTTATTTATTTTATTCATATTATCACTCTCGACCTATAACCCATAGATGAAAATTTGACTATTAAGTTGTAGTACATACATCATTAAAATCTTAATTTACAATTAACGTTAATACATGTCTACTTATAAGTTGAGGTGTGCATTTCTTGTACATAAATATCTACTTTCAAGTTCAATAAAAAAAAATAAAAAGTTTTATCATAAATCTCTCTTTATTCAATTAAATTTACTTTTTGAAAATTTTTCAAATTTGTAAAGTTCTTTTATGTCCAAATTTTACTTTGGAAAGATGTGAATTTTAAAATAATTATTATATCTTTTCAATTAACTAAATAAATGGCTACTAGCTAGTTGCTTCTCCATAAGGGGATTCAAATTATTAATTATGATTAATCACCACATTTTAAAACTATATTTAAGTCTTCAAGAGTTTTGTAGCTCAACGACATTACATGGTTTCCCTATCGACAAAATCTAATTTCAAAACCTCCATCCTTGCTGCGTGTAAATTAAAAAAAAAAAAAAAAAATCAACCTACATTTTTGTACCAACTAAACGTAAAGAATCCTTAGATTTTCCCTTTTTTGTCCCCTCTATATTTTGTTAAAATGTGCAAGATCCAAAACTCTCACTTCAGGAGAAATTATTTCACCCACTTCAATCGGGAACATGATCCTCTCAATTTGAAAATCACTCCATTTGTCAACTTCATAGTTTAAATTTTATTTCCTGGATCTAACAGTGTACAGACTGTCACGTCATTTAAAATTTTAAATGATGTGTTAGACTGTATACTGTTAGATTTATAACATTTAATTTGAATCATAAAACGGACTCTCTTCATTTCATTTCAAATTGAGAGGATCCTTGTCCCTTCAACTGGGTCTTGCCATTCTCTCGGGATCAAGGAATCATATAATTGAATAAATGATATTCAATCAATTCAATATATATTAGCCTAAGGTCCTACCATGTGACACATTTCTTGAGAAGAAAAAATAGATCATTAAGTCTTCCACTTCAATAAAGTTTTGCATTTATGTCAAATTGTTAATTCATATTGCTCTGTTTTAAATAAATAAATTTATTTATTTCTATGTATTAATTTTCAATAGGTGGTGCACAAATCATTTACATAAAAGAAATTTATATGGTTATCTTTTCTAAAATTTATAACAAAAAAATTATTTAGAATACTTATTATTAAAAGAAAAGTTATTTGGAATATGACATTCTTGACCTTGTTTAGTTTTGTTGGAAACATTTAAAACAATTACGGTAAAATCAAATTTAATAACACATGCAATTAAGAATATAAAAATAATTATTAGTAGAAATAATAAAATATCAATGAATTCATTCAAGCAATATGTTCATAGTCTTAATTATATTAACCATAACTATTTAAAATTCCTAACTCATATGTGTGTGTGAAGGAACCAAGTGTATAGTAGCCTAAATTTTTACGGTCTTTGAAAAATAATATTAATGAGATAAATGCATTTATTTCATATATAAATAAACATAAAAATATATTTATGTAAAAATTATTTTTATGTTTATTTTTCTAAAATTTATATATGGAACAATTGGTTTTGGAATACATCAATTTTGTGAAAGTTTAGTTTCTTTTCAATATTTGAAACAAAATCCAACAAAAATGAAAAAGTAAATTTAATAACACACAATCAAGAATAATAAAGAAAAAAGAAAAATTGTACACTTAATTTAGTGCAAATAATTAAATGTTTGTCCATTCACTCAATATTAATACGTTCTTTTTCTAATTTTATTAATAATAAACTCAATTACAAATTATATCCTTTAAATTTTGGTCCAAATTCATTTCAGACATCTTACTTTTGTTTCTTTTTAATTCAGTCATTTTGTGCACTTTCGTATTATAGGTTTTCGTTTAGTATTCAAAACGAAGTCGTTTCGATGAAAAGTCATAACACTAAAAAAGTTAGAGGGTGTAATTTGAAAGAAATGGAAATTAGATGATGTAATTTGAAATGAAATTAAAGTAAGGACTAAAATGAAAAGAATTAATGTTACATTTTCTCTTTTTTTAAGCACATGTAATACAATTGAAAACAAAATGTACAAATATTATAACACACAATAAGTTTTATGCATGAGTCATAAATATTTTTCAAAATGAACTTCGACCATATTCGCACATTGCTTGAGACATCGGCTTGTTACCATCAAACAAAGGCATTAACACCAATCTATGTTTTGGTAGTCAAATTTGGTTCAAACTTTACTAATTAACCCTAATAATCCGTCAGGCATAGGTTTATGATTTTTCACCTTTAATTTGAATAGGTTTGTGTAAAATGAGTTGAGATTTTATTTCACAATCCTTCTCTACGTTAATTGCATTGGTACACCTTTAATTCCCAATCAAAGGGTGGAAAAATGTCTAACATGATTCGTGAACACGACATAATCTTTTGCAGATTAATGTGCTTAGTACAAATGGGTTTGTGTCAAAGCAAGTTGACCTTCTTTGACATGATTAATAAATAGATCAATTTTGTGTTGACTTGCAAATTCAACTCAAAATGTTTGATTCATTATTCTTGTTAAGACAGGTTGACCCGTTTTAACACAAACATATTTAACCCATATAAATAAATTTTTATTTGAAATTTTTAATAGACTAATTAAAATATTTTTAACGGTTATATTGATAAATGATTTTTTTAGACTCCAAAATCCCTAACTATTTTACCCAAAACAAAGAAGAAGAAGAAAAACTCTCATTTCATTTTATTTTTATTAGATTATGTATTTCTAAACTTGGACAAAACTTCATAATTACGTTGAAAGAAGAAATTTTAGACTGTAATAGAATTTTTTCAATACTTTAATTGATGTTATTATGAAATAGAATTTGTATATAATTTATTTGTTTATAACAATTATAATTTATGTGCTTACAAAATATAAAAATATGTTAATCTTTTTAGGTCGTACTTTTTAATGGATTAAAATGGGTTGTATTTGTGTCAACCCAATACAACCTATTAAATGAATTGAAATGGGCCGTGTTTGTGTATACCCTACACCACATGTTTATTAAGTGTATTACGTGGGTTAGTCGTATAAACTTGCTTAATAAATGAGTCATGTTAAGATTAAGGGGTTTTGACATAATTATTAAATGAGTTAGGATAGGGTTGACCAACATAGTCAAATACGTTTACTTGAATACAATATGAACACGACATCGCAAACATGAATTGCCACCTACAACAAATCTTTGATCGATAATGGTGTAGATACATGTTTGTTGGCACGATCATGCACTGCTTGGAAGCATAGACAATGAGGTACTGAGTATTATTTATACGTGACGATGACCTTTTTCTTTCAAAATATTTATTATGTACTATATTTATATTTTTCACACATTAATTCTATGTTCGCTCTGAATCTGTGATCATTATAGGTCAGCTAGTATGTACGAACAATCCAATTGATGGTCTTAGAGCCTAAAAGCACCCAAGATTTATATGTCTACTTTTACGTTAAGAGAAACATTGTAAAGAAAAATTTAGTAGATGCTTTTCAACATATTCTGTAATCACTAAAGCCATATACTTTACCAAGTTGTTCAAAAGTACCTCTTTTATTGGAACAATATATGGGCAGGCATTGCCCTTTAAACATATGAACCACACATCTATAATATTGATGGTCCCCATGGATTTGCAAATGATGACTGTTTGATCTTTTTTTGGACTGGTGACCACTGACCACACATTGAAGTTATAAGAATTTCTAGTGTCTGCAGAAAAGTAAGGGAAGAACATATATAGTTCACCAAAGGAACTCTTCCGGGATACTAGTAATTACATAAAGAAAGTTAGATTCAACCACTATCAAGGATAGCAATTAACCTGAGCAAGTTAGATCCAATCACTATGGATCCTGAGGGTGCAGCAATTGCGCTAAACAAATTAGGTCCAATTATTGTTGGGTTCATAATAAAGGGAGAGATGCATCAACCAGCCATATGATAGATAAATGACATTGAGGGCAAATATAAAGCATAAATTCATGAGTACTGACGACTATAGGAATGAATCTGAGACAGGTATCATTTAGAATAATGACATGCTGACATCAATACATGTAAAGTCGTGGTTAAGGATTAACTCCTAAAATACTAGTCTTGAGGGGCTGCTGCCATAAAGTTGCCTTCATCTAAACCCCTGCAAGTCACATCCTTGATGATGTTCCCTACTCAAGGAGATTGTTGTGCTCATAATGGTGCCCACTGCCAAGGACCTACCTTAGTCATGGAAAACAGTAACAACTCGTGCCAGAGTGCCTTTGTTCAAAGGGGAACCCCTTTGGGGGCCTACTGGCCGTGAACCCCGGTAACTAATACAATAGATCTGACTCCACACGCTTATCATCCCCCGCTTGGAAACCGATCCAATTGCAAAATAAAAAAATCCACGTCTTCTCAACATAATTAACGTTGCAGTAATTCATTCCTCTATCATCATGCTCAAAAACCAATTGAAATTGAGCAAAGCTTCAGTTTCTCAATGTCACTGTCTTGGTTAATATATCAGCTGGATTTTGACTTCAACAGATAACAATCCATCATCTAGAAAAGAACATATTAAATGCTATCTCAATGTTAAATATTGACCAATAAAACTCTCATGTCAGGTTAGAATTATAGCATCCAAGGAATAATATGATAATGTAAAGTATGTAGGGAGTATAGGGGCAAAGCCAGGAATTTATTTTAGGATGAGCTAGAATATTAAGTAAATCTCGACGGTAAAAAAGAATTTCATTTAGTAATATATGGGATGAAATATAAACGGTACGGAAAACATACGCTTTTCATTTAGTTTAAAATTTAAAAAATGTTGTAAAAATATAGCATAAAAGCCAGGAATGAAAAAAAAAAAAAAAAAAAAAACTTAAATAGTATACGTATTGGTATATTAAAAATTTGAACGAAAAATTTGAGACTAAAAAAACAGCTATATATATATCAAGTTATTTCATTTAATATATTCAAATTTAGTAGCATATTTATGTTATCTTAATATAATTTTATAAATAAAAATAAACAAATTAAGCATTTAATATATTTACTATGTTTTCCCAATTTTTGCTTGTGTTTTCAAGAAAAATAAAAATGTTTAATATGTGTTTTATATTTTTCAAACTTTTTTTTGTTTCGTACAGTAAATATGAGGTTTTAAAAAGTACTTGTAATCTAGCACCTAGTTAGAGCATTTCAATCCAGTATATTCACATCATTACAACACAAATAACAAATAATGCACATAAACCATAACACAAACAATAAACAATTCATATAAATTCATAACCCAAGACACTCAACAAACCTCATTCACAAATAAAAAAATGCACAATTTCACATCAATCAACACTATCCATTCTCATCCACAAATAAAATTACAAATTAAAATCTCAATTAACCCAATCACAACAGTCAGTCACGGTGAAAGATAAAGAAAGAAAGAGAGAAAGAGAAAAAGAAAGAGAGAAAGAAAGAAAGAGAAAGAGAGAAACATAGTCAGATTGTCAGAGAGTCAGAGAGATGTACCAAGGGTGGAGGTGTGAAGGGGTGCGACCGAGCGATGAGGTGGCGTCGTGGAGAGGCGGAGGTGTGACCAAGCGGTGAGGCAGCGGCGACGGTGATTCAAGCAGGCCACCCTTGGTCATGAGCACTAGTCGTCGGTCACGCACGGTGAGTTTGAGTTCTACAGACTTTTTTTGTTTTGAAACTTGAGATTTTGGGGTTTTAGATCAGATTTGGATGGATTAGGTTAAAAATTAGTGGGTTTGGGCTTGAATTTAGAATGAGATTGTGATTGGAATGGGTTGGGGCTAGAGTTTGGGATTGAAATTTAGACTGGGCTAGGACTAAGGCTTTTTAAAATAAATAAAAAAATTAGCTATCATATTTAAAAAAAAAAAAAAGCTGGACAGGGCTATAGCCTAGTCTAGCTTACATATAGCTCTGCCACTGAGGGAGTAAAAAGAGAGAAAGAGAAAATAGAAACACAAGGGTTATGTGGTTTATTTTGACAGCCTATGTTCACAAAGGAAAGCTTTTAATGACTACATCTTTACTATAGGACATCTTGTATTACGATGAGCTCAACTTATCAAGGTATTTATAAGTAAACTAGGGTTAACATGAATGCAATATAAGTAAACTGTTTTTCTAGTTCACAAAGTATTGGACTTGGGCATTGACTAAAAATGGGTCTCAATATACTTTAACATCCCTCTTCAAATTTAAGGTGTAGTATGACGAAAAACTTGAATTTAGAATTGCATGAAGTAGGATCCACGAAGAAAAAACGCTTGAAATAAGGATCATCGTAAAAAATATAGAAGCGCATCATGCACGTGAAAAGACCGCAAAAGAGCTCTAGCACAAAAAGGCTGAGTGCATGAAAGACAAAGGAAGACTGTCTTTAGAGCATGAAGCGAATCATGGAGCTAACAAAAAGTGCAAGAGGGACTGAGACGTTGCACTAGAGCAAGTGAAGATGCCTTGAAGTGACCATGAATGAGTCTTGATATACTTTAACATTGATGTGAGCTTGAATGATCGAAGCACATTGTGGAATAAATTGTGCAAAAATCAACTCATGAATGCTAAAGACAGATGCAAAGGCTTGAAAGTGGCTACTACGGCCAAGGATTCTTGCAAAGGTGAACATAGGATATTCGCATGCGTCATGTACAGAGGCACGTGAGTAAGCTAGCGAATTTTGCATAGGCGGTCAATAGTGGTTAATAAGCGGTACGTGGCGGTCAATAAATTCAATGGTCAATGATGACGTGTCATGTTGACATGTTAGTGCTATATGACTGACGTGGCTTGACTAGCAACTAACACATGGTAGAGGCTGAGGCGGGAAGCTTTGTGAGGTGCATGTGGTGCGTGAGGAGGCTGCAAAGCTCAGCCCATGCAATGTGTGAAACTTGTGGAGACAAATAGCTGAACCTTCTGGCAATGCATGGCGATGCATCAAAGCTTCGATCGAAATGAAACCATTGGAGTTGGATAGATTAGGGCACAATCTATCTGATGGTATGCTTAGTGATGTGATCGAAGGCTCGAAAATATGTCAACCAAAACTTGGCGGCACGTGGAAGCGCATGAGGCACGTGGAAGATCCAATAGGGCTGATTCCTTCATGGTGTGATAGATCAGCCAACGATCTATCGAATGGTGGGGTTCGGTGGCTCCATTGAAGGCTTTTAGATGGTGTTTCCAACACGGGTAGTGGACTTTGTGGCAGAGGAGCCACTTCTGACAAGAGGAGGCAACAAGAATTTTGAGATGGTGGCGGAGCGAGATTGAAGAAGACGAAGGTAGCAGATGAACGCCAAGAAATTCAAAGACTGCAAAGGAACGCCCCAACTTTTGAACTGTAGCTTTGTTACCACGTTAAATATTGAACAGTAAAACTCTCATGCCAGTTTAGAATTATAGCATACAAGCAAGGAATAATATGATAACGTAAAGTATGGAGAGAGAGAGAGAGAGAGAGAGAGAGAGAGAGAGAGAGAGAGAGAGAGAGAGAGAGAGTTACATTGCCTAACGACCTACGTTTACGGAGGAAAATCCTTAATCGCTATATATTTACTATAAGATAACTTGTATTGCAATGAGGCCTTAGTAGAGTATTTATAGGAGCTAACTCTACATTAACTAGGGTGAACATGATTGCAATACAAGTCAACTGCTTTCCTTGCATACCAAGTATGCTTTGCTTGCACACCAAATATTGGACTTAGACCTTAACCACACGAATATGAGCCTTTATATGCTTTAACTGATGGAGATCAAGGCACCACTTCGAAGGATCTCGTTCAAGTACCAATTGGGCCGGTTACGAGAGCATGAGCAAAGAAGTTCAAGGATGTACTCAACGGACTCATTCAAGAGTTATGGGCTCAAGCAAATTCGTGGAGGCCCATTGAGCATGATCCACATGGGCAACAAAGAATCGTCACCTTGATTCAAGTTCTAGAAGGATCCGGTCAAGGCTAAGAATTGGCAAGAAATATTTTAGGATTATTCTAGAAGGATAATAAAATCAAATATTATTCTAGAAGGATTATTCCATAAGTGATTTCTTTTCTTGGAGGAGAAGCTAAGGATTATTCCATAGGTGATTTCTTTTCTTGGAGGAGAAGCTAAGGATTATTCCATAGGTGATTTCTTTCCTTGGAGGAGAAGCTAATTTCAGACGAAATCTACCTTAATTTTAGGATTCTTTTATTTGGTCTTTTAGTATTTTCCTTTAATAATTTGTATTCCTATTTCAACCATGCATTATAAATAGCATGGACTCATTGTAATGAGACATTGATCATTAATAAAAAAACTGGTGAGGTTTATTCTCTTTGGTTCTTTGAAGAACTACTTGAACTTATCGGGATTTCCCGTGGCGTTCATCTCGACTTATCAAACGGAAACTCCATCACCGTTTGTGGCGTCTTCCTTATACCGAGGTTCTTGTTTGTCATAAACAACGGGTCGAGGTCTTCCATTCGAATCTGTCCATAGAACGATCTTGGGTTCCCTTTCGTTGTTGGGTCTCGTTATTCTTGACGAGGTTCACATCATTTGGTATCAGAGCACGGTTTCTAGTTCAGGTTTGCCTATCCTTTAACATCTTTCATTCCTTTGTTTCTTCTTTAGCCGTCCACATCATTTATCTCTTCTTAGCCGAATTTCCTTTACCCTATCTGTTCAATCTTTGTTTGTTCTTGTTGATGTCTAAACTATTGTCTGGTCTCCCATCTCTTAGTTATTTCGAAATCTTATTTTATTATTCTCAAAAGCTAGTTGCTGATAAAAAAAAAAAAAAAAAAAAAAAAAAACGAAAAAAAGAGAGACTCGAAGAAGAAGACAAAAAAAAATTTCACTATTCTGTGCTTCCAAAATTTCAAACTGCCATATTCCTTCTAATTCTAATCTGAAAAATTTCATATTCCTTGTGTCCAAATCTGAAATTCCTTGATTAGTTCTTGGTGAATTGTTGCGGGAAATTTTGAGTTGTTTGTTTAGTTTCAAAAGAACTGAAAGAGAATTATCGAGTGAAAGAGTGGTGAGAACATCGGAGGGTAAAAGCCATATTATTTTGAGTGAAACACGAGTGGAGAGTGATCCACATTCTTGAGTGTAAACACGTAAAGGAGTGATTCGTGAGGTCCTTTCTTTTTTTTTTCTTTTCTCTCTAACCTTTGTTTTGCAGCAATCATGACTTACGATAGTGGTAAGAGCATTGCCGAAGATGATACAAAATTGGCTGATCCGAAAGTGTTTATGGAGGCCATGATGAGTGAGATGAGGCGTGTGATGAAGATAGAGATGGAGCAGGTTCACGAACGGATAGATCAGATGGAGAATAGACGTGAGGAGCAACCACAAAACAGTTGTAATTTGCAAAGAAGGGAAAGAGTTCCACCGAGGGAGGAGGAAGAAGAGCGTTATGGGTCTGGTTTTGATGAAGAAGAAGATCGGGATTCCATTGTTAACAATAGGAGACCCGGAGGAAGATTTGGAGAAGCTAGGAATCGCGAAGATAACAACTTGGGTGGTATTAAGATGAAGATTCCGTCCTTTCAAGGTAGATCTGATCCTGAGGCATATCTTGAGTGGGAGAAGAAGATGGAGTTCGTGTTTGATTGCCACAACTACTCGGAGACAAAGAAGGTAAAATTAGCTGTGATTGAATTTTCTGAATATGCTGTTACTTGGTGGGATCAGCTTGCGATAAACAGGAGGCGGAATAGAGAACGACCAATAGACACATGGGAGGAGATGAAAGTAGTGATGAGAAAGCGGTTCATTCCAAGTTACTACTACCGAGAGTTGTACAAGAAGCTACAAGGTCTTAGACAAGGGAGTCGAAGCGTAGAGGATTACTACAAGGAGATGGAGATTGCTATGATCCGCGCTAATGTAGAGGAGGATCGGGAGGCCACAATGGCTAGATTTTTACTTGGCTTAAACCGGGAGATCCATGATAAGGTAGAGATGCAGCATTATGTGGAATTGGAAGATATGGTGCATATGGCTATCAAAGTGGAACAACAACTCAAGAGAGGGAGTGGGACACGTGCAGGCCATAACTCTAGTTCTACCTCTTGGAAATCGAGTCATGCCAAGCCGCTGGACAAGTCACAAACGCCCAAACCTGAGCCCAAGTCCGCGACCACCAGCCACGTTCCTCAAGGTAAAACCGAAGCCTCTACCTCTAGGAATCGTGATATTAAATGTTTTAGATGTCAAGGCAGGGGCCACATTGCAAGTCAATGTCCAAACAAGCAAGTCATGGTGTTGCAAGCCAATGGTGAAATTGTGACCGATTGTGAAGATTCCGACACCGACGACATGCCGCCATTGGAGGATGTTTTCGAGGAGGAGTATTTAGCCCCTGACGCATTGACATTGGTGGCAAGAAGAGCATTGAGCTTGCAAGCAAAAGGAGTCGATGAAATACAGCGGGAGAACATCTTTCACACTAGGTGCTACGTTAAAGACAAGGTATGTAGTGTGATTATTGATGGTGGTAGTTGTACTAATGTTGCAAGCACAATTATGGTGGAGAAATTGGGATTGCCCATGGCAAAGCACCCTAGACCGTACAAGTTGCAATGGCTAAATGATAGTGGTGAGATAAGGGTGAACAAGCAAGTGCTAGTTGCATTTCGAATCGGTAAATACGAAGATGAAGTGTTGTGTGATGTAGTACCGATGCAAGCGGGACATTTATTGCTAGGGCGTCCATGGCAGTTCGATAGGCAAGTGAAGCATGATGGCTTTACGAACAAGTACTCTTTTGTACTTAATCAATGATCAATCACTCTTGTACCATTGACACCGCAGCAAGTATACGAGGATCAAGTGAGATTACAAAAGGAGAGTGATCAAAAGAAAGAGAGTGAGCAAAAGAAAAAGAGTGAAAATCAGAGAGGGGCCGAGAAAAATGAGAGAGAAAAAGAAAATCAAAGTTCGGCCCTTGAGAGAAAATCAGAGAGAAAACAAAAGAATTTCTATGCAAAAGTGAGTGAGATCAAGCGAGCAATGTTTTCAAATCAGCCGATGATTGTACTTTTGTACAAAGAGGCACTTTTAAACACTAACGAACTTGACCGTGCTTTGCCTAGTTCTATTGTTTCTCTTTTGCAGGAGTACGAGGATGTCTTCCCCGAGGAAACACCACATGGGTTACCTCCAATCCGAGGGATTGAACATCAAATTGATTTTGTGCCCGGTGCAACCATTCCAAACCGACCAGCTTATAGGAGCAATCCCGAGGAGACAAAGGAGCTTCAACGGCAGGTAAGTGAATTATTGGAGAAAGGGCACGTGAGGGAGAGCATGAGCCCATGTGCGGTTCCGGTCTTACTTGTACCTAAGAAGGATGGGACGTGGAGAATGTGCGTTGATTGCCGAGCCATCAACAACATAACGGTAAAGTATCGTCATCCTATCCCACGCTTAGATGATATGTTAGATGAGCTGCATGGTTCTTGCATATTTTCTAAGATTGATTTAAAGAGTGGTTATCATCAAATTAGGATAAAAGAAGGAGATGAATGGAAAACCGCCTTTAAAACAAAATATGGTTTGTATGAATGGTTAGTTATGCCTTTTGGTTTGACTAATGCTCCGAGCACCTTTATGAGACTTATGAACCATGTTTTGCGCACATTTATAGGCAGATTTGTTGTTGTCTATTTTGATGATATACTCATTTATAGCAAAAACCTAGACGATCATGTAGTACATGTGAAATCTGTTTTAGATGTGCTAAGGAAAGAAAGGTTGTTTGCTAATTTAAAGAAGTGCACTTTTTACACTGATAAGCTTGTATTTTTGGGATTTGTTGTTAGTGCACAAGGTATACAGGTTGATGAAGAGAAGGTACGTGCAATCCAAGATTGGCCGAGCCCCACAAGTGTAGGTAATGTTCGTAGTTTTCATGGACTTGCTAGTTTCTACCGGCGGTTCGTGAAGGACTTCAGTAGCTTAGCCGCACCGCTTACCGAAGTGATCAAGAAGAACGTTGGATTTCGGTGGGGAGAAGAACAAGAGAAGGCATTTCAATTAATCAAAGAGAAGCTGACTAACGCACCTTTGTTGTCTTTACCTAACTTTTCTAAAACGTTTGAAATTGAATGTGATGCTTCAGGTGTTGGTATAGGCGCCGTTCTTATGCAAGAAGGACGACCAATTGCTTACTTCAGCGAGAAACTCAGCGGGGCAGCCTTAAACTACCCAACTTATGACAAGGAGTTGTATGCATTGGTTCGGGCTTTAGAGACGTGGCAGCACTACCTATGGCCTAAGGAGTTCGTGATTCACACCGACCATGAATCCTTGAAACACTTGAAGGGCCAACACAAGCTAAACAAAAGGCATGCACGATGGGTGGAGTTCATAGAGACGTTTCCATACGTCATTCGGTACAAGCAAGGTAAGGAGAATGTAGTCGCCGATGCACTTTCTCGCAGGTATGCCTTACTCTCCACACTTGATGCAAAATTGCTTGGTTTTGAACACATTAAAGAATTATATGCTGAAGACCACGAATTTTGTGAGGAATATCGAGCTTGTGAGAAAATCGCCTCTGGTAAGTTCTTTAGGCTTGATGGATTCCTATTTCGAGAAAATAAGCTATGCGTGCCTAACTGTTCTATGAGGGAGTTATTAGTGCAGGAATCACATGGTGGGGGATTAATGGGACATTTTGGAGTTGCAAAGACTTTAGCTATTTTGCAGGGCCACTTCTATTGGCCTCACATGAAACGAGATGTCGAACGGATTTGTGGTAGATGTGTCACATGTAGGCAAGCTAAATCCAAAGTGCAGCCCAACGGTTTGTATACTCCTTTACCAATTCCTAGTGAGCCTTGGATTGATATTTCAATGGATTTTGTGTTAGGTTTGCCTAGGACTAAACGTGGAAGAGATTCCATTTTTGTGGTCGTGGATAGATTTTCTAAAATGGCACATTTTATTCCATGTCACAAAACGGATGACGCTTCGCATGTTGCTGATTTGTTCTTTAGAGAGATTGTGAGATTACATGGCATGCCTAGGACAATTGTTTCGGATAGAGATGCTAAGTTCTTGAGCTATTTTTGGAAGACTTTGTGGTGTAAGCTAGGTACTAAGCTATTGTTTTCCACTACTTGTCATCCACAAACTGATGGTCAAACTGAAGTAGTAAATAGGACTTTGTCTACTCTATTGAGGGCAATCATTAGAAAGAACATCAAAACATGGGAGGAATGTTTACCACATGTTGAGTTTGCATATAATAGAGCTGTTCATTCTGCTACCAAATTTTCGCCATTTGAAATTGTATATGGGTTTAATCCTTTAACTCCATTGGATTTATCTCCTTTACCTTTGACAGGAGCACGTTAATTTAGATGGCAAAAAGAAAGCTGACTTTGTGAAGCAGATTCATGAGAAAGCAAGACTCAACATTGAGCGAAGAACGGAGCAATATGCCACACAAGCCAACAAGGGACGTCGCCAGCTGGTTTTTGAACCCGGAGATTGGGTTTGGCTGCATATGAGAAAAGAAAGATTCCCGGCGAAAAGACGTTCCAAATTGCTCCCAAGAGGAGATGGTCCTTTCCAAGTCCTCGAGCATATCAATGACAACACTTACAAGCTAGATTTACCTGGTGAGTACAATATAAGTGCCACTTTTAATGTTACTGATTTGAGTCCTTTTGATGTAGGTGGTGATTTGAGGGCAAATCCTTTTCAAGAGGAGGGGAATGATGGAGATCAAGGCACCACTTCGAAGGATCTCGTTCAAGTACCAATTGGGCCGGTTACGAGAGCACGAGCAAAGAAGTTCAAGGATGTACTCAACGGACTCATTCAAGAGTTATGGGCTCAAGCAAAGTCGTGGAGGCCCATTGAGCATGATCCACATGGGCAACAAAGAATCGTCACCTTGATTCAAGTTCTAGAAGGATCCGGTCAAAACTAAGAATTGGCAAGAAATATTTTAGAATTATTCTAGAAGGATAATAAAATCAAATATTATTCTAGAAGGATTATTCCATAAGTGATTTTTTTTCTTGGAGGAGAAGTTAAGGATTATTCCATAGGTGATTTCTTTCCTTGGAGGAGAAGCTAATTTCAGACGAAATCTACCTTAATTTTAGGATTCTTTTATTTGGTCTTTTAGTATTTTCCTTTAATAATTTGTATTCCTATTTCAACCATGCATTATAAATAGCATGGACTCATTGTAATGAGACATTGATCATTAATAAAAAAACTGGTGAGGTTTATTCTCTTTGGTTCTTTGAAGAACTACTTGAACTTATCGGGATTTCCCGTGGCGTTCATCTCGACTTATCAAACGGAAACTCCATCACCGTTTGTGGCGTCTTCCTTATACTGAGGTTCTTGTTTGTCATAAACAACGGGTCGAGGTCTTCCATTCGAATATGTCCATAGAACGATCTTGGGTTCCCTTTCGTTGTTGGGTCTAGTTATTCTTGATGAGGTTCACATCATTAACACTAAATATATGCTTTTTCTAACATGAAACACATGGTTCTTTGCAAGTTGAATAGCAGGGCCGACTCTATTAAAAAATAAAAATAAAAACCATAGGTGGACTGTGTCCCGTGTTCTCTACTTCTCCATCCTTCATCCAAGAAGGCCCAAAAATTGTAAGTTAATTAAAATCCAACCCAATTAAAACTTTAAGTTAAAAAAAAAAAAAAGATTGAGGTGAGTATATCAATTCATTATTGATGATCATTTGTCCATAACAACTTTATATACTTCAATTAAACCAGTCTCCCAAACAATAATTTGTTTACATTAGCCACCCGATCTCCCAAATAGTTACACACTAAAAATATTTTTTTAATATAAATTTCTATTAGAAAATACCAATCCGGATTCGAGAAACTTATTAAAAAAAAAAAATCAAAAGTAGAGAAAAATAGAAGTATTAATTGTTACCAAGAATATAAATTGTGTAACATAAATATTTTTTTGAAATCTCACAAATCAACGAAAAATTCATTAAAAAAAAATTAAGATAACAATTACAATAATCATAATGAAGTTCAAACATTTAATACAACAATTCTATAATATGTAAAACTAAATTATTTTCTAGATGCATGTATTACTTACAAAATTTTACCAACAATACTTGTTACATTTAAATTTTTCAAAATAAAAATTGATAAAATCCTACTTAAAATGTAGTATGTCATATATAAGAAGATTAAGTGGATAATTCATATTATCAATTGAAAAGTAAATATTAGAAAAACATAAAAACTTAATTAGTAATATTGCATCTCAATAAGTAAGAAGAATAGATTTTAAAATTTATAATATAGAAAATTAAATAAATTTTATTTAAATGATATTTATATATAAAAATGCGTCACTTAATTAAAATTGTCCCCTTAAGCGTCAAACTTTATCGAGTCGGCCTTGATGAATAGTACTTTGGTGATTACAATGTAGAACACTTTTCTCCTGTTTGTTATCTATCTTGCATGAAAGTTTACAACTAAATGTTTTAGTAGCATCAGTAATTGCAACATCTTCAACTTCTGTAGTACAAACAACCATAATTTTTGGAAACTGCTAACTCAGTGTTTTACCACCCAAAGTTTATACATACCTAGAAGTTCTCCTTTTGTTGTCAATACAACCAGCTAAATTTGACTCAATATCTATAGTGCCCCTTAGATAGCGAAGGATCCATGTTACTTTGTTCCAATGTTTCTTATCTGGGTTACTCATTTAGTTGCTCCTAACTCTCACTACATGTGCTATGTCTGGTGTTAATCATAATTTCATATGACCGGGTTTGAGACACTTACTCGTTGCGGAAGACCCGGATCGTTTTGGTTGGCCTGTTACACTGCTTTTCCTTTTTGATCTTCTGAACCCCTCTATGCTCTCGTGTTCGTCCTTGTTCTCGTGGGTTGAGGTTGGCTACTAGAGTTGCCCTGTTCTTCCACGAACTAAATCCTAAGGGATTACTTGAGAGTTTCACACACTTGTGAATTTTAGAGCTTTTCTCTCTGTATATTATTAACTGTTCTCTCTCTGTATTTGGTTTTTTCTACGTATCATAAATTATATTCACAAAGAATATAATATGTTAGATAAGAGCACATCCCTTCTTTTAAGGGATTTGATAACTACTATCCCATGATTTGAATTGGATCAAATCATGGATAGTTATTCTTATCACATAACCAAATGGGACCCGCAACCCATAGTGGGCGGATCATGGGCTCGGGTCCATCCCGACCCATTAAATTATAACAGCTCCCACTCGCCCACACAGGGTGAGGCGTCCACCCACATAAGGTGAAGCAATCTCTCAATCTTTACAATAATCTCCTCATACTAGAAAATAGTTCGTGCGACCTCACGAGAAGAACGTACAGTCTCATGAGCAACAATTATCAAATCATCTCTTGACCAATAAAAGTGCATCATTCGAGAGCATCTCGATTATACCCTAGACGGTTTGACTATACCAGATTAAGCACTCTTCATCCCTCATGGTAAGCAGTGCTTTACCCCAAATATGTGATGTACTCATGTCCTATATTGCAAACACATTACAACATAGACGCTGGCCAGCAATGAGTTACATAACATGGTATATTATCAAACAGTCTTCCCTAAGTCCTCATGTCAATTAAATTGGGCTCAACCGCTTTCCCAGACATGCCCCGTCAGACCGAATCACTCATGGTCCTCGGTTTGCATGCTAAAGTAGCGACATTAAGCTTCCTCTTCATGACATAGTCTTAGGTCGACAAAGGGTAAAAAATAGGATCATTGATCCTTATGGCTCACACAGTGATGAAACAGGGATCATTCATCACTCCCACTGTCGGTCGGCATAAAGCACATACAGTATGAATTGTATGCTATGGCGTTATCTCATAAAAATGAGCATGTCACTATGAATGGGTAGAAACGCCATACGAATCTGAGTCTAGTCGCTATGCAAGCGCCTAACCTGAGTTTTAGCCCAGTCACTCTCCAAGTGCCTGCCTGAAAAACTCACATTCGGCTATAATTCAGGCTACATAGAGTCTTGGCATCACTCTATGTTCGACCTATCATGAGGTCTCATCTTAGCTCCATCTAAGGCGACATGTCACTAATAAGTATATATATCTTGCTCACCTTCTAGGCGCCAAAGATATAAATGTCTTAATTCGCTATCTTAGCGCTAAATGACATAAATGTCTCATCTTGCTCGCTATCTAAGCGCCAAGGTGAATCACCCGTGTGAGAGGGTCGATTCTTGCCTGGTGACATATTTCAAAGATGTGCTATCAACAATATTTCACATAAGAATAAAGCTGATAAAATGAATACTCATATCATAAAACAATAACAATAATGTCGATACAAAAACAAAGTATCTAAGCATATCATATCCTACGGAGTCCCATACTCTTAGTATGAGAGAAGAACAAATCTCTAGCAATAGGCTTGGTCAAAGGATCAGCCACCATGCTACCAGTAGATATATGCTGTAAGATCACTTCCCCTTGTGAAACCATATCTCGAATGTAGTGGTACCGAAGCTCAATGTGTTTGGCCTTCCCATGGTACTTAGGGTCTTTTGCATACGCTAGGGCTGATGTACTATCAGAATATAGTAATACAGCATCCTCTGCATGAGCTGTAACACCTAAACGTTGCAAAAATCTCCTTAGCCAAACAGCTTCTTGGACAGCTGCTGAACAAGCCACATATTCTGACTCCATGGTAGAGAGTGCAATGCATGACTGTTTCTTACTACACCAAGAAACAGCTCCACCTCCTAGTATGAATGCATAACCTGAGGTGGACTTGCGCTCATCCTTGTCACTGGCCCAATCAGCATCGCTGTAACCTGTCAATCTCAGGTCCCCGCCATGATAACATAGAGCATGATCACTGGTTCCACGAAGGTACCGTAGAATCCTCTTGACCGCTCTCCAATGAGCAGGTCCAGGATTGCTCTGATAGCGACTAACCATGCCAACTGCAAAGCATATGTCTGGACGTGTACACAACATCGCATACATCAGACTCCCAATTGCAGATGCATATGGCACTTTGGACATTTGATTCTTTTCCTCATCATTCTTAGGACACTGGTCTAGGCTGAGAGTGCATCCTTTTTCCATTGGAGTGTCAATGGGTTTGGAGTTATGCATATGAAAACGTTCAAGAATCTTCTTGATGTAAGTCCCTTGGGATAAACTAAGAAGTTTCTTTGAACGGTCTCTGGTAATCTTAACTCCCAGCACAAAATTTGCTTCACCCATGTCCTTCATCTCAAAAGTAGAGGACAACCACTTCTTAGTGGTGACAATGGAATCCATATCATTTCCAGCTAGCAAGATGTCATCAACATATAATGACAAGATTAGAATGCTTCTCTTGGATCGTTTAAGATACACGCAATGGTCTTCTTCAATCATCTCAAAACCAAAAGAGGTAATGGAATCATGAAATCTCAAATACCATTGCCTAGATGACTGTTTGAGACCATAGATGGAACGTTTGAGACGACACACTTTGCGCTCATGTCCCTTAGCTTCAAAACCCGCTGGTTGAGCCATATAGATCTCTTCATCTAGTTCTCCATTGAGAAATGCAGTCTTAACATCCATTTGGAAAAGCTCTAAATCCTGTTTTGCTACAATGGATAGGATCAGGCGTATAGAGGCAAATCTCACCACTGGGGAGAATGTATCCTCATAGTCAATACCCTCTCGTTGAGTATAGCCTTTCGCCACGAGGCGCGCCTTGTACCTGTCAATTGAACCATCTGCCTTGCGTTTGACCTTTAGAACCCATTTGTTTCCAATGGTCTTGCGCCCAGGCGGAAGATCAACTAACTCCCAGACATTATTCTTGTCCATGGAACTCATCTCTTCCTGCATAGCAGTCATCCACTCATCCCTATCTGGTGAATGGAGCGCTTCACTGAAAGAAGCAGGCTCATCCACATCTTTAGCATCGCATAGGAGAACATTCCCCTCAATCTCAAAATGACGACGAGGAATGTGGCCTCTGCTGCTAACTCGGCGGGCTTGAGAATCTTGATCTAGTGTAATACTGCCACTAGGTTGAAGATCACTCCCACTATCTTCAGCGATTACAGGACGAGGAACTAATCCCCCACCCTCGCTTGAAGATGGTAAGGTGCCTTCATCTTCCTCTAACTCATAGAGGTCAAGATCTCTGTTAGCATCGCCAATGCTAGGAAAATCAGTCTCGATGAAATCGATATCGCGCGACTCTATTTCAGTCATTCCTCCATTAGGGATGTTCACCATACATGACATATCCTTTCGAGCTATCAGAATATCTTATGAAGATATGCTTCCTAGCTCTAGGGCCCAATTTTCCATACTTATGGGCGGTGCTGTGTACAAAACCAGCAGATCCCCAAGGGCGTAAATGCTCCAAATTGGGCTTTTCGCCTTTCCAAAGTTCGTATGGGGTGGAGGAAACTGACTGAGAAGGCACACGGTTAAGTATGTAGGCAGCAGTCAAAAGTGCATCCCCCCAAAAAGATATTGGGAGGTTAGCTTGCGCCATCATAGACCTAACCATGTCTAACAGTGTTCTATTCCTTCTCTCCGCTACACCATTTTGTTGCGGAGTGTTAGGAATAGTAAGTTGTCTGCGTATCCCCTTTTCTTCACATAGATCCTTAAATTGATCAGACAAGTACTCGCGCCCACGGTCAGTTCGAAGAGCTTTTAGGCTCTTTTCATGTTGATTCTCAACCTCTGCTACAAAGCGTTTGAAACAATCCAAAGCTTCATAGCGGTGAGCGATCAACTGAACATAACCATATCGCGTGTAGTCATCAATGAATGTGAGAAAATATGAGGCGCCATGACGTGCCTTTACATTCATAGGTCCGCAAATATCTGAGTGGATTAACTCAAGCGGTTGAGTAGCTCTCACAGCCTTACCAAAAGGCTTTCTACATGCCTTGCCTGCCAAACAAGGCTCACATATAGGTAGGTCGACCTTAGCGAGTGGGCCTAAAAGACCTTCTCTAGCTAACCTGGTCATCCTATCTTTCCCTATGTGCCCCAGTCGGGCATGCCATGTAGATGAACTGATAGTCATATTACAATCAATTACAAAAGTAGATGAGGTAGAAGATTCAAATAAATCAATTTTAAATAAACTTTCACAAATTGACCCATGTCCAAAAATGACATCATCCAACAAAATATCCAGACCATTCAAACTTAAATGAAAATCATATCCTAACTGCAACAATGTAAAAACAGATAAAAGATTATAAAGGACTCCAGGCACATAAAGGACGTCATGGAGAAGTAGTGTGCGCCCTGTGCGCAAGTGAAGTTGGTACGAACCCACTCCTAATGCTTCTTCATAACTTCCATTTCCCATGTACACAACATGGGTCCCAGCTGGAATCTTTCTATAATCTACGAACCCTGCTCGATCTCGAGCTACATGTCTTGTTGCTCCTGTATCTATAATCCAATCAGAAATAGATTTAGCAACAAATACATGTGAGCATACAAAAATGCTACTTGGATAGCATACATAAATGCTACTAAGATCAAGTGGAAGGGATACCTTTTTCGGCTCAGTGCAATCACGAGCGAAGTGTCCCAGTTTGTTGCAGTTGTAGCACTTCATTTTGGATATATTTTTCTTTGCACCGCGTTTGCGCTTGTGCTGATTTGCACCCTTGTTGACTTTGGGAGCATTAGTGCTAGGCCCACCCTGCCTTGCTGCCTTGCCCTTGTCTTTGCGCTTAAACCCATTTGGTTTGCGCCGCCCACTATGGGCGATAAGGGCTGCAGATTTGGTCGCCTCTTGGTGCTCCGCTTCCAGTTCCACATGACGAGATATATCAGCAAAGTTTTTGATATTCTCATTATGGGTCATGATTTGTTTCATGCTAATCCATGAATCAGGAAGGGATCGTATTACAGCTTGCACTTGTTGCTCATCAGTAAGGACATTTCCAGCAGCCTTTAAGTCACGAATCATTCCAGTCATCATTCTAAGATGTTCAGTCATCGTATACTTTGGATCCTTACGGTACACCTCAAACTTGAGGACTAGGCTCCTTAGCCTAGTGGTAGATGTACCACCGAAGTCAAACTTGAGTTGGTCCCACATGTCCTTGGCATTTTGGAAAGTCTCATACTCTCCAATCAGATCATCATGCATGCTGCTTAGCATAGTAAAGCGCGTGCTTCGATCTTTTTTAAACCAAGACTAGTAGGCTTCCAAATCACGTCTGTGTTGGGCCGTATTCCCATCTTCAGGTCTGGTCATTTTACTGGACAAAGTTTCCAGGAGCTCTTGCTCATTAAGAAGATACTGAATCTTCCTATGCCAGATGTCATAATTGTTGCCAGTTAATTTGTCGCCCCTAGTTAGATCAGCTACTACATTTTTTGGCTGCCATTATATCTACATTCAATTCACAAAAGGGTCGACTTATTAGTTATTTTGCACATCTTTATCTTATTTAATCGAAAATCCAATTAATAAATATTATCTTTCTACACATTTGAGATCGAAACTCTGCTAGGCTCGGAATCATCTCCCAAAATGTGTGGAATAAGAATATATTTATTAATTAATTTTCAAGTAAATTTATATATTAGGGGTATAAAGGACCTCGCCTAATATTTGTCCATTTTATTATATTAACAAAATAATATAATCATGCATAACATTGTATATTAACAGATAATATATAGTCATGCATCATTGGTTTGCGCCATACACCATTCATTGCGCAAGAATCCCATGTGGATTCTTAAATTGACAATTTAACTTATGTTAAGAATATTCCACGTATAATGTTGGCGTGAAACACATCCCCTTACAAGTTTTTCCCTTAAAATAATACAACCTTATAATTTAAATTACATTTCCAAAAATTAATCCCTACTACAAAAGATCTAATTTACATTAAATTAAATGGGAAAATGGGGATGTCACGTTTCACATTATACCTCATGGAATATTCTTAAGCCATACACGCATACAAGAACATAAGCTTAAATAAATTGTCAATTTTGCCCATCCATTAATCCTAGAACTAATATGCTTGCACATCAACAAAAATATTGGTCTTTTAATGGATGGGACGGTCCAAAAAAAAATCTTTAGGGCAGCAAGCAATAGACAACACATATCATGCTTTCAATCAATACAAAAATATTGTAATAGCTACACTAAAAATTTCCAGATTTTAATCAATTTTCCATAATTTTTAATCACAATAAATATTATAGAAAACTCTAGACTATAATATAAATCTGGAAAAAAAAAAATTTATATGAACATAAAAATGTTCCACTGTTTCACCAGAATGAATTTATACAATACACTTTACTGTTACTGTTACTTAAACGTAATATTAATATCACTGTACAGTAACATTAATATTATCATGAAAGAGAGTATTTCAATTGGTAAGCATGCATTGTATTGAACACTATGACGTTCTGAGTTCAGAATCTAGTATTCTCTTTTAACTATCTCAATTACATGCAAAATTCAGCCCATAACAGTTCAGCCCATGCATTGATAGTAAGTCCAATAAAACTACAAAGAGAACTTTATTTGGCCACTAAATCGAAATTCGAATTGGCCAGTGGGTTTCGTATAATGCATGCAACAAATCCGGAATCAACCCACACGAAATCAAGCCAATAACGTGAAACCCCATCATAGATCAAAACAAACAGTAAAATACCAATAAATCCGGCGAAATAACAGTACAGTAAACATTCGAATTTAGCTGTTCCGAACGTTTCAATTTTCAAGTTTTTGAAAATTATGATTCAACTATTAAATCACTTATATGCCGCACAGTACAAACCTTTTAATTTTTTGGTCCGTTTTACTCAAAAATTTTATTAGATTATTCCTTTACTCATAGGAACATAACCACATAAAAAGTTTTACATAAAAAACTTTACAATTTTAATAATGGTTTAATCCAATAAAACATAGCATCAAAGAACATCATAGCATCAAAAAAACAGCAAAGCAAGCCAAACTATAGCTCTGATACCAATGTTAATCATAATTTCGTATGATCGGGTTTGAGACACTTACTCGTTGCGGAAGACCCAGATCGTTTTGGTTGGCCTGTTACACTGCTTTTCCTTTTTGATCTTCTGAACCCCTCTATGCTCTCGTGTTCGTCCTTGTTCTCGTGGGTTGAGGTTGGCTACTAGAGTTGCCATGTTCTTCCACGAACTAAATCCTAAGGGATTATTTGAGAGTTTCACACACTTGTGAATTTTAGAGCTTTTCTCTCTGTATATTATTAACTGTTCTCTCTTTGTATTTGGTTTTTTCTACGTATCATAAATTATATTCACAAAGAATATATTATGTTAGATAAGAGTACATCCCTTCTTTTAAGGGATTTGATAACTACTATCCCATGATTTGAATTGGATCAAATCATGGATAGTTATTCTTATCACATAACCAAATGGGACCCGCAACCCATAGTGGGCGGACCATGGGCTCGGGTCCATCCCGACCCATTAAATTATAACATCTGGTATGGTACAAACTAAAGAACACATTAGACTTTCAGAAAGTGAAGCATATGGAACCTCTTTTCATGTAGACATATTCCTCTTCTGTTTTGAGTGAGTGCTCTTTAGTTAATGTGAATTGTTTGACTAAAGGAATACTCATTGATTTGTATCTTGCATTCTGAACTAGTTGAGAACATATATACTTTGTCTGTGACAATTTTAGGGTCATGACCACTTTGTTCTTCGTAATCAGCGTCCTGAGAATCTATTTTGCTACACCAAGGTTTTTAATTACAAACTGTTGAGGTGGTATTTGGATCTTCTATTCAAAACAGCTATCTCAGATTTCTATGCATAGAATGCATTCTCAAAAAAAGTTGAGCTGTTTGATTGAGATTTTGGTAAATGCAAAATGCATTTTGCTTAGAATGCATTTGTAAAATCTCATTTTTAGAGCAGAAGTCAGAATTCACATTTTTTTGGATTTTGATTTTAGCTTCTGATTCTAATTTTGCTAAAGCAAGTGGGACTCACTGACATGAGTATTACTTACTCCAATAGCCATTAAATATCGACTAATTTGATTGGTTTGCTATAGAAAATCGTAAAAATTGTTTATTTCCAAATTTGTTCATGCATGCAAGTGTATTATATTTTTTAAAAATAATTATATTTTACCCAAACAGCAAGTGGGTAAAGTGTAATTATTCTTATTTTTTATATTAGAGATTAATTTAAAGCATAAGGTATTTTGTGTGTGTGTGTGTGTTATGTGCCTTATGATAATTATTTAAAAAAAAATAACAAATTGCAAAATATATAATTGAAAAAACATTATCAAGTGTTTAATTGCATAATATATAATATTGAAAATGCATTCTACACTTTATCTAACCAAACGCAATTTCATTCAATATAATCACTCTTTAACAAAAGTTTCAGTATTTTATCAAATGCACTATTTTTAGCAAAATGTATTCTAAAGAATACATTCTAGCGAGAATGAATTCCCAAAGTAGAGGATCCAAACACAGCCTTAAACAATTGCTTCTTTAAGTTATTTATTTCTAGGATGCTAGACCCTCCTATTAAGCATAATGTCATCCACATGTAGAAGCAAGATAATATAGTTTTAGTCAAACCTCTTAATATAACAGTAATGATGTGCATAGCATCTCGTGAAGCCATAGCTACACTTGTATCCGCAAGGACGGAACCAGTAATTTTTGTTTGGGGGTTAAGGCTAAACTATCATTCAAGCTAATATCATCATTCACAACACATCTGCATGTGGAAAAAATAGATTTGATTATTTAAGTGCTAAAGTAGAAATTAGATAAATACATAAAAAAAAATATCATAGGAAATTACTAAGAAAATATCAAATGAAATTATACCATAATATATCTTTGCATTGTTACATAAATGAAGAAGATGTTGGTAATATAAAAAGTAAAATATATATATATATATATATCAAAAGATAGCTTAAAAATCAGAAAATAGCCTTTGCCACGGGTAAATGCCGAGCCCAAGAAGAATGATCCTAACCCACTTGTTAAGTGTTAACTATGAAAAAAAGGCCTTCATTCTCAAGTTCAAGACAAATTTTATTGGTTAAACTATTGGATTTGTCCCTAAACTTTGCATTAAGTTTGTTTTTCGTCCCTAAACTTTGAAAAGTTCGTTTTTACACATGAATTTTGTTCTATTTTAAAAAAAGTTCAAAAACGAAATTCATGTATAAAAATGAACTTTTTCAGAGGTGAAAAACAAACTTCATAAAAAGTTTAGGGACGAAAACATAATACTTTTGCCAATTTTATTCAGCCATTCATGGAGTGTTAAGAAAAAATAAAGAGAATCTTTTAGAGTACTGTTGAGAAAAAGATAAACACAAGTTTTTAGTGAGGTCAAATAGATATTTTTAGGTAATTGGGTGGGATGGTATTAGATTAGTGTAAAGTTATAACTTGTAATAACTTCTACAGGAAGCTAATATTAATAAATTCTAAAAGTAATGAATTGGTTATTGACAGTGGTGTATATCGTGTGAAAAATAGAAACATTCAAAGTAACTATTGGTTAATGGATTATTTAATATTAACTATTGGTTAATAGTGATAACGTGTGGTTGAGGGTATGAGGAAAACAAACACACACAACACAAACGTGTGGTTTAGCGTTCTGATTCTTGGTTTATCTTTGAGATTGTTTTCTTTTATGTGGCTTTGTATCCCATATGTGCACATAACGTTTTGTTAAATGCTTTTCAGGATAGACAGGTTCAAACTGGTAGTACTATGATCCTAGTTCTATGCAGACCTTTTTAGGAATATTAATATGATAGGCTAGTATACTTGTGTAACTCAGGTTTTCTGTTGTAGTCATTGGGAACTTGAGTTATAATTTTTGTCATGGTTTGTTGTGTAACGGATTGACAAAAGGGAGATCCACATTTTTAGCATTGTCAATCCATGTAAAAATGGTAATAGTTGAGTCTAAGTTTAATTGTGTTTGAAGACTAAAATGAACCTCAACAGAAAAGTGAAGCAGTTTTAAGCTTGATTGCAAGCTTGGCTACAATCGACCAATCTAAGCTTACTAAGAGTAATAGGGGAAAAAATAGTTAGTCAAACTTATCTATTTTTAAGAAAATATACTTTGGACATACTTTGATTTAATGAGTTACAAATGGTATAAAAGCAATAAAATGAAAAAATAATAATGTATTAGTCCTTTACATAAATATAATATAGTTTTCTAAATAAATTTAAAAGGGCATTACTTAAATTTTATAGATAAATTGATTTTTTATTTTCTTTTTAATAAAAATTATGATAGGGAGGAGTAAAATTGTTAAAGCTAAGGGGAGCCATGGCTCCCCCAAACCCCCTCCCCTCTGCCCCTAATGGTCGAAAGCAAATCACACTTGAAGAGTTCAATTGGGATTGAAGCTATGTGTGGATTCGCATCAATAAGTTACTACTGGAGGTATACTTTTAGATTAGAGTTGATATGAATTCTAAAAAACTTCAATTCATAGTTAATTTGTTCCGTTAAGGGTTTGTGCACAACTTCGGGGAGTATTTCTTTGTTGGGTTTCTCTTTGTAACCTAATTGTGTCCTTTAAATTTCCACAATTTTGGTTATTTGTGTTTGGTTAATCAACTTTGAGTCCAGACTGCACAATTAGTTAATTAAATTAACTTTGATGAATTTGATTAAAATCAATTAAGCCGGGTCTAAATTTTTAAAGATACCTAATTACTTAAGCAAGTAAAAGATCATTATACACGTAAGCTTCCGAAGGTAACTAATTGTGAACTTCAGAATCGATCTTGAACTTAGTTAATTAATCGGATATAATGCATAATTCGTTTATTAAGTTATAGGGTAGAGGTTCCTTTTGGGTCATTTTCCCAACTACCTCATATTGCAAACACAACAAAAAATGAGTGGAATTAAGCTTATATATATATATTATATATTTGATTAATGTCTCATTGTGTCACAAAATTTCTATCAATATCAACATAAACTAATAATCAATCACAAATAGATTGAGAAATTGTATAATTGACAGCTTGAAATGAGTTTAAGCAACTCTTATTTGGTTCCCAAATGCTTATTTTAGTAAGTTTGGTTGTTTGTCGCTATATGTACATATTGACTAACCCCTTCATTGTGTAATTTTGTAGCAGCATGCATTGCGCAAATTTGTCAGTAATGCATAACAACCGCATATTTGCCACTTTAGAATCTGAAAAATAAATCTCATGCACATGAAACTATCTTTCTTTCAAATTTGAAATTGACAGTTTTTACATAGAAAAAGCACAAGTAGTTTGGACACAATGACGTTGAGCAAAATGATAGCTCAACAACATTTTTACCACCCTAAATAAATGTGATTGTAGACAGATGCCTCCACGAGATAACGTAGAATGTTGTAAAACTGAGGAAAGGAGAGACGGGGGGTGCGCCTTTCATATTAAAGGAAGACAGTATTAGTCACAAAGACAAGGGAATCTCTACCTATTCTAGAAATTTAAGAAATCAACTTTGGCCCTGCTAGATCTGAATTATTTCGTATGTATTTAATCAAAATCATTACATGAAGTTACTTTGAGTCCTGAAGATTCAGTGATTTGGCTGCCTTCTAAAGATGGTAAATATTCTTGTACTGCCTATTGTTGCTTGGAAGAAGCTTGTCTGGTTTACCAACTCTATCCTTTCTATTGTTTGCAATTCGAAATAGACTATTAACACAGGATTTGAAAGTTAAATTGAGGCTATAAGGGAGACATCCTCTGCACTTTCTATAGGAAGAAATTGGAGAGTAGAGACCATTTGTTTTCGGGTAATGATACTTGCACGCCACTTAATGCACGATTGTCCGTTCACACCACCTAAAATGTAGTTATATATCCATAAAATGTGCGTATTGTGAACGTTAACGTCTATAATTTAATGTTCACAATTTATGGATGTATGTTTATATTAAATAGTGTGTGCACACCACAGTGTACAACAATAATTAGCCTTTGTTTTCAAGGTGTTGTTTCACTTGGCAGAATATTTAGCAAGTTTTTTTCTACAAAGACATATTGGAGATTGGAATGAGAAACTACTTTGGGTTGTAAACTCCTTAAAAAGAACTAGCATTAGAATTTCTCTTTATTAATTTAAATAGCCCGTTACATGCTCACCAATATATATATATATATATATATATATAAAGAATTACAAGGGTTTATCTCCCAACTATCAAATTATTAAAAAAGAAATTATAATGGTTTATGTGAGCTGCCTGCGAGGCACCTCTCGAGATCAGTGTGTGCCGCTAAATCCTCATTGAGTTTGAGGGCAAAGAAGGGAGTCGCCACCCGGTTTACTGATCTTGATCTGAGTTCGGAGTTCGGGTACGTGCTTGGGAAGGTGTTAGGCACCTAAGCCTGCCCAGCCAATGGTTGGCCTTCTTCATACTATTGGGCTATCTCTAAAGAAATATTTAATAAGGAAATCAAATCTAAACACACAAAAGTAAAGTAAACCTAGAGACTACACAACCAAAGCATGTGAAGACAAATAAAATATAAGATGAGAGAAAATAATGCTTACCTACCTCCAAGCTTGCTAATCACCAAACAATTAAGAATAAATTCTCAAAGTATAAGAATCCAAATTTCATGTGAGATAGTGTAAGAATCCGAATTGTGATCACATTGATAGAGATTAGTATTTTCTTCATTGGGACTGGGTACTCAAGTTGTAGGGGGAACAAAATGCAGTGTCTACAGTTGCCCCTCTTTTGACTATTCTTAATGAAATGGGTAGATTCAAAAGTTTAAAGAGACAACACATTTTGTTTCAACATACAACTTGGGTCCACTCACACAAACATCACAAAAACAAAGCAAGCATGGGGTGTGCAGAAAAGGGTGTAGGTGAGAGAGTGCACGTGTCTATATGGAAGGTGTGCATTGAAAACGCATAAGCTATCTGAACTCAAATTCACAAACTCACTGGGAAGAAAAGGATTTTGAAATTTTAACTGCTCAAAGTGTTATTTCAAAAGGTGAATTTCAAATATTAACCATTAAGGTGTCAAATAGAAAGTGGTGAATATTAACCATTCTAAGTGTTAATTCAAAAAGAAGTGGATAGTTACCCATTTAAGGTGTTAATCCCAAAAAGAAGTCGATAGTTACCCATTCAGGGTGTTAATCCAAAAAGAAGCGAATAGTTACCCATTTATGGTGTTAATCCAAGAAGAAGCGGATAGTTACCCATTTAAAGCGTTAATCCAAAAGAAGTGGATAGTTACCCATTTAAGGAGCAGATAGTTACCCATTTAAGGTGTTAATCCAAGAAGAAGCAGATAGTTACCCATTTAAGTTGTTAATCCAAAAGGAAGGGGATAGTTACCCATTTAAGGTGTTAATCCAAAAAAGTGAATACTTAATCGTTCAATGTTTCAAAGAAGGTGAATATTAACCTCTCGGGTGTTAATTCAAAAGAAAGTGAATATTAACCGCTTAGGGTGTTAATTCAAAAAAAGTGAATATTAACCGCTCAGGGTCTTAATTCAAAATTGTGAATATTAACCGCTCAGGGTGTTAATTCAAAAGAAGGCCCACTCATATGGACCTGGGAGAATGAAATAAAGTATGGACCTGGGAGAATGAAATAAAGTTTAAGGGTCTTCACCTGAAATTTGAGTTTAAAAAAACATCATTGAAATCATGTTGAAATTGTTTTTTGAAAGATGAATTTTCTGAAATCAAATTACCTACTAAGTAGGGTTTTGTGAGATGCATAAGTACCATCATGGTGTTGCAAATATTGAAGGGAATCACAAGAATGAATTGAGATTGTAGCCAAAGGCTTGATTGATCATGAGAACGAATTGAGATTGTAGCCGAAGGCTTGAGTGATCACAAGATTGTAAAAAAATGCACAAAAGAGGTAGAAATGTTAGGTAGAAACATGAGTGATGATCAAGATGTCAAACGAGTTTGAAGAAAAGTCGAAGGAAATATCATCTTAATGAACATGGTAGAAATGGGAATTAAACTTTGAATTTATCATAGATAACACTTAAAATATTCTCTCATTTTGGTTAATCATTCTTGTGGATCTGACATGCCCCTTGCTTGATTTCTTCTTTCTTCATTTTCTTCTTTTCTTCACCCTAACTTTTAGTTAGGCCGCCCTTGTAGGTTTTCAACCTAACAGGTACTTTCTAACATCATTTTTGTCCTAATTTTTTCCTAGGTCACCTTTGCAGGTTTTCAACCCAGCAGACTTTTTTATTTTATTTTATTATTCTTTCAAATGCCCTAACTTTTGCCTAGACCGCCCTTTCAGGTTTTCAATTTATCAGGCTTCTTTTCTTGTACATCAATTGAAATTCTCTAGAAATCTTATTGATCCAAATTTCCAATACAAGAGTTCATGTCATGCCCATTACATATTGATTTGATGTGATGTGGCTGCACCTTGGAAGGTTGCCTACGTACCCCAAAAGGGATCAAGCCTAACGTAGTTCACATAACAATTTTGATTGATCAGAAAGGACTTTTGTAAGGGTTGTAATGTAGGCTTACGTTCTTGGGTTCAAGAAGGAATGGATATTCAAGGCTCAAAATATATTTTCATTTCTTTTGTAGGTCAAAACTGTGTCAAAGATTACTCACAATTTTTTTTCTTGGACTTTTCATTTTTTTTTTTTTTTTTTTTGGTCCTTCTTGTCTTTCTTTTTCGTGGTATTTGATATCACCACTTTATTTCTTTTAACATGCCCCTACTGTAGGGGGTAATCTTTGACATGGGTTGCTTTTGAAGAAAATTAATTTTGAAGGCTCAAAGGGGTGAACAAGCGGAAATGTGTTTAGGATAGTAGAATGATGGCCTCTTTTCATCTCAATTTTCATTGTTCATCAGTGAGCAAGCATGTAACACAATGTATTGATAATTGGATCAATTTGAAATTTTAAGAATTTGTCATAGAACTAAAACCATTGCAAATCATTGACATTGATAGATATAGAAAATGCATTGAAGGGAATAACATTGACTAAATTTCTTGATCAATCAGTTCCTTGTAGGAGGAGGTACAGCATGGTACTCTAGAAAAGGGTTCCCTTGGGTATTGGTAGTCTTCTTTCAAAATATGTTGATCTTCGATGAGACGTTGTTCCAAAAACCATTATCCATAATAACTTCAATATTAATTTCCGCTTAACCATGTTTTTAAAAGATGCACAACCAGATGAGAGGCTTGTGGGCTTGGAGGAAGGAAGCAAACGATGCCCCTAGAATGGACTCAAGGTCCAAGAGAAAAAATGATGGACATGGGCATGAGCTCAAAGGTGAAGAAGTTTAGAGTTTCCAGATGGAATGAGATTGAAAGATGGAATAAGCAAAAAGCCCTTAAATATGATAGACATGGGCATGAGGCCCAAGGAAGTGGATAAAGTGGGCCAAATGCCCCTAGAGAAGACCACAATGGAAAGAATTGAAACATAAAAAATGAGAAGGGAGAAAAATGTAATGAGAAAAGACCATTAAAAATGCAAGAAAAAATATTTTTTTATTTTTTGTAATTTTTTTTAATTTTATATATATATATTTTTTGGAAAAGAGAAAAGACCATAAAAAATGCAAGAGAAAATATTTTTTTGAATTTTTGAAATTTTTTTATTTTTTTTATTTGAAAAAGAAAATACCATAAAAAAAATGCAAGAGAAAATATTTTTTGATTTTTTTGAAATTTTTTTATTTTTTTTATTTGAAAAAGAAAAGACCATAAAAAAAATGCAAGAGAATTTTTTTTTTTTTTTTTTTTTTTTTTTTTTTTTTTTTTTTTTTTTTTTTTTTTTTTTTTTTTAAGTATTTCCTCATAGAAAGGAAAAGCAAATAACAAACACATGCAATTGGACCAGTCTATATGTATTTGGATCTAAGGCATAGTACGTGTGGGTAGGCTCAACTAGGCTTCAGAAAGATTCCTCATTCCAACAGGGACGCCCCTCCTAACACGTAAACATGTTAGCCCATGGGCTAATCTTTAACTGTACACCAAACCCATCATAGGCAAGGAGCACAAACCGTGAGGTGATAGTACCAACCCTACGTCCTACAGAATGAGTGAAACTCAGGATTGGTAGGTTTAGTACCATCGAGTATCTTAGGTTTAAAAAATAGTGCGTGTGTGTGCAATTTAGATTTCCTCAATAAATATTTCATTAGTAATAGCCCAATAATACTTTGAAGTTTAACTTGTTAGTCCCCAGTGGAGTCGCCACTGTGAGCTGCCTGCGAGGCACCTCTTGGGATCGGTGTGTGCCGCTAAATCCTCATTGAGGTTTAGGGGAAAGAAGGGAGTCTCCATCCGATTTAGGTCCAGGAACCATTTATAACTCCATATGAAAATTAAGGTGTACTGGTCTTGATCTAAGTTCGAAGTTAGGGTACGTGCTTGGGAAGGTGTTAGGCACCCAAGCCCGCTCATCCAATGGCTGGCCTTCTTCATACTATTGGGCTATGTCTCAAGAAATATTTAATATGGAAATCAAACCTAAACACACAAAAGCAAATTGAACCTAGAGACTACACAACCAAAGCATGTGAAGACAAATATGATATAAGATGAGAGAAAATAATGCTTACCTGCCTCCAAGCTTGCTAATCACCAATTGAGACTCTCTATAAATATGGCTCGAATTTCGAGACAGAGAGGAGGCAATTGGTAGAGATATAATGAAGCTCTATTAGGCTAGAGAGAGAAAAACTCAAAAATTGAGAGAAACACCATTATAATCAAGAAATCGGGTTAGAATCCCAAGCCATTTTTGTCTTCTTCCAAGCCCGGGTCCCAAACTGGTGAAAGAGCTTCTCTTGGATTCCGAGCACACCAAATCCGGGACCCTTAGGTCAAGTCATCCGTTCCTAAGCCGAAGTGCCGCCCAATTTTTCGAAGATCCGAACTCAATCCTCATTACTACACAGAAGCGCCGCCGGATTCCCGACTCTCCAAGGCTCGGCTTTCCACCACTAGGCGAAAGCGCTACCCAATTCTCAATTCTACACTAGATGAGTTTCTATGGTGAGTTCTCAATTATGAATATTCCATGATTAGGTAACTTTTATGATCATGTATCTAAACTTGCGTATTCTACCATGTTTGTATCATTCTAGCATTTTTACCCCATTTCATCATTCTTGATTTTGTGCTTAAGCCTTAGAATGTACTTCTAAGTTTCTTTGTGTATCTCATACATTTGGTACATGCCATATTCACTCATTTTCATTTTCTTATACTTGACATATGCCATATTCATGTGTACTTAAGCCTAGAATCCATTTCTAGTTTACCTTCTCTAATCATTTCTAATATACTTTGAATACATTTCATATCTCTTTATGTATATGTTTCATTGAATCCTAGCATGTATGCCTAGTTCCTTTTTATGCTTAATGTATATAAATAAGCCTTTTTATATGACATTATGTAAAAAGCCCAAAGTCACACTTGGCCCATTACATTGTTTTGAACATGCCATTCATCTAAAACCCTAGAATAGGTACATTCAATTAAAGCCCTAATCTCATATTAGACCCACTCATTCTCATATGCCATTTGGTTTGCTCATTTGTCTAATAAGTTGTGCAATTGTTTAACTCATGAAAATACCTCAACAATTTGCCATGTAAACTTTAATAACATTCAAAAACATCGTTCTATAAACAATACAACGCGCCTTGATTGGTCCACCCTAATCCTGAGGCTGAGCCTCATTTTAGGACGCCGTGATACGGGTGTTCGATATATGTTGAGACGTTTCGGCGTTAATACATGTACAGAATGCTTGCGCATTGTATTCCTTATAGAATCATGTATGTTACCCAAATATCAACCTAAGAGGGGGGGTGATTTAGGTTGAGGCAAACTTTTTCGATTTAAATGCGGAATTAAAAACTATCTTCAAATAGCAAATGTTGATTTAGCAAATGTTTGATCACAATTCAATTGCAATATAAATATGATATGAAATCAAGCACAAGTATATATATAAGCAATTAAATATGTAAGAGATAGAGAGAGAAAAAATCAAACACGATGATTGTTATCGAGGTTCGGCTCCCGTGCCTACGTCCCCGCCTCAAGAACACTTCTTGAGGATTCCCAAATCCACTATTTGACAATCTTCTTTCGGGTGAAGATAAAACCGTTACAAATCTTCCTTACACAGTGAAGAGTAACCACCGAGTGAAAAATCCTTTTCACTCCTTAGGATTTATACCAAAACCCTAACAAAATACTCACAGGTTTCAACAAAGTATTTGTTGTACAAGATAAGGCTCTCTCAAAGAGTAATTGTACACAATATGCTCACTCTAATAGTATATCAAGGATTTGATCAATATGGCTCAAAAAGTGTTTAGAGAAATTTTCAATCAAGGATTTTGAATGATATGAAAATATAAGCTTGAGAAGGATGGATTGATGTATAAGATGTTATATTTTCTATCTTTGATTTCTCTTGTATGCTTAATGTTTAGAAATGAAGAAAGGGTAGTATTTATAGCCATCATGTTGTCTTGCATTCTTCTTGATTTTCAATCAATCAATTTGCTTTTTTTTGAAAACTTTTCTTCTTAAGATTTTTCAACCATAATTGATATGGTTGTCTTGCATGTGAATTTCAATCAATTAAGTTTGTCTTTGAAGACTTTAAGAGATTTTTCAATTGATATTGTTGTCTTATATTTGAATTTCAACCAATCAAGTTGTCTTTGAAGACTTTAAGAGATTTTTCAATTGATATGGTTGTCTTATATTTGAATTTCAACTAATCAAATTTGTCTTTGAAGACTTTAAGAGATTTTTCAATTGATATGGTTGTCTTATATTTGAATTTCAACCAATCAAGTTTGTCTTTGAAGACTTTAAGAGATTTTTCAATTGATATGGTTGTCTTATATTTGAATTTCAACCAATCAAGTTGTCTTTGAAAACTTTAAGAGATTTTTCAATTGATATGGTTGTCTTATATTTGAATTTCAACCAATCAAGTTTGTCTTTGAAAACTTTAAGAGATTTTTCAATTGATATGGTTGTCTTATATTTGAATTTCAACCAATCAAGTTGTCTTTGAAAACTTTAAGAGATTTTTCAATTGATATGGTTGTCTTATATTTGAATTTCAACCAATCAAGTTGTCTTTGAAAACTTTAAGAGATTTTTCAATTGAAGTTGGTTTTAAAGTTGAGCCTTAAAGATCAAATCTTAATAAACTTTACAAAACCTAACTCTTACTTCTCATATGTCTCGGATCATTGTCTTTGAGCTTGATTTCTTTGTCTTGAGTCTTGATGACTTTGATCTTCAATGAATTTGCAACTTGTCAACTTTGTATTTGCTTGATATTTGAATTGGCCATCTTTGAATTGGCCATCTTGGTCCACTTAAATCAATAGTCAAAATTAAGCTTTAAAACATAAATCATTAGTTCATATGAAAATATCATTAATGAACAACTTAAAATCATGGTTATCATCAAAACTACATGAATGTCCTTGGATTAATTAGCCAATTAATAATTATTGAAACCTTGAGGCTAACAATGTAATTAATCAAAACTCAACAAAACTATTACTTTCGCTTGTACCCATGGGAATTCCTAACATATGCAAATACGGATAAGAAACCCATTCGGGGTTCAAACAAGTGGAGGAAATAGCCCAAAAATAAAAAGGTTAATCCAAGCCGCCATACGACAGACTGTTTTACCCTTGCAACCCAAGGGTAAGTGAGATCCTGATCATGGCTAAACCTAATTCAACTTTGTTCTAGTGAATAGTGTTAAGGTTTCAAGTATACCCTACCATTGTTTCACCAGGAACCCTAAAAGAAACGAGATATTCAAAAGAGGAACAAAGAATAACAAAACCGACCACGTCGAATGCGTGCATCACTAATTGATGTACGCCCAACAACGTCGAGACATTTGTGCTTAATTAATCCAACATTTTTGCTTGATTGATCAAACACACATAAGAGCACATGGAGGGAGGTAACCATCTACGGGCAGATGTCGTGGGGTGCCTAACACCTTCCCCACGCATAACCAAATCCCCGAATCCATCTCCAGTACCAGACCCGGTTTTTATGCATGCCTTAATCAAGATAATAAATCCAGTAGATATAGGTGACCAATCACACCTCATAGTTGTCCGTCCCATTTGCCATGTACATGAACATGCTGGAGCACACACACACACACACACACACACACACACACACACACACATTTGCACATGTTTACACAATATGTTCACCCCAGCCCACAACACACTAAAAAACGAGATTTCATTGAGCCAATGGGGGTCGGAGTTGGGAAATATAAAATCAATCCACAGTCTAGTAAAATAGATAGGAGGAAAAATAAAACAAAGATAAAAATATATTTTTTCTGGCGTTGACACCAAGGGTCACATCAAAGTACTTCAAGATGCTTTCCTCTTCATTCCTTGAGTCAAAGTCTTCTGCTCTGCCTTTCCCCTCTCTATGGCCAGCTACACTGCTCTCAGTGCATTATCCCTCTCGAATTGCTCCACATCATACACCAGCCAAGGCCCATAAAGACCGCTAGGATCGGTCCTCTTAGTCTCCTCATGTTTCGTGTGCGTGACGCAGTCCTTCTAGGTGTTCGCGATCTTGTCACAATTTTACACGAGATGGAACTTGGGAAGTCAGGATGGATCCCTTCAAGGATGGTCTATAATTCTCCCTATTTCCTCTTAAGATGCCCAGGACAGTAATAGGAAACTCTCTCCAAGCCGGCCATCACCACACATCCTTAGATGAAGGTCTGTGTAGTGATTGTCTCAAGTCTCCACCAAGGAGCAATCCAAGCAATGCTTTCATGATCCACACGCTCCAGAAGCAAGATGAATTCCCTAGGGGACTTCTCTGTGAGTTTCCTATGATGGTAGTGTCGTGGGCCATATACAAAGACTAGTGTTCAAGGAATGCTAAGAACTTCAAGTGCTCATATAGCCACATCTGCTGAAAAAGAAAAAAAATAATAAAATAAAATAAATTAATGATGAGTATTCTGCAATGATGGCAAAGCAATCAAAAAGACAAAAGAAGAAAGTATGAATAGTTAACTAAAGTAACTAATGACTTCCTTTGAAGTACCCGCATGCGTCATCTCTAAGATCATCCAAGCCATAATGTCTCAACAAGAATCATAGGCACCGGGTTGTCAGTGCATAGCATAATGATGATGTCAATTATCTTGGGGTCCATAGCTTCAAAATCACCCACCAAGAAGAAACCCACCAAAAAGGCTACCATGAGAGCACGAAGATAATACTTGATGAACCCGATTTTCACGAGATAGTTACTATAGCTCTTGACGTGACGATCATGGTACCTGCAAGAAAAGGGACAAAGTTAAGTTCAAGGAGCACCGGTGTAGTGCCGGCCAAGAACTCTTCGATGCCAAAGTTAGGTGTCTATCTCTAGGAAATAAGGCAGAGTATAAAGGCTTAGAATTATGTACCTTGGCTCTATAGAGCCTTAGATCTTTTATAGAAGAGACTTGTCCCCCACTCCTTTGCTAGAATGGTGGTGATGGGTTTTCATGGGGGTCGTTGCCTAAAGCTCTATGATCATGGGCCGTCTTCCGAGATCCCTGGGACATGAGTCATCTTCCAAGACTTTTGGTTTCTTGGTTCGTGGAATGTGGAACATGGGTCCCGTATTTCTCGGGATTTGGTGTTGGCCTCGAATTAGACGACCCTCTATAGAAGTCGTCATGCTTGTGCCATCTTCATCTTAGAGGAAGACTCTTTATGCTAGGAAGACCTGATGACTAGTAATCTCCGAAAATCTCCAAGTATAATGAACTCGTCTCGTCACCGTTTAATTGGGATCGTCATGTGAAAAATATGACTCATCAATACTCATTGTCTCTCTGCTCTCTAAAGTATTCCACCAAGGCTCTCAGATTTACTCCCCCTTTAAGCCAAGTCTTCCTTAAACTATAAGGGATGTCTAAACACTCATCAAGGATGTCAAGTGCCCTCCTTGGCTTCGAAGGAAGAAGGATGAACCTAAAATCAATATTATTCATAAGTGCTATGAACTCCTAAATCATGGGGCAAAGCTTGCATTGGTAAAAGCGGAAAACATGGTGGGGAGGGTCCTAACACTCCAAAGCATCCCTCAGCATGGAAAGGTCAAGGCCCACATTATAGTAATGGCGTATGCATACAAGCCTTGTGCTCATGAGCTTGCCAACTCAGCATGGAAAGGTCAAGGCCCACATTATAGTAATGGCGTATGCATACAAGCCTTGTACTCATGAGCTTGCCAACACTGAAGCTATCAACACTTTCCACCCATTTACCGATCTCTTTTGTTAGAGAAACCTCCATTACAACCTTAAAATCTTGGGGCAAAAAGATAGGATTTTGGTGTGTTGAAAGTTCCTAGGAGACAAGAAACCTCAAGGACAAGCAACGATTGCTGGTAATGAATTTAGGTTTGTCCTGGAGGCTACAGGCTATTTTATAGGCAACATTCTCGGTCTTCCCGTGGAGCCCTAACCTAAATGGCGTACGCACCCTCGCAAGAAGCATACGCTCACTCCCAAGTGGCATACGCCACTTTTGACTGTGGCAGGTGTACGTGTCCTTCAAAGACTGTGGCGACAAGTGAAGAACAGAATTAGTGAAGAGTGTTTATCGAGAGACAATCAGGTGGGATAAGAAGTCCATAGACTTCTTCCTACCTGGCGACAGCCGTCTCCACTTGAAATCCATCAGCATGGCGTACGGTCACAGACTATGAGGGCAAAAGAATGTCTCTCCCAACTTCCTCGACCTACCAAGAAATCATTATAGTGATCAGTTCCAAGGAAAGCATAAGATGACAAAAAAAGAGATAGTTGAGACCTATCGAAAGAGGTGTTCAGAGAGGAAGCATGAGAATCTCTTGATAATTCTCAAAAAAAGTCTCAGCATCCACCCTACTCTAGAAAAGTATGCCAGCCCTCCAAGTTGCCAAGTCCTGGTTAGCAAGACTGAAAGGAAAAAGGATAAACGGTGTAGGGGCTCCCGATACTATGTCATTCTCCCTTGTCAGCTGGGTAGTCACCTTTTCAACCACGTAGAGAGCCCTCATCGAAGGCCCTTCATATAACTTGTAGAACCGAGTTAGATTCCAATCCAAGGAGACCCTCTCATCCATTCCTTCCTCAAAAAGACCCCAAATAGTCCAGAAAATCTATAAAATAAGCATAAATCATTCCAGAGACCAAAGACAAAAGAGTTTGTAGAAAAAAAGGTAAGGACAAAAGAGTTAACCTGATTGTTAGTAATGCGGTCCAAGTGGTTCCATGTAGTGTAGGCGTTGTGCCAATCCACTCCAAGGAAGCCCTCGCACAACTCATGCCGTATGGCCCACTCCTACAAGTCACAAAAGTCAATACAAATACCAAAAAAAAAGATAGGAAAAGAATAAAGATAAAGAGTACAAAAAGAAAAGTGCGAGACATACCTCCCACAGTCGCCAATAACCCATAAGAGAGGTGGTGCTCCCACGAGAGATGAAATCCATATTGACGTACAGATGCGCCAACGACAGCCTACCCCAATTGTACCTGGCGGTCCTCTCCAAGTCCTCGAAGAAATACAACCACCTTATCGCCACAGTCTGGGAGCTGTTATAAACAATGGTGCTCCCTAGCAGGTACTTAAGAAATGCCCTGGCCATCAGAAGCTAGTCATCTGGTGTATCCTAGGACCCGCCATTAAACTCGTCTAGAAAAGAAAGGACATTCATGCTGGCACTCCCTATAGACACCTCATTTTGTACCTACCAAAATCCAGAATCCCCAGTCTCAATGACGATACTATTTTGTCTATCATAATGCAACTTCGAATGATGAGCTCAGGAAGAAGGTTTGGAAAAGGCCCATAGCTAAAAACCAAAGCTCAAACCTGACTAAGAAAGTGTATGCTTCTTTCAAGTGGCATATGCATCTTTCAAAGATGCATACGCCACCAAACACGCTTCACTTAAGGCTGAGCGTCTCAAGGTGGAATACGCCACTTTGAAGCTGTGTACGTAAGAGTTAAGGAAGAGTACACCACTTTGAGACATATCCCACGAATCGCTCGTTTTCCATACGAGTTTCAACCAGCCATATAGGGAGTTGACAAGGGTCAACTAGGGTTTCTGAATTCCGGCCACACCAACCCTCACCCTCCATTTTGCTATATATACACCCCCATTTCACCAATTCATGGACCCCGAAATCTTACTAAAAATCCTAGCCGAAACTATAGTCGAATCGCTTTAGAGATTTTGGTTACATAAGCTTCTTAAGAGCTTGGCTATTTTCTTAAGTTCTAGAACCAAAAAGACGAGCCTCTTTCTTAAAAGGCCAAACATACCATTTTCCCTTCCAAAACACTCTTCTCATTCACACAACAAAGTTGTGATAAGCAAATAACTGAGAGACCGGTTAAGAAAAGCTTCCTACGACTAGGTAGGCATAAAGGGGAGAAATGGATCTTCTTGATAGTCCATTTTCTCCACCTTGAATCTTCTCTTTTATTCATTTTCGTTATTTCAATTAAATAATAGTTAAAATTGTTTATTTTGATCGTTGTTAGTTTGAAATTACGTTTTCTGCACTTAAACTAGGGTTATTGCACAAGGCAGCGTATGCCACTCTGAGTGAGCGTATGCTACATTGGAAGTGGCGTACGCCATTTCACCGAGAAACCCCATTTCTGGTTATTTAATTGTCCATCTCTTATTATTTTGTGATATTTGCTATGAGGCTTGTAGAGTTGAACTCTCAAACTCAAGAAACCCTAGGGTTTCACTAGAGCAGATGAAGTAAACTCGAGGATTAAGCTGAGCTTTATATTCAACTTGCTCATTGTTTATCATACATTCAAAAGACCCGATGACAAGTCCTCCATTCAAACATCCATCCGAGGTCTCCGGATCTCATGTGAGGGTGATAAAAAAGGCTTTAGGGTTGCATAAAAATTGTTCATGCATTTTGTATCTTTAACTTAGGTCCAATGATAAGTCCTCATTCAAATGTCTATCCAAAACCCTTGGGTTTTGTGCAAAAGAAATAGAATAGACTTTAGGACAATGTCAATAACTTGTCCTTTCCAATCTTTAAATCTAATGATGAACCTCGATTCTCATAAAGACGTCAAGTCTTCAACCCCAATAAGAAAACCAATGAGAAAGGTTCTAGGACGATGATATTTCCATCCCTAGTTAATATTCATCAGTTTTATGTCTCTTGTTTCATGTATTGAATTACATATTGAAATGTCCCCCATAATGTGTTTCCCCATAATATGATCTTCATGATATATGCTTGATCTATTTCATGCGCTTTACTCTCCATTATTTGTATATTGCTCCACGTATATCTTTCCATACTATATCTCCTGCTTGTGTGCTTATTGCTTTAATATACACTGTTTCTACATGGTTAAGGGTTCACAAAATAAATGTCAATGTTAGCTAAGTTCCAACAGTAATATAAACAAAGGCCAACGGCAAAGTTAAGCAATCTTAGGTGCCTAACACCTTCTCAAGAACATACCTAAACATCCAAACCTAGTCCGCGGCTAGTACATTTGTGCGTGGATGTTTAAATGGGTTATGGACCTAAAAATCGGGTGGCGACTCCCTATTCTCCACCCTAGTCCTTGATGCTAGTTGGCGTACTCCCAAGCCCACGTGTTAGGTTGGGCAAACCCCAATCCACCACTTCACAAGTGGTTAATTTACCTCCTATTCAAAAGGGAGAGAAATAAAGTCGAGAGACCCCCCAAGGAGGGCCTCGACAAAATAGAGGGATCCAAGGGGAGCTCATAGTGGTGAAATCGCAGCTACCTCACACTCCCTATATAGAAGCCTAGATAAATCTAATCCAGGTGGACCCCATTTGCCAGCTCCGGGAAACATATCGCCCAACTGCTCATGTTTATGTCAGTATGCTGGTACATATCTAGGGGAGTCATGGTCATCTCCTTACCAGCTATATGGAAAGTGTAGGTAGTATCCCACCACCTTTGTGCCAAACATAGTACTAGGCACTTCCTGAACTAGGCCGGAGACATACTCTCTATCATTCCCCTGAACTCGGCCAACTCCACCAAGTCCTTGGTCTCATCCGTCAATTTCTTCCACCAATCCAGCACCCCAGTCACATTGCCCCTATTGTTAACCACCCTTGGCTCCTTATTCTGATATAAACAATATTTTTCTTAAAAAAAAAAAGGGTCCAAGGATGTGTATGCCTGTTCAAAGTGGCGTACGTAGCCTAAAAAGTGGCGTACGCTACCTCAATCAGAAAGGGTTCGAGAACCCTCTATTAAAAAAAAGGGGTCTAAGGATGCGTACGCCTGTTCAAAGTGGCGTACATAGCCTAGAAAGTGGCGTACGCCACCTTAACCAAAAAGGATCCGAGAACCTTTTATTCATGACATTTTTACAAATCTCATCCCAAAACACTACCACAATACTTCAAACACATTCCTAAGGGTTTCTAAACATGGTACACACAATGTCTATCCTAAACATGGCAATATCTCGGCAACAAATCAAAGTTCAAGTAAAGAAAATGATAAAGCAACAAAAGTGATTCAAGTCGAAGACTTACCATGGGAGGACATAGAAGAGCGGAAATGTGCTCTCTAAGGCGGAAGAAAGGAGTAATCGCCTCCCCCTCAACCAGCCTTAGCACCCATTTCTTGGTGCCAAGCTTCTCGTCCAATGGTGGCAGATTCGACGTCGGAGTCAGGTTGGAGGAAAAAGAACCTAATCTAGAACCTCGGGATCAAGAAGCACGAGACATTATTTATAGAGAAACAGAAAAGACAAATAAATCTCGAAATTTTGAAGAGAAAAGAGCAAGAAAGTTCAAAAGGCGCAAAAATGAGAAGTCAAAAAACAATTTCTGCATAAGTAACCGTCCAAAGATGCGTACACGTATTTCAAGTAGCGTACGCGTCTTTAGGAGAAACGTATGCCACCTTGGCACACCTCAGTGATATCGAGGCCTCAAAGAGGTGTATGTGACATGGTAGGTAGCATACGCCTCCTCCAAAGGGGCGTACGCGTCTTCAAGAAAAAAAAAAAAAAAAAAAGGAAAAGGTGTTCCTCGTGACTCAAAGAAATACAAAGGTATGTATTCATACACTACTATCATTACATTGTTATCATCCGGACCAATCCCTCGTGACTCAGCCTGCAAGACAAAAAAAATGATCCCACATGACTCAAAGGAGAAGCTCATCTGTTAGTCTCTTATTCAAATCAACCAATAATGCTAAGTTAGGATTCTGAAGTTAATTTAAAAGAAGGCACATAACACACGGAGGTTTGGAAAGTCAAAATTTTTATTAAAGATGAAACGACAAATTGCTTAAAGAAAACTTATTCAATGCAACAAAAAAGTAAAACTCAACAATTTGACCCAAAGAGAATTGACAAAAGAGAAATGATGGCCCCAAAGCAACATGACCCATCAGGAAAACAGAAACGACTATGAAGAAAGACTGATTGAACCAAAAGACATAAAACAAAGACTCAAAATTGGCATGTCCTTTGGCAAAGGTGTTCACATGGTTCAAATCTCTTAAGCACATCCACTCATCACAACATCCTTTGCTTCTCTTGCTAGCTAGATGATCACGTTTTGGTCTATCAAGTCTTGGATCTCATGCTTCAATCGCGAGCAATCATCAGTATTGTGGCCTAACTTCTGGTGGAAATCGCAATATAGGTTTGTGTCCTAATTCTTCGGAAGTGGATTTGGCAGAGGAGTTCAATCCAGAGGTTTGAGGTGACCTCTCATGCACATGTGATCAAAGACCTCGGGCATAGGATAGAGATTTAATTTATGTAGCGTTATTATCTGTTATATATCTTGCTGGATCTTGTTATGGAAGTCATTTTTCTTCATTGTCAACATCATTACATGTCCCACATGACTTTTGGATCAAACCCAAATCTAGTGACTACCTGTCTAAAACAATACCACCAAACCTTTTTAATTCAGGACCAAGATCCTAGAAGTATCCACTCCTTCACTCACACCCGTGAGAAAAAGGTTTCCGGAAAAGAGGTATTCCCTTTATCCAATACCCTTTGAGTTTTCTCTTGAGGCTCACTGTTGGCAAGATTAAGGCCCCTTTTAGGAATAGAAATCTTTAAGCCAGACCATACCATGTCTTATATAGTTGTTAAGACCCCAACCATCCCACATCCGTGGGTATGCATACCCTAGCCACTAAGGCACGGATTGGATTAGCTAAACATTTGATTAAGATATTTATGAGCTTATATTCATGATTAGTAGGTCCATGCTATACAAGCTTGTACCTAGGTGGTTATTTGGGTGCATTGGGGGTCTAGTACATTCCTAGGCTTTAACCCCTTGTATTTATTTGTTAGAGCTTCTAAGGTTGTACATTGGTTGTTACTAGCAATAGCCAATAGGAGCCTTGATCTAGTCTAGCCAATGAGAGGCTTGATCTAGTTCGGCCAATGAGATGATTGCATGAAAAATCTCATGCAAACCGTGTGGGTTATCTCTCCCATTCCTCCATGGTTGCTCATTATCCAAATAACTCCATTGTTTCTCTTAGAAATTCTCTCTAGGAGATTAGATACATTATTTGCTAGAATTCCATAAGAATTAGTAGGTTCTATTCATGAATGAAAGAGGATCAATCCTATCGGATTGATTTGTTGAATTGATTCCCCATTTGTGTGTGATTTGTGAGAGTAATTGAGTGTTCTTGAGGGAGAGATAAAGGGGATCCTTTCATTTGGTATCAGAGCTTTTTATGAGCCATGGTGATTGAAACAAGGGCTGGTGTGCCAATCGGAGTTCTTGATGAAAGATTGCAAACTCAAATTGATGGAAACTCGGGTGCAATTAAGCAATTATATACAAAGTTTGATAGGCTGGAGGCTAAGGTGGATATTGGCTGTGACAATCTTCAAGCCATGATTAGGGAGCTATTACAAAAGCAACCGGTGGTGGAGCAACCAGTTGTGCAACCAAGGCAAGAGGAGCAAACTCCAAATCAGGTTCAAGCTAATTTGGGAGAGCAAATTCCAAGAGCTCCTAGAGAAACTCATGGGGTTCCATTAGGGGCTGAGATGAGGAATGCTATGCCCATGAGACCATTGAATCAAGACTTTAGAGCCCAAGCTAATCAGCCACAGGTTAGTATGCAAATGGGTGAGTTTTTTGAAAATGGTCAAAATGGACCCATTTTGGGTGAATTTGGTGACCCGATTGAGGAAAGGAGTGTGAGGAACAATGCTAGGTTCATGCCTCCATTTCAAGGGCATTTTGATGCTCCTTATGAGGAACCATGGCTAGGAAGGAGGCAAGGAAGGCGGCAAGGGCAGCAAGCACAGTTTGAGCCCCATGCAGCCCCTCCAAGACATGGAATGCACTTTGGTGACCCAAGAGAGGACCAATGGGGTTTGAATGACCAAGATGAGGCTTGGTTTGATCCAGGAGGAGGAAGACAAGCTCAGGAAAGGCCAAGGCAATGGCAAGGAGCTCACGATAGAGATCCTTATTGGCAAGAGCAAGATGGACCTCCATGGCACCAAGGGGGAGCAAGTTCAAATTGGGTGCAAGCTAACTTTGGTGAGCAATTGCCAATTACTCCTCCAAGCATTCATAGGCTTCCAATTGGGGCTAAGGAGAGTAATGCCTTATCTATGAGAGCTCCAAATCATGAGGTACAAAAATGGTTCAACCCGAGCCACAAAGAGAAGCACAATCGGGTCAAGGTGGAGGAGCTCCAATTGTTGGTAAGCAACCTTCAATTTTTGAACCTATTGAGCCAATTCCAATGAGGGCTGAATCAAGGAATGTTAGACCTATGAGAGCTCCAAATCATGAGGTACATTTCAATCCCAATCAGCCACGGTTTGGCATGTCTTATGATGATCCATTTGAACCAAGGCTAAAAAGGCTCAATGGAGGTGTATTTCTCAACCCGATTGTAGAATCATTGTGTGGTTTGGGCAATGCAAGGCCTCCACCATCTTTTGAAGGCCAATGTGGGATGTATGGTGAAGAATATTGGTGTGAGAAAAGGTTTCCAAGGTAGCAACAGCAGTTCCATACATGTGGACAGCAAGCACAGCCACAAAGGCATGCTAGTCAAGCTAGGGAACCAAGGAATGCTCCATGGCCTCAAGGTGATGTTGTAGATCCTTGGTATGATCATGGAAGGGGCAGAGGTAATTGTGGAAGAGCAAGGAACTATCAAGGATCTCAAGATAGAGATCCTTATGGAAAGAATCAAGATCCACTCCAAAAGCAACAAGGAAGGCAAGCAAGGGGGCCGAGAGCAATGGAGCTTAAATTTCCAAGGTTCAAGGGAGGTGATCCTACTTCTTGGATGTTTAGAGTAATTCAGTATTTTGAATATTATCAAGTCCATGCTGCTTCAAAAGTAATGCATGCTTCTTATCATTTAGATGATGATGCATTGATATGGTTTCAAAGTTGTGAGCATGATTTAGGTTGTTGGGATAATTTTGCTAGAGCAATTCAATTTAGGTTTGGGCCTCCTAGCTATGATGATCCTATGGAGTTATTGATTAAACTAAAGCATGTTAATTCTATTGAGGAGTATAAGGGGCTGTTTGAGTCACTTAGCAATAGGATTAGAAATTTGTCAAGCATGCATAAACTAAGTTGTTTCATGAGTGGGTTGAAAGATGAAGTGAGGTTGGCAATCAAGATGCAAGGGCCAAGAACCTTGGGTGAGGCCTATGCATTGACAAAAATTCAAGAGAAATACCTAACTAATGTCAAGAGAAGCACAAGGCCTAGTTATGAGGCAAACAAAGACAATTGGGAGCAATATAGTTCTCAAGAAGTTGTTGCCCAATTTGGTCCTAAAGTTGCTACTACCCAAAGTGATCCTAAAGTTGCTGAATGTGATCTTGAGGTGGCTGCCCAAATTGTTCCCAAAATTGTTGCCCAATTTGATCCTAAAGTTGCTGCCCAACTTGATCTTAAGGTGGCTGTCCAATTTGATCCTAAAGTTGCTGCCCAACTTAATCCTAAGGTGGCTGCCCAAATGGACCCTAAGATTGCTGATCCTAAACCAATAAGTGCAAAGCCTACAATGATGGTGCAAAAGCTCACTCCCAAGCAAATGTTAGAGAGAAGAAGGAAAGGCCTATGCTACAATTGTGATGAGAGTTGAACTATGTGGCATACATGCAAGGCCATGAAATTGTACTTGAGTGAGGAAGTACAAGAAGAAAAAGGTGCTTATGTTACAAGTGATGAGGAAGAAGAAAGGGTAGAATGGTGTAAGGAAAGACACAACACCAAGGAGGAGAGCATCAACAAGGACATTCAAGTTCCTTCAAGATATTGGTTAATCGAAAGATCACCATTGATGAAGAAGCAACTTGAAGACTCATCCTCCATTCGGCCACAACAAGATCACAATCTTGAGGACAAGGTTTTTAGATGGGAGGGGCAATGTTAAGACCCCAACCATCCCACATCCGTGGGTATGCATACCCTAGCCACTAAGGCACGGATTGGATTAGCTAAACATTTGATTAAGACATTTATGAGCTTATATTCATGATTAGTAGGTCCAAGCTATACAAGCTTGTACCTAGGTGGTTATTTGGGTGCATTGGGGGTCTAGTACATTCCTAGGCTTTAACCCCTTGTACTTATTTGTTAGAGCTTCTAAGGTTGTACCTTGGTTGTTACTAGCAATAGCCAATAGGAGCCTTGATCTAGTCTAGCTAATGAGAGGCTTGATCTAGTTCGGCCAATCAGAGGATTGCATGTGAAATCCCATGCAAACCGTGTGGGTTATCTCTCCCATTCCTCCATGGTTGCTCATTATCCAAATAACTCCATTGTTTCTCATAGAAATTCTCTCTAGGAGATTAGATACATTAGTTACTAGAATTCCATAAGAATTAGTAGGTTTTGTTCATGAATGAAAGAGGATCAATCCTATCGGATTGATTTGTTGAATTGATTCCCCATTTGTGTGTGATTTGTGAGAGTAATTAAGTGTTCTTGAGGGAAAGATAAAAGGGATCCTTTCAATAGTGCAGCTATAGAGTAGACGGACCATCTAGTGAGGATTAGGTAAAGCTTGAAACTGAGTGCATATCCAAGCTGAGATACGAAACCCAATTTCAGGAATTGTCTATTCAAAATGAGTCAAGGGAAAAATGTCATGTTGATTTCTCTAGGTTTGAAAACATGCCAAAGTGTGCACCGAGCTTAAATCCTCTAGGTCCCTAGTGGAGTTGCCAAGATGTTGACGCCGGAAAATCGCCGCGATGATCTGACCCTGACCCCCAATGGGCTTGACGAAATCTCGCTTTGTTTCGCATGTGTGTGATGTGAACTTATTGTGGAAAAATGTGCATGCGTTTGTTCTGTATGTGCGCTCCGGCATATCTATGGATATGGCAATGGGGAGGAGAAACACGAGATTTGGAGTCGCCACCAATCATTTGGAAATTAAAGGTGTGATTGGTCACCTATGTCTAATTGGTTTTATTATCTTGATTAAGATATGCCTAAAAACCGGGTCTTGTACCAGAGATGGATTTGCGGATTTGATTATGCATGGGGAGGGTGTTAGGCAACCCACGACATCCGTCCGAATACGGTTACATCCCTCCATGTGTTCGTGATGTTTGATCAAGCAAATGTTGGATAATTAATTAGGTACAAATGTCCCAACGTTGTCGAGCGTACATCAATTGGTGATGCACGCATTTCAACGTAGTCAGTTTCATTATCCTTTATTCCTTTTTGATTATTTGTATATCTTTTAGGGTTTTTGGTGAAACAATGGCAGGGTATACTTGGAACCCTAACAATATTCACTAGAACAAAGTTTGATTGGTTTGGCCGTGATCAAGCGGTCCATCATATGGTAGCTTGGATTAATCTTTTTATTTTTGGGCTATTCCCTTCACTTGTTCGGTCCTCGAATGCAATCAGGTTCCCTATCCATGTTCGCACATGCTAGGAATTCTCATGATTCGTTGTAGGTACAAATAAAGGTAATAGTTTTGTTGAGTTTTATTTATCACATGATTCCATAAAGAATGCAACGCGCGGGCATTCTTTACATGTGTCAATGTCGGAACATTTCAACCCTTATGGAACACACGCGTTATTGTGCCCTAAAGTAAGGCTCGGCTTAGCTTTAGGGTGGACCAATTCATATGCATTGCATTACCTATGGTACCATGTTTTGATATTCTTAAAGTTTACATGGCAATTTGTTTAGGTCTTTTGCATGAATAAACAATTACACAATTTATTCAACAAATGGGCAAACCATATGGCATGTGAGAATGTATACCAAATCATGAAATTAGGGTTTCAGAAGTGTACCTAGACATGATTCTAGAGTTTTAATGCATGATGTACCTAGACATGTTTTTAGGGTTTGATTGAAATAGCATGTTAATGATTATGTAAAAGTACCAAAATGAGATTTTGGGATTTATGAATAAGGTTGTAGAGAAATGCTCATTTACAAACATTAAAACATGTCAAAAGGACCTAAGCATGCAATTCTAGGGTTTATGGATAATGTTCATAAAGAAACATAAAGATACATTTAAGAATGCTCAAAGTAAGGAAATGAACCTAGAGGTGAATTCTAGGGTTTTTATGCAAATATAATGGCATGTACCCAAAATGCACAAAAAAGACAAAGCAGTAGAAATGGATTCTAGGGTTTATGCAAATGGTCATATGGTAATATGAAAATTAATGCAAACATAATCAAAATGTGCAAATTTAGACATGTGATCCTAAGATTTACACAAAATTGCATATTCTCAAACGTAAGTGTCATAACCCTATTTTCACCCTCAAGATTTTCTCGGATATTGGCACGTAAAATAAGGCAACTGAACCAAGCTGAGATTAGTTTGAAAGCAGCCCAAACGTAGCAAAAGCCTTTGAACCATGACCATGGACACATTTCATAAAGTTTGGCAAGGTTTGACTGAGTTTCACTGAAACCGTGCTAAGCATATATTAGGAATTGATCGACCGTTTTCTCACCATCAAAGAGAGAGCACATCAAGACCTTCGAGTCGATACTTCACGAGCCAAAAATGAATGATAAATGAAGAAGTTATGGGCAAAACCATGAAAACTAGTTTGACACTTAGCCAAATTTTGCTTAAGTGTTTTCAACCAAAAGAAACCTATTTCAAGACAATATATGCGCGCAGAATCTTCCCAACTCGCTGCAAGTTAATCCACAAGTCAAGACCTTTAAGGAAGAAGGTAAGCTCATCTACGACTTATGAGTCTCGAATCGCCAAGAGCTTCTTCGGTTAGGTCAGAATATTGATTGGCAAATGACTCGTCACCATGAAAATCACCTCCATTCCCAAGGTTGTAACTTACTACCCAAGCTCAACTCCTCACAAGATTTGTGACACTTAAAATTATATATCATGAGCTTGGACACCAAGATCATCGAAAACCGACACCGAAAGCTACGTCAACTGTGTGTGGAAAAATTGACGAAAGTGAGAATATTGTGCTAGAAATCTGACACTTTTTCCACCTGAGAAGCCGCCTTCGCATGCAGAATCTTCCCAACCCACTGCAAGTTGATCGGCAATTCAAGACCTTTAAGAAAGAGGGTAAGCTCATCTATGACTAGTGTGTCTCAGTCCGCCAGTAACATCTCCAGTTTGGCCGGAATCTTCACCAGAAAAGCAAAGAATAATTGCTCGAACACACTTGCTTCTAGGAGCCATAACTCTCTCATCCGAGCTCCGATTCGTGCAATCTTGGAATCGTTGGAAAGTATACATCTCAATATTTCCAACAATAGCAAGCATGACCTATTTTGGACATGGAAATGCCTCCCAAATGGGCCCCGAAAAGTCAGAAGCTGTCAAAAAATCTGAGCCAAAAGAGATAAGATTGGAAAAGGCTGTACTAGCGAATAAAGACAAAGAGGCTCACGCAACTTCATGCTGCAGCACGCAGCATGATGTTGTGTAACCTCTTCTATAAATAGAGCAGCACTCCTCCCCATTTTACACACACAATTTAGAGAGAGAGAGAGGGCAGAAACTATAAAGGTTTTTAGGCAAAAACAAGAGAGAGAGAGAGAGAGAGAGAGAGAGAGAGAGAGAGAGAGAGAGAGAGAAGGCTCTTATTCTAGGCTAGACCTATTTTAGTTTAGAAATCTAAGGAGGCTTTACTTAGGTAATCCCTCATTCTCATTCTTTAAACCTTTGCCATTTCCATTGCTCGTACACTTTCCCATACCTCATTTGCATTGCATGCAAAATGGAGATGATGCTTGATGATCCTTCAATGGGAGATGATTCAAAGTGATCCATCCTTTATTTATTTTCTTCATTATGTATTTACATTAAACTATGTGGTTATTTAATGAAAATGATATGTGATAATCCTACAATGGGAGACGATTCATAATGATCCATTTTTATGTTGCTTTCATTGTGTATTTACATTAACTATGTTGTTTATTGTCTTTCTTTAAGTATTTACATTATGATTATGTGATTACTTAATGGAGATGATATGTGATGATCCTACAATAGGAGTTCATTATGCTTTCACTATGTGTTTATATGATTTCCATTAACTATGTGGTTACTTGATGGAAAAGATATATATGTGTTTACTTAATGGAAATCATATATGATGATCCTTCAATGAGGAAATGACTCATAGTGGTCCATGATGTCGTTTCTTGTCTATATGCTTTGATCCCTTCTCATTTATCATGTAAACCCTAAATTGGTTATGAGAATTATGTAAGCCTTTCATTAGCATTGATTCTCATATAATCCCATAAGGTATTGACCAATTCATTGATTTCCCTTTTATAATTCATATAAACCCTAAATTGGTTATGATAATTATGTAAACCTTTCATTAGCATTGATTCTCATGTAATCCCATAAGGTATTGACCATTTCATTGATTTCCCTTTATTATTCATATAAACCCTAAATTGGTTGTGGGAATTATATAAGCCTTTCATTAGCATTGGTTTCCACGTAATCCCAAGAGGTATTGACATTTTCATTGATTTTATCTTATTATTCATGTAAACCCTAAATTGGTATTGGGGATTATGTAAGTCTTTCAATAGCATTAATTTCCATGTAATCCCATAAGGTATTGACTCTTTCCTTGATCTTATCCCATTTTGTCATCACATACTTGTCATTTTGATTAAGTGTTGTAATCATGCCATAATCATCCCAAAAGTTTTCATTTTGATTAAAGTCTTGTAATCATGCCGAATCATCACATACTTGTTATTTTGAATAAGTGTTGTCATTATGCCATAATCATCCCATATTTGTCTATGTGATTTAAGTACTGCAAATATGCCATGATCACAAGCTTTGTTTGTTTACATGCTTTTAAATAAAATGTGGTTAAATATCTACATTTGCCATGAAAGCCTTAAAAAGAGAAAACATGGTATTGTGGGTATTATAAATGAAATTGATTCATCCTAATTCTATGGCCCAACCTAGTCTTGGGACACTATGGTATGAGCCTTTTATATGTCGAAATGGCTTGTCGTTGACACAATATAAGGGATTCTACACGTTATAATACTTATAATATTATGGTAAAAAGATAACCACCAAAAAGAGAGAATTAATCATTAAAAAGCCTCTATTTGACAGATCACTTTATTCTTGGAAATCAAGGGTAAAGAGATCTCAAATATAGCACCAAAAATATAATTGTTTGTCTCGGTATTCAATGTTAGGATTTCAAATGCATCCTATCTTCAAATTGCCCAGAACCCTAAAAAATACAAAAAGATAATAAAAAGTGAAACAAAGAGTCTAAACAAAACCAAATAAAGTCAATTTGCATATATCATTCTTGGTATATTGCTTGACTGAAATTGGGACATTTGTATCTAATTAAAACCAACAGTCATTCTAAGCAAACACAAAAGAACACTTGGAGGGAGGTAATCGTTTTTAAACGGATGTCGTGGGGTGCCTAACACCTTTCCCATGCATAATCTAATCTCCGAATCCATCTCTGGTTCAGACCATTTTCACATGTCTAAGCAAGATCAAATCTGTTAGACATAGGTGTCCAATCATACCTTAATTTCCCATGATTGGTGACGACTCCAAATTTGTGCATATTCTCACACATATACATGTTTCCCTCACACCCACACACACATTTCAAGAGAAATTCACCAATGGGGGTCGAAATATGATTATTTTCATAAGCATCATATCTGTAGACACCCCATTTTGAACCTACCAAAATCCAAAATCCCCGATCCCGATGACGATACTATCTTGTCTATCAAAAACAACTTTGAGTAAGTGAACCCGAGAGATGATTTGGAACAAAGCCCAAGCTCGAACCAAAGCCCAAAAGCTCTAAACAGGCCTAGCAAGTGTGTGCTCTTTAATGAGGCGTACGCCACCTTAACACGCTTCATTTATCCCTAAGCGCCTCAAAGTGGCATACGCAACTCTGAGACAGATCCCACAAATAACTCATTTTCCATACCAGTCTCAATCAGCCATGTAGTGAAATTGACAAGGGTCAACTAGGGTTTCTAGATTCCAACCACACCCACCCCCACCCCCACACTCCATTTTCCTATATAAAAACCCCTATTTCACCATTTCAAAACACTCGAAAAACTCTCCAAAACCCTAGGCAAAACTATAAGCAAATAAGTTTGAGAAAGAGTGATAGAAAAAGCTCCTTAAAGATTTGGCTATTTTCTTGGGTTATCTAACAAAGAAAAACGAGCCTCCTTCTCAAGAGGCTAATAATATCATTCCTATTGTTTTGAATCATCTTCTCCTCTCATCACGATCAAAGTTGTGATATTCAACAACTAAGGGCCGGTTAAACTATTAGCTTTCTAAAGCTTTAAAAGGGTGAGATATGGATCTTCTTAATAGACCATATTCTCCTCCTTAGTTTCTTCATATTCTTTATTTGAATATCTCTTTCTTTTTATCTTTGTTCATTATTCTAGCACTTTAAATTCTAGTCATTATTTATTTTAATATGTTTGTTCATCATTCTATTCTTTATTTTCCAATCGTTTAATTTTTTGTTCTTTATGGTGTTCCTGTCTGAAGCCACGTACGCCAACCTTAGGTAGCATATACCGTTTCATGGTAAGAGTACACCTGTCTCGTTATTTTTATTTTATTTGATTAAATTCTTGTTCATCTTGCTTGGTTTTATTGCTTTAATCTTTGTTTAAGGTTCTATTCATTTTCCTTTCTCTTATATGTAAATAAGATCATCAAAAAAACACTAAAAGATTTTCTTTCAATTGATTTGCTCTCATTTCATGATTTCGGGTTAGCCAATGTTTTAACCTCACCAAGTCTTGCTTTCAAATTCAAATCATGGTATATGATCTCCCTATATTCGAAATATCTTGTGCGAGACTAGGATTCTAAAAATTAGCTTTAACCAAATGATATGACTTGAGTAATATTAACGTTGTCTAATGATTAATCCAAATATGTATATGATGAATCCCGGCCCTTTGAATTCACTTGCAGTATTGGTCAACTTGATTTTCATTGAAGAGTTAGTGCTAAGTTTAAATTGATACTAGACTATAACCCGCACAATGCACAGCTCTTTTTCATTGTTTTTCTATAAATATGTTCCTAACAAAGCAACTTAACTAAGAAAAAATAGTAACAATAATGAAAAGGAAATAGAAAATAGAAAATAGAAAATGTAAATAATTTTTCTTTACGCTTAAAAATAGAAATGATCATTTTTATTATATCTCATCAAATGTATTATACTGATTTTTATTATATTTCATCAAATGGGAATATTGAACATAAATTCAATGGGGGTTTATATCCCGGGTTGTATTCACTTAGCAAAAAAAACTCACTTCACATCGTTTATGAATTTCGATCACTTTGGTGAATCTCAATTGTTTCATATAGGGATTCTAAACGTTCAAAGGTTTCTCATTTTTGTTTAACTTACAACACTTTGACAGTACAAATAAATAATACAATTTATCACATATTTATCCCATCTTTACCTTTTTTTACTTTCTTTTATTTATCTTTTCATATTTTTTTTGGACAATTTATCACTTATTAATAACGACATAAACAATATTTGTGACCTTAGAAGTCTATCATATAACAAATTGGTCCACAGAGATAGAAATGGCAATATCATCTTAAGTCTAACACGTATCTTAGGAAAATTTAACACGTAGAAAAAAAAATATTAAGATGTTATTCCCTCTGGCCCTAAAAAAAAATCTACAATTGCCTTTTTTGGTTATCTCTAAATGATAGTCCATTGATGTCCTAAATCTCAGATAATTTAAATGTTGCCTCATCAATTCTAATATGAGTATTGGAAAATAATTTATACTTAATACTTACCCCAAAAAAATATATTAAACAAACAATTACCAAGCTATTTAGCATATCCAATTGTATAAAAATAAAAAGATCAAGTCAAACTAAATTTTATATGCAATTAGATAATATCAAAAATGGTTAAAATAAATAAATAAAGCATTTTTGGTTGCAAAAAATAGAGGACTACAACTTAACCAAGCAAAAAATACTTCGAATATATCCAATTGTATAAAAATAAAAAGATCAGGTCGAACTAAATTTTATATGCAGTAGATAGTATCAGAAATTGTAAAAAAAAACTCTTAATAAATTTAGGGATCCCAAGGATTGAACCCACGTCGTCGCTCTCACAGAGAGGTAAGACTTTTTGTGGAGAGAAATGACCACTAAGACGAATACTCAAGTTGTAATTTAAATGCATATTTGAAATAACATATATTGTGTTTAACATATTTGGCTTTAATTGAAACATATAATTGGGTAGTGGGTATTTAATTTATTAATGGTATAGTTTTTATTATGAGATAGTGGGTATTTAATTTATTAATAGTGTTATTTTTATTATGTGGTAGTGGATATTTAATTTATTAATAATGTATTTTTTTTTTTTAATAAACTGACATATGACAAGCAGAAGATGTTGCCATACATGCCACATGGTAGAGATATGACAACGTCTTATGCTTTAATTTATATATAGATGTAGATATGTTCATTCTAATAAAACGTGCACAGTAGGTGAGAAAATCAAGATGGATTTCAATTTAATAAATGATGGCTATAGGCGTGATTGACTTGGTTATTTCTTTCCTAAGATGTTGGCTATAGGATTTTGAATTCTTTCATTTCAAAGCATGTTTGACTATAAATCTTCTCACATGTCAAGAAACATCATAATCACATGCATGATTTGGGTAATTAGGATGATTAAATTGAGTTCCTATAATTTAGGAATTTAGTCTAATTAATTTAATTACATCCCTAAAAGATCTCATGATTGATTCTTTTCTCCTATTTGAATAGTCACACTCTTCAATATTTTGAATGACTCACACAAATTGTACATGCATTCATTCCCCTTTCTCTATTGGTCCAATGATAAGTCTCTGTTCAAACATCTATCCAAAACCCTTGGGTTTTGTGCAAGGACAATAAAATAGACTTTAGGGCTATGTCAATTGTTTATTCTTTTTTTTTTCTTTCTTATTATTCTTTAAATCCAATGATGCACCTCAATTCTCTTAGAGACTCTAAGTCTCCAAATCCCCAATGGAGAACCAATGAGAAAGGTTCTAGGATAATAATTGTCCCACCCTTTGTTAATATCCATTTTGTATCACTTCTTTTATACATTGTATTATATGTTGATATTACCTCATCATGCTATATTTCTCATGCTATATGCTTTGTTTTATCTCACATGCCTGTACATCTATATTACTTGCGTATCTCTCCATATTATATCTCATATGCTTATACCTCTCCATTATTTGTATATTGCTCCACGTGCTTATCTTCATATCATATCTCCTTGTGTGTTATCGCTTTGATATAAACTTTTTCTGCATTGTTAGGGATTCACAAAATAAATGCAATGTTAGCTAAGATCCAAAAGTAATACAAACGAAGGCCAATCGAAAGGTTGGGCAATCTTGGGTGCCTAACACCTTCCCAAGAATGTACCTAAGCATCCGAACCTAGTCTGCGGCTAGTACCTTTGAGCAATGGGTGTTTAAATGGACTCCCTATTCTCCGCCCTAGTCCTTGAGGCTAGTTGGCGTACTCCCGAGCCCACGTGTTAGATTAGGCTCACACCGGGCAAATTTGATCCACCACCTCACAAGTGGTTCATTTACTTCCCATTCATAAGGGAGAGAAAATTGAAAGACCCCCTGGGGAGGGCCTCGGGAAATAAAGGGATCCGAGGGACACTCACAGTGGTGGAATCGCAGCCACCTCACGAAGGCGATTTCGTTGGCGCTCACAATATCATTGCTCGGTTTTTTTGCATGTGTTGGTAAATACATTACGCAAACAACAATCACGGTAAAAAATTCTTCGGTGTCAACAATAAACATGTAGTTGGAATGGACAGAGTAGGTTTTAAGGTTTACCTAGTGCAGATTTGGAATTTTGACGGCGCTTCCGCGTAGTAAATAGAAATGCGGACTTGGATCCTCGAGAATTGGGCAAAGCTTCGACGTAAAGATGGAAGGCTTGAACCTAAGGGTCCCGAATTCAGAATGCTCAAAATCCGAGAGGCTCTTCAACAACAATCTTGAAACTAGGCTTCAAATAGGGAAAAAATGACCCAAATCCTCTCTCGCTTTCTCAATTACGACGCCATTTTCACTCAAATCGAAGCTGCTCAGAGCTTGCACCAACATGACCTCACAAGTATTTAATTCTCTTTACCCTCTTCTGCCTCGAATTCAATGCTTTATTTATAGGAGGCTTCACGCAACATGGTTTTATGTGACGCAACATGATGTTGCGTGATTGCCTCAGGGGCTCCTTTGGTTTCTTGCTCCCTGCGTTTTGCCCGATTTTCCTCCCATTTTGGCCATTGCGATTGACCTTTTTTGGGATGAAAATGGAAGGTCTTCTCATACTTGGATTTAGTTGAACTTGGCATCTACGGAAAGCCTGTGTTGTCTTCTTTCCAACAAAACTGACCATACGGGATTCTAAGTTCTGTGCAAGAAACTGCAGCTTCGGGAAGTGGGGCACTTGGGCTGATTTCTGCTATCAAGACAGTTTTTCCCAATTTTTCGGTGCAGATTTTGGTCGGCTCGGACATGCTCTCCATGAACCGGGAAAACCATGTCGTAGATAAACTTTCCATCTTCAAAAAGCTACCTATTTTCTAAAAACTCATAGTGCGGATCGGGAAGATTCTGTGCACGAAGGTGATACGCCGGATAGACATCATTGGCAAATTTCCAGCATTTTGGCTAGTTTTCGTTGCTTTTCCTGCTTCTGATTGACCTAGCTCCCGATGTCGGATTCTGGCATTTTTTTTGTACTTCTAGAAAGCTTGCAACGCCTACTTTCTAATGGTACAAATATTGTAATGTTTTGAGTTCTAGTCGCGAAACTGCAATCTTCGGAATAAGGGCTACTGGAGTACTTTCCTTGTTGGCGATCCATTTTTTGATGAAGATTCCGGACAACTCGGGGATGCTCCTGACGAACCGAGACAACCAGCTTCTCAATAATCTCGTTATTTTTTAAAAGGTACCTACTTTCTGGAAACTCATGGCATGGATTAGCAAGATTCTGCATGCATAGGCGGCTTCAAAATGAGTCTTCTTTTGTCCAAAACACTTAGTAAAACCCTCCTATCCTCAAGATGTGGTCTCAAATTGAAGGATTTTGGCATGTTTGGATACTTTTGGCTAGTTCCCTCATTTGTCGAGTTGCCCTGGTTTACGTGTCGAATATTTGAGAAAGCCCTTAGGGTTAAAATGGGGTTGTGACACCTGCCTCCTCCTAGATCAAACCCAGCTCCATCATAGTCATCATGACACCATTAAACATCCCTAGCTTCACCAAACTGGTTCACATGCCTTTGAGGCTGTGCATACTGACCAGGTTGGTGAAAATGACCCTGCTGCCTTGGAAATCCTCTCCCAAGCTAGGGTTCTTCAATTTGAGGCACAAAGTGGCCTCCAAAGTGTGGTCGAGGCCTTTCATTAGGCATTCCATGCCTTGGTTCTACTATTGGGTGCACAATACCTTCAAAATAAGGCCTCATTTGCCTTGGTTCATAGTGCTCACCAATTGGCATGCTAAACCTTGGCTGGTTGGACTGAGCTCTAACCTCATGTGTTAGAGGTCTCATAAGCATAGCATTCTTGGCCGTAGCCCATGTGGGAGCTCTTTAACTCGGTTTCTCTTCCAAAATAGGTTTCCTTGGTTGATTGATTGGAGTTTGCTCACCTTGCACGGCTAAAGCTGGTGGTTGGGTTGGTTCTGGTTGCCTTAAAGGCATCCTCTCTTCTAGAAAGGTTTGCAAGTTAGCAAAGCTAGTATCCATCCTTTCCAACCTTGTTCCAATCACTCTAACGATAGTAGCATGCTCATCAATTTTCTGCTGCAATTCTTGGACATTATCACTTAGAACTCCTATTGGCACATCAATTCTAGTCTCTTGCACCATGGCTCATAAGCTCGGCTCTGATACCAAATGAAAGGATCCCCCATGAATTATAGAACCTTGATCCAATCTTCCTCACAAACACTCAATTCTTGTAGTTCTTATGGAGAACTAGACCGATTATAGAACTAGACTAAGATTCACACTACAAAATACAAGAACTAGACTAGAGAGAAAAATAGCTTTGCAATTTGATTCAATGGATAAAAATGAAGGGAGTGAGGGATAAAGAGTACATAGCTATCAGTTGCATGGGTTTTGTGCATGCAATGCTCCTATTGGCTAGACTAGATCAAGCTTCCTATTGGTTGATCTATATCAGGCATGTACAAGTATGTAAAGCTCTAACAAACTAGGTACAACCGATTAACGCATAGTCCTAACAAACTATTTACAATCACCCAATGCACCTAGTAACTACCCTTGGTACAAGCTTTAAGAGCCTTTACCTAAATACAAATGAAATGTAAGTCAAATTACAATTAAAATGCATAAAATGAAAGATAGCATCCCATATCCAAGCCTAGCCATGCAAGGCTTAGGAGTTTGGGGTTAGGATCTTAACACCTTGTCACATCTCTTTGAGGATCACTATACTACATTACCTTGATTGATGACGTCAGTAAGAAGGTATGGATTTGTTTTTTGAAGAATAAATCTGATGTATTTGAGACCTTTAAAAAGTGGAAGGCCATGGTTAAGAATGAATCAAACTTGAAGTTTAAATGTTTGAAGTCAGATAATGGATGAGAGCACATAAATGGAGGGTTGAAGGAGTTCTACGCTACAAATGGGATTAAAATGGAGAAGACAATTTCAAGGATACCACAGTAGAATGGTGTGGCTAAGCGCATTAATAGGACCCTTAATGAGCATGCTACAAGCATAAGACTACATGCGGGATTACCAAAGATGTTTTGGGCTGATGCGGTTAGCACTACAACTTATTTGATCAACCAAGGTCCATCAGTTCCTTTGGATTGTAAAAGACCGGAGGAGGTTTGGTTGGGAAAGAGGTAAAATTGTCACATTTGAAAGTATTTTCCTTTGTTTCATATGTGCATATAGATTCTAATGCTAGGAGTAAGCTTGATCCAAGTTTATGGAATGCACTTTCATTGGGTATGAAACTGATGAGTTTGGCTACCGGTTTTGGGATGATCATAATCAAAAAATCATTAAAAGCAAAAATGTGATATTTGATGAAAAGGTTATGTACAAGGACAAGTTATGCGCAAGTTCTGATGTTACAGGCACAGAAACAAAGAAAACTCTATGAGGGTTTAACAACTCACCCTCAACGTAACAAATCCACTACGAATCAAAGTTTTTATTTACAATAAATTGCCTATGACACTATTTCTACCCAAATTAGAAAAACTTACTACAAAGAACACATCACATAGCTTCAACCCTCGTTGAACTTACTAGTGCAATTTACTTTCCAATGAATCTACTCAAGTCTGTGACTTCTAGGTCCTTGTCAAAGCTTTGATTCCATAGCAATCTAGAATATTTGTTGATGTTGAATTATGTTGCAACTTTAACTCATCAATACCACTGGATTGATGATTGTGGTATTTGAATTGGCACAAAACCTTAACTGTTACAAGAACACATCCAAACCCTAATCTCACATGTTGTAACCTAGAACCGAACTGATCTTAGGGTTTATTTAGGAAAAAATATCACCAGTTTGTTTTGAATCAGGTCAGAACCAGTTTTAGTTAACACGCATTTTATAAAAATAAAAAAATAAAAAAAAAATATGTCAAATTCAATGCTAGTCATTCGTGGGAATGTGCATGTCAAAGCACTAAAGAAAAAAAAATAAATTGGAGAGAATGTATTTGGAAAGAACTAAATGTTTTATATAATTATATATCTAATCCCATTTGGAACCATTTTTTTGAACAAAAATGTTAACAAACTAAAAACAACTAGAATTGATTATGTTGTTTTTGTTTGGCCTAACTTTGTGGCTTGCCAAACGCCCCAAAACTCTGTGAAAATTAAGCCCTATTAAAGGACTTTAAATTTTCCAAACGCCAAAACCTTAAAATCCTAAATAATTTCTACAGTCAAATCTTCAAATTTGAAGAATATTTGATGAACACAACTAGCAAAGAATCTCTAAACAAATGTTTTAGCCTATAGATTCATTTGTCATTTGTCACCAACTCTCTAGAGAAAAATTTTCCATGTGTCATCAAGGAATCTATATCATAGTACAATTCTATTTAAGTCAATGGGCTTAGCTCAATCTCGAAAGACGCCTTAAGAGATGAAGGATACCCATGACTTATAAACTGCACAACCGAAAGAAACTTGAACAATGTGGAACAAGACTCTCTCTTTAATATGTCCCCCCACGTGTGGCATGATAACCCAAGGTTTCGTTTCGGTCCTTACCGTCATTTCAGTTACGGAATTGATGAATGGCAAACATAATTGATGACGTGCTCAACTTAAAGATGACATTGGCTAACAAAATAAGTAAAAAAATATTTAATTTGCATTGAAAAAATCCACATCAACATGTTAAATAAAAGAAAAGCCACATCATAAGGGTGGAAAAAAATAAAATAAAATAAATTACTCGATTTACAAAAAAGAATAAAAATAAAAATTCAATATCCAAAATCAAAAAACCCAGATAGGGTGTTTGTGAGCAGTGGGAGGTGTCTCTAAATTCAAGCAGCAATCAGCTCCTTCCTAGAGAGTCTAAAACCTTCTCGAGAAAACGAAGAGATTTTGGTTTTTGTCAAGGAAGAAGAAAGTAGTGGGAGGAAAAGAAATTGTAAATGAATGAAAAGTTGAGTCTTTCGAGCCTAGTTGTGTCAACATTTTGCAAAGAGAGTTCCATGAGTTCTAAGTTGAACAAACTCTATAGCAATGGTGATGGATACAAAATCATTGGAAGAGAAGCAAGCCCACCATCGAGGGAAGAAAAAAAACATTGCTAAAACCCTAGGCGAAACGATGTTATGGGTTGAGTACATAGTGTAACAAGCCGAGCTCTACCAAAAAGTTGTCGAAGAAGCCCTCAATTCCACCATCAAAAACACCAAATGCCACCTCTCCCAAATCTACTCCGCTCCACTTCCTTCACTCATTTCCACGAAACCATCATAAATTTCCTCAATTCTCATTTACTTTTTTGCTTAGTTTTCCATGTTTGGTTACTGAAAAAATAAAGAAAAAGAAAACAAAATAACCGACACCGATCAATGAAAGTGGAAAAAATAAAAAATAAAACAAAAAAAAAAAAAACTTTGGGGATTTTTGTTGACATTCTTTGTGGTTGATGTGTAAATCTGGATTTTGGTTTTACTAGAATTTGCGATTTGTGTATGGTTATGCTTGAGGTGAGTTCTAGGTGGTGCTTTTTTGGGTTTGGGTCACCATGCACAATGGGGGGAAGTGTTAGGTTGCCGAGAAAGTGGTAGGAAAGTGGAAGAAAAAAAAAATTGAATTTTAAAAAATTTATTTTCATTACCTTTATTTTCTTTAAATTTGAATAATGAAATTAACTTTTTTGTTTTTTTTTTTTTTTTAATTTCATGTGGCTTTTATTTTATTTATTTAAGATGTTGATATAAGCTTTTTTAATATTAATTAAATATTTTTTTTTTAATGATTTTGTCAGGCATGCCATCTTTTAGTGTATCATGTCAGTAATCTCTCACCCACGTCATCAAATTTTGTTAAGGGAATGACGGTAAGGACCAAAATGAAACCTCTTCAAAAACACAATGATCAAACTGAAACTTTTCAAAACACAAGTACCAAAATGAAAACACTCCAAAATAAGGGAATAGTTTATCTCCAACCAGGTTTGGAGGAATCCTTCTTCACCCCATTACGGGCAAGTAAATAGACGATCCACATGTATTTTTAGTCACATGATATTTTTAATGAGTCGTGTGACTTTTTTAAATAATATATGTGGATAGTTTATTTACTTACCACGTAATGGAATGGAGGAGGATTCCTCTAAACCGGGTTGGAGATAAACTCTCTCCTCAAAATAAAGGGCACATCTTTCCTCAACTTTATTATTGCTTTTCTTCCAGCAAAAAACCTTTATCATTGCTTTTCACATAATAAATTAGACTCGATTTTCCCTCCATGGTCTTTAGTAATCTAACCCCCAAAAAATAAAAAATTACTTTTACTCATCTCATTCAATGGTTCATCTATTTTTCCAGGATTTAAGATGTGAAGTAACTAATAAGTTTTATGTTCCTTGTACTAGATAACAAATTTAGGAATTGCTGTCTCCTCTTTACCACATACTGTCTCCAAGAATTCCTTTGCTTTCTTTTACTTCCACGTACAAAAAAAAAAATCATTTCATCTAATATGTGCACCAGCCATACTCATAAAATAACAAATCCGAACAACTTAATATTTAATTAAATCAAACTGTTAACTGTACCTTGAATTTAACAAAATGATTTAGGGTAAAACATTTACGTCAATGCATGTTACGTTATTTGCATCTCAATTATCACGGTGCCATCAACCCTCATGCAGAATTAATTTAAAATTTACAACCCAAAAGTCGGTGAAGCAATCAAACTTCAATTATTAGAAGACAACATTCTAATTTCACTGAAATGCATTTGTTAAATTGAGGACCACATAATGTTGAGCAGAATTAATGTGAACATCAACCAAGTCATAGTGGTCCTGGCATCAGCTGGGCTGTGACCTGTGAGTACCATGGTACTACGACAAGCAGGATAGTCTGGTCACATCTTACACTAAAATGGAAAGAGAAGTGATGTGGTCCAGACTCAGTGGTTCTCTTTGTCTCTCGTACCTACTCCAATCAGAATCGCGAAACATAGAATGTGCCTCACTAACCGGGGCACCTCCTCTACATTTTCTTTTGCAATATCTTCTAACATGCGTAAGATTTAGGCTATCTATTTTGTATATCTCTCGAGGATTGATGTAAGATTCTTTATTTCAAGGGAAAAAAAAAAAAATGAAAAACATCCCCGAACTTTAGGTCAAAATCAAACATATCCCATTATCTTTTAATTTGAAATTAGACAGTTGAACTTTGAGAAATGGCCAAATAGATCATTTTGTCTAAATTTCCATCTCTCTTTTGTTTCATTTATGCTAAAAAATTATTTAGAATATATTTTATGAATTAATAAAATATTTTTGAACAAAAATTTAATTAAAAATTATGTTTGATTTCATTTTTTTAATCCCTTTATCCATAGAAGTTTATAAATACGGATCAATTTGGCTAATTCTCAAATTTCACGAGCTTCTAATTTCAAGTGAGAAGATTAGAAAGTCTATATATGATTCTAACACAGTTTAGGGGTTTTTTCAATTTTATCCCTTAATTCTAAACAATTTGTTCATGAGTTTCTACTAATATATCATTCCATTACTAACCCAAATTGGTTTATATCGAATTTGATGTAATTCAATTGTTTAAAACCAAGGGCCATGGATGTGCCAACTCAAATTAGATAAATATAGAACCATAGCGTTCAGAAGAGGAAAAAGACAAATGAAGTAAAATCGGATGCAATTTGATCTTTTGGGCCTAGGTGCCATTGTGCTAAGGGCCTTGACAGTTGACTCTTTATTGAATATAAATCATCTATTTCATTTTTTGTGTTCCACTTTATATTCTATTAATCCAACTTGTCACATTTTTTTTTTCTTTTTTTCTTATAAAATAATTTAGATTTAAAATGGATAAAAAATAAAAATAAAAAATCAAACACAATCTGAAGATTTATATTCCTCTTCATAATAGTTTTTGGATTTTGTTAACGGATGATGTAAGAGCATTCGTTAAAATACATTAAATGCTTCCACTTTATGGGAAATATAAAATTTTTTATATTAAAATAAAAATAAAAATACTAAAATACCCTCAAAAACTATATTTGTGTTATTTTAATATTAAAATAACACTACTCCCCATAAAGTGGAAACATTAAATACTTTCTAATAAATGCCCTAAGGTCATCTGTTAATCGAATCCATAGCTTTTAGGTCCCTTTTGACAACCTTTCTTTCTAGAAACTATACTAGAATTTCTAAATTTGGGAGACCCTTCACATGTATAGTTGACAAAAGTAATTAGTACAACAAAGAATAATTGTTAAAAAAATACGTGATAAAATGTGCAACTTTTATAATTAGTTAGCTAAGAAATTATTTACCCTAAAAAAGGTTTAGCTTAACTATGTTTTTTTTTTTTTTTTTTTTTTTTTGCTAATTTGGGTTATTCTTAAATTAATTGTGGAATAATTATGAGAAAATTTGTCACGACCCAAGAAAAATATTAGCAACATTTGTGTTGTACCCCAAAATGACTAGTATAATCGCTTAAATAACTAAGATCTACATAATTATATTCTAAAAAGACTCATCAAGTCTCATAATTGATTATATTGCCAATATCTCCCCAATAAACAACTCACGTGGAACTCAACATACATCCGCACTATACATTCTCATGCAATTCAATCCAATCAAATCCACACAACTTCAGTAGTACATAAAGAAATTTACTTATCTATTTATAGAAACATATATCTAAATATGATTTGATTTAATGAGCTATATATGACATAAGAGAAATAAAGGAAAAAATAATGCATTAATCATTTATATAAACTTATCTATTTTTAATAAAATATACTTTGGATATATTTTGATTTAATGAAGAGAAAGAAAAAAAGGAGGGGAAGGAGGGGGCGAGGGGAATGCACGCACAAATGGAAATGAAATCTACAATCAGTGGTTAAGAATGGACAATGCTCTAGATATACACAATGTCCAAGCATTAAATTCACCAATCAACCTACGGACACAACTTTTTCAACCACTTGATGAAGTAGCAAGTTGTGTGTAACAAACAATCACTATTACAAGTTCCCACCACTGATACTATCTTTATTTTCTACCAATCATCACAATACCTCACCAAGTCGTGGCAAAAATTGTTAAATTGGTTGTGTCCCCATAATTATTCTAAATTCACCGATTGCCCCCCTCACAATGGTGACCTACCCATGTGTTATAAATATCTAAAAAGTGTAGTTCAAAATTCAGCCCCAAACAAGCCATGAACAAGAAGCTGTCTGTTTAAATTACGGGTCACACTTAGGTCCCACCACAGGATCGATGTTGATTTTGATAAAATATGTGTATTTTGTAATAAATGTTGTGTCCGTAGTGATAAATGTGTATCTATTGTTGTAAAAATAAAATGTACGAATTCCGGTAACATTAGTGATATTTGTAATAAACTTAACTTTACTACAAACTACACACATTTTACAACAACTGACACACATTTTATCAAAACACACACAAAAATTATAATTTTTAACACCTTCGGCGGGATGGTCAGTTTCTTATTATTTAATGAGCATCCTGTATTTCATAAAAATTCGGGAAAATATAATCCTTACATAAAGGCCATCCTATCCAATTTTCCAACATTAAGATATGTTTCAGACGCAAATGATTATCATAAAAGATTCCCAACATATCATAAGATTCCCTTTCTTGAGAAATCCACACTTTTCCAAACCCAGAAAACATGCGAGAGCCTCAGGACCTAAGTATTTCCGTTAAATTACTTAATCCATCTTTTTGTTTTACTTAGCACTCAGCTTTCCACTCACAAGTCACAAGTGTTATGAGAAATGGAAGGAAGTTCAAATGGCAATAAATGACACAACGTTGGAAACAATGAAAACCAAATTGCAAGACTTCATTAATTGCGTATCCAAAACTTCCATATCTTCTACCATCAGCTATATAAACGATGTCAACAAATACACTTCCACAGGGATTGGATGCAATCCCCTTCAGAAAACTTTCTACATTTAAAGCTAAAAAGATTTTTCTTTCACAAATTCTTACAGGTGTAAATAATATCCTCCTGAGTATGTCTCATTTCTTCAGTTGTTACTATGTTACACTCATCCTCAGCAACTGCCCTAAGCTTAAACCTCCATTTTGTTCATGCCGGAAACTCTTATCAATTTAGCAAATTGATGCCGAAGACAAAAGAATGTTACTTCAATGAACTTGTAAGATAAAACGCCAAAAATGTTGAAGATATATCCTTGCTTCAATAGGGAATTCAATGATTAATAACCCTGCACTGATGTCATACTTCTATAACTCTTCTGTAGAAAAGAACATAAGCCGCAGAAGACTTTATCTTCTCCTGACTGATGGGATGGACATGGCTATCATCAAATTCGTACCACTGGTCAGCCCCATGCTACATCAGAACGACAACTGTTAAAATACTCAGAGTGAAGCTTAACCATAGATGATATCATTTTACAACAAAATTTATAAATAAATAAAAAGAAAGGGTCCAATTTTATTTAACAAATAAACATATAAAATAAGTCAGCAGTTTGACGATAGCAAGTCCAATTACTGCCAGCCATGGAAAGTTCCTAAGTGAAGAACCCGTTTAGCATCAGTTGCATATAGCCTGTTGAGAAGGCTAGTTATAGAAGTAATATAATTAAAAGTGACTAAATAAATAAGCATAAGAGTTACTCACCGAGACTCCGAGAGGAGGAAATAAAAAATCAAAAAATAAATAAATAAAAGGAAAATAAAACATAAGAATTGATTAAGTTGTTCTACAGTACAGTTAAAGCTTGATGCTGATGATCCTTCTTAGCAATTATCAGAATATGCAGCACATTTGCAATGACATAAGCCTCTTAACTCCAATACCAACCGCATAAGATAATTTTTAAAAATAAATAAAATCTAAAATATCTGAGCCACCCAACAGCATGCTCTCAAAATGACCTCAAAGGAAAAGCATTTCAAGGCATCCTTAATATTAAACTAGAGTCACTTCTAGTTTGAAAAAGACAACATGACACTGGACTTGGATGATTTGATAAGCTAAAGAGTGACATATCAGACATATCCATATAATGTAGGTTTTCTCATCCTAAATGTTTGCAGATGCTCATCAAAAAGGACAGAACTGAGAACTGAGAGATGAGAAAAAGCATCCCCATCAATCACATCATTTAACTATATATTAGAGAAGGCTATTCTGACATCATTCAACCTTTTTTATTTTATTTTTTTTGAGAAGATGACATCATTTAACTTAATATTACAAGAAATCATGAAAAAGTTCACTCATTTAGAATTATGAATGTATGACAGGCTCTGCATATGGACTGTAAATTCCTGTGTCTCACATAACATCTATCTCAACACATTAACCAAGGCCCTGGTAATGTAAATCACCAGCAATGTTAGTACAGATAGAATGTTAAAACTTTCATGATATCTGTATGGTATGTATGCCAAGTTTCTCATTATAAAAAGATAAAGATTAACTACTGACAAGAAGAAAAACCACTTACATGGACAAATGCTGTATAATGACCACCTCCCATACTTCCATAGTGATTACTAACTGCATAAAGCATGTAACGATTGCATGACTGGCCATTTCTCTGGGCAAGATAAGGTGACAGATCAAAATTATCAATGGGAAAGTCAACATAAGTCTCTAGCTTGTTCTTCATGAACCGGCTATATGAGAATTTCTTCAAATGAATGACCAAAATCTCTGGAAGTCTCCAAAGATCTAACTTTTTAATGGCTTGACGATGCTTTTTGCAGCCAGGACAGTACCTAACATTACATGAAAGAGAGCCTGACATTAGAAAGAGTGCAAAGTTCACAAGGTAAGAAAAAGAAAAATTCATATATGCAACTGAGCAAGAAAACATAAACTATGCTTAAGAATAGATCGCCTCTTGAGTATTTTAGTCCCATGTATTTCAACAATTACAACATGAGACAAGCAATAATTGACAGACCAACAAGTTGAGCACTAAGAGCACATTTAAATGAAACTATTGAGATAACTTAGTGGCACAACCTGCAACACAATCGATATAAGAAATAAAGAGTTGCTCAATGTATATGGAAAAGCTATCTATAATCTATTTGTTCATCTGGAAACTAAGGTGGCAAGAGCAAATCAAGCACAGTTCTTGATAAAGATGAAGATGAGATCTCTACTGTCAAAAGTGGTCTGTAGTATCACGATGAGTAGATTAAAATTAATAACCACCATGTCCAGATTTTCAGGCAAGACATGCCTGAATGCCTACTCCAGAAAGCAAGCCAGTATAGCATGGAATGTTACAACAACAACCAAGCATTAGTCCCAAAAATTTTGGGGTCGGCTATGGATCCTCAATAAACTAGTTAGTCAGGATCGGCCACATGTATTCTTTTCCATCATTATATTCTCTCTAAAGTTATACTTTCTGTTATTTTCTTCATTGACATATCATTTTTTACTAATTCTATTAATGTTATTTTTGGTCTTCATCAACCTTTTTTTGTTCCCTCAACTACTGACTTTTTCTCACTGGTGTATGTAACGTTAAAAATAAATAAATAAATCAGAAACCATTTACCAATCAAAATATATTTAACCCTCCCAAATGTGGCAGACAAAAAATTCAGGCTATATACAACATGAGAAGATTTTTGAAGCTCAAGTTAAAGATTAATGATGCACACACTGACCACATGTCTTCTGGTCCAAGAGGTTCCTCCTGCAAGAATGCTTCAAGGCACTTGTACAGAAAAACCGGCTCTTGGGGTCTCTTTGCATAGAACCCAGACTTAAAAACTTCTGGTAATGAGCCAAGAAGGCATGTATCATAATGTTCAATCTGTGTTTCTGGCCAACATACAAGCACATGCAACCTCCTGGACACTCCAATCACTGTCACTGGTTCATTCATTACTAGCTTGGAGTGCTTGTCGGCTCCCTTCTCATCGGTTAAATAAAACTGCAGTTCAAGATCTGATGGTGAGTCAACTCCATTCACATTAGAGGGGTTCACACCACCACCTATAACAGGACTTTTGGCACCCTCTATTCCTGAAACTTCTTCAGTTGCAGTGCCCTTGGAAGTACCAGAAACTTCTTCAGTTGCAGTGCCCTTGGAAGTATCAGAAATTTCTTCAGTTGCAGTGCCCTTGGAGATATTATAATCTTCTATGGCATCTTCTGCAGGGATTCGGAATGGATTAAGCAATTTTAAATAAAGATTGTAGATATCAGATCCATCAACAGATTCACAAAGCCTTGCTACAAGAGGAATTCCAAATGCCTTCCAACTTGAAGTTAGTTTCCCATGGATGTATTGCCTGACAGTATTGAACAGAGAGTTAGGAATAAGGGGGAACCATTCAAATCAATATTCTCATCAAAGGATGAATAAAAAAAGTAATATTGAGGATGCAAGGACACAACATGTTTGTTTGCCTCAAATATTCAACCTAAGCAATATTATAGTTTACAAGGGAAAATTCCAGGTGTATCACATGAATCTACCGACTTTTCCTTAAGAGGCTGATGCAAAAAAGGAATTTCGGAAATCATTCTAGTCTCAAATTCAAAGAAGGGTGGTGATGTTGCACATCAGCACAGATAAATTCACCCCGTACACCTAGCACACCCATAAAAAATCTATAAGCATTTACATATAGTGAACAGGAAAAATTCCAATATGGCGATTTAGCTTTCACCTATTGGAAGTAGAACATTGGCCACACATACATCTAAATTTTTTTTGCCAAAGAGATTTGATATCCTAGAGAATATATTTGCTTCATTAACTTAACATCACAACAAAAACAATAAAAAAAAACCTGTGTAGTCTTGCAACTTCACTCCCCTCTCTAAGTTTCTTCCAAAAAAAAAAAATCTATGGTCGATGACTATTGCCCCTTCTCCTTAAAAAAGATCAGAGAGTAGAAGTGCATTATAAAGACTAACTTCTCCTTAAAAATGATCAAAGAGTAGAGGTGCAATATAATGACTAATGTAAATAGTAAACAGGACAAATTCCAATATGGCGATTCAGCTTTCACCTATTGGAAGTTGAGCATTGGCCACACATACATCTAAATTTTTTTTGCCAAAGAGATTTGATATTCTAGAGAATATTTTTGCTTCATTAACTCAACATCGCAACAAAAACAATAAAAATAAAAAAAACCTGTGTAGTCTTGCAACTTCACTCCCCTCCCTAAGTTTGACTTCCCAAAAACAAAATTAAAAAAAAAATCTATGGTCGATGACTATTGCCCCTTCTCCTTAAAAAAGATCAGAGAGTAGAAGTGCAATACAATGACTAACTTCTCCTTAAAAATGATCAGAGAGTAGAGGTGCAATATAATGACTAATGTAAATACATGAAAGAATCAAGTAGCACGGTGTTTGAAGGTGAAGTCTGGTGGTGCTTGTACCCCAAGCCTGGATTCAAGTCTCCCAAGGTAGCACGACCTTAACCCCCCCCCCCCACCCCCCCCCCCCCTTTCCAGGATGAAAAGTAAGTCAGTACAAAACATCAAAAGCAAAGAGGCTGTCGATTGTTCCAGCAACTCAAATGACATCATTTCAGACTGCAGGAAATTGTCTCACTTGTCTTCAAAAACATTTTTTTATAAGTAATAAATATTTATTAAAAAAGATAGAGTACACGGAAATTATACAAGAGCTTGGCCCATTTAATAGTCAAGTCTAAATTTGGGCTTGAGATTGGCCCATGTGCTAAATAATCTTTTTCCTTTTTATGAATAAAAAAAATTTCATTAAAGAAAAAGGAACAATATACTAGAAGTGTACTACAAATACAAAATCAGGGAGCTCTTAAGAACAAAACTCCAGGAATTGAAGAAGAGAAAAACAAGAGTGAGTACCCCACCCATCAACCCAATCAAAAAGGGAATGTAAAAAGAATAACTTAATCTCAACATATGACCGTTCACAATCCTCAAAACTACGCCCGTTACGTTCTCTCCAAATGCTCCACATTAAACAATGAAGAACAGCTCTCCAAATCGGGAAGTGCCTATGATTACCAAAGCTACCCTACCAACATTCCAGCAGCTCCAAGGTACTACTTGGCATAACCCAAGAGACTCCAAAAAGACTAAAAACCATGGACCATATCTCCCATGCGAAAGGGCAATGGAGAAGAAGATGATCAACTGTCTCCCCTCCATTCTTACACATGCAACACCATCACGTGTCTCCTCTGGAGATTATCAATGGTCAGGATCCTTCCCAATGCAGCCATCCATACAAAAAAGGCTACACGAGGTGGAACCCGTGATTTCCAAATAATTTTCCAAGGAAAAGAGACATGGGGCGTACCTAACAAGACTCGATAATAGCTTCCCACTGTAAAGCACTTACTCTTGTCCGCCCCCCAACAAAAAGTGTCCTCCCCATTGCCAATCCTCAACTTAGCATATAATAACTCCAAGAGATCTATTCAAGATTCTGACTCCCAATCTTGGATATACCTGATGAAAGTCAAGTCCCAATGAGTAGTACCATTGTGACACCTCAATAAGTCCGCCACCAAAGCTTCAAGGTTGCAAGCTATAGCAAAGAGGGCTGGAAACATCTCTTTGAGGGTACGATCTCCACACCAAACATCAAGCCAAAAACTCACTCTTGAACCGTCCCCAACATCGAAAGAAATGAACCTTTTGAATGAATTCCACTCCTTCGAAATAGTTTTCCAAAGACTTACCCCATACGGGCTATTCACTATGTTAGAACACCAACCACCCCTAGCACATCCATACTTTGCCTCAATAACTTTCCTCCAAAGTAATTCCGCTCAGTACCAAAGTGCCAAATCCATTTCCCTAACGGGGCTTGGTTAAACAAACGCATGTTTTTAATAGCCAAACCACCGTTCTGGAGGAGCAAACAAACCTTATCCCATTGGAGCAAATGAAACCGTTTCTCTTCACCAATGCCACCCCAAAGAAAATCTCTTTGAAGCTTTTCAAGGTGATTGACCACATTTGCTGGCATTGGAAAGAGAGAAAATAAATATGTTGGAAGGCTAGAGAGAGTACTTTTAATCAAAGTAACACGCCCACCCTTGGAGAGGTAGAGATGTTTCCAACCGGCAAGTCTTTTCCCCACCTTTTCTAAAATTGGGTTTCAGATAGCCTTATCCTTGAATCCAACCCCTAGAGGCACCCCTAGGTATTTCATAGGGAGAGAACCCACTTGACACCCCAAGATATCCACCAAGGAATCCATATAACTCACCTCTCCCACTAAAACTAATTTAGACTTTCCCAAGTTGATCTTAAGACCAGAGACCGCCTCAAACCATGTGAAAACATATCGGAGAGAGGTTAACTGTTGAGGATCCGCATCACAAAAGATAAGGGAATCAACAGCAAAAAAGAGATGGGAAATCAGTAATTGTTGACGATCCGAACTACCCATAAAGAAACTTGACAAGTAACCACTCTGGACAACTCTATCTAACATGCGGCTCAAGCCCTCCATCACAATATCAAATAGCATCGGGGAGAAAGGGTCACCTTGTTGCAAACCACGAGAGCCCTTGAAAAACCCTTCCGAGCGGCCATTGATCAAGATAGAATAATAGGCAGTAGAGATACAAGAAGAGATCCACCGCTGCCAAGGAGAAAAACCACATTGATCCAAAAGATATTGAAAGAAATTCCAGTTGAGATGATCATATGCTTTCTCCACATCCAACTTATACTAAACCCCAGGAATACCTGTCTTCATCCTGCTATCTAAACATTCACTAGCAATCAAGGCCGAATCTAAAATCTGCCTATCGCTAACAAAGGCATTTTGGGTCTCAGAGATAATATCTGGCAGCACCACCCGCAATCTATTAGCCCTTTGCAATGATTTCGTAAACCCTTCCTACTAGACTAATAGGACGAAAGTCCTTCACTTCCTCGACATCATACTTTTTAGGGATAAGAACAAGAAAAGTTGCATTTAAACTCCGCTCAAATTCCCCATCCTCATGAAAGCATGGAACACCGCCATAAGGTCAGATTAAACAATGTGCCAACCTTCAATTCCTCGACATCATACTTTTTAGGGATAAGAACAAGAAAAGTTGCATTTAAACTCCGCTCAAATTCCCCATCCTCATGAAAGCTATGGAACACCGCCATAAGGTCAGATTAAACAATGTGCCAACACACTTGGAAGAATGCCATTGGAAACCCATCTGGCCCCAGGGACTTATCCTCCACACAACTCATCACCATGCCCAACACTTCATCCTCCTCAAACGGCCTATCCAACCAAGTCGAATTATCCTCTGAAATCCTAGTGAAAGCTAGACCATCCAGGTGTGGTCTATAATCGTTGGGCTCATAGAACAATTGTTGATAAAACCGGGTGATACACCTTTTAATTGCCTCTTTGTCTTCTGTCAACACCCCATTCACTCTAAGATTCAAAATAGAATTTCTGCTATGAGAATTAGCTACTCTATGAAAGAATCCTGTATTTCGATCCCCTTCCTTCAACTACAAGGCCCTTGACTTTTGCCTCCAACAAATCTCCGCCATAAGAATTGATTTTTCAATTTCGACTTGAGTGAGAAAAATTTTATCTCTCTCCTCAATGGTTAGAGACCTTACCTCTGCCAAAGCATCAAGATCCCTCAATTCAGTCCATAGAGTACTTAATCTCCACATTCCCGAATTCCTCCATGTTCCATTTTTTAAGGTCCCCTTTAAGCGCCTTCAACTTGTAAGCGAAGAAGTAACTAGGAGTATCTTGAACTTGATACGAATCCCACCAGCCCTTAACCTTCTCAACAAAAACCACTGCCTTTAACCACATGTTCTCGAAGTGGAAAGTTATAGCACCTCTTTGAAAGACCCCACATTCCAACATAATCAAAAAATAATCTAATAGAACCCAAGGGAGTCTTTTTTTGAGAAATTATGGGAAAGTGACAAACCCAATCAGCTGAAAACAAGAAACGATCGATCCTAGAGCTCGAAATGTGCTATTTATTATTAGACCAGGTAAAACGACTCCCAGCAAGGGTGTGTCCAATAAACCCAAATCACCAATGAAATCTAAGAACTCCATCATGGCAAGAGAGAAAACTACATATCACAATCTTTTAGAGGGAAACCTAACCACATTAAAGTCACCGGCCACACACCATGGCACCCCCCACCATGGGCACACCCCAAATAATTCATCCCACATGAAACGACGCTCATTATCGACATTAGGACCAGAAACACCGAAAAAAAGCCCACACAAACTGATCATCTACATTCTGAAATTTGCAAGACACAGAGAACTGGCCTACAACTTCTTCAACTTTCTCCATAACCCTCCTATCCCACAGCACCAGAATCCCTCCAAAAGCCCCCACTGAGCCTAAATAAGCCCAATCCACATAATGCCAACCCCATAAGCTCTTCACCAGGCTTCTACTCAGGACTTCCATCTTAGTTTCTTGAAGGCAGATAACGTCCGCCCTCCACAGCTTAATAAGATTTTTAATCTTAAGTCTCTTTTCCCTATCATTCAGCCCTCTCACATTCCATGTAACAATTTTCAAAATTCATAGATGTAAAACCACAACCCTTTCCCTTGAAACACGCCTTTTCGAAATAGAGCTACCCTCATAATTAATGGAAGAGCACAGATTCTTCAACTCTCTGCTTAGTTTTTGCCCTATACGAGTACCTTTTTTCTCTCCCTAATTAGCATTGTGCCTTTGATTGCATCGAGCCTCGATTTCAAGAAGTAACTTCTCCACTCTGTCTTCAAATCCCTCATAAGATGCCCCCAAAACTTTCCCAACAACCTTAAGATTTTGTAAGAGCCAAGCTGATTTTTGTCTATTCCCCACCTCAATTTTATCAAACGTCCCAGCATCACACCCAGGTGAGTGAGGCTCCGCAACCATAGCCAGAGGTTCCACCTCCAAAAGGGCATCCTCAAAGTCCCAGCCAAGCAATCTCCCTTAAACTCAATGTACAGGCCCTCATCTCTCAAACTCCTGTCTTCCCAAGTATTAGAATGGAGTTCCACAAAGACTACAATTTTCTTACCACCCGAGTCCGAGCCCTGACCATAATCTTGTCTCTCTGACTGATGGTCTCATCAATCCATCTTCCTCCATTACCAGAGTGAAACAGTTTATCCATCTTCGATCTAACCTTATGGCTACCCACGATCTCAAGAGGAAGCCTCACCAATCATCCACCAGGCAAACAGAAAATCTAGTCCTCCACCTCCCTCGACAATGTCGAAACCCCAATCGCCTGAGGAGTGTCGGAAATCGACGACATTCCAACATGATGGGTCTCACCTTGACTCTCGCACATGGGAGGGACTGTCACTCCTTCCCGAGTCTTCTGAAAAGTCTCGACCATCAAATGAGCTGCAGGACAACGGGTTGTTTATCCTTATGAGAGACTAACGGCACAGATATGGGCTTAGATCCGGGCTTAGGCCACCAAGCCTGAGGTTGAGGTAGGATGAGCTTTGTGTTGGATGGACCGGCCCAAGAGTTATTATAAAAGTCCAGCTTGTTTTTTCCTTCTCACCTAACCGAGGGACACACACCTGGGCCTGCCTTTGGTCCGTCTCATCTTGTAGAGGCCCGGACATATTTTTAATGATTTGGGGTGGCTCAGCCCATTTCGCCTCCCACCTAACTTTCAGGATCATTGAAAGAATCAATTTTAAATTGATTTTCATGTGCTGAGAATTAGAGCAGCTAAAATTGCTCTCAATCTTTCCCTAACCGACATGATCAAATCCCGCCAACTCCGCGTCAACCTTTCCCTAAATTACGGCATCCTTAAATGTCGCATTATCCCAACTATAGTGAGAACAGTAAAGCTCCGACGGTCTAGGCGGTAGTTGGTCTCAAACTTTGCCCACGTGACTAATTCCGATATCACCTAGGCTAACCCACGCCATCCCCACATATCACAATCCGCCGGAATAACCACATGGACTTTGTGACGCAAGCCCCCATAAGTCGTCACGGTAAGAAACCTTCCACGGTCATTGCGATTTTCTTGAAGCATAAAGATCGTCACATCCTCTCGGAGTGTCTTGGAGTAACTCTTATCCATTGGTAACGAAGGCAACCTCTGCCATGGTAGAGCAAAACCACTTTGCACCCTCTCTTCCCCACATGGTCTTGCTCATACGATTTTTTCCTCTCTCAATGAGTTGTAACCCAAGGTTACTCCCATCCAAGAGGACCTCAAAAGATTTCGATTCAATGAAAAAGAACTTTCACCCCGCCATTAAAATGATACAGAAATTAAAAAATCAAAAGCAAATGCAATCTCTAACGTCACAAAAACTAAGAAACTACCGTCCCAACACCCTTAGGACCTCCTTCACAGCCGCCAATGGCAGGCCAGGAAGTCCGGTGAAGTGACTGGTGGCCTCCCTATGGGGGAAGCATTTTGTGTTCCTCAGTCGCAGGTCACGAGAGAGAGAGAGAGAGAGAGAGAGAATCATTTTTTATTAAGAGATTCGTTTGCTAAATAATCTAAACATAAACAAGCTTTTTCTCAAGCATACTCATAAACAATTTGGTTCATTTACAACCCTAACGGTGAACAGTTAGCCAATGGAAAGAGAAAGGTATTGGGAGGTATTATTGGGAGTGTTTTTTGTGATGTGGAGTTTCTTTGTAGTGGTTTGTTAAGGATGTAATGTTCTGAAAACGTTAAAAGCAGAAGAAAAAAAAAAAATCGCTCTACTAGGCTTGTTTTCCATGACAACAATGAATATGAAAAGTCAAAATTCTATTGAATTGCATTTTCCGCATGCCATACCATACACCAGAAAATGCAGAAAACATTACAGAAAAAGTTATTTGCCAAAACAAATGTGCACATATATCACTTCATACACGTGCATGTACACATGCGGCTTCATATTAAATAGATACTATTGTTACCAAAATTCTGCCAGTTACATTATAAGTCTAATAATTTCCTTTTCCTTAAGCAAAAATCTCCTACATTCTATCTAGGAAAACTTCATTTTAAACCCTATAGTTTAGGGGGTGTAACACAAACAAATTAAACCCCGTAATTTTAAAAAGTAACAAACTAAACCCTAAACCTATATTAAACCAAACACATCCACTTAAATGAAGGTTTAATTTGTTACTTTTTGAAACTTCAAGGCTTTAATTTGTTACTTTTGAAACTATAGAATTTAGTTTGTTACACCCCTAAACTATAGAGTTTGAAATGTAATTTTCCCTTCTATTTTTCATACCTTAGCATGCAAATCACAGCCCAAGTAAAAGTAATAACTTGGGTAGCAAACATAAGAACATAGAACTAGAAGAGAAATTGCATAAGGCAGTAGCATCAAAACTAGAAACAATTGAACTTACTCCTCCATCCGCTGATGCATGAATACAACAAAAGGGACTTGCCCAGTATCTTTTGATAACCGGTAGGCTACTAGTCGATCATCATCTCTAATTAATGATAATGAATCAGCTGGCTCCTCAAGAAAGCGAATAATCCGGTTGTTGTATATCTGTACATAACTATAAAGGTCAGAGATCAAAATGAAAATATATAGATATCAATAAATACAGTAGTCACCAATCGAAAAGCAATCACATGCAAAACTTAACTGTCCGAATATTAAAACATAGCAATATACCTCAGCCACCAATAAAGTCTCATCAGCCCCTAAAGAACATGCAATTCCTAGAACCTGGATAAGATCTTCACATTTTCCATGCTTTGGCACAGTAATAGTGTATGGAGATGGCGCAGTATTCCCATTGGTATTCAAAACTGTTAAAGTCATCGTCCGCATTGTTGTTGAAGGTAGAGGTAGAGATAGGTACATGAATGGATCAAATGTTACAGAAACCTTTCTGCAAACAGGACAAACTAATGTTGATTTATATTGACCCTGCAATGTCAATAAGGCCAACACGATTATCACCTATTTAGAATGCACAAACCACATAATTGCAACTCTCAAGTGATGGAAAACAAAAGACTACCATCCAGGTCTTCAAAAGGATTAGAATCAGATCTGTTCAAGGTTATATGAAGACCCATTCCTATTTCAAAATAAATCTAATCCATTTTTTTGTAAAATTATTCATACAATCTACCTGGATGGAATCACTAGATAAATGGGTACATAACTGTGTTTGGATCTAACCAAGCTATCCTTCAATTTCTTCAATTACTTCAAGTCATATGAGGATCATCGATGCCAGATTTATATGATTGGGTCAAAATACATTAACAAAGGGTCAAAGAAATTGAATAACCAAATATTTTGGGATATTCAAGTTTTCAGTCTACAATACCAACAAATTTAATGTCATGTTCTATAAAAGATGTTAACTCTTTTTATGAGCTAAACCTAAAACTTGATGCCATTTCCTACACTTTTTTAAGGTAAAAAAAAAGGTCTTCTTCATTTTTCATTTGCTAGCCACTCCCTAGGTTTGGTCAAAGCCACGAACACCTCAATTCCCCCAAACATATAAAAAATCCACAAATTGATCTTAGGGCATCCCACATTAGTGCAATGCTACTCAAACCACTGGAAGAGGGTGTGCTACATGCTATTTATTTCAGATTTTCTAGGGATATTTATTCACTCATATTAGGTTTATCCATTCCTTAGATTATGTTTAGTTGAGAATTTTTGTGAGAGAAGTACTCATCTGTATTTTTGGAAGCAATAAAATGCTCCAGGTGGTTGTTCTTAATCAGACTTTTATTGAAATTAGAAACAAGATATTTTCTTTTTTGAAAATCTCGGCTTGGTGGTGATTCCAAGTCTGTCAGGTTGCTCTAGGTGATGAAACCTAGGGTTGTCCAGCATCAAATTTGGGATGCATCAACTATAAAAAAATACTAAACTTCTAAACATAAAAACCCTAAGCATAGGTTTCAAAATTATTACTAAATAATAATAAAGCTTGATTGATCACCAAAGAACCTGTGAGGTTCATCATTATGCATGTCATGTATATAAAACAACGATTACAACCCAACAAAGTAGGGGGAGACAGAGATGGACCACAACAAAAAAGGAAGAAAACACTTACTTGGCATACATCAACAATTATAGAGTCATTGCGAGCTAAATGATTCCGCCAATATTCATTAGCTACTTCTCCATCTGCTCGACCATCCCCATCCTTGGCTTCTATATAAGGCTTGCATTTTACACGATTGAGATCTTCATGGAGTCCATCCAACAAAAAAGCAAGGAGCTCCTACGTCCAAAACAAGAATCGTCATTTTGTGAGAAGATTAATTGAACCCTACAACCATTGAAAACCCACAACCGAGAATACAAAAAAGGAAAACCAAAACCCCATTTTTGACATTAACTTCACTGACTTGGGAATCATGCTGATTATATCCGCTGAATTGAGGAGCAAATCGAGCTAGCTTTGACTTAAATACTCTTGGTGCCACTGGTGCTGCTCCAGGAGCCCATAATTTCCTTAACAGATCTCCAAATGCTAAAGCAATCTCACCCTAGTGAAGAAGAGCATAATAATTAATAGAGTGAAACATAAAGGCAGATACTTTAGGAAAAATGAGGACCTTGTTATAGAAAAATGCTCACTCAATAAATTAAGTTACTATCAGAATAATATGAATTCAAAAGGACTGTAATAAAGGATAACATACATCCATGCCCAATGGATTTTCATGATTTATTTCTCTACCATAATCTCCTAGAAAATAGTCAACAAGTTTTGGCGTGTGGGTCAAGCACTGCAGAGCACTGTTCATGAAACATGTATTTCCAAGATTTTGCAATCCAGTCAATCCCAAAGAACCAGCTTCACCAGAACTTGTACGAATGAAGTTAGAGTTCATATTGCCAGTGCTACCATTCATCATTGGTGAAGGGCCAGAACATGAATTTGCCAGAGCAGAATGCTGTACAATCTCATCCTTTTTTCCATCCTTGCACTTCACAGAATCTGACAACCCATAAACTTGCAACTCCAGTACAATCTGTATAGAAGCATAACACAAGTGGCAAAACATTAGAGCCCAATAAATCACATGGAAAAAAGCCCAATAATAAAAAAAGATCAGTCACTGTAATCAAACTTTCCATGCAAGACCAATATGAAGATGCCCAGAGAATATCGCATTAACCTAAAAGCAAGAAATGATTTAGTACTCAGCCAATGAGCTCTAGCTCAACTGGCACCTCCTCCCCTTTTAAGTCCCGGAGAGTAAGGTTGTGGGTTCAAGCCCCATCGGGTGCGTGTATAACTTACCAATCAAAAATAAATAAATACTTTATAGCTACTGCCAACTGAACTTCCCAATCAAGAAATTAAACAAAACATTACTAATTGATGAGCCACCCATAAGAGACAGCACACTGGTTCTCTCTGACAGTTAAGGAACCATAACAATTTGCAAAGAACTAAAACATATAAAGTGCTGGACTTTGGCTACTTAGCAATTTGGAGATTGCAGTCAACAGCCGCAGAACAGACACCAGCCAATGAAGGAAACAGGTCACTGAGTAGAAATTGGGCCAACATACAACAGGGAATAAGATACTTGCACAGGGCCACAGGTGCATGTAAACACATACACATATTCATTACTGTGTAGAAAACTTTAGTTTCTGATAAACAAATGTGGGCTAGTGCAAGCTTAAACATGCTAGAGTCACACTCCCAATTAGCAAGTAGTCATCATACTAATCATTCTATACATGCATGGAAAGCAAAAAGACTCTCGTAGTTTCTAAAAGATGACAAGCTTATAAGTACCTAAGCAACCTTGTTGAGGTTAAAGAACTCATTTTTGAGGTTAAAGTACTCCTTGTTGAGGTAGGCATGAGGCTAGCAGCCATGTCTTTCATAAATTCATCTCCTTCATTCACTTAGCAAGACTAAGTCCCACATCACCAAGGAGTAAGGATGTGAGCTTGTAAGTGCCTAAGCTACCTTGGAGGTTGGAGGACCCCTTTTTAGGCGCGCTTAAGCTAATGCTTATAAAATTTCATCCACTCGTCTCCTTCACTCACTTAGAAAAATGGGGAAAAAGTTTCTAAAAGATGACAATCTACCTGTTTAAATTTATTTTTAGGCTTGTTATTCATTTAATTGTTTATTATGGCAAATGATCTAATGAACAATTACATGATTCAACATTGAGTTTTTGGAATCTACCAACAATATCAAATCCACGCCAATGAGCTCTAGCTTAAATGGGTCCTCCTCCTCTCATTGTAAGAGCAAGGTGGAGGGTGAGATCGTGTGTTCAAGACCTACCAAGTGCATGTTAAATTGCCAATTTAAAAACAATATTAAATCTGAATCTTACTCACCCCTCTCAGAATAATTCTTAATCCATAAAATTGGAGATCGTGTGTTCAAGACCTACCGGGTGCATGTTAAATTGCCAATTAAAAAACAATATTAAATCTGAATCTTACTCACCCCTCTCAGAATAATTCTTAATCCATAAAATTGGAGAGAGAGAACAAGGTACTATTTCTTCTTTTCAACCCCTTACGACCAAGCCAAAGAAAGATAATAGGGTGATGACACAAAACATCAGAGATAATAATAACAAACAAAGTGCTTGAAGAAAAGAAGTTCTATTTCTTTAGAAATCTTGATAAAATGAATTTAAAAAATATAAAATAAATAAACTAAAATTATAAATTTTCTAAATGTGGAGGAAATGGCCAAACATATTTAGCTCGTATACTCACATATAATCAATTAAACTGAACAAGATAGCTATCGTAAGCCAACTGTTTAAAATGGATAATGATCAACCTTAAGCAATGACATATTGCAAACATCAACTGAAGTACAGGATTTGGTCTAAAGAATATAGGTATAAATATAACTCAGTAACTTCTAGTATTAATTGGAGGAGATTAAAAAGAATAAAGATTCAATATACTCTTCTTCTTTTTTAAATTGAGAATGCCCATTGAAGGATCCCAAATCAAAAGAGCTATTAGCCTTTAATAGAAACGGCCAAACATCGCAGCTAAGTACATGAACATATCAATCATCAATTGTATTGTGGGATACAAGATTCACAAATTCAGAGAATACAATAGGACTAATGTTCACTTTCAAAGATCTAAAACAATGTGACAGTATAAATACAAAGTTGTGTCAAAGATGCACAATTTTTAATGAGCATTATAAACTAAACAAAAATGTAATCAAACATAACAACCACTTACATCATGATCTGATTGCCGTTGAGAATCTTTTAGAAACTTATTTTTTTCATTCGTAAAAAATAGGGTTGTCTGCCCAGAAAAGTCCCAGACACGTAACTGTACAGTAACATAAGTTAGAAGTCATTCAGTTCTTTAAAAAAAATAGTTTCTAAATAAGATACTTAATTACCATCTCAGACTCTACACTGAAGATTTTGCAGGCTCTTCTGAAGGGCTCTCCTGCATTCTCCTAAGACAATAGAACAGCATATTAAAATAGGCATCAAAATTGGAACACATGCAATTTTTGGAGGTGAAAGCAAGGGCATAGGATAGCCCGTGGTAACCAAAAAGAAGAAATTAAAAATTCCTAACGTCCTAAAGATTTTTTCTGAACTATTTGAATGTCTACAATGTCATGACAAACGCCAATGTTTAAATGATGCGGCATAATTTATTGAATATTGTGTTTTGGATTTCTATTTTGAATTTTGAATTTTTGATTTTTGAATTTAGCTTTTATTGTGGTTAAATCTAATTAGGGCTGATTAGGCATTTCCTTATTGATGTAATCTAGAGGCCTATTAAAAAGAGGCTCCAGCAAAAGTGTAAGGCAGCCATTGAATATTATGAATAAGAATTTTCTGATTTGAGATGTGTCTCTCTTCTTTGTTTGGTGGTGATGCCAAACACCTCTAAGGTGGTAATGCCTAGGGTTTTGCAGGCAGATTCTAGGTGGTGATTCCTAGGGTTTGTTCTAGTGTTCTTATCATTTTTCCCATTTATCTTATTTCTCATTGTTGTCCTGCATCAACTTGGTATCAGAGCAAACTTTGATCCCCACGCTGATTCAAACCTCATTACAGCACCCCTGCCATTTCACCACCATCACAAACATCACAAACCACCAGCCAAATATCAACCACACCACCATCTACCAAAAAAAATTTGCTGCTATTATTTCTCTACCCACCGAATCACCCAGCTTTCAAAGCCAAACAAAAACATCCACAAAACTCCCCAAACAACCCACCTCCAGTGAGATCCTACAACAAGCAGCAAATCACATTCACCCAATCCAAAACCTTCACTGTAACAACCATTCAGCCACCACAAATTACAAGCCCAAAATCTATCAATCCAAACAGAAAACCCATATGATGAACCCTTCCCCCCAATTATTGTCCTGCCAGCTTCCCACACTATCAAACCACCATCATAACTTCTACCACCAGAAAACCCACAACAATCTCAACTTCCCACAATTCAAATCCATCATCCACGACACAAAACACCTCAAAATCCGGCAACCCATCACCCACAAACCACCACTAACCAAACTTCCCAAAATATTCAGCACCACCGTGAACCCACCATCATCACAAACCAACACCCAAACAAAACCCATTGTGACCAGCCATTAAAAACCCACCAAAGCCACACTCATCAACCCAACACCTTTCAAGCCACCACCATCTCTCCAAAAGAACCAAAACAGAAAACAAACAACACCTCCACCGTGAACCTTCCTTCTCTGCTATCTCAACATCATCACAAACCATAACCCATCAAATCAGAAACTCCTAATCAAAACCCACGCTGCTGCTGGTGAGCTCTATTAGCCACGAGCAGCAAGATCGGTGACCCCTCGACTAACCCACACAGCCTCCCCGTGCGTCGTCACGGCTCTCCTGCATCGCGCCACCACCACAACCCTAGCAGAACACCACCACCAGATTCCTTCCCCGGCGCCGCCAAGCCAAAACGAACCTCCTCGCCGATGCACCTGCCCCATGTCACGCCGCCGTAACCCACCAGCTACCCTCGCTCTCGCATGACGCCACCAAGCCAGCAGGTTTTGACAACCCTTCACCCGATAACCAACCCCTCTTATTTTGAATACCCTTAACCCGATAAACCCAAACCCTAAATCCAACCTTCAAAGTCCCGACCCAATTCATGGTCCATTTTAGACCCCAAACCAAATTTAATCCGACCCATCATCACCAAAAAAAATAAAGCCACTTCATTCAGACCCATTAGTGAAATAAAAAAAGAGGAAAGAAAGCCCAACATCACAGGCCAGCCCCATATATATATATATATATATTTCAACATTTTACATAAAGTCCCACCCTGTAGAAAAGCCAAAACCAGCCCAATACACACCCACCAAATACAAACAGCCCTCTACTAAACCCAACTCAGCCGAAAAAAAAAAAAAGCTTCTTTACTGTTCGTAAACCCCATCCATACACTTCTTGTATTACCCGGGAATCACAGCAATGTCTGGCCTGCAACTCCATCAACAAATTCAAAGTCCTAGTTTCTAGTTGAAACTCGTTGTTGAAGCATTATTTTAGTGAATCATGGTAACCTACGAGCCACCTACTTTTTATGGTTATCAAGTGTCTGACACATGGATTGTTGACGATTGGCTATTTGCAATGGATCAATACTTTGATCACATGGGTGTGTCAAATGAATTCAAAAAAGTTGACCAGGCTAGAACCTACCTGGCCTGTACAGCTTTAGAGGACTGGCACTATTGTGTAGATCTTCACCGTAATTGCCATTCTTCTCCAATTACTTGGACAAAAATGAAAGCTAACTTTCGGACAATATATGCACCAGAACGTTCTCAACAAGATTGTCCCTTTCAGTTTTCTTATGGTATTTCTCAAGGTCGACAAGCAAATAAAGTGAGTGTTCATTCACTTTCTAGTCCTAAACTCAGTTCAGCATGGTGGTCTCGTTTGGAACAACACTTTGAAAATTTGAGAAAAATTATCCAAGACCAAACTAAAGCATCTCATAAGGAGACGAATAACTTTGAAACTTCAAACAAAAGAGACAATAGTGTTGACCCATAAATCCTTAGTGCTACATTAGAGGTGCAAGACTTACAAGTGCCAACATATGTTACTTCGACTTTCGTTCATGAAGAAGAGCTTATTGTAAAGCCTACACAACAAGTGTTTGTAGAAGCACAACTTGATGAAGTTGACAAGATTGGTACAATGGTGTCTTCTACGGTTGAAGAGAAGGCGGCCTTATTTTCCACACTACATCCCCACGTTGATTCTTGTAATTCTAGACATATTTACGGATGTGATGGTCCCTAAGGTTCTTTTGTTATCAATGCTCGCGAAAGTGATTCCCGCCTTCAAGCAAGCATCTAGCGTCCAAATTCTCATCCTTCCACACTTTCAAACTCGTGGACGAGTTTTCTCCAACCAGAAGAGTATGATGTGGCATAATTTATTGAATATTGTGTTTTGAATTTCTATTTTGAATTTTGAATTTTTGATTTTTGAATTTAGCTTTTATTGTGGTTAAATCTAATTAGGGCTGATTAGGCATTTCCTTATTGATGTAACCTAGAGGCCAATTAAAAAGAGGCTCCAGCAAAAGTGTAAGGCAGCCATTGAATATTATGAATAAGAATTTTCTGATTAGAGATGCGTCTCTCTTCTTTGTTTGGTAGTGATGCCTAGGGTTTTGCAGGCATTTTCTAGGTGGTGATTCTTAGGGTTTGTTCTGTTGTTCTTATTCTTTTTCCCATTTATCCTATTTCTCATTGTTGTCCTGCATCATTAAATATTAATTTATCATGAATGTGGAAAAAGGGATGGGGCTATAGAGGTTATCCAATGAATGTAAAAGCTCTATCTTGAAATGTGAGGAGGCTACATGAGGGGGACAAGAGGCTCCAAATTCGAAATCCTCTCAAAGTGTGGAAACCAGATCTCATTTGCTTACAAGAAACCAAGTTGGAATTGGTGACACGGTCATATGTAAGAAGCTTATGGAGTTGCCATCATGTGGATTGGCTATTTTTGGAGTCGGTGGGAGCTTCTGGGGGAATCTTACTTATGTGGGATAAACGAGTTATGGAGAAAGTAGATGAAGCAATTGGGCACTACTCCTTTTCTTGCAAATTTCGCAATGTGGCAGATCATTATGAGTAGGTGTTCAATGGGGCTTATGGGCCCCATGTGGACAGTGAAAGAGGCTTCTTGTGGGATGAATTAGCTGGCATTTATAGTTGGTGGGAAGTTCCTTGGTTTGTGGGGGGTGACTTTAATGTGGTGTGGTTTCCTTCAAAGAGATTAGGGGCTGCATCCTTTTCTCCTGCCATGTTTGGCTTCTCTAACTTCATTTCCACCCATGGGCTAGTAGATCCTCCATTGGAAGGTGGTAATTTTACCTGGTCCAATAATAGGGAAAGTCCCTCAATGTCCCACATTGATAGATTCCTCTTCACGACTGATTGGGAGGGACGCTTTACAATTATTCGACAGAAATTGCTTTGTAGACTCTTATCTGATCACTCGCCTATTATGCTAGATTGTGGAAATGATCATTGGGGTAGGCAACCGACTCGCTTTGAGAATATGTGGTTGAAAGCAGAGGGATTCATGAGTGGATAAATGGTGGAATTCTTACCAGCTTGATGGCTCTTCTAGCTACATTCTAGCAAAGAAGCTCAAATCCTTAAAGTCGGATTTGAAGAAGTGGAATGAAGAGGAGTTCGGGAATGTGTTATTTAAAAAAATAAATAAATAAAAAAACAGCTTGTTCCAGGAGCTGCAAATGCTGAAATCCATTGAGCAAGTTCGAGTTTTGACAGAGGAGGAGAGGTTAACTCATACTCGGATCAAAATGGAATTAGAAACAAACATCCTTTTTGAGGAAATCAGCTGGAGGCAAAAGTCAAGAGCTCTTTGGTTGCGAGAGGGTGATAAGAATACTCAGTTTTTTCACCATGTATCCAATTCTAATCGGCATGTAAATACTATTGGCAAACTCAATGTTGAAGAGGAACTCACAGAAGATTATGAAACTATAAAGGCACATATTGTTGACTTCTATCAGTCTTTATTTGAGGAGAGTGGAGTTCCATGGCCTCTTCTCGATGGGTTGGATTTCACATCGTTGGAGGCCAAGGATGTGATGTGGTTGGAACAACAGTTCAATGAAGATGAGATAACTGAAGTGATTAAAGGCTTTAATGGAGACAAGGCTTTGGGGCCACATGGTTTTTCGTTATCTTTTTTCCAGCACTGCTAAAGTGTTCTTAAAGATGACATATTGGCAGTCTTTTGTGAATTCCATTCAGAGTGTAGCTTCGAAAAGAGCCTTAATACCACTTTCCCAACTTTGATTCCTAAGAAGTCTAAAGCTCTTGAGGTGAAGGACTTCCGTCCCATTAGTTTGGTGGGCAGTGTTTACAAGATTATTGCAAAGGTATTGGCCAATCACTTAAGGTTGGTGTTTTGGAAAAGATCGTATATGATTTACAAAATGCCTTTGTGCAGGAGTGACAAATCTTGGATTCTGTACTCATTGTGAATGGATGCCTAGATAGCAGGTTGAAGGCGGGTGCTCCAGGGGTTTTGAGTAAACTAGACTTAGAGAAAGCTTATGATCATGTGAATTGGGGCTTCCTCGAATACATGTTGCGAAGATGTGGCTTTTCTGAGAAATGGAAAACATGGAGTTCCTTTTGTGTTTCCACTGCTCGCTTTTCTATTTTGATTAATGGGAACCCCTGTGGTTTCTTTGAGAGTGCCAAGGGACTCCGTCTAGGTGATCCTCTTTCCCCTTTGCTGTTTGTGATTGTTATGGGGACAATGAGTCAAATGTTGGATAGGGCGGTTGGAGTTGGTTTTATTTCGAGTTTTCCAGTGGGCAGTGAGGATAAAAATATTCTTATGGTATTGCATTTGCTATTTGCGAATGATACGCTCATTTTTTATGAAGTGGACCCCAATCAGATTTTGCAACTAGGCTTCCTATCAACCTAGTTTGAAGCAGTTTCTGGTTTGAAGGTGAACCTGGCAAAATCTAAAATGGTTGCAGTGGGTGGTGTGCCTCATATTGGGGGGTTGGCTGGCATCCTAGGATGTAAAATTTCGACTCTAGCTATGAAATATTTGGGATTTCCTTTGGGGGCTAAGTTTAAGGCTAAGGAGGTTCGGAATGAGGTGTTGGAAAAAATGGAGCGTAGATTAGAAGGTTGGAAGAGGTTGTACTTATCAAAGGGAGGTCGCCTCACGTTGATCAAAAGTACTCTTTCAAACTTACCTACATATTTTTTATCTATGTTTCCTATTCCTGTTACAGTGGCTCGTCATATTAAAAAACTACAATGAGATTTCTTATGGGGAGGTCTGGGTGAGGAGATTAAATTCCACCTGGTAAATTGGGATTCAGTTTGTGCTCCAATTCAATGAGGGGGGTTGGCTGTGAGGAACCTAAGGCTATATAATAAAGCCTTTGGCGTGAACGAAATCTTCCGGTGTTCAAGGGACAAGAGGTTACGTCCATGGAGCTTAAATCCAAATTTCTTAAGACATTATATGAGTGGATGTCTATAACCTCCTTTGCTAGCTTTTCATCTTTTGATGTTTTCCTAGATTCTTGTTACTTATCTTAATTTTCTTGCCCTCTTTTGTACACAACCTGTGTACTTGGAGAGCTCTGTTTTTTTCTATTAATAAAATCTGACCTTTACTTATCAAAAAATAATAATAAAACCTTATTAAGGAAGTGGCTGTGGCGGTTCGGGACGGAAAGAGGGGCTTTATGGAGGAGTGTGATTGACTAGAAGTATGGATCTGAAGTGGGAATACTGATGTGCATACACCATATGGGGTAAGTTTATGGAAGTTTATTTGGCAAGGTTGGGTCACTTCTCTCCGCATGTGAGATTTGATGCTAGGAATGGCTCTCGTATTAAATTTTGGCATGATGTGTGGTATGGCGAGACAGCCTTGCAAGAGTCTTTTCCAAATCTCTTTCGTCTTGCTCGAGGTAGGGACGCATTAGTTGCTCATTATATGCAAGTTCGTAATGAATCCACTCATTGGCAATTAGATTTTATTCGTCCCATCCAAGATTGGGAGTTGGAATCCATCTCTTCATACCTGGACCTCCTCTATTCTACTAAGGTGAAGGGTAATAATGATGACACTATTTGTTGGAAGCCTTCTCCGCAAAAGGGTTTCAAGGTGAGTTCCTATTATAAGGTTCTTTCTAGCCGGGAAGATACTTCTTTTCCTTGGAAGAACATTTGGAAGCTAAAAGTTCCTTCTCGGTTTCTTTTTTTGTGTGGGTAGCTTCCTTGGGGAAAATACTCACAGCTGATAACCTGCGGAATCGGAACATTATATTGGTTAGTTGGTGTTGTCTGTGTAAGGCGGATGGGGAAACGGTTGATCACTTGTTGCTTCATTGCCCTTTTTCAAGGGAGGTTTAGGATATGGTTCTTGCCTTGTTTGGTGTTCATTGGGTAATGCCCCGATCTGTTCTGGATATTTTGGCTTGTTGGCAAGGTCCATTTGGGAAGCACCGTCATGTGGAGATTTGAAGGTGTATACCTCACTGCTTGATGTGGTGTATTTGGAGGGAAAGGAATCTTTGCAGTTTTGAGGGGGTGAACAAACTATGTCTGACCTGAAAAACCACTTACTCAAAACTTTATTTGATTGGGTTTATGCTTCGGGTTGTCTTTCCTGTGAGACTTTTTTAGATTTTCTTGACCTTTGTTCTTTTCAGGTGTAATTGGGATTGTACACCTTGTATAATCCCCTTAAAAATTATTCTTTGCCTGATTTTTTTAAAATTTCTTATTACTTATCATGAATTTCACGCTACAAAAGAGTTGGATCTGCACTCTTGTCCCTAGTTATCCTACCCCAACGCCACCCACCCTTTACCATTTGAGCCAAGGAACAAAGGCAAATAGAACTAAATCACTCCAACGATAATATGACATCAATGAGGCATGATGCACCCAACTTGGAATGGTACACAATAACTAATAAATGTACCACAAATGAAATATCCTCTATCCCATATCAATTTACAAAGAGGTGATAAATTGTTAATCAGGTAGCTGCTCATCAGCAAAAGCAAAGAAGGTGGAATGAAAGCAAGGTTGCAAACCATCCCCAACCAGCTACATGAAGATATCTACAATGCTCAATTCCTTATAAATAAATATAGTTTAAATACTTTAGTAATGCGCCATCTATAACTAATGCATACATGTAAGTAGTATGTGTGTGTGTATTGGATGGAAGTTATGAGGGAGTTTGATTCAACCCATTCACATCAACCATTGAGATCAAATTTTTGAAATCAAAGAAATGCTGGGTTAATGCAGGCCCTTACAGCTCAAATCACCAAATTTTGATTTTAACCAAAAAAATCATGAGTCAAAGTTTGCTAACCTCCAAGAAGCCCCTTAGTAATGACCATGACATTTAGCTCATAGGCACTAGGAATTTCCGGTCAACCTAAAGAGTTTGTTAGATTGGGCTGAAGTGAAATCAGTGGTACGGAACAAACAAATTAGCTTTTCAGTTGGAGCCAAACCTGAAAAGACCAACCTCCTTAGCAAGAATTGTCTCTTCATTAAAATGGAGAGAGAGAGAGAGGTGTGAATATTAGTTATCTAGTAAAGATGGGTGTAGGGGAGGTCATCATTAGTAAAGGGCTAATGAAAGGGAAAAAAGAAAACCCAAAAAATGAAGCTATTGCCATGCAACAGTAGCCTCCTTATAGTAATTTGCTTTTGTTACAGCACAACACATGTATTCTATTTCAAAAAAACTTATTAAGAATAGTGCACAAGCCCCAGTGATTGAACGGGACAAGTTTGGAGCACTTGATAATCATAAAACCAAAGTGTATGTTACCATCCCATACATGAATTTACTACCTCAATTACCTTGATGTGGAAACACAGTATAAAATTAGTAAATTAGAGTTAAAACACATCCATACTCATATGATGTAATATCCCTGATATTGATAGAGATTAGCAAAATAGAGACGTCCTTATTCCGCTAACAATATCAACATATAATATTTCAAAAGGGTTTATAATCTCAAATCCATACATCAAGTAATATGGGTTTTCAACATAGAAAATATGGTGACTGATATAGTTTTCCATGTCAGATAATGAGAGAATTTGTGTGTGTGTGTATGAGAGAGAGAGAGAGAGAGAGAGTGACGTATAAACAACGGAGGCCAATTCCTCCAAACAGGAAGGAAAAATTTCAAAGAGATGTCCGAAGATGTCACCATAAAATAAAATATTTCAAAAGCCTTACATTTAGCAAAATGCAAAGATATAGGTCTTATTCATTTATTGCAAACTCAAGCTTCACTCTTTCAATAAAATCTAATATCAACCTCTCCAAACAGGAAGGAAAAAGTTCAAAGAGATGTCCGAAGATGTTATCAGAGTTCACCATAAAATAAAATAAAATAAGTACTTCAAAAGCCTTACATTTAGCAAAATACAAAGATATAGGTCTTATTCTTTTATTGCAAACTCAAGCTTCACTCTTTCAATAAAATCTAATATCAACCTATCAAAGTCATAAAACTGCATTTATTTTAAATAATATAACACATTTATACACAGATTTAAAATATATATATATATAAACATATATATTACATTAAGCAAGACCAAGATCCATAATGCTGCTTAGTTAAAACATTATAAAATCAATAGGTATTGATGTTCCATACGTCAAAGAATCAAACATGGAAAGAGTGGGTTAATTAAATAGACTAACCTTTTTACATATTCTTACTCCCAATGAATTTGTTTCCCGCACAACAGAAAGTCGTAGTTTAAGAGGATACACATCCGAAATATCATCTTCAGAAGCTGAAAAGCTCCTACCGTTTTTCATAGCAACTTTAGAATCACTATGCCTACAGCGTAGAGCACAACAAACCAGCATTGAGATACTAAGCAGATTCAGTTACCAGAGACAAACAAATGAAGTTCCATAAGGGCTTATGGAGGCAACCATATCATTTTAATTGTAAGAAAAATTTAGCATAAAATCATCATATTGATTCATTAAACAAAGCCACAAAACCTGAGGCTCAACCAACAATCTGTTTAATAATCAAATGAAAATTTTAACTCAAATTCTACTATCAATATGATCAAGTATGAAAAGAGTAGCAACCCACAAAACAAAAAAGGATAGAACCCGTAATAATGAATTTCCAACTAGAATTTGCAAGAGAAGCCAGAATATTATATCCTTTGCAGCTCAAATCACATGTTGGTCAAACTCAAGTGCCTATTTTTGCTGATTGGTGAGGTATCTTTGTTTGTTAAGACAACATGAACATTTGAAAGCATAGGGTGGATGTAATATGTCATGAGATAAAAAAAAAAAAAAAAAAAAAAAAAAAAAAAAATAGAATGTAGATAGCTCACTAGATCAGACAAGCGAATCCCACTCAAGCGGTTTTCCATTCAAATCAGAACCTCAAATATTCCAAATACACCTTATTTTTGACATAACACTGATCACCTACCATGCAGCTCTGAGATTAACAATGGCTTGATCCAATATTCCAAATCGATAGATAAGGGAAATAATTATTGGCAATTATAGTGAGATTAAATAGTGACATGAGATTCATATAAAAACGTATAGATTTTGCTGAAACTGAAAAAATGAAGAATTGATTAAAGCATGAAGTTGATCAGTTAACATAATGTAGGAAGAAGCAATGTAGAGCACTGACCATCTGAGTGCCTGCACCCACATTTGGCCAGAGACCAAGGCATAGTCCCGGCCAGAGACACCCGCTTCACCATTTTGCCTCTGCACTGAATCCTCCTCTCTTCTCAGATTAAATACAAGATCCAGGCTGAATATGTTGTTAATGAGCTTCATAGGACCCGCGTATGAGGAAGCCGGTGAGGCCGAGAACACAACCCCTCTCTTCGATTCCGATTCCGATTCCAATTCCGTTTCCGGCATTGAATCTTGCGCATCCTTCCACCACCTGAGGAAAACAAAAAAACAAAAAACCCAATTCACATTTCACACACACTTCCCCACCAATGCAGGCACACCCCAGATCAGAAACAAAGCAAGAATTAGAAAAGAAAAATGAAAACACGGAATTGGAATTCAGACCCCAACTATAACAACTCTGCAACATTCCAAGTTTTGTTTTTTTCTTAACCATATTGACAAAAATCAGAAGGACCCAATTGGAGAAGTGACAAAAGGGAGTGAGAGTGAATCTGGGAAATGAAATGAGACCTGTACGGAACGAAGTAGACTCGTTGGTCGTCGTTGTCCGAGTCGGGTCGCTGAGTGGAATCGGAGAGATCTTCGGAAAGACCGTCCATTGTAGAGAGAGAGAGAGAGAGAGATATTTTAGAAATGGATTTGGAAAATGCACATCATTTGAGTCAGTGAGAGAGAGAGAGAGAGAATGGCGGATTTACAGAGAGACAGGTGGTGTGGTGTGGTGCTTTTCTGTGAAAGAGGATTCAAGGAGGGAAAATATGTATTACTTTTTTTTTTGTGTGTGTGTAATAAGTAATAACATGTCATGCGTGCATGTGTTTCTATTTTTTTGTGTTTAAATTTTGAAAATTTTAAGGCAGTAGAGAAACATTTGCCGAGAAAAAAGAAAAAGGTCTTATTTCGATTCTTGCTTAAGACATAGAAAACAATTAAATAATAATTTGTAAGAAAATAATTAAAATTTGAACAATAATGTATAAACACCCCTTTTAATTTTGGAGCAAGATCAAATACATCTCTTATCTCTGATTTTATAATTTGAAATTAGAAGTTCATGAATTTTGAAAATAACTCAAATTCATCTTTATGTCTAAACTTCTATGAATAAATGAACTAAAAATAATTTTTTATTAAACTTCCGTTCAAAAATAATTTTTATTCAAAAATATATATTTTAAAATGAATTTTTAATATAAATGAAATAAAATTTGGTGGAAATTTTCTAAATTTCTCAAAGTTAAAACGGTTTCTAATTTCAAATTAAAATATTAGGTGGTTGGTTTGATTTAGATCCACAATTGAGAGGATCAATAACGGACTTCCGAATTTTTTTCAACTTGAGCCAAGATAAATATAGTAAAAAAAATTTAAATCCAAAAAATGATTTGTTACACACACATGATATAAGAGTAATAAAAGTCAAAAATAAATAAATTGATGTACTAGTTTTCATTTACAATTTTACATAAATTTAATACAATTTAAAAAAAAAAATCTAAATGGGACAATTGCTCAAAATTTATAAATAAATAGATATTTTTTTATTAAAAATATAGAAGGAAAGGGGAAACTTTAAAAATAAGTGGGGTCATGGCCCCACCAGCCCCGGCCCTCCGTCCTTACTCCTTAGAGATGATTTTTTTTTTTTACCCCTAACTTAAGGAGGATGACCATGATAATAATAAAAAAAAAATTAATGATAGGAAATTTGTCTTTACGTTTTCTTCTTTTAGTAAGTTTTTAATTTTTTAATTATAGTTTTTTCTCAAAAGAATAAATTTATAGTACAAGTTGTTTGGGTATGTAAACTCACAATAAGATGAGAGATTGATAGGTTAAGAATTTTTCTAAAATACATATTTTATTAATGTGTGTCTTATACTATATATTGTCTAGAGGTTGATCAAGGATTCTTAAATACAGCTACCTTTCCTATATCTTTTTTCTTTTTAGTTTTTATATGACTTTTGAAATTTTAATTTTTTTTTACTTCAATAACGTTCAAGGTTTAATTTTTAATTGCTATTTGATGCTCTATATAAGCTAAGATTTGTTAAAACGTATAAAACCTTAAATATTAAGAATTTACCAACACCAAAACTAAATAAATGAAATCAAAGGATGCTATTTGACTAAACTCAATTTTCCTCTTTCTTCTACCTTTTGTTCCAAGAAGACAGCAACTCATTGATACGAAAGATCTTGTAAAAAATTTGCCAAATTCTGTGCATCTTAACAATTTTTGAAAGGTCGTTAAAATGGAATTTTAAGAAATTACATAAATACAGCTCTCTTTGTCCCTTTTTTTGTCTTGTTTATAAAATTTAATTTTTTATGATAACATCATTTTAATGTATTGTTCTACAATTAAGAATGTGAAATTTCCAAAACTATCAATTTTTTTATTTAAACTAAAAAAAAAATAAGAAATTAAAATTGACTTTTCTATCAAATAAATGTTAAGTTAGTATTATACTATTATATTTTGAGACATCCCAAAATGAACTGATTTTCTATTTCTCCAAGTGAAGATAATAGTTCATTTGGGAATCATGGATGGGTTAGGGTGATTTATATTAAACATAGATGATTCATCCTTGTGCGATCCAAATACGACTGGGGCGATGGTCTAATAAGAGCTCATAACAACATTTGGGTGTTGGTACGAAATTTAAATTAAAATGAGAAGCGGAACCACCCTAGGCAGAGGTGGTAAAGGTTCTAACTTAGGGTTGTTGAGCTAAGCTGCAATGGAAACAAATAACCCTCTTTGTCTAATAAGAGCTCATAACAACATTTGGGTGTTGGTATGGACTTTAAATTTAAATTAGAAGCAAAACCACTCCAGGCAATGGTGAAAACCCTAGCTTTAGGTCATTGAGCTAAGCTGCAATGGAAACAAATAACCCTCTTTGGAAAGGCCTACCCGGGATGGGTGACTAACACCACAAGTTAAAAATACAGTGTTGTATGCTTTTATCTACGTACATTTGCCCAATGAATGAGTTTAGCTTTTATAGGGGAGAGCTTTATCTCCTTTTTGCCTGAATCACGCCCGCTTTTCCAAAAGGCCTGAGGCCCATCACCTTGGTTGATTGATGGAAGGCCTTGTAGAATGGCGTGCCTCAGGTAGCAATATGGAGACAGGTTCCATCATATTAAATGCGACATAAGGTGTGTTAGAGAGTGAAATTTTCTGTGCCAACAAATTGTTTGCCAAAATATAGGTAATTTTTCTTGATATAAAAAAATTACCCATTGTAGCCACGTCTATATTGGTCAAGCTTTTTGTTGATTATTGTTAAATAAGAAAATCACCCATTGCAGCCACGCAACTTCCCATAATGAACAACTTAGACCAGCTAACAAAGCTGTAGATGAAGGAAATCAAACATGAGAGGATACCTTTGTAATAATCTAGTCACATTAAACTATGAAAGGGAAGTTTTAGTACTATATGCTAGAATTCTACAATCATAAACACATATTTCATCTAAGCTAATTTCTTACCGTCCACAAGAGACATGCAACATTGCATATACTCTCAAGGAGTCGGTTTCACCGTTTCAGTTTCATTATTATGGCATTTCTGGACCACTTGGGCATTTGGCCTAGTGGTAACTCATCTCCCCAAAAAGTTCCACCCCTTAATGAGGAGTGGGTTCAATCCTTGTTTAGATTAAGATTTCTATCATACATTAAAATAATAATAATAATAATAATAATAATAATAATAATAATATTTATGGCATTTCTGAAAGACTCTTTTGTTATAGAGAATTTTGGGGCCTTCAAGAAATTACGCATTTCCATAGCATTTTACTTACAAGATGGTAAAACATGGATTCAATTTCAGGAAAATGCTATACACAAGTCATTGACTTTGGATTTGCTTCACAATGCTGACATATACCATTAATCGAAAGAAAGAGATCATGATTTTCATAAATAAGGGGCAATAGAAACAAGAAAGAAATAGTAACACTACGGAAACAGATTACACCCATAATATGTTAGTACAAGCCGCCTAAATGGTATGACATACATCCGAGAGGAGAAACCAGGAAGCCAATGCCGATCTAAGCAACTCAATTAGTAGTAGCGTGAGCCAGTATCATAAACACGACCTCCAGGGTATGAACCTCTTGGCTCAAATCCATGATCCCTGGCACCCCCGAGAAATCGAGCCCGTTCTCTGTAGGAATCAAAATTATCACTATTGTAGCCTCTCTGCGCTTCTCCCGCAGCGGCTGAGGTCGCAACTCCACTGTAACCTTGAGGATCGCCAGGGCCCATGCCACTGTTAGGGTACTGGTCCATCATGGCTTGCTGGTACTGATGCTGCCGCCCCTGTGATTCCTTCCGTAGGAATTCATCTCTACGACTGGCATGCCGGGATCGAAGTGCTGCTAATTGTTCCTCATATTGAGCATTTATTGCATTTACTTTCTGAAAAATGAAAGACCATTGTGTAAGATATAAACTATATTGAAAAATTAGGTAACGAGAACATCATGTTAAAATTTATGCAGAATTCAACTGTAAGCAAGAAACCAAGCCCCCTTGTATCCTTAATGGTGGGCTGTTAAAGAAGTTGGCCAGGGAAGAGGAAAACTTATTATGCATAAATGCCCACTAGAAACAAATAACATAAACCTACAAAATTTAAAAAACCAATGAGATGTGCTTTTCAGTGGGGAAGAGAACAAAAATACAAGTTACCATTTAGGGAACCACGACTGAATTCTTTAGCAAATGCAGTTAGGGCAGTGACGTAGGAAATATTTAGAAAAGGGCAATGATTGTCTCACACCATCTAAGTATGGATATATATCCACAAATTATAAACATATGTGAATGTTAATGTCCACAATTTGTGGATGTATCTCCACACCAAAGTGGTGTGTGGTGTGTGGTGTGAGATAATATTCACCCTTTAGGAAAATCTGTCAACATGTTTTGTGCTGGGCTTTAAGGCAGAAATTTGGGGTTTGAGGACTAGGCATTATAGAACGATACATTAGGATTTTAACCCAAAAAAAGAGTTGGGAAGGATAGGATTAAAGGGTGAAATATCCAAAGGAAAAGGGTTGAGGACTTGAGATTAAAGGATTGAAGAGAGAAGAATCTTTAAAACTGTAAGTTATACTGTGAACAGTACCATGAACAGTGATTCAACTCTCTACATTATTTGAGTATATTGACTTACTTATATAGAGACTCTAGATCTTAACCTCTCCTAATAGGACTAACCAAATCGTGGCTGTTTCAGGTTGGATCACCGGAATGAAATATTTTGGTATTGGTATATTGTTTCGGAATTGCCGCTACATATATCAATTAACATATATATAATAAATTTGGGATAAAATTATATTTTGATAGGTGACAAAATTTGGGATGAAATAACAATCTGAAAAAGTTAAGAGACACATGAAGAATCTTAAAAACACAAACAAACATAAAACCTCACAGATAAAAACAGAGCCAATCTAGCCAAAAATTGCAGATAGGATTGTACCCAAAAAATAAATTGCAAATAGGTAGCCCAATAATAACCATGACCACTCTTATTACCTATCAAACAGGCGGCTCACACATTGCTCAGTGCTTGTTCCCAGTAATGAATCAACATCAGTACATCAACCCCAGGTGATCATCACTAACTCCTAATTCCCATCCAACAGCCACTTACTTTCACAACTCTCATCAATGGCTGAAATGTCACCTCCCAAGGATCCAAGATTGCAAAATCCAAGCCCCATTTCCTACTATGATCTGTTCCTTTACACCTCCAAAAACCATATAAGAAAGTGGATGGCAAAATCAACTCTCCACCCCCCACAGCACCCCCACAAAGTTCTCCCTATTCACCTCCACGGCATCACCACCAAACCACTTCAAAGATCCAACAGCTTCCCCCACCAAAACAGCACAACTGCTTAAAAGACTTGCTCCCTTCCTCAGCCACTGCCAGCATGGTGTTTCCCACCAAACCACTTGATCGACAGGGCAACGGAGAGAGAGAGAGAGAGAGAGAGAGTACATGGTGGAAGCTCGAGAGTGGAGGGCCAGAGGTGATATCATCAAATGAAGGGCAATCAGGCAAGCATAAATTAGCAAACCTGTCCTTAAATTCAAAAATGTACATAAAAACTCTAAATCTTGTACTAGTCCGAAATTCTCATATTGGCCAAAACTAGCAAAATCAGCTGAAATAGTTGAAGCACCCTAGTATGTAAACCAGTACATTTCTAAAGGGTAACATACTGGTTTGGTGACCGGTATGATACAAAAGTTATAACTTTGACTATAACTCCTACTTTAACACCTAAACAAACTCCTAATTAGACTAGACCATAGCCTACACACACACACACACACACACAAAAAAAAAAAAAAAAACTTATAAACTAAATACAACTCACCTATTTATTTAATAAAACCCAAAGCTCACAACTATGGGCCGGTATCAGAAAATACAAAATTATGAAAATACCCTTGACTATAGAAACACCATTTATAAAAGAAAATAAAAATACTATTACCTAGTTAACTACCATGCACAATTGTACTTGGACCAAAAACTCTTCTTGCTTAGTTTTGCCTTAGTCTTTGGCTTCCAAGGAGGATGTTTCTTCTTTGGCTATGCAATGGCTGCATCATCAGGCTGAGGCTGGTAAACCACTGCCTTAACCTTTAGCAGCATTCTTAAAGGTCAAGTAGCTGTTTTTAGCCACAGAAATCCCAATTTTGTAGTGAGGGACATAACTAACTCACCAAAACATACAGAATACCTTTCCAACACGCCAGCAAGTCCACCACTCGCTTAAGCATCACCCAAGTGACTCCAAACAAACAAAACACCAAAGACCATAAGCTTTGCACATAATCATAGTATAAAGCAAATGATCAGTAGATTCCCACTGTGTTTGCATGTAAAGCACTCTGCAATGCAAATATTACTCTTCCTCAAATTGTCCATAGTAAGAATCTTTCCTCTAGCCTCCGTCCACGTAAAAAAGGCAACTTTAGTAGGAGCCTTTTACCTTCCAGATGCTCTTCCATGGGAATAAAAGAGAACACCTGTTAGTAAGCACCTTATAGTAGGACTTAACTTCAAACAGACAACTCTTCGCGGTCTTCCAACAAATCCAATTTTCCCTATCCTGATCAAGTTTTTGGGAATAAAGAAGATGAAAAAGAGACTGTAAACTCCCCAAATCCTAATCTTGGACAGATCTAACAAATAAAATGTCCCAATGAATGACCCCATTAGTCCAACAAAGATAGCCTGCTATGTAGGCCCCCTTATTCAGGGCACTACGCAACAATGCCGAAAAAGCCTCTTTGAGGTAACTGCCCCGCATCACAAATCAAGCCAGAATCGAGGGCAAAATGCCAAAGCTATTTCCCCAATAAAGCATTATTAAAGTGAACAAGACTTCTAATGCCCAGGCCACCAGTTTGGATTGGCTCACAGATGGCCTACCAATTAACCAAATTAAACTTAAACCTCATCTCCTAGACTGCCCCCATGACTTTAACAATGTAGTTGGTGAAATGTGTTGATAGGTAAGAGGAAGGTCTTAATGAGTTTAACATTATTAAAAAAAAAAAAAACTATTCTTTCCTTCCATGACTTCAACAATGTAGATGGTGAAGATCAAGGCCTCAGCCATTCATAGAACTTAAACTATACTTTAAATGTGCACGGCCTATTGTACTCCAAATAAGAATAAGAAAAAGTGATGTGGATTTGTGAATTGTTTGCTAACACTTGTGCCCAAATAACATTTTAAAATACTGAAAGTCCTACTTTTACTCTACATTCCTCATGATGCAATTCAATCTATTATAGGTGGACAACTGGACAATTCTACGTAGGTGAGCCTATGACAATTACTAGGCTGTTTTGACAACATGCTTCCTTCATTTCGGAAAGCAACTAATTCCAAATCATGTTCCAATGAGGAATGAGAATAGGACCCATGAGTTTGATAAATTCCTCTGCACCACCCTCTAACTAAAGTGGGAGTACGGATGGTACATCCATCTCAAATCACCTCATGTTTGAGTTGAGTTTGAGTGGCTCCACCTCACCAACTCAACTTCGTCTAGGCCCTTGAAAGTATATCAACCCTCCAAAACAGCCCAAAATGAATTTAAACTAAATTTGAAGGGATGTTCTTAAAAAACATAGGCTTTCAGTCAATGTTTAATACAGGATTGGAGTATGACTTTCATGAAACAGCATTTTAGTAATTCATATGAACTGCATCCATTACATAGCAAATCAGTGTTGCCTCTTAAACTGATAACAAAAATTTACAGCTGTGGTAAACCCATACAGTTTCACAGAGGAACAGGGACTTGAGCACTCTAAAAAAGCCCACCTCCCTTCCCCTCTCACTTTTTGCATGCACGTAATCTAAAGTCTACATGAAGTCATATGTTTAGATTAAAAAACAGCCTTGACAGATGCCATCCCACTTACAATTTTACCTTGTCTTTCCCAACCATGATTTAGGGTTCATGACTGATTCAGAAAAAAGCAATTTCATGGTACTAGCATGTTGTTAAAGGAGGGCGCTCATCTTAAACCCACTTTGTTTGTATCTTGATTACTCTCTAAGTAACATGAAATGTGAATGTGTGTGCAGTATGCATATATGGATATAAACTTATTAGGCAATTCTCGACATGTAATATTATAAATAGAAAATATTCCATATTTAATGATTATGGGGAGATACCATTGACTCTGTGTTGATGAGACAGGATTATGGGGAAGCTCATGAATGGAATCTTATTTTTGTCCGTGGCTTTAATGATTGGGAGGTTGATGTTGTAGCGGAGCTTTTCCATTTCCTCACTTCTCACACACCTACGAGTGAGGGACCTGATGGGATACGGTGGAAACTTAGAAAGGATGGTGCTTTAGACTCTCGCTCTTTCTACTATGTCTTAACGGAAAGGCCAGATAGGAGTTTTCCTTGTAGGAGCGTTTGGACCGTTAAAGCTCCCCCACTGGTGTCTTTTTTTGTGTGGACGGCAGCTTGGAAGAGGATTCTCACTTATGATAATCTTATGCGAAGAGGATGCACATTGGCGGGTTGGTGCTATATGTGTCAATGTGATGGGGAGACAGTGGATCATTTGTTATTACACTGTCACGAAGTGAGTGCATTGTGGAGCTTTTGTCTTTCGCTCTTTTAACATTCACTGGGTGCTTCCCATTTGGATGGAGAAATTGGTTTGGGAAACATTCTTCAGACATTTGGAATCTAGTCCCCCCTTGTTTAATGTGGACGGTTTGGCATGAGAGAAATAGCCGCACCTTTGATGATGTGAGGAATTCAGCAGATCAACTTCTTGGAACCTTTGTCAATTCTTTATTCGACTGGGCTAGGACTTGGGGTTTTACTACTACTACTACTGTAACTGATTTTGTTGTTTCTTTGCATTCCAATTCCTCTTCTACTGTTATGCTGTAACTTTTGATTCACCTGTGTGCACACTTTGTGCACTCAGGGGCCATTCATGATTTTAATACAATCTTTATTACCTATCAAAAAATAGGGGAAATTGCACTTTTCCCCCTTTAACTATTGAGTTTATCTCAATTTCCCCCTTTATCTATAAAACCGAACAATGTCCCCCTTTATGTATTGAAAATATGCAAATAGCCCTCATTGTCTAATTTTATGTTAAATTCCAACAAAATTAACGAAATGTTTTTATGTATTTTATCAATTTCTAGTCATAATACTCAAAATCTATCATTATATATTAATATACTATAAAAATATTTCGTTATTTTGGCTTGGATTTTACATAAAATTAGACTGTGGGGGGCAAATTTGTATATTTTCGATACATTAGGGGGGACATTGCTCGGTTTTAAAGATAAATGAGGGAATTGAGATGGACCCAATAGTTAAAGGGGGAAAAGTGTAATTTGCCCCAAAAAATATATATACAATTACTTAATTGATGCTGTTACGCGATTAACTACGATTTCATAGTATATCACCCCCCTCTCTCTCCTAGAGAGATCTGAGATATGATTTTCAGGCTTATGCAGTCAAGGGTTGAAATATGGGTTAAGCACAGGGAGCAATCTATGATTTCCCCTCTAAATAATTAAAGGATTTGATCAAAAGATCACAATTGCAGTGATGAAATTGAAACTAACATCAAACTATACAGAGCACAAGTGAATTTTACCCAAAATGCAATAATAAGTCAACCACAATAGCTAAGAAGCAAATGCACTTTCAAATATGCACTAACCTCTTTATGTCTAGCATTTTCAGCATCCTCAGCATCGTTCTGTTCCTTGGCTAGTTTCATAATGTCATTGTGGAATTTCTGCTCAAGAACTTCAAAAGTCTGTGGCAAAGGATTGCCCTCAAAACCAATGTCCATATTTTCTTCATGTGTTTGAGATCTGTGATCATTGTTGCTTTGTTTCTCCAATGCCAGTTTGGGATCAGGCCTCTGACTCTGCAAATATGATCTTGGAGCATCACCCCCTTGACCTGCATTACAACAAGCATGTGTCTCTAAGTGTAAGGATTAAAATTAGTTAGAAAATGAAAGGCATGTCAAAATCTTGACAAAGTGAGATGTTGGGTTTATGAAGCAAACAATGGTTTGTACAATCATAATAAGAGTAGTGAAAAACATATGTATACTATTATACCATGGGAACTTTCTCTTTTTGGTGTTAGAATAAGCTAAATCCATCTCACTAGTTTGGCTATTTAAGAAAAAGAGTTATGTGTGTCAAAGTTAAGCCCCTATGACTTCTCTTCCTATCAAGGTGATGTCGTAAAGTATGAAATTCCTAACTTCAACTAGGAGATCGTTAATGTTACCCACTTACCCAGCCCTCCTAATTTAGCTGTAACTGGAGAAAAGCAAAGGATGACTTAAACCAACCCAGTTGTTTTTCCTCCCCTCTTGCCCCCCTCTTTTTCTCCTGTATCTAGATATGATATTGGAGACTTAGTTTTATGGATGAGCATAAATGCTAGTAATAAAAGCCTTGCAAAATGGTCTCCTTAGCTCATCCGTTTTAAGAAATTCAGCAAGTTCTAATATGTTTCATAAAAAGGGACCATATCTAATCCTTGCTGCCTGATCAAACCACACAATACCATCAATTTCCCATTTTTTGCAGACAACAGTCATATCCAAATGTCCTACAAGAGCAAGGATTCTTGTCTCATTTAGATGCAACCTATATGGAGCTAGTATGCATGGAAAGCATCCTTAATGTGGTAAACAAGAAAAATGGCTATGCAAGGCGATAAGACCACAAACAGTTTCACATTTGCATCAGAACTCTTAAAACTCTACTCAAGGACTGCATGACACAACTAATATGCAAGGGGGCGTTAACTATGAGAGTCAAGGAGTATGAAATTCATTAGAGACATAAATTTATAAATCAGATATGTTTTTAATTTAAACGCCATGATTCATCTCCTTAAACAAGGATCCAACAGATCTATAGTTCTCTACCCACAAAGAATATGCTTTAGCCATACATGAAGATTGACAGGAGTAAACTTCCAGGCAATTGCATCATTTTTTATTGTTGAAAAGTTACAAAGGCGGGTGGTTCTTGGACCCATGACCACACCCTCCACCCTGAACTTCCAAGGGGAGGTTAAGGTCGTGGGTTTAAAACCCACTAGGTGCATGTATAACTTACCAATAAGGGGAAAAAATTGCATCAATATTTGGAAAGGTAGAATCAAATAATCTCAAGTCCTCTATAGCAACATAAGTGTGTATGAGAAGCACATGTAAATACACTCTTTTCCCTCTTAAGTAAATATATTTGTACCCTTTCATATATATTTAAACTACTCAATTAAGGGGAAAAAATATATATATATATATATATAAGCTTTTAGGGTCAACATCACCATTTACCCTTTTTGGCAGAAAAACTTGACACAAACTGTTAAAACAGAAAATTCATAGCCATATTAATTAACATTAGCCTTAAGCAAGGATCTATTTAAAGATAAAACCCAATTCTCTAAGACTACAAAGATCAATGAAAAATGCCTCAGATTTAAAAGTTCATATACCAAATGTAATTAAACACTTTTACTCCTGTCCTCTTCATGGTAAACACTAATGAGTAAATTTTCTATCTATCCCACGGGGAAGCCTTATTACACATGGGCATGCGCTCACACACACACACACACACACACACAAAGAAAGAAAACAGATACCACTTACCTTCATTGAACATATGAGATGCCATTGAATTTGACATTTTTGATCCATCCCTTTCCCATCTCCATTGTCCCTCTGCTTTCGAGTTCCCATATGGATGCTCTCTCTCAGGAGTGAAGGCCTCTAGTCGCCCTTGGAAATTACCAGGCTTGGGCTCCATCCTCTGACTGGACATATGATGCATCTGACCACCAACATATGTATTGCCACCTGAATCGGCATACTGCCCCTGCCGTCTCATTACTATTAACTTAACAATGCAGCTTGAATGAGATACCTACCAAATATAACAGCCACTAATAAATGCACAGACTGGAGTAAACCTTGATATCACATTTTAGTTTTATTTCAACAAAAGACTAAAATTAAAAGTTGGCATTTCATTCATAGATATGGAGAGACTGCGTTTGGCATCGAGTACGCCTTAACTAAAGAAAGATGATCATAAGCAAAGATTTGAGACCTTTTTGGCAGCAGAAAAAATGCTGCCAAAAGAAACACGTTCATTAAAAACTTCTTTCCTAAATTTTTCGAAATCTTTTTAAGAATGGCCTTTCAACTTGAAGAACCTCAGATAAGAAGTTTACAACAGTCAATTTCCTTTCTAGTTTTTCCATGCCGAAAACAGTTTCGGGAGACAAAATCCAATCCTTTTTTATCATTCAATGTTTCTTGTGCAATAAATATGAACCCAATGTGAACATATTAGCATACTACTTGAAACACTACCATTATTGCATATATCATTATCACAGCACCACCAACCTCAATCAGTTCTTTTTTTTTTTTTTCCTAATGGAACAAACAAATGGCTCAACAATACTATCCAAAAACCCATGTTGCATAGTTCATTAAGTTTCAAATTGAATGTCCAAAATAAAAACCAATCAACTTCACCAAAACATGCATGAACAAGCAAGCATATACCTAAAAATAATCCTATCAGTTTCTCATAGGCATTTCTTCAAACACAAAACATACAAAACCCATAACAATCATGAAAGCCCAGCAAAAGAAACAACTTATAGACAACAGTTCTAGCAGAGACCCTAGAACCCTAATTAGTAGTGATTAGCACCGTACAAAACCCAGGCGAGGGAAAAACTTCAAAGATTTGGCAGCACAACAATAAATTGAAAATTAGAAAAATTAAGAATAAATAAATATTATTTTCTTACCTTCTTTTAGATTTTTTTTTTTTTAATTTATTTATTAATATCTGCTCCCACTGAGAGAGTCTAAGAGATGAGGCTGAGAAGCGAACCAAGCGTTACAGTGTTAAATGGCCAGGATTTTGGTTTGCTAGCCAATCGTTAATCCTAAAGTTCCCAATTTCGGGCCTCAAAACGGGTCGGGTTTAATTTGGACCCATCCAATCCCAATATTTCAGCGTTTATTCCGGAAATTATATTTTATTTCCTGTTGCCAAGGGATTATTATATTTTTGTGTAATTTATATTTTAAAGGGAGAATTACACTTTAATCATTGTGGTTAGGTAATAGTTTTCTGTTTTTGTTATCAAAAATTAGTATTTGTACTATTCTCAAATTTTGGATTCAAAATGTGGTTTTCTACCGTTTTCAATCCATTTTTTTTGTTTGGTGATTGTTTTCAGTGAAGGGTTTTCATTTATAACTGCCACAAGTTTCATTCTCTCCATATGACATTCACACCATTGAACCCGTGAGATCAACCAAAAACCCACCACCACCAAATCTTCCACTGGCCTCCACAAACCCACCAAGAACCACTACATAAAACTCATAACTACCAGTACAAAATCAAACAAATTCAGAAAAAACCAAACCCCATCAAACATTGCCACCGCAAACCGGCAAAACAAACCCATAAAGCCACCGCAAACCCACACAGCTAGCGTTATAGAAGAAGTTGCGAATTCACAACCCAAATGCGACCATCGTTGCCTCAATCAAACCTCGAGCTCACGCCACCGCAGCCCACCAAGACCCACTGCTAAAAACCTATAACCACGCACATCACAGCAGATCTGATAAATCAGAGAAAAAAAACGCAAAAACCCAACTCATCGGCAAGCACCGCGCCTCGCCTCACCTCTCCTCACTGCACCGTGCTTCATCAGCGATTTGAGTGGTGGAGAGATTCATCGAGGAAGCAGAAGGGATTCAGCGAAAGAGATGGGTTTGGAGTAATTGGGGTTTCAGGCCGTTGAACATGTCAGAAAAAGAAATAAAGTTGTATATTTAATTACTAAAATGCCACCGGTCAATTTGTGTAAAAAATTAAAAAATTGCCATCAGTCTTTTGAACAGTAACCGAAAACAAGCAAAAACATGTAAAAGGTGGTCTCATTTTCGGCCAATTGAGTATCAAATGCATAGTAAAAAATTTTGAATGCAAAAACTGAGATCAATTGCCAAACAAAATTTTTTCAACCCAAGCCCACCTTTTTTTGGATTCGAACACAATTCCTATCACCAAACATACTCTTAGCCACAAATCTGATAAATCGGAGAAAAAAAAAACACAAAAAACCAGCTCACCGGCAAGCATTGCCCCTCGCCTCACCTCTCCTCTCCTCTCCTCGCTGCACCGTGCTTCATCAGCGATTTGAGTGGTGGAGAGATTCATCGAGGAAGCAAAAGGGATTTAGCGAAGGAGATGGGTTTGGAGTAATTGGGGTTTCAGGCCGTTGAACATGTCAGAAAAAGAAATAAAGTTGTATGTTTAATTACTAAAATGCCACCGGTCAATTTGTGTAAAAAATTGCAAAATTGCCATCGGTCTTTTGAACAGTAACCGAAAACAAGCGAAAACATGTAAAAGGTGGTCTCATTTTTGGCCAATTGAGTATCAAATGCACAATAAAAAATTTTGAATGCAAAAACTGAGATCAATTGCCAAACAAAAATTTTTCAACCCGGGCCCACCATTTTTTGGATTCAAACACAGTTCCTATCACCAAACATACTCTTAGCCACAAATCTGATAAATCAGAGAAAAAAAAATGCAAAAACCCAACTCACCGGCAAGCACCACGCCTCACCTCACCTCTCCTCGCTACACCGTGCTTCATCAACGATTTGAGTGGTGGAGAGATTCATCGAGGAAGCAGAAGGGATTCGGCGAAGGAGATGGGTTTGGAGTAATTGGGGTTTCAGGTCGTTGAACATGTCAGAAAAAGAAATAAAGTTTTATATTTAATTACTAAAATGCCACCGATCAATTTGTGTAAAAAATTGCAAAATTGCCATCGGTCTTTTGAACAGTAATAAAAAACAAGCGAAAACATGTAAAAGGTGGTCTCATTTTCGGCCAATTGAGTATCAAGTGCACAGTAAAAATTTTTGAATGCAAAAACTGAGATCAATTGCCAAACAAAAATTTTTCAACCCGGGCCCACCATTTTTTGGATTCAAACACAATTCCTATCACCAAACATACTCTTAGCCACCTGAGGTACGATCTGTTTACTCCCATTACCCACTACCGTTAAAAACAAATAAAATAAAATTATAACAAAATATTACAAAACCATCGGTCTTCCTGGTTTTCTCTCCTCCTGTCTCACTCACGCCCAATCTCCACCACCACAAGTATTACTTCCTAACAATGAAAGAGTTAACAAAATTCTCATAAGTAATCTATCGAAAATTTCTCTAAGGTGATTTCTTTCTACATGTTAGAATATAAGCCCAATGGATCCTAGGCCCAATACACTGTCTTGTATAGCACTCTTATTACTTATGCATTACTCTCACCTCAGCCTATATAAAGGCTTTCTCTTGTACTATATTATTCACATAATACAAACACAGACTTTCAGTTTTTAACATGGTATCAGAGCTAAGGCTCTAATATTGTGCAGTTTTAGTCCTTCTAGGCGTTATTCCGCTGCCTCAGCTATTTCCGGCACTGCCCAGCCGCCACCGTTAGAAATCCAATTGCCTGCGCTGCCAAGAAACTGATTCATCGCCGAACGAACTTGCTGCCACCCTCAGTTCTTGCGCTACCAGACTCCAATCACGACACATCCACTGTCATTGGAAAGATCTTGGAAAGCTCGACTCAACCACACAAAAAACAGCCTAATCAGCCACCGAACGCACCCTCACGTGCCGCCCAAAGATCCAGCCGCCGTCAAGCTCTTTTTGCCACGCACCCACGCGCCTATCTCTCGTCCAGTCAGCCCTAGCTCACGTCATCCTGCCACGTCAGCCCTAGTGCCACGTAAGCATGACCGTTGACCGTTGACTTCAGGCGTTAACTTTTTTCGTTGACTTTGATCGTTGACTTTTTCCAGAGTTGACTTTTTGCAACCCAGGTGCTTCGTACCCAGTTTTTCGTGTTGATTTCATTTTTGTGGTCTGTTTTTACAGTTGAGATTTTGTTATGACTCAAAGTGAAATAATTTCTAAACCCATTCACGTCATTCTTAATGGGGATAACTACTCTTTTTTAGCTCAAGGTATGTGTAGTTTTCTCAAAGGTCGCAAGCTGTGGCTTTATGTGACTGGGCAACGTCATCCTCCTAAACAACAAAAGAACAAAACTGAAGATGCCTTCGCTCTTCGACTTGAAGATTGGGATGGTGTCAATCATCAGATCATCACTTGGTTCCGCAACACCTCCACTCCTTCTGTTAGTATGGAATTTGGGGATTATGACACAGCTAAGGATGTATGGGATATGCTTACTTCTCGATATGCTGGATCAGATGGTGCTCGAAAATATCACCTTATGATTACTTTATATCAGCTGCGCCAGGATCCAGGTGAGCGCATCACTGCCTTCCACAGTTGTGTGAGGTTTCTTTGGGATCAACTAGCTGCTTCTGAGCCAGTCATTAGGTCCATTTCTGAATGCTAAGCTTATCAGTACACATCGAGAGCGTACCCGTCTTCATCAGTTCTTAATGGGCGTTCTTGATGACTTAGAGTCTGTACACAGTCAGTTGCTTAATCGTTCTCCTCTACCCACTGTCAATCAAGCTGTTAATGATTTGGTCCGTAAGGAAACTCATCTGAAATCTCATCGCTCCTCTCAGCCTCACACGACGGTTCTTGCCACTCCAGCATCAATTGATCCCACAGTCACAGCTCTGCCGAAGGGTCATGATAAAAGGCGATCAAATCAAAAAAATTCTCATCTCATTTGTGCATTTTGCAAGTATCGCAGTCACACTATTGATCGATGTAACATGCGTGCCCGCATTCTTCAGCGCTCTGCAGCCTTGATTGCCTTTGAGTCTGTACCATCATCCGATACTGCATCTTTTGATCCTGTTTCATTGACTACACCTACTTACAGCATAGCAGATCTGCAAGCTCTCTTTAATCAGGTTCAAGCTCCGACTTCCAGTGCATCCAATCCTGCTATTTCTATGACACCAGGTATCTAGTCTGAATGGTTTTTAGATTCTGCCTACTGCAATCACATGACGGACAATCCTCCTCACCTCACAAGTGCCCACACTTCTCCTGTCTTACCTACTATTACCACTGCTGATGGCTCCGCCATGACTGTTAGTCATGTCGGCTCCATCTCTACCCCCAACTTATCAGTCTCTGATGCCTTTTGTGTTCCTAAACTGCATCTTAATCTTTTATCTATTGGCCAACTAACCGAACTTGGTTTAAACCTGTTCTTTTCTTCTCGTGGTTGTCTTGTGCAGGATTCTCGAACGGGGCAGATCATTGGGACCGCGCATAAGGTTGGACAGTTGTTTGAGCTTACTTCCTTTCACTTTCCGTCTTCATTAGTCTCCGCACCTGTTATTGTTGCTTCTGCCTCCATCGAGTTATGGCACTCTCGTTTAGGTCATGTTTCCCTTTCTCGTATTCAAACCTTAGTATCTAAGGGTCTATTAGGTTCAGTTTCTTCCAGTCCATTTGATTGTATGCCATGTTAGCTCTGCAAACAACCTGCCTTACCTTTTAATAATAGTGAGTCTATTGCTTCTGCAACTTTTGATCTTATTCATTCAGATGTATGGGGGCCCTCTCCTATTCCCATAGTGGGGAGGTCAAGATATTTTGTTATTTTTGTCGATGATTTTTCTCGTTACACTTGGATTTATTTAATGAAAAATTGTTCTGAAGTTCTCACAATATATCGTGATTTTGCTAAAATGATTCAGAATCAGTATTCTAAAGCTATTAAGGTATTTTACTCTAACAATGCACGAGAATATAAACAAACTGATTTTTCTACTATTCATAAACACTATGGAACCATTTTTCATATCTCGTGTGCTGGTACCTCACAACAAAATGGACGAGCTGAACGTAAACTCCGTCACATCCTAGATACTGTTAGGGCTCTCACCAATGCAGCCTCCACTCCTGTCTCATTCTGGGGTGAAGCTGCTCTCACTGCAGTGTACACCATCAACCGCTGTCCTTCACCTGTCGTTCAAAACACAACACCATATGAACGGTTATTTGGCACAGCTCCAAACTACAGTCTACTCAAGGTTTTTGGTTGTGTCTGTTTTGCTTCTTCTTCAACCACATGAGCGCACTAAACTTCAACCCTACTCCCAGCTATGTTATTTTCTTGGCTATGGCCTTGAAGAAAAGGGGTACCGGTGTTATGATTCAGTCGCTAAGCATCTTCGAAGTCTCTTAGCATGTGGCATTTTGGGAACACAAGATGTTCTATTCCTTACCTTCATTTTTTGCAGGTAATTCTGATTCTCAGGCTGATCCTCTACCAAATCTTTTCCCTGAGATTCTTTCCCCTTCTGCTGAGTCAGTTAATCCCATCTCCGACTAGTCTCCCTCTGTTGATCCCTCCTCTGATGAGTCTCCTACAACCGATCCTACCTTCGACGAGTCTCCTCTCTCTGCCCCTGCTGCGAATCCTGTCAACACTACTACTCCTGAGCCTCGTCGCTCTCATTGGGTAAGTACTCTTCCCTCTCATCTTCGTGACTTTCACTTGCTTTTCTGCCTTTGCCACCTTACATGAACCTCACACCTTTCGTGAGGCCTCCTCTGACCCTTTATGGCAGCAAGCTATGAAAGAAGAATTGGATGCATTGCTTAAGATAGGTACTTGAGATCTGGTTGATTTGCCAGCTAGGTAAATCTGCTATTGGTTGTAAGTGGGTGTACAAGATTAAGACTCGATCAGATGGTACTGTTGATCGCTACAAGGCTCGTCTCGTTGCCAAGGGATTCACTCAAGAGTATGGCATTGACTATAAGGAGAGACATTTACCCCGGTGGCTCGCCTCTCCTCTGTTCGTACACTTATCGCAGTTTCTGCTTCCCGACATTGGCCACTTTTTCAGATGGATGTGAAGAATGTCTTTCTTAATGGAGAACTAACTGAGGAAGTCTACATGCAGCTCCCTCCTGGTTTCTCCCAACCTCCAGGCTTTTCTCACAAAGTGTGTCGCTTACATCGGGCACTATATGGTCTTAAGCAAGCTCCACGAGCTTGGTTTGCCAAGTTCAGCTCCACCATTTCTCAGCATGGTTTTTCAGCTAGTTCATATGATTCAGCTCTGTTCTTCCGACGCTCAGATCATGGTATTACCCTTCTCTTGTTGTATGTAGATCACATGATTATTACTGGTGATGATGTGCAGGGCATCCAGGACTTTAAGCGCTTCCTTGGTCAGCACTTTGAGATGAAGGATCTGGGTCCCCTCAGTTATTTTCTTGGTCTTGAAGTCTCTTCATCCTCTGATGGTTACTATCTCACTCAAGCCAAGTACACATCTGATCTTATCTCTCGAGCTGGAATCACAGACAACAAGATAGTTAACACACCCATCGAATACAACAATCGCCTTGAATACTTATGATGGAGAACCACTTCCTGATGCTACCCTCTACAGACAGCTAGTTGGGAGTCTTGTTTACTTCACTATCACTCGACTAGACATCTCCTATGCTGTTCACATTGTTAGCCAGTTCATGGCTGCACCGCGGTCTCTCCATTATGCTGCTGTACTTCGGATTCTTCGGTATTTAAAAGACACCTTGTTTCATGAACTTCACTTCTCATCTCAGTCGTCGCTCACTCTTCAGGCTTATTCTAATGTCGACTAGGCTGGGGACCCTACTGACCGTCGTTCCACTACAGGGTATTGTTTTCTTCTTGGTGACTCTCTCATCTCTTGGTGTAGCAAGAAACAATCTGTTGTTGCTCATTCTAGTACTGAGGCAGAATATTAAGCACTTGTTAACACCACTACTGAGCTCCTTTGGTTACGTTGGCTTCTCCAGGATTTAGGCATTGATTGTTCTATTGCAGTTCCAATCCATTGTGACAATCGAAGTGCCATCCAAATTGCCCACAATGACGTCTTCCATGAGTGTACCAAGCATATTGAGATCGACTGTCACTTTGTTCGTCATCACTTACTACAGGGTACTTTGCAGCTCCATTCAGTGTCTTCTCAGGACCAGTTAGCTGACATATTCACCAAACATATGCCTCAAAGCCGTTTCCGTGATCTTATTTCCAAACTCAAGTTGGTGTCTCTTCACCCAACATGAGTTTGAGGGGGGATGTTAGAATATAAGCCCAATGGGTCTTAGGCCCAATACACTGTCTTGTAAAGCACTCTTATTACTTGTGCATTACTCTCACCTCTGCCTATATAAAGGCTTTCTCTTGTACTATATTATTCACATAATACAAACACAGACTTTCAGTCTTTAACACTACAGAATTAGCTAAGTTCTGTTTGAATTTTTTTGTAAAAAATCTGGAAGGATTTTGTCATCATCAAAATATAAACCAGCTTTCAATTTTTGGTGGTGACTGAGAAACTCAAAATCAAAGCCACACTTGTTCTTAAAAGAAGCTCAAATTTCTCTGGCTTGTTCCAGTCAAAGCATTTTGCACATCTGATTTTTCTCATCTCCATATCCATTTCAAAATAATAACAACATATACCTCTGCCACATTTAATTTTTGACTTTGACGTTGATGGGTTCAACTTATGTAACCTCCTCTTTGAATTCCATAGAACAAGTTACAGTAATGTTAGTTTCCTCGTTCACATCGAAGAACATCTTAAGAGCCCGTGCAAACCTTCGAATGGTGAGATTGTTGATATAAAAGTCAAGGTCACAGTAGAGGTGGAGAGACAGCGTGCTTCATGGAAAGCAAGACAATTTCAAACAATTCATGGAGTGGAGTCTCCCCTGCGCATAATGACCAAATTCTAGTTGCAAGAATTAATAACCTTTGTTTGAGTGTTCTGTGAGGGTTCCGGAGGAAAGGAGAGAGGACAAAGTGGTTTTTATTATAATTTTTTTGTTTTTATTTTTATTTTTTTTTCTTTTAACGGCAGTGATAACGAGAGTAGATGAATATGATCGTGGGTAAAGTATCAATTTTTAAACCATGGGTAGGTTGTAAATGAGCCAAACCACATGTGGGTAAAGTGTACTTTCTCCTATTTTAAATCTTATAGTTTGGAGCATTAAAATATTTAATCCTTTAAAAACTAAAGTAATAAATTAAAATTTGAGATTTTAAAAGTAACATATCTCAATTCATGTAAGTAAAACAAGTATTCAATTATGGGTAAAATTTAGGTACAGTTCATTATGTTAGGTACATTAGATTCCTTAATTGAATTCAAACACATGGTTGTATTAACCAGTGAAATACAAATAATGTTATCTTTTCCAAGAATATTAAAATTCAATGCAGTTATGTGTTTGAATTCAATTATGAAACCTAATGTACCTAACCTAAGAAACTGTACCTAAGTTTTACCCTTCAACTATAAGGTGTAATCCGCTGAACTATAAGATTTATAATGTAATTTTCCCTTCTTCTTTTTTCTATACTAGTAATAATTGTTTCCAACAAAATTTTTACAAAAATAACTCTGACAATTTATTTCTCGAAATTTTTTATTATATTTTTTGGTAAGCAAATATTTTATTTCGTCCATCCTTTGTTGTTGTTTAGAGATTTTCGCTTAATAATGTTTAAGGGTACAAGTGCCTTAAAGAGCACTCAAAACCCCTAATTTCCTTATCTATAAAAGGTGTTATTTTCCTTTACAAAACTTTCTTTAGATTAAAATGCAATGTACACTATCTAAGTTTGCTCAATTTAGTTTTCACCCCCTGATAATTGAAAATTTGGATTTGCTACTTTAGGATTTTGATATGTTTGGATATTAATCATTCCGTCCAAAAAACATTAGATCATGACCTTTAAGTCCCAACTAAGCCTAACACATATGTTAGGTGGTCTAATCAAATCATAACATGTGTAAATAAAATTAAAAAAATTATCTCAAATATAAAAATTACATAAAATAAAATAATAATAAAAATTGAATTTTTTTTTTTCCTTTTTCTTTTTCTTCAACTTACTACAGATGAATGAATTTCTAGCAATAAATAAAATTTTTTTTATTTTTCTTCCCGGAAAATCAAAAATTTTCTAGGAAAAAAAAAAATTACTTTACATCTCTTTGATTGATTCTGAGCACAACCACAAAATTCCAAAAATTACATACACAAGATTGCTCATCAAACACTAGCAGAACCCCAACAATTAGAGAGATAAGGGACCTAGACATTCAAGTCACTTGAAAACCCACAAAAATCCCCAATGCAAGTCATCGTGAGCCATCACCTTTAGTCATCGACAAGATCCAACCGATCCAACCATCATTCATTATAACCCTAATCAAACACCCATTTCTTTTATCAGCTGATATCACTCTAAGGAGAAGAGGCGCGACGATAAAATTGTGATTACAATTGGTTCATTTGTTGATGATAGAAGTAAACGCGGAAACAAAATCAAGATCTTTGTACATGTGTATTAATGCTTTCCCAGAAACCCCGAGTTAGATCTCTGGTTGGCGAGTATATTCCGAGTTATATCCAACCATCGATCCCAACCCTTATCTAAAGGTCACCTTCAGTCACCAGTGTGGGTGTGGGGAAAATGACAGAGGCATAGTGGTGGAGGAGGCGACAACGGAGAAGAAAAGAAAGAGAGAGAACGTAAAATGGAAAAATTAAAAGAAAATAAAAATGGTCAAAAGAAAATGAAAAAAAAAAAAAAAGAATTAAATTATTTTATGTAATTTTGATATCTGAGACAATTTTTTTAATTTTCTTAACATGTGACATGATTTAATTGGGCCACCTAGCACATGATTAGGCTTAGTTGGCACTTAATGGTCTGAGCCTAACGTTTTTTGGACGGAATGGATAATATCCAAACACACCCAAACCTCAAAGTAGCGGACCCAAATTTCAAACATCAGGGGAAAAATCCAAACTTTAAAGGTGTACATGGGGGTCGTTCGTGTTATTGTGGAAGAAGTCTTTCATTCGCACTTGATTTCTCTTTCAAGACTTAACCCTTAAGTCTTCCATCCACTAATATGGAAAATTATATACACACTCCATTTAACATTATTGAGCAATCCTTTCAATGGTCATTCTTTGATGCCTAAGGCTCCCACTTAGATAACCGGTTCCTTCACTCTAGCATTGGACTTAATAAAACACACTCTTCACTTAGGACATGACACTTTGGACTTGGCAAGAGAGAGAGGAAAAAGGTCTCATCTTTTCTCTCCTTCTTCCATAGCCAAGCATAGCAAGAGGTTCTAGGGTTTTCCAATTTAGCTTCACATTTTCTACGCTTAAATTTCATCCCTCTTTCACTAAACTTGAACTCTAGGTAGTTCTCTTACCCTTTCCTCCATTGAATCAAGGTAAATATTGTTTTTACTATTTTGTTTCAAGTTTTGTAAAAGTTTGGTGTTCTGGGTATGAAACATTTTGAGTTCTTGGTTCAAGACTATTAAGCTTTTCATATGCTCTTTTATAGATCCGGATCCTCTCTCAAGGTCACGATTTATTTGAATTAAATATAAGGCCTAGAAGTTGCCACCTCATTTAAAAACCACTTGTGAAGACCATGACACTCGCCTTTCGAGTGTCAAACATGGCTTTCAAAATGATTACTCGATTTTATGGACCAACCCTCTAGATTGAAGGTTGATTTTTAATGGAGTTGCCACTTATTTTGGGTTTAAGGAACAAAATAAGAAATTTCCTTCAAAGTAATACATCTTTACTCATTCATAGTATTGTCAACGTCGGAAAATCGTCGCGATGATCCGACTCCAACCCCCATTGGGCTCGACAGAATCTCACTTGTTTTGCTTGTGTGTGATGTAAACATATTGTAAAAATACGTGCATATGTGTGTGTGTGTGTGCGCTTCAGGCATATCCATGGATATGGCAATGGGGAGTAGAAAACACGAGATTTTGAATAAAATATGCCTAAAAAATGAGTCTTGAACCAGAGATAAATTCAGGGATTTGATTATGCATGGGGAAGGTGTTTGGCACCCCACGACATCCGTCTGAAGACGGTTACCTCCCTCTATGTGTTCATGTGTTCGATCAATCAAATGTTGGATTATTATTAGATACAAATGTCTCGACGTTGTCGGTCGTACATCAATTGGTGCTACACGCATTTCGACACGATCAGTTTTGTTATCCTTTGTTCCCCTTCAATTATCTGTATATCTTTTAGGGTTTCCGGTGAAACAATGACAGTGTATTCTTGAAACCTTAACACTATTCACTAGAAAAAAGTTTGATTGGTTTGGCCATGATCAAGATCTCATTTGCCCTTGGGTTGCATGGACAAAGTAGTCCGTCATATGGCGGCTTGGATTAACCTTTTTATTTTTGGACTATTCCCTTCATTTATTCGGTCCTTGAATGCATTCGGTTTCCCTATCCATGTTTGCACATGCTAGAAATTCTAATGATTTACTGTAGGTATAAATGAAGATAATAGTTTGTTGAGTTTTATTTATCACATGATTCCAAATAGAATGCAACGCGCGAGCATTCTTTACATGCGACAATGTCGGAACATTTCAGCATGTATCGAACACATGCGTCATGGCGCCCTAAAGTAAGGTTCGGCCTTAGTCTTGGGGTGGGCCAATCCATATGCGTTGCATTACTTATGGTACCATGTTTTGATATTCTTAAAGTTTGCATGGCAATTTTTTAAGTGTTTTGCATGAATAAACAATTTTACAATTTATTAGACAAATTGGCAAACCATATGGCATGTGAGAATGTATATCTAATCATGAAATTAGAGTTTTTAGAAATGTACCTAAACATGTTGCTAGGGTTTAGATGCATGACGTACCTAGACATGCTTCTAGAGTTTAATTGAATGTACCTAGACATGTTGCTATGGTTTGATTAAATGACATGTTAATGATGATGTAAAAGTACCAAAATGAGATTTTGGGTTTTATGTATAATGTTGTGGAGAATACTCATTTACAAACATCAAAAAAATGTGAAAATGACCTAAACATGCAATGCTAAGGTTTATGGGTAATTTCATAAACAAAAGTAAAGGAACCAAACCTTTCAGCTCATTCCTTAAACACAAAAAAGGGGAATGGAAGAGATTGGAATAGTTTCCGAGCACTTACAATTGAAGGTCTATCTAACTACAGAGTGCAATTAATACAAATGAAAAAGATGTCTTTTAACAATACAAAAACAAAAAAGATGACTTCAAATGAGAAAATATGTCATCATTCCCCCAAGCTCATATAATCTGCACAAAATATCAATAAAATAACATTAAGACGAAAGAGCAAAAATATAATTTGTAAGAAATATGAGAATTATTTTTAAGCATACGTAAAACTAATGACACCATGGCTTTTAGTGCTTTTACCCTTTCCCCACTCATTTCTAAGTATTGTGAAACGCACATTTGCATGCGCATATCTCTCTAACCGTGAGTCCTATTAAAGAATTGTAAGTTCCTACGTTTTACTTTGGGCCCGAGTGTCATGTTCGTGTTGGTCACACGTCTTCCATGGTCTTTTTATGTTTTCGCCCCTTTATAGGACATTTATAAGCTAAAGTGTTATTAAACGCACCTTAATTTGTGCATAACTCTCTAACTGTCAGTCCTACCCTCATTCCACAAATTCTTAAGTATTACTTTGGACCAGAGGGTCGTGGTCATATAGGTTCACAGGCCGTTCTGTGACTGTTTTATGTTTTTGCCATTTGGCCACTCATTTTTAAACTTATGTGTTTTGAAACACACATTTGCGCATAATTCTCTAACCGTTAGCTCTATCAATGTTTTGTAAGTTCCTACATGTTACGTTGGACCCAATGGTGGTGTTAGTGTCGGTCCATGGACTGTTCCTTGAACCTTTTATGTTTTTGTCCCTTTGTGGAACATTTATAAGTTAAAATGCTATGAAATGCACATTTGTGCATAACTCTTTATACGTAAGTTCTATCAATATATTGTAAATTCGTACATGTTACTTTGGACCAAGGGTTGTGTTCGTGTCAGTCCACGGACTGTTCCATGGCTTTTTTATGTTTTTGTCCCTTTGCGAGATATTTATAAGCTAAAGTGATATGAAACGCACATTTATGCATAACTCTCTAACTGTAAATCCTATCAACGTATTGTAAGTTTCGACATGTTACTTTGGACCCAAGGGTCGTGTTCGTGTCGGTTCATGGACTGTTCCATAGCCTTTTTATGTTTTTATCCCTTTATGGGACATTTATAAGTTAAAATGTTATGAAACGCATATTTGTGCATAACTCTCTAGCCATAAGTCCTATTAATATATTATAAGTTCCTACATGTTACTTTGGACCTGAAGGTCATGTTCGTGTCAGTCCACGGACTGTTCCAAGGCATTTTTATGTTTTTGTCCCTTTGCGAAACATTTATAAGCTAAAGTGCTATAAAAAGCACATTTGTGCATAACTCTCTAACCGTAAATCCTATCAACGTATTGTAAATTCCTACATATTACTTTGGACATGAGGGTCATGTTCATGTCGGTCCACGGATAGTTCTAAATATAACTCTTTAATTTTAAACTTTTGGCATTTACTTGTTAAAGTCAATATGTCAAAAAAAAAAAAATACTAACAAATATCTTAGTTTTAGCTAGAAGATGAGCTCCCTCCATTCTCGAAAGGTTCAGCTCCAATGAAACCTTTGTCCCTGAGAAACTTAATGATGCTAGATGTTGCATTTTCATATTTTATCCTGTCCTCTTTTTCCTTTTCCCTCTCCTCCTTTTCTTTTTTCCTTTCCTCCTCTTGCCTTCTATTTGCCTCTTGTAGTTCAACTATACACTCTTCGAGTTGCTAGACATAAACATTAGAAGTAGAAAATGACATCGTTTTGAGAGAAGGAAGAAGGTCTCATGCCGAGTCCCTTTACATATCTAGACCTCGGCTTAAGAACCCTAATAGATACCTCTTCTGGGGTCAGCGGAATTGTGTTAGGATCGGAAAGATGCTCCTCTTGAACTCTAATAATTTCTTCCTGACATTTTGATAAACGACACAGTCAGTCATAATAGTTATATGTATGATGTTCTGGTTTTACAAACATAATATTCATGGAGTAACTGAGGTGCATACATATCGTTCTTCGCACTCTAGGGTAACCCACTCATTTTTCTTTAGATTGTAGTGAGTCTCACGATAGATCTTTGAAAATTCCGGAAGTTGACCCCCATTTTTTTGTCTCTGAGATAACCATTAAGTTAAAAAAAAAAAAAAAAAAAAAAAAAAAAAAAAAAAAAAAAAAAAAAAAAAAGCTGAGAAGAGAATGAGAGAATATCGATTGAAATTGAAAAACAAGTAATATACTGAGCTTTTAAGAAATTGAGAAAATACGCACATGTTCATCAACCCTAACTGGGATCGACTTAGCTCCACATCGATGTTTTTCCTTTGATTTTTTCCTATTGTCGTTGTTTTTCTTTGATCGCTTCTACAAAAAACAAAAAACAAAGACCAATGGAACAAATAAAATTTCTATTAGATTATATAATTCACAACACATGTATTCTTCATGATTCAAATAAATATTAATCCATTGAATTTAAAGCATAACACTTTTAATCATTGCTTTTATGGTTTTACAATTACCAGCTAGTCTTCGTTACTCCAATTTTCCGTCGATAAGTCCAATCCATTACTCAAGTATGCAATTAGATGGTGGGTGACTTCTTGCGTAGTCTTTTCCTTTCTCTTTCACAATTGCCTTGTACTTTATGTGCAATTTTGTTTTGAAGTCACCCAATCTTCGTCCAACACTTGTATTAAAAGACTTATTTATCTTTACAGGTTCACCCTGTAAATCGAACTGATCCTGCAAAATCAAGAATATGTAATATGCTTAGTGATAACAAAATCAATAATATATACACCCTAAAAAAGGAAGTAATGACAACAATGAGTCAATAAGTCATGAACTACCTCTATATGTTGCATGATGAGTTGTTTGATGCTGTCAGGAACCATCGACTACCTGTAGACATTAAGATCAGACATGCTTGTACGTACTAGTACGCCAAGCTGACTATAAAGCTTGCAAACATTTTTCCCAACAAGGGCACAATAATCCTGAGGGAAGGGGACCGGTAGCTTTCTCTCTTTATCAACAAGAGTTTGGACCCCTATACCGCGTGTCAAACCACGGGTACGTTTACTAGTCAATACTCTTAAGACAAAATATCAATAAAAAATGAGAAAATCATAATAAAATCATTAAATAATTACTAAATAACTTAAATATCTTACCAACAGCGCTAGAAGAAGGTGTGTCTGTAGACAAGACCACCGCACCATGAATTTGTGGGGTGGGTGAATCTCCCTCAAGAATATGTGGGGTAAGAGAATCTCCCTCATAATTCAACATCTCTATGTCCTTGTGTAACAAACAAAAATATGTGAAAAAATATACAAACCATTACAAATAAAAAAACAACAAAATATTTCATCATTTAAAATTTCACACATCGAATGATTTTAACTGATTATTCCAAGTATATATTACATAGTATCTCATATATAGTATCTCATGCATAGAAGAACTAGATGACTCATCAGCATTGTCATCGCCACCAAGAGATGGTACATAGTCATCATCATCTATCTCAACAGTAATTCTCTTCAATTTAGCATTTGCATACTTAAGCAAAGAAGATTGCCTCATGACGGAAGTCATTTGCTTCAACCCCAAAGCCTACATCTTCTCTTGGTTATCTTTGATTCTAGCCAATCTTACACACTCATAATTTGTTATCATATGAGTATCTTTGGCTGTGTTTGACATTTTTCGCAATCATAAACCGACATAAAATGACATGAATAAATAATAACCATGAATAAATTATCAAACTAGCAATTTTATGAATTGAATACAATTGTCCATATAAAAAGAAAATAAAAAAAATCTACATATCATAATCCATATCAGGGTCTAAAGTCATCATCAACTATGTCATGCTCTTCATTTTCATCATCATCCCTATGCTCTGCCATTATTTCATCTTCTCGAATAACCTTGGGTTCAACGTCATCGCTACAATATTGAACATTATCTTCAATGTCGATAGGAACAACATCGGTCATGGTTTCTTGTTGAAATGCATCATTAGCTTCCATATGATCATTAGATTCTCCATCACCAACCTCTGGTACATCAAACACTCCCCTATGTTGGACGCATTGTACTACTTGCCAAGGTTCACCTGATTTGGTATTAGGAAGGTAGAAAACTTGTTTCACCTGACTAGGTAGTATAAAAGGATCATTTTGATACCATCGACTCATTACATCAATACTCGTGCAATGTGTTTCAGTTCGTATCGTTCTCTTTCTACCGATGTTACCAGTATTGTACCATTCACACTGGAACAAAACAACTTTATTATGCAACATATACTCGAATTCCCAAATATTGTCCAAATGACCATAGAAGTCGTGTTTTTGTCCTTTATGGTTCCCTTTTGCTAATACACCGCTATTCTAGCTTATACGACGGTTGTCTAATTCCTGTATATAAAACCTTACGCCGTTAACTATGCAACTAGAGTACTTCTTCACAAGCAAATTAGGACCATTTGCTAATGACAACAATTGGTCGGTAGCTTCTAGTGACCCATCAACTCTCAATTTATTAATCCATAGTGACATGCAATGTGTAACAATTTCATTACATTAGTAATAATTAAACTAAATACATGTGTAATATTATTTAACGTGTTATCAAATTCAAAATGTCTTACACGTTCTTTAAACCACTTTGGAAACTCTTGTCGTTGTATTTGGGTTATATCTTCTCCAATTGAAATATTACGCACATTTTTGTGTTTTCTATTCAAAATAATGTGAGTGTTCTTAAGATAAGCATTGATTGTTATTAAGCTAATAACGACATGTAATGATTCACATACTCTAGATACGGTTGTAACTCGGGACTATTGTACAGCAAGTACCAATGAACAATATCACAAAATTCACGTGACATCTCGCCATCCGTAGTGATTAACCCAGTCGGTCGAGCTGTTTGTTGAAAAATCCGTCAACCCTGTGCTACATTCACCACAATTTTCATTTCGTTCCTTTCGGTTATGCACAGTTTCAATCCCATCAAGATACAATGAGCAAAAAGTTATACATTCTTTAAGAATGTAGGCCTTTGCGATCGAACCCTCTGGTCGGGCTCGGTTGGAAACGTATCATTTAAGAGTTTCAAGAAACCTTGAATGAAAAACAAATTGGAGTATGATTACGTTCAATAAATAAGTTAGGTGATCTTACAATTAGGATGGTAATAATTACTTTTCGATTGGGTACATCCATCGATATTGCACCGGTTTTCCGAGAATTGCTTCACGAGGCAAATGAATGGCAAGATGGACCATCACATCAAAGAAGGCTAGAGGAAAGAACTTCTCGAGCTTGAATAGAATGAGAACTATACGATCTTCTAGATTCTCCAAGTCACTCCACCTCAAGCTCCTAGAGCACAGGTCTTGGAAGAAGCTGCCCAACTCAAACAATATTGTACTAATATCCTTATCCATAATACCTCGCATCCCAATTGGAAGAACCCGCTGTAAGAGCACATGACAGTCATGGCTTTTCAAACTAAATAGTCTACCATTTCTCGTGTTGACAAACCTCGATATGTTTGCTGCATAACCATCTGGATACTTGACCGATTTTAAAAATTCATAGAAACCATCCCTCTCTTTAGGGGTCAATGAAAAGATGGCCTAAGGCTTCACATATGATCCATCAGGACGTTCTTTTAGATGCAAATCTTGCCTTATGTTCATCTTTTTCAAGTCCATTCGTGCTTTATCAGTGTCCTTGTTCTTCCCATCAATGCCTAACATTGTTCCGAATGTACTCTCACTAATATTTTTCTCCACATGCATGACATCAATGTTGTGTTTAAGCTTCTTATTCATCCAGTATGGTAGTTCGTACAATATACTTACATTTTTCCAATTTGGTTCCCTAATCAGTTCACGTGGTCTTTTCCCATTTGGGTTCTTTCTTAGAGTGATACTTGACATTTTTTCTAATTGCTCTTGTATAGTTTCCACCGGTAACTCCAAAGATCTCTTTTGTTTCTCAACTTTACCGTTGAATGCCTTACTCCTTCGCCAGGGATGGTCCATAGGCAAGTAGCCTCGATGGTTGGTGTATCCAATTTTACTTTTCAATGATTCTGAATATGGTTTGTCGTTGCAAGTGTGACAAGCATGATAACCCTTTGTTCTCTACCCAAACACGTTACCAAATCTAGGATAGTCGTGTATTGTCCACAACAAAGCTGCATGCATCTGAAAAGTCATATCACTTAAGGCATCATAAGCTAGTGCACCATCTTGCTACAACTCGTCCACCAATGGTCTCAAACAAACATTAATATCATTTCCTGGTTGATGGGGTCCAGGAATAAGCAAGAACAACATAAAAAATAGTTCCTTCATAACCAACCAAGGCGGAAGGTTATAGGAAATGAGTATGATAGGCCACATAGTGTAACTGTTATTCATATTCCCAAAAGGATTGAATCTATCTGTGGTCAATCCTAACCTCACATTACGAGGTTCGAGGGCAAACTCAAGATGTTGCAAATCAAGCTCCTTCAACTCCTCATTATCGGCTAGATGCCTTGATATCCCATCATCCACACGTTTGTCCCTATACCATCTCATATTCTTAGCTCTTTTTCTTGACATGTACAATCTCCGCAATCTCGGTGTCAACGGGAAGTAACGCAATACTTTATGTGTGATTTTCATACCACTTGCATGATCAACCTTGTATCTAGACTCCTTACACATCGGACATTCAACCAAATTTGCATTTTTCTTCCAAAAAGAGTACACAATCATTTTTACATGCATGAATGTGTTCATATGATAAGCCCAAGTCATGTAAAAAAAAATTTGCTTCATAAGTTGACCTCGGAACCAAGTTACCTTTCGATAAAAGCTTAATCAACAAGTCCAATATCATATCAAGCCCTTTATTAGTCAAGTTGGTCATTACCTTTACATTTATCATCTCAATGATGAACTTTCAATAAAGTATAATCTTTACAACCTGGATAAACCTCACGCTTGGCATCATCCAACAATTTGTCAAAATTACGCACTTCCTTCCTCTTGGGCCTTATCTTGAGCCATATCAATGTGTTGTCCTCTCACTCGCTCTTCCACCAAGTCATCAATACCACATGTATGATCAATGTCTGACATTTCATTATAATGAGTATTGTTCGATACACGGGGTTCCCTATGCTCGTACCACTTAGTGTAAGTTTGCATAATCCCACGTTGAAGCAAATGAACTTGCACAACACCAAGGGTTTGTCGATAGATATTTAAACAGTTAACACATGGGCACTGAATATTACCATTCTTGTCCACAACTACCTTTACAAATTAATAAACGAATCCACCCCTTGAAAATATTGTGGACTCATTCTACCATTAGTTGTCTTACCCAGTGTCATCCAACTCTTATCCATGTCTAATTTTTTCAAATTTTTTAATTCCTATTTCAGAAAAATAACAAAATAATTGATAAGTAAAGTCACTAAAACAAAATAATCAAATTAAACCAACTCAACAATCAAACACTCCCAATATCAACTTAAACCACCTTATAACCCCATGCAAGCCACCCGTTTGCTCCAAAACAACCCACCACAAAATGCAACAAGAACAGTGGTATACTAAATCATCAAACAAGAATAGTAGTATACTAAATCATCAAACAAGAACATGATATATTAAATTGAAGTGCATAAACATAAAATACCTAAGAGGAGTTTTAGTCAGCCTGCATTAGGTACCCGACCCCAAAATCATCCAAAAGTTTACCAACCCACATACACTCTCAAGGCTTCACAAGGATGCTACCAACCAACTTGCCAAAAATTTAGGAGGTGACATGTCTGACTGATGTAATAAAGCAATTATCAAATTGTTAAATGAACTCAAATAAGTAAGGTGGACAAATTGCGAAAACTAATTTGGAGTGTCAAATGAGGTATAGCTAAAAGGGCACCTTCTCCCCTTGTAAAAACAAGGTGGAGTATGAGGCCATGGGTTTAAGACTCACTACACATTCGTAACAGAACGATCAAAACATAATTTCAATTGAAACATCCAATTTAGAACATAAATAACAGCTTACATATATCCACCACCCTAGTTAAGTAGAAGACCTCACTTAGCTATAGTTTTTACATGTAATAACTTCCTATGTTTTATTTCAAAATTGAAGAAACTATTGTCAATGTCACCAATTATGCAACTCTCTTTCATTTATACTCCATTAAATTCCTTCTCCATAATTTTATGGATAATCATTATACTCCATAGTTAAATTCCTTCGAAATGGCTAATAAGAAACAATATTTAGTAAAATAGAATCAAAATGTAAATTTTCCACATCCTTATGAATACTTAGAAAACTAAATTTGAATAAAAAAAATTTCAGCCACAATCCGTAATGTAACCTTAATGAAAGACATTTTTGTAAGAAACATCACATTAAAGAAACAAATGAACTTCTAATTAGAAAATATTAGAAACCTATTTTCTCCAACAAATTTATTTATTTATTTTTTACAAGAGTAAAAAGAGAAGCAGTGGGTATATTAATATATACCCAAAATTCCATTAACAATCAACCCATTTTATCCAAGTTCACATAACAGAATCAATAACTTATATCAAGGAGACACTAGCATAAAGCAAATCTCCCAGAAAATACACCCAAAACCCATCAACACCCCATGACCCAGTCTAGTAAAATCAATCAATTCCAAAAATGTCACACCCACAAAATTTCTCTACTTAGTTGTTGAAATTACAGAAAAATAAAAGATAAAACAAAAACCACCTACCATGCTCTCGGACTCCATGTGCAAAACTGGCTCCTTTTTTCTCTAGTTTGTTCTTTTTATCTGCACAAAATAGAGACACACATTTAAGTGAAAGAATAAAATCAACTAATTCCCCAAAAAAAATAATAATAATACCAAAACAATATAAAAACCCACCAAAAAATCACTATTTACCCTATTTTCCTTTCAATCTCTCATCTCACCCCCTTGATCTGCCTCTCGCACCTCTTACTCTCGCCTTTCAGCCACTCACTCTCGCTGTCGCTGGAGCTACAGAACCAGCAGCCAAAAAGGCAAAAAACCCACACAAGAAAGTAGAAACTCACCATCTTGAGTTACCACTCACCAGTGCAGCACTAGTATCCTAGGTGCTTAGGGGCGGAGCCACTTAGAGACTATATTGGGCTATAGCCCAGTCTAACTTTTTGAAAAACCCAATTTACACCCTTTATAATTTCTTTATTTTAAATTTAGCCCAATCTAAATTAAAATATTAGCACACCCATTAAACCCTTTAAACTCAGCCCTCAGCCTAGTTCAAATATCTAACAAAACAAATCCCAAATCCCAATCAAGCCAACAACAAATCTAACATCAAATAAATCTCAAATCACCCCATTGCTAGAGCTGTGAGCCTGTGACCCGCTGACCCGTGAGAATCTGCTCGATCTACCACCCTCGCTGCCGCATTTTGGTCATGGTCTCCGTCTAGCTACCGCTTTCATCTGCACTAGCTCAGCACTCCACTGATATATCACTAGTATATCACTCTCTCAGTCTCTCTCTCATATGAGCGGTTGAGTTAAGAAAAAGAAAAAAGAAACTGACTGCTGAGTTAAGAAAAAGAAGAAGAGAAAAGTCAATATAAACCAATTTTTCCTTTACCATTCATGTGGCTCTTATGACCCCACGTCGGTTTACTAATGCTTGGGTGCCTTTCTTTACAAAACAACAAAAGACAGAGCTGTTCTATAAAAAAAACGTGTGGTCTTGGAAATAGGTGTAGGTAGCTATTTTTATGTATTTTACTATTAGTTAATAGTGTGTTATTGTAATATTATTTTTTATTTGATTTATAAAATGGTAAGTATGCATTTTAAAAGTACTTTTTAATGCTTGCCAGTTGTGGTCCAACATCCATTCTTGATACTATCATTCCTAAAGTGATTTTTTTTTTTTTAATTATTAATGCAATGATCAAACAAAATATTTTTTTTTTTTACAAAAAAGGACCTAAACATTATTCCATAGTTATTATTAAACTCAAACTAGATGTTAATTCAGTCTCGGAGTTGGGTCATTGGGTTAATGTTTCAACTAATGGGTCATCAGTCAAACATAATCAAATAAAATTAATATTAAAAAATACTGACATAATGTAATAGTAATTCAATGTTTTACAATATTAGAAAACTTTAAGATTTTTAACTCGGACAGAGTTTGGTTACAAATCAGTTTGTAGCTAGCTTGCTAAAACCCAGTACGTGACAGCTTATAAGACCATTCGATGCACTTGTACTTTAGTCATATGACCTATTTAATGAGTCATGTGACTTCTTTAAATAATACATGTGGATAGTCTTATAAGCTGCTATGTAATGAGTTGTAGAAAATTTATTACAAACCAGTTTGTAGCCAAATCTTATCCTTTTAATTCATAGCATAACAAATTACCAAATTATCTTAATTTAAATAATAGAGAAGTAGAAAACAATATTGCAATAGAAAAAACCTATAAACATACTGAGCAACTGTACCAGCTTAATTAGGAATTGGGGTAAGGGTCGACAATGACTTGAAATTTTCCAAACCATTAATAGTCCATGGCTTTGAAATTTATATATTTTTCTTTTAAGTACGTAGTATATCTATTAGTATATCAGTACGTAATATATCAACTAGTATTTAAGTCCGTAGTACGTAGTATGACATTACCTTTATAAGTACATAACATATTTACTAGTATTTAAGTACGTAGTACGTAGTACATAGTACATATATAGTATGACATTACCTTTAAGTACGTAGTATATCTAGTGTTTAAGTACAAGTACATCTACTAGTATTTAAGTATGTAATACGTAGTATGACATTACCTTTAAATACGTAGTACATCTAGTGTTTAAGTATAAGTATATCTACTAGTATTTAAGTACGTAGTATATATATATTTACTAGTATTTAAGTATGTAGTATGACATTACCTTTTTAAGTACGTAGTATATTTACTAGTATTTAAGTACGTAATATGACATTAATTACCTATTTAAGTATGTAGTATGACATTACCTTTTTAAGTACTTAGTATATCTACTAGCTAACGGTCATGACCGGACATATGACATTACATTTTTGTCAAGATAGACATTGGTTTCTTTAACATATGACACAAATCGAGTACTTCAAGGTTAGGAGTTCAAGCGCAGTGAGTAATTGTATGTATTTTCTTTACACAATTTACAATGTTATCTTTGGGCGACGAAACTCAATTTTCGTCGCCTAAATTTTATTAAAAAAAAACCGCCACACTAAAATTTTGGGTGCCTAACTAAAAAATTGGATATTTTAGGCAATGAAAAATAATTTTTTGTCGTCATATAGGATACATCCATTAAATTGGGCGACAAAATTCAATTTTCGTCGCTAAATCTTATTAAAATAAAGGCGGTAACACAAAATTTTTAACCGCCAAGTTGACAACGTCTATTACATTGGGCAATGAAAATTGAGTTTCGTCATTGAATTGAAAATACAAGTGATATTGGGCGACAAAAATTGAGTTTTGTCACCAAATTATAAATACAAATTGCATTGCGTGACGAAATTTGGTTTTCGTCGCCAAAATCTTATAAAAAGGCATACATTGGGTGATGAAAATAAAATTTTGTCGCCTAAATCTTAATAAAAAAAACCATATTGGGCGACGAATTGTAAATACAAGTGATATTGGGCGACGGAAATTGAGTTTTGTCGTCGAATTGTAAATACAAATTACATTGTGCGACGAAAATAAAATTTCATCACCTAAATCTTAATAAAAAACCATATTTTCGTCGCCAAATTGTAAACACAAGTGATATTAGGCGACGAAAATTGAGTTTTGTCGTCGAATTGTAAATACAAATTACATTGCGCGACGAAATGTGGTTTTTGTCACCAAAATCTTATAAAAAGGCATACATGGGGCGACGAAAATAAAATTTCATCGCCAAAATCTTAAAAAAAAACCATATTGGGCGATGAAAAGCATATTTCGTCGCCAAAGAATAAATAAAAGTGATATTGGGCGACGAAAATAGAGTTTTGTCGTTGAATTGTAAATACAAATTACATGGAGTGATGAAACTTTATTTTCGTCGCCTAAATCTAGAAAATGAGATATTTTTGGCGACGAAATATTTCGTCACCAGTTTCCCACCATTATTTGGGTTCGTTTTTTTAACCTTTAGGCAATGAAAATAGTTATTCGTCGCCATATGTAATCTATGTTTTACAATTAATTCGTCGCCTAAGATTTATATTTGGTGACAAATAAAATAGTGTCGCCTAAGATAGATATTAGGCAACAAAAAAAAATTTCGTTGCTAGATTTTGTCACCAAATAAGCATATTGTTGTAATGTCATATAGACCTTAAATGGTCTTAGAGGTTTAGGTAAGTCTTTCAATAGTGCTAACCTCAATGTATTCCATGAGGTATTGAACTCCTCTTTACTTTTTCCTTCTTTTATTCATGTAAATCCTAAGATGGTATTGGAGATTATGAAAGCCTTTCAATAGCATTAATCTCCAACCCCATAAGGTATTGACCATTTCCCTAAACTCATCTCATATTGTCATTCCATAATCATTTTATACTTGTCATTTTGATTAAGTACTTTAATTATGTTATAAACCATGCTTGTCATTTTGATTAAGTGTTGTAATTGTGCCATAGTCATCCTATACTTGTCATCTTGATTGTTTCCATTATGTCATAATCATCCATACTTATCATTTTGATTAAGTGTTGTAATTATGTCATATTCATTCCAAACTTGTTCTTTGTGATTAAAGTGCCACAAACATGCCATGATCACATGCTTTGAATGCTTACTTGCCTTGATATAAATATGGTTAAAATATGTACATTTTGCTATGAAAACCTTAAAAAGAGAAAATATGGTAATGTGGGCATTACAAACGAGATTGGTCCATCGTATGTTCTATGGCTTTGACCTAGTCTTACGACACTATGGTATGAGTCCTTTATATGTTGAAATGGCTTGCCGTTGACGCATTATAAGGGATTCAACACGTTATAATACCCATAATATTATGGTAAAAAAATTCCCAAAGAGAGAATTAATCATCAAAAGCCTGCTATTCGACGGACCGCTTTACTTTTGGAAATCAAAGGTAAAAAGATCCCTAATATAGCACCAAAAACGACATTCAATGTTAGGGTTTCAAGTATATCCTACCATTGTATTGCCTGAAACCCTAAAAAATACAAAATGATAAAGAAAAATGAAACGAAGAGACTAAACAAATACCAAATGAAGTCAAATTGCATATACCATTCTTGGTATATTGCTTGATGGAAATTGGGACATTTGTGTCTAATTAAAACCAACATCTATGCTAAGCAAACTTAAAGGAACACTTGAAGGGAGGTAAACGTTCTTTAACGGATGTCGTGGGGTGCCTAACACCTTCCCCACGCATAATCTAACCCCCGAACCCATCTCTAGTTCAGACCATTTTTATATGTCTAAGCAAGATAAAATCCATTAGACATAGGTGCCTAATCACACCTCAATTTTCCATGATTGATGGCGATTCCAAATTTGTGCACATTTGCACATACATACGTGTTCCCCTCACACCCCCACACACACATTGCAATAGAAATTTGCCAATGGGGGTCGAAATAGGATTGTTTCCATAAGCATCATGTCATTCCATATCATGCAAGCCATGCGGTGGTAAGTGCATCATTTACATGCTAATCATTGAAAGGAAATTCTCTGGTGTAGACAAAACATCATAGGCAATATGTATAGGTCGTGAGGTCGGTGACACCAACCCATTACTCCTTAAGAGCAAATGGAACTTGGGAAGCTAGGGATGGTCCCCATCGGGGTATCTAGTTTAACAAACGTGCGTGAGTGTGCTTTTTGGGTTTGAAAAATAAATTGGCATTGCAAGTTTATCCAGTAATAACCGAAGTCTAGCATCTCTATCCCTAGTGGAGTTGCCAATGTGAGCGCTCGCGATCCTTGAGACCCCCCCCAGGGGGTCTCTCGATTTCTTGACTTGTTTGAACCACTATGAAGTGGGGGATTGGGTTTCCCGTTGTGAGCCCATTCTACATGTGGGCTTGGGAGTATGCCACTAGCCTCAAGGACTAAGGTAGAGAAAAAAGGAGTCGCCACCTAGTTTAGGTCTAGGAACCAACATTTGAATCCATGCATAAAAGTACTAGCCTTGGAGTTTGCGTCCAAAACTAACTTACGATTTTGGAAAGGTGTTAGGCACCCAAAACCGTCCAACCTTTTGGTTGGCCTTCATTTGTACTACTCAGATTAACTTGACAATGACTTTATTAATTGAACCCTTAATTATGCACACAATATATACCAAAGCATTTAACACTCAAATGGAAGAGTAAGGAATATAATGTACGGAAATAAAGCCATGAAATATGGCATGTATTCAAACATAATAAACAAGGGGTGGGGGAAGGTTGCAATCCTAGAACCTTTCTCGTGGGTCTCCTTATAAGGGTTTTGGAGACTTAGAGTCTTTTGGAGAAAAAAAGGGTTCATCTTCATATTAGAAAGTGAAAGAAAAAGAAGAATAAACAATGTATATGATTCTAAAGTTCATTCTATCAGCCCTAATTTAAACCTAAGGGTTTCGGGTGGATGTTTGAATGGTAACTTTTCATCAAATCGAGAGAGAGAGAGAGAGAGAGAGAGAGAGAGAGAGAGCGAGAGAGAGATGCATGGATAGTTTATGCGACCCTAAGGTCCCTCCTATCGCCCTTACACAAAACCCAAGGATTTTAGATGGGTGTTTGGATGTGGGGCCCATCATTGGATCTCATGCAGCATGTAAGAAAATGATAAGTGGACAATTATGTGGTCTTAGAGTCCATTCCATTATCCTTGCACAAAACCCAAGGGATTTGGATGGATATTTGAACAAGGGCTCTTCATCAAACCTTATTAATGCACAATGAATAATGAACAATAAAATGAGACCACTCAACTTAATCATTGAGTTGACTACATCAACTCGTTTAAGAAACCGTAGGGTTTCATGAGTTTGAGAGTCTTCAACTCAATATAAGTTTCATAGGGATCTAGACAAATAAAGTGAAACAAGAAATGAGAGAAAAATAAAGAAAGTAAGAGGGAAATTCGTCTCGGGCACATAAGCATACGTCTATTGTGAGCGCCAATGAAAATCGTCTCCTTGAGGTGGCTGCGATTTATTTACCGTGAGTGCTACTCAGATCCGTTTATTTCCTAAGGCCTTCCCCGGGGGATCTCTCGGTTTTCTTTTCCCTTTGAATGGGAGGTAAATAAACCACTTGTGAGGTGGTAGGTCGGGTTTGCCCGGTGTTAGCCCAACCTAACATGTGGGTTCGGGAGTACGCCAACTAGCCTCAAGGATTAAGGCGGAGAATAGGGACTCGCCACCCGGTTCTTAGGTATAGGAATCCATTTAGACATCCATGCACAAAGGTACTAGTCGCAGACTAGGTCTGGATGCTTAGGTACGTTCTTGGGAAAGTGTTAGACATCCAAGATCGCTCAACCTTGCGGTTGGCCTTCGTTTGTATTACTATTGGATTTTAGCTAACATTAACATTTATTTTGTGAACCCTTATCATGCAAAAGCAGTGTATATCAAAGCAGTAAGCACACAAGTAAAAGATATAATATGAAGATACGCACATGGAGCAATATACAAGTAATGCAGAGGTATAGATATGCTATGGAGAGATATAATATGGACAGATGGCACATGAAATAATATAAAAATGACAAAGATGCATGAGTATGTGAGATAGGAGTATAACATATGATATGAGGAGGTACAATATCAACATATAATACAATACATAAAGGAAGTGATATAAAATGAATATTAACAAAGGATAAAACAATCGTTATCCTAGAACCTTTCTCATTGGTTCCTCATTGGGGATTTGGAGACTTAGGCTCCGTTTGTTTGGGTGTAAAATATTTTCTAAAGAATGTTTTCTGAGTTTTCTAGTGTTTGGTAGCATCAGAAAATGTGAGTCAACGGAAAATGAAAGTTGGTCAACAGAAAACTAAAAAAAAATTTGCCCAGTTTTCTAAAGCTTGTTTTACGGTTCTATTTTCCGTAAAACACTCTATTTCCAGTGGCTCTTTCTCAACTCAGCTTCTGTAACCTCTCTCTCTTCTCTCGATATCTCCCTCTCTTAATTCTTTCTCTGTTGCTCTCCTCTCCATCGCTCTCTCTATTCTCTTGCTCTTTGCTCTCTCTCACTTCTCACTTCTCTCATTCTCACCCACCCCACCTCTAAAACAAATCTCTCTTTGTCCACATTTTTCTTCTTCTTGTGGTTGCTCTCATACTAGAACCTCACTCTCTATTCATCAGCGAACATGGCCATGAAATCTATGAAAACTCAAATCCTCTCGCAAATTAATTCAATTTCAAACATGGATTGTGTTAAATCTGGAAAGAAGTGTCACTGGCAGGTTATTAAGGATTGAGTTAATTGAGTGTTGCCAATGCAAAACTTGTTGATTCATATGTATAGTGGTTATGGGGATATTGAGCTTGCTAATAAGGTGTTTGTGAGAATGTTGAAGCGGGATTTGATCTTGTAGAATTCAATCATAGGTGTATATAGTATTTTGGGTGTTGCTCATCAATTGTTTGATTTAATGCCTGAAAGAATTGTGGTTTCTTGGAATATTATGATTAATGGATATTTAAAAGGTTTAAAGTCACTAAACCTTATATGGATGCTGATACATGTGTTTACATGTTTGACATTGCAAACGAATTATAATCTTTTTGATTTTATCTGCTTAACATTCATTCTCAATGAAGATTTTGGTGTTATTTGTGCATGTACTCCTGCTGGATTTTTAATAGATGGTAGAGATTACTTTAGCCAAATGAAGATGTATATAGTGCAAAGCCCAATTTCGCACATCATAGGTGCATAGCTAATCGCTATGCCAATGTAGGGCTTATCCAAAAGAGAGGATATTTTGAGGAACATGCCAGAAGATGAGGACTAGTCATTAGGATCCCTATTGTGCTTATTTGGACAATTTGGTATTTTGAATAGATACTTTAAATTATTTTCATTATGTAAGTTCTTACTTGTGATTGTTTTTTTGGTTTATTTGGAATCTTGAAATATTTTGAATGGAGAATATGGTTATTTTCAATAATGAGAAGTATGGTTAAATTTTAATTTTTAATTTTAATAATGTTTGTGAACTATTATATAGTGGGTTACACCATTTTTAGAAAATGTTAAATTTTTAATGTTTTCTAGAAAATGAGTCGTTTTCTATGTATACCAAACACCACAAAACGTTTTCCAACTCATTTTCAAGTTCGTTACCAAACACAAGAAAATTAGCCAGTTTTCCTAAAAATGTTTTCTAGAAAATGAATCATTTTCCAAAAAATATTTTTCGTCAAAACAAACAGAGCTTTAGAGTCTTTAAGAGAATCGAGGTCCATCATAGGATTTAAAGAATAAAGAATTGACATGGTCCTAAAGTCTATTTTATCATCTTTGCACAAAACACAAGGGTTTTGGATAGACGTTTGAATGAAGACTTATCATTGGACCATTAGGGAAAGGAGAACAAATGCATCAACAATTTCTTGTGAGTCATCCAAAATGTTCAAGAGCGTGACTATTTAAATAGGAGAAAAGAATCAATCGTGAGATCTTTTAGGCATGCGTTTAGATTAATTAGATTAAATTCCTAAATTATAGGAACTCAATTTGATCATCCCAATTAGTCAAATCATGCATGTGATATAATAAAAAAGGCATGTGACAAATGAAGTTGAGGAAGGTAGTAAATAAATCAATCAGAATTAAATACCACAATCAATCAATTTTATTTTGTGAAAGAATAAAGTCAAATCTCATGCATTGATTATGATTATCTTGAAGACTTATCTTCTAATGGAAAATTCACATATTTCAAGCATTGCAATCTTTTCCAAATATACATTAACAAGTCAAAGAAGGAAGATTCATCATTCTTGAGATCAAACAATACCACAATCAGATTTTTCATTGGGAAACATTTGAAATGTTAAAAGAAAGGAAAATAAGAATTATTTTTGTGTTTTGACAATTTATTCATATGCAAGAGAAAAGGGAAATGAATAATACCTCATACAAGGGCTAAAACAATAAAGCCAAATAGAATGAACAAGAATTTAATAAAACAAAATAGAAATAATGAGACAAATGTATGGCTATCATGAAACAGTGTACGCTCCCTAAGGTTGGCATACGTGGCTTCAGACAGGAAAACCATAAAGAATAGAAAATTAAATGAGTGGAAAATAAAGAATGGAATGATGAACAAACATATTAAAATAAATAATGACTAGAATTTAAAGTTCTAGAATAATGAACAAAGATAAAAAGAAAGAGAGATTCAAATAAATAATATGAAGAAACTAAGGAGGAGAATATGGTTTATTAAGAAGATCCATATCTCACCCTTTTGAAGTTTTAGAAAGCTAGTAGTTGAACCGGTCCCTCGGTTGTTGTTTATCACAACTTTGATTGTGATGAGAGGAGAAGATGATTTGAAACAATAGGAGTGATGTTATTAGCCTCTTAAGAAGGAGGCTCGTTTTCTTGGTTAAATAACCTAAGAAAATAGCCAAATCCTCAAGGAGCTTTTTCTATCACTTTTTCTCAAACTTATTAGCCTATAGTTTTGTCTAGGGTTTTGGGGAATTTTTCTGGTCCTTTGAAATAGTGAAATGGGGGTGTATATATAGCAAAATGGAGGGTGAGAGTTGGTGTGGCCGGAATTCATAAACCCTTGTTGACCCTTGTCAACTTCCCCATATGGCTGGTTGAGACTTGTATGGAAATCAGGCGATTTGTGGGATATTTCTCAAAGTTACGTACACTACTTTGAAAGTAGTGTAAGCCACTTCAAAGTGGCATACACTTTAAGGCACTCAATCTTAAGTGAAGCGTGTTGGAGTGGCGTATGCATCTTTCAAAGATGCATACGCCTCTTGGTCAGGTTTGGGTTTTTGGGTTTTGGTTTTGAGCTATGGGCTTGTTCCAAATCCTTTCTCGGGCTCACTTACTCAAAATTGTTTTTGATAGACAAGATAGTATCATCATCAGGACAGGGGATTTAGGATTTGGTAGGTACAAAATGGGATGTCTACATCTATAATGCAGAGGTGTACACCTATCTTGCCCAGAAAATAAGGCAGAAAGGGAACAATGTGGGAAATAGAACTTTTAAACAAAGAAATGAAAATCAAACACTAAAGCGATTATTTTATCAATATCGAGAATTAAATAAGAGGAAACATATCAAAAGAAAGAGGGTTAAAAAGCTAGGGTGGAGAAAATGGATCATGGTAAAGATCCATTCCTCACCCTAAAAGACTTACCTTGAGGTAGTAATTGTTTTCTTAACCGATCCCTCGATTATTGCGTACAACAACTTTGATTGTGATGAGAAAAAGAATGATTTGAGGACAAGAAAGTGATGTCTATTGGCCCTTTGAGAAAGAGACCCGTTTTCTTTGTTAGAGAACCTAAGAAAATAGCCTTGTACTCAAAAAGCCTCTTTGATCACTATATCTCAAGCTATTTGCATATGGTTTTGCCTAGAGTTTTTAGGGGGATTTTATGTCTCTTTGAAATGGTGAAATGTGAGTGTTTATATAGGAAATGGAGTGTGGGGGGGTGGTGGGGCCGAAATGTGGAAACCCTAGCTGACCATTGTCAGCTCTCCAATATGGTCAATTAAGACTAGTATGGAAATTTGAGCAATTTCGAGTGTCTGTCTCAAAGTGGCGTACGCCTACTTGAGGCACGCTAGCTTTTGAGCGTGTTAATTGGGCGTACGCCTCTAAAGGAGAAGCGTATGCTATTGTGGGCTGTTGGGTTCTTGTTTGAGTTTGGGCTTTGTCCAAGGCTTCTTTTTAGGCTCACTTTTCAAAGTTGCTTTGATAGACTGAGGTAGTATCGTCATTGGGACCAGAGATTCAGGATATTGGTAGGTACAAAATGGGTTGTCTACACTAGCCTCTAAGGAGCTTGTTGCAAGTTAGCAATTTCACCGATCTTTCAGACTGATCTCTCTCACAGAGTTGTGTGTTGATCACCAAAGGGAAAGGCTCGGATGCCTTAGTTAATGATTGGAGTTTCGTGAGAAAGGGGCAAGTCTTCTAAATTTTTAACTAAAGAATAGCTACTTGCTCAAGAACTCTTCCTCATTACCTTATTCTTTCTAACTAAGCAGGGTTTCGCTCCTCTAAAACTATTCTCCTAAATTTTACTATGTTAGCATTGCTTGGTATTTTCAGTGTTTGTTTCTGGTCTTTTAGGTGTATTTTGGGGGCTCCCCGGTGTGTCTTTGTTGTGAGGTATGAGACTCATTTTATAGTGGAAAAAATGGCTAGGTCTGCTTGGAAAAAGGGTGAACTGAGCTCTTCCTGCAGAAAATAGCTTAACTCTCACAATTAGGGTTTCTGGCTAGCCACATTGGCGTACACCCACTTGTAGAGGTGCACGCCTTTTCATTACAGACGTACACCCAAAGGAAAGTGGTGTACGCCTCTTAGGTTAAGAGACATCTTTCTAATTCAAAATTCTGGAAGATTTTTTGTGGCTTTCAACACACTTTGTCCTATAAGACTCTTGAATAATCATCACTGAGACCAGGGACCACAAGTATTGACCGGTACAACTTGGGGTGTCTACACTCCCAAAACCTATTTGTAGGATAGGCATACATCGGGCAACCTGATCCCCACTTCACAGTGGCTCATTAGAATTGAGAGGCTCCCCCTCACCATAAGGAGGAAGCCTTGAGAATCGTAGGCGCTCTGAGTAAGTGACCAACTCTACAATTTGAAAGTAAGGAAATGAAGGATGAGAATTCAATTTCATGTAACTCATTGTCGTTTAATTTTGAGTGATCTTTTAGGATTCCCAAGCATTCCCATGTTGGTTGCAAATAGCTTAAGGGAATTTAGATGCATGTAGAAATTTGAGTTCTCACCAAAACTCACTTTTGAGAGATTGTGAGTTATCTTTTAAAAAGACAGGTATTCACGTTCTTGTGACTTGGTAGAGTTATTTATTTATTTATTTTTTTAATGTGACAATTATAGCCCTAATTTAATACCCTTTAATTAACTAAAATATAGCATTTTCTACTAAAGTGCTTATTCTATGCATTCAATATAAATAATTTTATTATGCTTATATTCACATTTAAGGATTATTGTTGACTTTGATTTTTATGTCTTATTCAGAATTGTATTAGTTTTTTAAGAATATAAATAATTTTGATTGACAAGGCATTATTTCCTAATAAATAATAATTTTGGTCTTGTATGTGTTATGTGGAAATGTTAGACTATTATTTTATGGGATTTGACATAACTGACTACTCATATTATTTTTCTTATTATTTATTAGTAAAAAGCCACGAATAAGTGATGAGTAATATGATTTCAATTGTATTTATAAATCTATAGATTTTTTGGGAATAATATTAAATTCTATAATACTTCTTGGAATAAATAAAAGATGTGGATCTCACATTTACACAAATTTAATAACAGCAAACATGGTATGGTTACATTTCCAAACATCCATATTCCTACACATCACATTTTAGGGAATCTAGATACTTAATGCATGTTAGATCATCTGAACCAAACATTAGGGTAAATTGAAAAGAAAACAAGCTAACTAATGAATTGAAAATACCAATGCTATATATATTATTGTCTTTTATTTTGATGGGGTTCCCACATCATAAAAACAAAATGCTATAACTTATATTCATTAGCTTATTCCGCTTAAAAAAAATAAGCTAGGCAAATAAGTTAATTCTTTTCGGAGAATTTATATGCCCCAAAATAAAACAGATACTAAATTTCTTGAACCAAACCCCTTTATCCTATTTTTTGAGGTTTTTAAGTAATTATACATAAACACATAAGATAACTGAAAAAGGAAAAGAAAAAAAAAACATATGAAACAACTTAAACAAGCATTGAATAACAAAGTTCCGTACAATATAATAAAAAAAAAGAAAAAAGAAAAGAAAATCTTCATTTAGATTTTTATTTTCAAACTATTTAGTTATAAATACGGATTAAAACAACCAAATTCCATACACAACTTTATCTACAATTTTTTAAATAACTTTTTAAGGTGACAAGTTGTGTATGGTTAAGATTCAATATTACAGAGTCTTATTATTGATATTAACTATATGTTTTACAAATCATCACATAAAACCTTAACAAGTTGTGCACAAAATTGTGACCAAAGTTGTGTTACAAAACTTATTCATATAAAAAGGGTTACAATTATTAACACGTGTGAATTTTAAGAAATAAAATTTTAAAATCTTTTTTTTTGATAAGAGAAAAATTTTAAAATCTTAAGAGTATCAAAGACAAAATTCAAATAAGTGCAAAGAATATTCATGGATCAAACGGTCAAAAAAACGAAATAGCAAATGGAGCAGGCAAGATCCTAGATCCATGCCGGACCCGAACCCCATTTCCAAACCAGTTGATAGATTTCGTCACGTCCAAGTAGCAACATTTAGGACACCTACCCCACGCGCTTGCGCGTGGTCATACTACAAATGTGGAGAAGGAAAGAAAGAAACGGAAAAGGCGAGATGTAACACCCGCCCAACTATAAATATCTATCTCGTCACGAAAATTTATTTTAAGCGTGCTCATTTTGTTTCGGTGTCAGTCAGAGAGGGAGAGAGAGAGATTTGGTGTGCAGAGAGCGGGAAGTATAGGAGGGAAAGAGTGCTTCGAAGAGAGAGAGAGAGAGACACACACACACACACACACACAAAGACAATGGCGAGTGGCGAAGCGAACGCGGTGGAGAATCCACAACGACGCCGTTCAGGTCGAGCTCCCGGCTCCTCATGGCTGGAAGAAGATGGTTCGGTCCCTGTGCTTCTCTCTCTCTCAATGATTTTTCGTTTTGGCTCATATTCTGTGCCCTAATTTGCTTTCTCTACCACTTATTCTCTAATTTGGTTCTGTTTAGTCTCCCTGTGTTGCTTGCATATTTTGCTAGTGATTTTTTAAAAGCTTTGTGAATTTTGTGTGATTATTACTTTATGGTTGTAGCTGTTCGTCCAGAATTGTAGTTTTCACGTTATCTTTTTTATTCAACTTGTTAATGCTATTTATGTTGTCTGTTGCTCTGTTTTCGATTTTGAGTAACGCTTAAGATTTAAGAACCGTGTCTTACACCACTTCGTATCTTTGTGTCATTTTTTTCGCTCAACAATTTTTAGCGTAGGATTTGTATATATTTTGGCGCTTATCATTAACTTATTTTGAGTTACGTGTATGGATTTTTTATTTTTTATTTTTCCCAAAAAATTTAAGAGAAAGGGAGAGATGTTGATTCTATTTCTATTTTAAGGCATAGTAATATGGATTTGTTGGGTACTAATAGTGATTAGTGCACTACTTGTTTTGGAAAGATTTGTTTTTCTCTGTGTTGGGTCTTCATTATGTTTTCCTAGATGTTTCCTTTGAAGACTTTGAATTAACTTCATTTAATGGCTTTTAAATTTCGGTGAAAAACATAACATACAAGAAGGTCTAGCTGTAATGTGTGACAATTCATTGTCATGGGCTGCTTTTATGTTCGGTGGTAGTGGGCCCACCAAGAATTCGCTTCAAGTTGAGAGATCATGGTTTTGATTTTTAGTATTGGTGATGATATGAATACAGTGGAAGAGCTCAGTATTGTTGGAGTTTTATAGTAGGATGTGAAGCTTATTATGTGTTGATTATCACTATATCAGCCGATGCATATTGCGAATGGTCAAGGTTTTGCTTGATACTAAATACGACTTGCTCCAGACATGAACTTTTATGTGTTATAAAAGACTGATTCTGGACTTTATCTATGCTACCAGGCGGACATTCATTTGTTTCTGTTCTTTCATCAGTATTACTTGGTTGATCAGCATTTGATGTGTGTGTGTGTGTGTTCAACTTTATTTTTCTATGTTTCCGATTTCCATTTAATGTTCTTTGTTGTGTTAAAAGAGCATTTCCAAGTTTCTCTCTCTCTCTCTTATAACCTTTGAAGATCACTAAAAAAACTGTAAATTGTTGTTAAGCGATTGATAACTTGATAGTAGGCAATATATGTATTTTGGGAGTGCTTGCAGGTTGAGCTGCCATCAGGAAGTTCTTGATGAAGTACTATGGTTAGACACATGTATGTTATTAGGTATTAAAGAACCTACTAAAATTTGGATTCAACGATATTAGTATCTGATTAACCATGATTGGGTCTAGTGGTGTAGCTAGTATTTTTTCCATTGGGGTCATAATTTGGATGGGAAAGATATAAGATAGGCAGCTGGCCCCCCAATAAATTTGTGTAGCTCTGCCCTTGACCTTGATTGGATGATTTTGATCTATTACATTTTTTTGGGTCAATTTTGAGCAATCGTGTATTTGATCTTATGATGTATTTTTGATATGGTATCAAGTGGGCAAATATCACAATATAGCAACAACCTGTGATATCTAGTTTTTGTTTTGTTTGAAAGGGGGGGGGGAATAGATTCTATTATTAAAAGAAATGCACCAAGTTTACAAGAAGTATATGCAGAGTCAGGACATCATAATTATGCTCTAAAGTTACAGTGATCAATAAAATCCAATAAGTTGGCGAATGAAAACAACCTTGTGGCTGTCTTCCACTCAAATAAAAGTTCGAATGAGCTGAAATTTCAGATTTTTTTTTTTTTTTCCTGAATCTCATTATAATTATGAATGTCGATGATAAAGTGCATAGAGCATTTTGTATGAAAAAATATTTGCAAATTCTGATGACGAACTGGAATGTTTTTGTGTTAGTTGCATGATTGAAGTCAATATGGTGCATTTGAACAGTAAAAGAGTGTGGGTTGGACTTGGAAGAAAAATTGAACGTGTGTGGAATAGCTTGCAGATTATATTTGATGAGGAAATGAAATTTTATGCTAGCAGGATTAGAGAGCATGTCAAGGAAATGTTTAAAGTTTTCTACAAATAGTTATTCTGAGTAGTTGGTATTTTTGAGGGCAACACCTTGGTTCACGAGTCTTTGTTGAAACTTTAGATCTTATAGTCCCCAAAAACTTTTGAATGAAATTTTATTATTTTCCTTGCTTAGATAGGTTGGCTTTTTATATCCCTTTGCTCTCTATCTTTGTGCCTGTGATTGTGGGTTTGTGTCTATGTATTTTCTATCTTGTCTTGTGCTAATCATTTCGTAAGTTGGGAAAATCAATGAGTATATTCTCGAAAATGGTTTGCTCCCCTGATTTCATCTTACTCTAGAAAAGAATTAGCAAACTTTGAGTTAGAAAATCAATTTTAGTAAAGGGTTTGTTCCCTAAGAGTTTACCTTAATGTAGAAAATACTTAGTAGGTTTGAGTTAGCAAATTAATTTAATACTTGCGGAGGAAGCGTATGATGACAACTTTGGAACTGGTGTGCATGTTGGCCTAGAAGCATGGACACGCTTGAGATACGCTTGCTTGCGTGTCTATGTAGTGTTTTGAGGAAAAAAAATTCACATGGTCTCTTCAGTTGACACAAAGGAGAAAAAGATAGAAAAAGAAAAAAGAGAACAACCTAGCACAATCTGAAACCTCAATCAGGCTTAAAGGCTGTAAATTTTTAGTCAATCTCTCTTTCTCGCTTTCGAATGCCGAAATTTCCAATCTTTGTCATCGATCTAGTTGATCTATACCTAAAGGCTTTGGACTCGGCTCATCGGCGCTTGTCTTACCTTGTCGGCGCTTTTCTCACCTTGTTAGCACTCATATTAGCTCAGTGGTATTGCTCATGAGGTAACTCGTTGCTTTTCATCTGCCGTCTCTCAACCCAAATTCCCTCTTCTTTTTTTTTTTCTACACTAGTCGAAACTCTCTCAAGTTTCTCAACTCTCAAGTCATTTAACACACTTTTTCCTTTTTCTCAAGTTGGTTTTTTATTTTTTTATTTTTTTCCTGAAGGTTAACGGTGTTAAAATTTAAACTTTTAGTGGTTAGTTACATTTTTATTTTATGGGTACCAATGTATATTACAATTTATTATTGTTTTTAAATTAATTTTTGATATGTTTGCAAAGACTTTGATGGATGTTACTTATTTTTAAAACCTTAAATGAACATAAAATATGCTTCAAAATATACCTAAAATATATTTATCAATTATTTAATTGTTGTGTCCCCACTATTGTGTCTTAATTTTTTTAGAATGGTCGTGCTTTGTATTGTGTCATGTTTGTGTCTGTGCTCCTTAGATACTATCATTGCCCATGTAGATGTAGCCTTCAATACATCCGTTCAATACTTATTATATGGAGTCCTTGTGTGAAGTCCAATTGAAGCAATAGTCTCATGGGTTTAAAGGTTTAATAATAAGTATTCTAGAATTAGGGTTTGTTCCTAGTAGTCTATATAAGAATGCTATTGTACTTAAATGGAGACAAGTTTATGATGAATAATTTATGAATTTTTCCAATGGTTTGGTGTTGACTCCAGCCAAACCTAGATGCTTAGTTTTTCTGTCCTGTTTGGTGTTGACTCCAAGCAACCCTATGTGTCGACTCTTAGCAGCCCCAACTGTTGATTCTTAGGATATTTTTATTGTTCTTCAATTTTTGTGTTGCTTAAAGTTTTGTTTGTTGTGCATTAGTTTTGGTATCATAGCAAAATTCAATCGTGGTTTGAAGCATTGTTGTGGGTCAACCAAAATCATGACAAACCAAAACCACCTAAAGGTGTACACTGGATCGAAATCCACTTTATCCTGCAACCTCGTATAAAAAAGAAAAAACCCAAACATCAACATAAGCCCAGTTGCCACCAAGTTGATCACAATTACAACCGTGACCCGACCCATCAATCGCTAGACCCACGAACCTCAATTTGTTGGAAATCTCAATCTAAGTGCTTCACCGAGGCCGGTGTCAAACAAGTGTCATTGGCTGGTGTCAAACAAGCCTTGTCATTGAGACCAAAAAAGAATAACCATAGAGTTCAGCCATATCCATCTTTCATTGTGCTTGGGAAGCTATGAGACTACGGCATTGGTTCTTTAAACTTTGGATCTCGTTTGGGATTGGTTTATTTGTAATTGGGACTTAAGTGTTAGGTTGATGGTCATATGAAGCCCCCGTGACATAGATGATCCATGGCAAGCCTATATGCTCACTCATGCAAGAATAGTTAATTTCATTAATTCCAAACTTTGCAAGGTCCACATCAACTATAATAAGTCCACACCTACATTGGGCCCAGAACAAAGCAAGGCCATGGCCAGCTCAGTCGGCAGCCTAAGTTAGGTTCTTGGTACAATTATTTGTTGAAACTCTATTCTCCTGAGCCATGGTAATATTAGAGGCAAGTTACGTTTGATGGTTGTTGAGAGATTTTCAACAATTGGTCATGTTACCAATTTTTTGAACAAGTAAGCCTATCAGATAACAAGAAAGTTAGGTTTACCAAGATGAAACTCATTGGTAGAATTGTGGATTACTAGAACGATATTGAGAACCTTCGCTTTAGATTGTCAAAGCGAAAAACTTAGTGAGGAAGATTTAACCCAATCATATCAAAAGAAATATTTACCTTGATCTTATCAGTAGAATTTTCTAGATTGAAGAAACGGCTTGAGGCAAGGGAACAAACAGTTAATGGCACAATTTGAAGAAGGCAAGATGAGTGTTTGCGCAGTTTCTTGTTCTAACCCCACTCTACCATGACATGAAATCTGAAATCTAGAACATCTATTGAAAGTTGTCCAAGGCTTGTCAGCACTGGTTGAGAAGTTGGACTCTAGTTTCGATATCTTGGATGCTTGGCTAGGATCCATGGAGTCTTCCATCTAAAAGCTTGTGAATAACCTCAAAGTTAAGCTTGCTTCACATATGGGACATGATAATGTTGAATCACCAAAACCAGGTGTTGAAAGAGAAGTACAAGTGTCATCAGATGTTGTTTCAACGTTTGTGCAACAAGAACATATTGTAGAGTCTAAACAAGCAAGAGAATGAAGATTTCCCATAGGTTGATGGGAGTAAGTTCAACTAGAGAGCAACAATAAATATGAGGGTACACATGTTATGAAAAGTGAGTTTGATGCATCTGCTATTGATCCGTGCATGAAGCTAAAAACTTGATGAAGTGGAGAGGTTTGATACAATCGTGCTTTCTTTGGCTCAAGATAAGGCTTTAACATTTTAACGCTGATTCTACATTTTGACTTTATCATTGTAGACAAATTTAATGATGTGATGAAATGCAAGACTTGTCTTTTCTTAATGCCGCCAAAGGTGATTTAAGAGTTGGTGTACATGTCATATGCCAAAATTCTTATCCTATAACACTTCAAACTCGAGGATAAGTTTTCTCCAACAAGGGGAGAATGATGCGGGAAGCACGAAGAAATGTTTTATTCTAATTTAGTCTTATTTAATTTAAGGAGTCAGTTGTATTTTTATTGGTCAACTAGAATTAGGGTTTAGTCCTAATAGTCAATATAAGCGTGTTATTTTACTCCTATGTAGTCAAGCTTATGATGAATAAAATTGCTTTTGGAATTTTTCCTATGGTTTGGTGCCAACTCCAGCTAAATGTTGGGCTGTTTTTTTATTTTTGTTCCTTACACTTTTGCTCCCTCTAGAAGCTTGCAGATGCTATTGATGAGGAAAGTGTTGAATTACGTTTTCAAAGATTTATGTCTTTGCTATTTGTAGGGATGTAAGTCAGTTTTGCTATTGTAGGGATATTGTATCATGAAGTATTGTAGTTTGAAAATTCATGATGAATAATTTGAAAATACTGCCAAAACGGATGTGTTAACAAGCCCCTTTTTAGATATCTGGTCCAAACAATGGATTTTTCTAGCATCAACATCATTGGAAAAAGATGGTCACTAGCTCTAACCTTTGGATTTCATTCGGGTTACATAAGAAAGCGAGTTAGATCTTAAAAAATGTGTTTTGTTCATGTCTTGGGGGAGTATGAGAGGCCAAACTTTAGAGGATCACGTGATATAATGGCAACAATGGTGCCATTGGAACTGTTTTTCACCTGCTCTGTGTAACCTAACATTTAATTGTACACAGAGGCTTGTATATCTCAATATAATTGTACACAGATGGCCTATATGAAGAGAGACAAAAGATTAGCAGTGAACAATTTATATCATATACAATTAGTGTTGCACAAGAATCTATCAAAAAAATATTAAAATAAAGGGAAAGATATAGGTTGGTCTATCCACCTTTTTTGAGAAAATTGAGATTTCCTCTGGATAGTTCAAACTATTGATGTGTAGTTATTTCTGTCTCTGACTCTGCAAGAACTGTTATTCTTCACTCAATGTGAGATTCTTTGAATCTAACTTGGTATATTTCAGCTGAAGCGAGTCTCTTTCCAAAGTAGTTGTGGTTTTGTGCGATCATTACTTTTAGTTCTAAATAGTGGGTTGGTCTATAGCTCAATTGGCACTTCTTTTTCCCATAATAATGGGATGGAGGGTGAGGTCATGGGTTCAAGATCCATTGGGCGCATGTGTAACTTACCAATTTAAAAAAATAAATAAAAAAGAGTTATGAACTGGCATGCATATTTCCTTCTCTTTATAGATGGAAGTTGTATTTTTAGGGTAGTGATCAAATTCTTCAGGAATTATTGATAGGTATTGTCCTAGACATTCTTGTTTGCTATGTATTGTAACTTGGCTGGGATTTTTAGTTATTGCAATAGTCTATTATTGATATTTAATATTACATAACCTGTAGTCAGGTAGATTTTGAGAGGAATGAATAATATGAGTGCATGTTTTAGTTTTGTATTTAATTACTTCTGCGCTTTTCTTCTCCTCTTTCAACTTTTGCATAGCCAAAGATAGGGAAACTCTATATAGATGATCTCACATTGGAGGAATTTGTATGAAAATAACAAAGTGGATCAGTAGGATCTTTTGCGGAGATCGACTCATTGTAGTTTCTCAAGTTCCGCTATACTGTTCTATGATTAGAACTAGCCTTTTCGATCAGTGGCTAAGGGTAACAGGTAATATCTTTGTTATTGGTCTTTTCTTGCTTACTTCGTGTGGATCCTCATATTATCTGGAAGTATAAATGTAGGAAGATGCTTGGTCTGAAAATTTAGCTAAATAAGAAATCATTCAATTTTTTATTTTTTTTTGTTGCTATTTTTGCATTTTGTATAATTTCTTTTCTTTGTTGGGACGTCTGTTTTTTAGGTTAGGTGAAGACTTTGAGTGGATTGGAACCTTGGTACTTTCCCATCACCACATACTAATGGGGGGTGGATGTGCCACTTGTCCCAAAGGCCATTGGCTCTTGTTGGGAGGTTATTGTAATTATATATAGTTTATAGTTATTTATCTACTCCTCTATTCCACCTTAAGGTAAGTTTCATTCAAAGTTTGGTGATAGCAATAGGTCAGCGTTTGGAAGAGAAGGAATAGTTTTCCTTAAGCTTTGGCTCTATAGTAAAAATTTGTTGTGTCATCTGATTATTTTCTGGCAGGCTAGAAATGGTTTGTTTGTAGTCATTCATAGCAATGATCCTGTCACCTATCATCAAGAGAGATTTTTTATTTTCTATTTTCATTTATGGGGTGCATACACTTGTTATCATCGACCTTTCAAAGCTTCCTTGAAATTTTGGGAAAAAAAAAACTTCCCTTGTCAATTGAATGCATCATCTTTTTGTTGATAAACTCTCTTGACTTATGGCAGAGTGTGTTGCTGATATGGTGTAGTTGGCCCTACTTGCTTTAGGAGGGTGATGACTGACATTGCTTAATTTATGGTTTCGTTTTGTATGTCAATGTTGGATTGTTTTGGTATGCTATATCATTTTCTTTTGATTCTAAGTATCTTTTCCTGCACTTTCAGTTTACTCCAAGGAAAAGTGGGACACCAAGGAGGAATGAGGTAGTGTTTGTTTCACCTACAGGTGAAGAGATAAAGAGCAAAAGACAATTAGACCAGTATCTCAAATCTCACCCTGGAGGCCCTTCTATTTCTGAGTTTGACTGGAGCACAGGTTCCTCTCTCTTTGTGTGTGTGGGCATACTTGTGTGCATGTGTGTTGTGTTAACAAGAGCCTTAGACATAGTAAAAACCTCTGAGTTCTGTTCAAACAGGTGGAACTCCAAGGCGTTCTACAAGAATAAGTCAGAAATCAAAAGCAACAGAATCGCCAGAAAGTGAACCTCCTGAGAAAAAGCAAAATAAAACAAGCTCAATGAAGGGAGCAAAAGAGAAGGATGATATTGATGGAGAAGGTGAGCCTGCTGAAGAGAAATCAGATGTTGCCGCTGGGGAAGCAAGTGAGGAAGTGGAGCTGAAAGATAAAGAGGATGTGGGGGAAAAGGACACTGAACCTATAACTCAGGAAAAAGTTGAGGAAATGGATATTGATAAAGTAGAGAACAAGTCAGCTGCTGATAAGACTGCTGATAACTCACTGCCAACTCCAGGATTGGAGGAAAACAAGGAGGAAGCTGAGAAAAAACTGACAGAACCTGAAGCTTCTTCTGAAGTGGAAAATGAAGAAGCTGAGAACAAGACAACTTCTGATGCAAAGGAAGAAGAGATCAAGTGTGACTCGCAGCTAGCACCTGTGACTGAGGAAAATAAAGAGGAAGCTGATAAGCTGCCATCAGAGCCTGGAGCACAACCTTCACTAACGGTGCATACTGAGAACTTTCCTGAAGCAGATGGAAAGGTTGAAAAGGAGTGTGAGATAGACAAAGAGGGAAAAGCGGACTCTCTTGCTGAGAATTTGGTCAGTGTGACAGAAACCAAAGCTGATAACAACAGCATTCAGGAGAGCCTGGATGAGTCAAAGCCCTTGAAAAACCATTCAGTGAGTTGCGAGGAGACACCCCACGAGCTCAAGGCACCTCAAGTTAACTGTTGAAAAGTCTCATTGTTAGGCTTATATTCTCTCAATTATAGATTCTCATCCTATTTTTGCTGTTTCAGTTAGGGTATTTTACTGATAATGGTATGTTCCACTGCAATTAATATTAGGCTCTCATACAGCAATTAGGTGGTGTTGATATGCTGTATCCACAGCGTCATCATTATCATCATCAATTGCATTAGGTCTTTTCAAATACTTATTTTCCAATTCGTGGCACCCAACTCTGACGTTTGGTTAAATTAGAAGTAGTTTTTATATAAGCTCCATGACTGATAAACATGCTCATGTTGCATGAAAGATATGTACTATTCCATTTGTGAACATTATTGCATCAGAAATTTCCAATGACTTGTGAGAATGCAAATTACCTGAGCTGAATGGTAATTTAGCAGCCGCTGTCCTGCAATGTAGTTCAGTTTAAGAAGGAATACTGGGTCTTGATTAGTGGTCAATTTGGAGCGTTACAGCGCAGGCTTAAGCAGTATGTTGAAATTTTGATGAAGTTGAGAGCAAGGAAATGGGACACACTGATCTGTTTAACTGCGGCTTTAGTTGAATGTAGTTCGATAACGTTGGTCTGTACAGGTGATCAATTTGATTATGAGTAGATCCTTTTGTGAGGGCTGGTTATGCCCTTCTGCAGGATGTCAAAATGAAAATGTTAGTATGATGATGACTATCCAATGGAAAGTGATTAAAAAAAAAAAAAAAAAAAAAAAAAATTAATAGCTACAGCATATGAATTTTTTGCCTTCATTTTAGAGGTATGCCTAGGACGTTTATACGAGGATGATTACTCCAAAATACAAGTATTTCCCTTGGAGGGCAAAGGATGGAGAGTCAAATAGAAAATGAGAAAGGGGTAACCATTCCCTTTTCCTCTCCTCTTCTTTCCTCCCTACCCTCTACCTAACCCTCCAAACTTCCCAACACACCATTAAGGACGATGACTTCATCGGCCAAATTATAGGGCCTACTTTTATTTCCCCCACCAAAAGAAAAAGCTTTGGAAACAAGATAATGATGGCCGAAGTAGACATTCCAACGGATTTGCTCTCCAACAATCATTTTTTTACTCGTAACATTGATTTTAACAAACTTGGTGCGATGCTAACTGATTATCTTTATGCTAATCTGTTTGTTTCGACGTAAAACAATTTTCAGTAAATATTTTTCCCATTTTCAGTTGTTTAGCCTTATATAAAAATATGGTTAAACTGAAAATAACTTACTTTAACCGTAAAATCACTCCATTGAAGCTTAAATTGGTTTACATTCATTCCATTCCATAAAACAATTTTTACTTATCATTCTTTCTAAGTATTGTTCAGAACGCAATCAAACACTTGTACAACATTTTTCTAGAAATTCTTTTATCACTTATGCATGTGCTATGCATTGCTCATTTTAAATTCTACTTTTATGTGGGATGAAAATTTTGGTAGTTATAGTTTTATGAATATTTTAAATTATTAACAATTTTGTCAAAATATTTTTTTTTATCCTTAATTTGCGTTTTGGAGAACATCTATTTTAATTAAAAAATGGAGATAGTTTTAGATAATATGTCTTGTTCCAATTATATACAGATAATATGTCTCACTAAATTCCAGTTAAAAAGTCAAATGAACATTGCTTGGAATTAATTCTTTTGTAAGTAGTATGCATATATATGATTTCTACAAAATTCGTTTCAATTTGTTAAAATGTACAATGCGGGAAGAAATATGTCACCTTCCCTACATCTTATAGCATCTGGCCTTGGATTTGTCTTCATTTATACCAAATCCGATTCCTTCCTTCCACTCGTTTATCTCCATTTTCAGTTGTTACTTTTACAAGGAGCGAAAATTAAGGAAAGTTGGCACACATGCGGTGCTCATTTACTATTTCCTAACATCTAATACTAGTGACAAACACATCATGAAGTTCCATTTCATGTTCTTTTCAAAAAGTTGGACTCAGCTCTGCTAAAAGCAAGCTGGATGAAACTTGATGGTATCAATCTTGCTAAGCAAGAGAGCCGTCATCGACTAGCAGAATAGATTTGACACCTGGGTTTTTAGATCAAGGTAGGAAGGATGATTAAGCTGAGTATAGGTTTAATCTTTCCTAGCTAATAAAATAAGTACAAAGTAAATGAAAAACCTTCTCAGCCTACAGCCCTCTAAATTTAAGCAAAGTATCAAGTAGCACGTTAAGGAACAGAGTTATCTCAGGCAGGTCATTGATACTTGACAGTAGAATTTGGTAATCTTCCCTGTAATCTTATACAGGTTGAAGTCACTGACGCATGCATCAAGATGATCTAGGTTCGTACCTAATACTATTTCGGATGTAGCTCTGAAGAAATACAAAAAGGAGAGGATGTACTGTGATCTGTAAATGGTGAAAAAGATCAAAAAGCATGGTTAAGCAAGCTGACATAGACAACATTAACATCCACACCTCACACAAAGTAGTTACATTTTTATTTCTTCATTTGTCTTTCTTAGCACATTCAATACCCACGAAACTGGACATTGGAAAAACACACCACTTATGATTTCATGCTGAACCTGGTAAACAAACAAACTTTCCCTTGCATCGAGCAAGGTATCAACTAGCTGACACTGAAGATCCAAAGCTGATCTTGAAATTGAAGCTAATGCAAGTCAACAGTTGATTGTTACCATCCTCTAGCGTCATCTTAAGAGTGTAAGAGCCCTGTGAATACCACAAACAATCAGTTGATGTGAAACACCTGAATAAAATAAAATAAATCAATGATAGATTAAATGTAACAGCTATATTAGGCTGATAATAAAAGTGGGAATGAAAATTACATGAGATACTATTTTCACTAATCATATGCAGCAACAGTAGTGTTAATTTTTTTATTTTTTTAAGTAACAGTAGTGTTAAAAATTGAAGCTGATATAGCAAAGTTTGTACTCCTGACTCAAAGTAAATTGTTCATAAAATACCAAAATTCAAAGCTCAAAGTAGAAGGATACAACTATGCAAAAAAGACGAATGAAACTTCCAAAAGACCAATTGTTAGATAAGTGAAGGTGAAGTGCAGACAAGTACATGGCTGTTGATTTGTCATGTACATGTGGATGCAGCATAAAAGAAGAAAGAAACAGCAATACATGAAGAGAGAAATATCATTGAAATTCTTTATTTCTATAATCCTACGAGGGGAGAAGGAAAGTGAAACATCTCAACACATTAAGAGTCTATTTGGTATGAGTGATTTTAGGATGATGGAAGATGGGCAACGGATGGTTATTTTCTCCCATTTGGTAGGAAGGAAATTTGAATTGAAATAAAATGGAGTGTGGTGATGTTTTCTCTTTGGGCCAAACCGAGAGAAAAATGAACATGGAAGGGAAAATTTCTAATTTATCCTCTTTTTGCTGGGCCAAACCACCATCAAGCAGTATAGAGAAAGCAAAAACCCATTTTTTTCTTTTACACAAATAATAGTACCCACTTTCCCAAGTAGGAAAGACCCATCCCATTCGCAATTCGGTCTTTACACAAAGACCCAAAGCAAAAACCAAAACCACTGCAGGCCAGCGTGGTCTCCCTCCACTTCTGAACCAAATCCCATGCTACCAACACAAGACCACTCCACCCTTATCGCCACCTAATTTTCTGGCCATGCTGCCCAAAAACCTGTCAATCCACACCTTCAAAGCAGCACCATTGGAAACACTCTTAACACTCATCACCGCTTAAAACAGCAATGGCAACACGTAAATAAAATGCAAAGTTTACAGAAATATCATGCTCAAACTGATGATATGAAAAATAAATAAATAAGAAGCTAAATAAAATAAATCATATTCTAATTGATAAAACGAGAAAAAGAAAAACAAGAAACTAGATAAAATCAATTAACAAATAAAGCATAGAATATGCTTGGTGATAGCTGTGGTTGAGAGTTGCAACATAAGCAGATGTTGACAATTAAAATATGTGGGTCTTCCATGATCACGTCTGGAATCAGAAAGGTGAACTTTTAGTTGACATGCAATCAGTGAGTAGTTTGGTCAAAGGGTGTGAATGTGAGTGAAGAAACTATAAAAAAAGAAGAGATATTTATCAACAACAAAAAAAGAGAGAAGAAGAAGAAATAAAGAGTCTGTTACAAGAAAGAAAAGATGAAGATAGGATGTAGAGAGAGAGAGAGAGAGAGAGAATTCAAAAAAAAAAAAAAAGTTAGGTGCGACCCAAATAGAATTCTTTTTTATTTATTTATTTAACATACCAAAATGCAACTTCGATTAAAATTCATTAAACCTGATCCAAATTCAATTAAATCCATTCAAACTAATCCGAATTCAATTAAAACAAACATATTTTATTTTACATGTAATACAACAAATCTATCATAAAATTGGAGAGTTTTTCCTCATTTCTTTATTTTTTGGTAGGAGTACTGTTTAGTACATGTTAGAGGTATTTTGGAGAGTATAAAAAAGTGGACCAATGGGTCTTATTCCAATTATATATACAAATAAGTGCATAATAGTAAATTTATATAATAAGGGCATAATGTGACGTGTTGACTTTTATAAGATGTCATCTTTATTCCCTCATCTTATAAGCAGTTTTTTTTTTTTTTAGGGAAACATGCTATATCCAAGGAAATGAGTGTTCTTCAAAAGAATTAGACTTGGGGCTCACTGCTCTTCCCCAGAGAAACAAATGGTAAGTTGTCGTTGGGTTTACACTGTTAAGTACCTCCCTGATGGTTTTGTTAAGGTTATACATAGACATATGGTGTTGATTATCTAGAGACCTTCGCCCTTGTGGCACATCTTAATTCTGTCCAGATCCTACTTTCTATAGCAGTTAGTTGTTCTTGGCCTTTATATCAACTTGATATAAAGAATGCCTTCCTTCAGGGAGAAATTTAGGAGGAAGTGTATATGGATCAGCCCCTGGATGTCGTTGCTGGCAGTAACAACTGGTATGTTGCTTGCGAAGAAGAAACATGATTGTTTTGGAATGGTGTTTCTTTGTAAACACCTTGTATCTTGCACATACAACACCATAATGCTCTAGCAATATCTAAAATTGAGAGATGAATGCATGTGTTGAACAGTTTTGAAAAATGCCTCCCTTTCTCCTAGCTGAGAAATGCAAAGTGTCACCCTGTTAGGGAGGCCACCGGCAACCACACTGGACCTCCCATGCCGTCACTGATGGCTGCTGGTTGAAGTCCCAGAGGTGATTGGAGCGGTAGCTTTTCCGCCAGAGTTTTGTGGGGTATTTTCTTTTCAAGAGATGGAAGACAAGCGTTGTTTTAATGTAGGGTCTAAATCTTTTGAAATGATTATGGATGATGATGGGAAAGGAATGCGTATCATTGAGAGGGCAAGGAACAATATGAGCAGCATCACACTCGGCAGGGATGAAGCCCACTGGCTCCAGTTGGGCATGGTGGACCTTATTTTAAGGTCGTTTTGTCAGAACACAGAGAACAGGGCAAGGTGTATGTTCTTTGAAAGAATCGAAATAACCGTGGTAGATTCATCTCTGTGACAGATTTTGGGACGGTGCCTATCATGATTGTTTTGGAATGGTGTTGTATGTGGAAGATGGAGAGAAAGTTGATCATTTACTTCTACATTGTGATATTGCTAGAACATTATGGTCTCTAGTGTGCAGTGGGTTATGCCTAATAGGGTAATTGATTTGTTGGCCAATTGGAAGGGACGGTTTGTTAGGCACCGTAGCAGCAATATTTGGAATGTTATCCTGACTTGATTTTTGTCGATTTGTGGTGCCCCTTAATTACACAACCTGTGTACTTGGTGGTACTCTTTTTAAATTTTTAATAAAATTTGTACTATCAAAAAAGAATTAAGGGCTTGCACAATTTCTATGCAGAAGAGACGACATGCACAAAATGCTAAATTGAAGCAAATAACCATATAATAAATTATCCTTGATAATATGGTATAAAACTGCTTAGATTTCTTGCTTGAGATGGACAGTGAATCAGCATGAAACAATAAAAGAGAAAAATTTGAGTTCTACACAATAATTGCAGAAAGGCCATGAGAACTACATTGTTGGTAACTGGTAATGATCACAAGTCCTTTTATAAATTATTAATAGTCAATCCCTATTGTGATACAGTGCCCCGGAACTTTTTGTGTCACATGCAGTGTCAGAACAGATTTAAAAAATAGCCAAATCCTTATTGTGATACAGTGCGTCAGAAATTTTTGAATCCCATGCAGTGATAGAACAGATTTAAAAGAATAAAATGAAGTTTACCCCCAGTCCAAAGAAAAACTCGACTCAAATAATGAAAGAAACAAAAATGTTAAAGCATTGGTAAAGGGTGAGGAGCACATCCCAGATTCCCCTTTTAAAATGAGAGATTGAGCTATAGGTCAATTGAAGATTAGACAAAAGCAAAACACAAAGGTAAGCAACTCAGGATCAAGAAATTGGGAAGAAAAAAAAAAATCCTTAAGAAGAGAGAGTGGTATTATTATGACGCAGGACAAAAAAGGAAAATTGGACAATAAATTGAAAGAACAGGAAATTAAAGGAGACATGACCTAGGAGGCGACACCTAGGCTGTGCTTGGAGTCAGCACCAAGCAGGGAAACCACTAGGAGTCAGCAACCTAAGGATTGGACTGAAGTCGGCACCAGACCATAGAACAATTTCAGAAGAAACCTTTTTCATTCATCAATAATAATCTCCTTGTTCATAGGACTACAATGCTCTTATATAGACTTAAACCCTAATTCTAATGGGCTTGGGCCCAATTATTGAATTATAAAATAAATTGGATTTTAAATAAAATTACTAATAAACCTAATTAAATACCATGCACTAAAATAATAACACAATTGACTTGTAAAATTAAATAACACTAAATGGAAATAATTATCTATTTGAGCGTTCTGCATCATATTATTATTATTTTTTTTGAAGGAAACTCATATGTTTAGACACAAATTTCAAGTTCCAGGCATGGGCAAGGTGGGGGATGTACATCTCATCTTTACAGATGAAAATTTAGATGTAGATCGACTTAACATCCAGAGGAATTGAACCACAAAAGACATAAAGGTCTTTAGCAGGGAAAAGATGCAGGGTAAGTATAACTCAACAACATATGCTGATTTATACTGAATAGGCAAAGAACTATGATATTAATGGTATTACAGCTGAAATAATCTTTCAACTAATCAAGACAACTATAATATAGCAGGTACATATTAAACAACATCTGATTGCAGAAAGATCTGCAAAGTAATGTTGATAATGACATTAAACAAATTTAATTTTATAATAGGCGATGGAAAAAAGATACCAAAGTTAGAGAAAGACAAGCCTGTTCACCACATCTAAAATAGACAAGAAGCTGACTGTTTCTGAATGATGCATAGTTCCGTTCTCAAAATATGAAAAAAAAAGAAGGTAAGAGCAAAATAGAGAGCAACATGATGCATGAGGAAAACAGAAAATGCATGGATGCTGTCATCTGTTGATGCATCATCCATCGCAACATATTCTGGTGGTAATGGATGACGTAAGAAGAAACACTAACTACTTTAAACAGAATAATGAATAAGGAAATACACTCCTTCCAAAAAAAGTGGATGTAAAATCTCTAACTATGTTTGCCAATGAGCTCTAGCTCAAACGGCACCTCATCCCCCATAAGAAAGGGTAGAGGGTAATGTCATGATTTCAAAACACATTGGGTGCATGTGTAAAATAACCAATTAAAAAAAAAAAAAAACTATGTTCAAATTCATTGAGGCTTTAAGAATGATGCTAATGTAAATTATGTTCACATTCTAGCTTTCCATTTCTTTTTTGCATGCATCAAACAACCAAATTTAGGAAATGATTTTCTTCATTATTTTTTTTTCTCTCTCTTCCCAGGAGCCACTTGTAGTGTGATAGCTGTAAGCTTACAGGGCAAGATTGTAGATCTACATTCACAAATATTGTTCCTACAATGATTGGCAATTGATTAACGCTTTGTTTGAGTCACTGTAAATTTTGTGCACTCATAGTGAGAATGTTTGAAGGGTTCACCTTAAATATCAATACTTAGAGAAAGATTCTAAATCTAGTAAACTGAGACTTACAGGCGGTGTAAATCCAGGTAAAGTTTGGCTGTGAGTGAGCACAAAGTTGCCTACTGCAATAGGGCAGGATATCTCCTCAGAAAGATCATGCTTTTCTGTATGGACGTGCACCCCAAAGTAAGAAACCTCAATGAGTACTTTCCCACTAGAGATGGCTTGACCTGCATGAAACATACAGGGTAAGCTCACTAAAAATGGCATAATATATGTCCAATGGCACATACATTAATTAAAATAAAATTTCTGGCATTAGATGTAATACATTACATTTATAACAAAGCTTTGCAATCTTCTTTGAATTATCAAAATAAATTAGAGCTCTAAGTTGGACCAAATACTGTAATCATAACTAAAACTAATTAGCAGTACCTTAGTCTCACCTAAAGAATTGGATGTAAGTTATCCAACTTACCATATCACCCAGTCACTGCAGAGACTCATATAATCCCATCATATTTTCTTTTCATTTAGTCCGATTAGCAATTTTTTTTTTTAACCATACATTCTGTTACAGAACTTCAAAAAATGTAGAGGTATCATTTGATTGGCATCAAAGATAATAATTTATTATAAGATGAGTGTATGCACCATTGTGTTACGGTCATACGTGGTGCATGAGGTACGGTGCACACAAGACCCACACAAGACCTGCTGTATCACTCTGGTGCGAAGATCATGGAAAGAGTTCTACATTATCTAGTTGTTAGGATTTTCTGCTTATTTTAAGTTAAGCGTATTCCTTTGTTTACGTTATTTGTTGTTTTGTTTCAGTCAAAGTATTGTTAGTGTGTTGCTATTTTTCCTATTGTACTGTTGGATTGGGTTGTATAAATCCAGCAGGAGTCATTGAATAAAGATCATCTTGAATTATTCTAAACATAGAGTTCTTGGGAGGTTTGGGTTCCTCGAAAACCCTTTATCTATTTCCTTGTTATTATTTTCAGCAACCATAGGGAAAGGAACAGAGGTGTACGTACCACGTTGGTATCAGAGCTTGGGTATGGAGCAACGCGTGGATTAGTTGGAGAACAACGTGACCTCTCTTCTTCTCTCTAACCAACAACAGCTTTTGGAGAGAGTTACTGAGATCTTCAACAAGCTTGAGGCAATGAACACTAATCGTGAGGAGGGCGAGAGCTCTCATGGTGTACGGGGATTTCATCACAAAGGAGGAAATCATGGTTCACAAAACAACGGGAGCAATCAGTCATATGCCCCTCGCCTAGTGAAACTTGACTTCCCACGATTTAATGGAGGAGAAGATCCAACCAGTTGGATCTGCCGTGCAGAGCAGTTCTTCCATTTCCATGAAACACCTTTGGAAGATCAAGTCGCTTTAGCTTCATTCCATTTGTAAGGAGAAGCTCAATTGTGGTATCAACTCCTTCAACAAGAGACCAGCAATATTCCATGGAATGTCTTGAAATTTGGCCTTTTGGCACGTTATGGGCCAACACAGTTTTATGACTACTTTGGAGAATTGACTAAACTCCAACAGTCAGGAACTGTGAAGGAATACCAAACACGGTTTGAACAGTTATTGGCCAAGGCTGGACCTCTTTCTTCCACTCGCCAAGTTAGCTGTTTTGTCAGCGGATTAAAGGAGAACTTGAAGGCAGATGTGATGGCAGGGAGACCGCAGATCTAACCACTGCTATTGGCTTAGCTCGACTAACAAGGCCCGCAACACCCCCATATGACGTCAATTCTCTCCCACTATCCAATCAAAGTGGACCAGCACCTATTAGAAGGATGGTAATAGCAGGCCACCTGTGACGGTTCGTGAAGTCAAGAAGAAAGGCGAGATAAGGGTCTCTGATATGCAATGACAAGTTAGCCCAGGGCACCGTGTAAGAAACTATTCTTGATAGAAGCATGTTGTGAAGAAGAAGATGGGGATATGGTTATGGATATAGAAGCAAGAGGCGTTGGAGTCTTTAGAAGAATCCGGCATCTCTTTGCATGCTATTAGTGGGGTGCAAGCACCAGAGACCATGCGACTAACAGGTAATCTACATTCAGTCCTACCACTATACTTGTAGATTCTGGAAGCACACACAATTTCATTAGTGAAAAGTTGGCCACTAAGGTGAACTTGAAACCAACCAATGCCAAGAAGATTTCAGTGACTGTGACTGTGGCATTAGGAGACAAGTTGGTTAGCAAAGGAAAATTTGTTGGAGTGAGGCTGAGACTAAAAGCTTTTACTGTTATTACTGATTTCTATATTAATCCATTGGATGGTTATGATATAGTATTGGGAACACAGTGGCTGAAAACACTAGGAGAAATTTGGTGGGATTTCTCTAAATTGATTATGAGATTTACGATCAATAATAAGGAGATTACATTGAAAGGGCTTTCAACCCCAAGGAATCATGTTATTGAGGAACATAAACTACAAGGGGCCACTTGCAACAACACACTTGGAGCATTGGTACAGTATATGGCAATTGATGTACAACAAGAGATGAAGTCAATTGACCCAAGACTACAACAACTCTTGAGCAAATTCAGCGGTCTTTTCATGGAACCTACGGGGTTACCACCTCAAAGGGCCCATGACCATCACATTCCACTCCAAGACAACAGAAATCCTGTGGCCACCAAGCCGTATAGATACCCATACTATCAGAAGACTGCGATTGAAAAGTTGGTGATGGAATTACTCAATACAGGGGTTATTTGACCCAGCAACAGCCCATTTTCTTCTCCAGTGGTACTAGTAAAAAAGCATGACGGATCATGGCGCATGTGCGTAGACTACTGCTCCTTGAACAAGAGTACTATCAAAGACAAATTTCCCATTTCTGCCGTGGATGAGCTCCTTGATGAATTACATGGGGCCAAGTTCTTTTCTAAGCTGGATCTTCGATCGGGCTATCATCAAATCAGAGTTCAACCAGAAGATATTCCAAAGACTACCTTCCGCACTCATCACGGCCACTTTGAATTCTTAGTGATGCCCTTTGGACTCACTAACGTCCACCTTTCAAGCCTTAATGAATGAAGTCTTTCGACCATTCTTACGTAAGTTCATTTTTTCTTTTTTATGACATTTTGGTATATAGTGAATCTTGGCAGGACCACCTCAAACATTTGGAGACCACCTTGAAGTTATTAGAGAAGCATGAGCTTTATGTCAAGGAGAAGTGCCAGTTTGGGTTGGAAGAAATCAAATATCTGGGTCATCTCATTTCTAGCAATGGTGTAGCAGTAGATTCCAATAAAATATCAGCCATGCTCAATAGGCCTCAACCCACCACTCCTAGGGCCATGCGAGGTTTCCTTGGTCTAACAGGCTACTACCGCAAGTTTATTTAGAACTACGGTAAGATTGCTTCACCACTTACTCAAATGCTCAAGAAAGACTCGTTCCAATGGAGTCCCAAAGCAACAGTAGCCTTTGAACAGCTCAAGCAGGCAATGACAAAAGCACCAGTATTGGCACTACCAATTTTAATAAAGCTTTCACCATAGAATGTGATGCTTCTAGAAGGTGTGGGTGCTGTTCTTTCTCAAGAACGACTTATCGCTTTTCATAGTCAAGCACTCCATGGGAAAAACTTAAGCTTATCCACCTATGAGAAAGAGATGTTGGCGCTAGTCATAGCTGTTAAGAGGTGGCAGCACTATCTTTTGGGGAGGAAATTTGTGGTTAAGACTGACCAAAAGAGCCTACAATATCTTTGGTCATAGAAGATTAATACAAAGGCACAACAACGCTGGCTCTACAAGCTAATGGGGTTTGATTTCTCCATCGAATACAAGCAGGGGAAGGAGAATAAGGCTGCTGATGCTCTATCTCGGATGCATGATGAAAGGATCCCCTTTATCTCTCTCTCAAGAACACTCAATTACTCTCACAAATCACACACAAATGGGGAATCAATTCAACAAATCAATCGGATAGGATTGATCCTCTTTCATTCATGAACAAAACCTACTAATTCTTATTGAATTCTATCAACTAAAGTATCTAATCTCCTAGAGAGAATTTCTAAGAGAAACAATGGAGTTATTTGGATTCTGGGCAACAATGGAGGAGTGGGAGAGATAATATCTCATGCACTCCTCTCATTGGCTGAGCTTATGCTCTCCTCTCATTGGCCAAGCTAGTCATGCATTTCTCATGCTCTCCTCTCATTGGCCAAACTAGTCATGCATTTCTCATGCTCTCCTCTCATTGGCCAAGCTCATGCTCTCTTCTCATTGGCTGAGTTGGTCATGCATTTCTCATGCAACAACCAAGGTACAACCTTAGAATCTCTAACAATTAAGTACAAGGGTTTAAAGCCTAGGAATGTACTAGACCCCCAATGCACTTAATTAACTATCAAGGTACAAGCTTGGATAGCTTGGACCTTACTAATCATGAATATAAGCTAATACATGTTTTAATCAAATGTTAAGCTAAGCCAATCCGTGCCTTAGTGGCTAGGGTAAGCATACCCACGGATGTGGGATGGTTGGGGTCTTAACATTGCCCCCCCCATCTAAAAACCTTGTCCTCAAGGTTGTGATCTTGTTGTGGCCGAATGGAGGATGAGTCTTCAAGTTGCTTCTTGGTTAAGTGCTTCTTCATCAATGGTGATCTTCCGATTAACCAATATCTTGAAGGAACTTGAATGTCCTTGTTGATGCTCTCCTTCCTTGGTGTTGCGTCTTTCCTCACACCATTCTACCCTTTCTTCTTCCTCATCACTTGTAACATAAGCACCTTCTTCTTCTTGTACTTCCTCAATCAAGTACAATTTCATGGCCTTGCATGTATGCCACATAGTCCAACTCTCATCACAATTGTAGCATAGGCCTTTCCTTCTTCTCTCTAACATTTGCTTGGGAGTGAGCTTTTGCACCATCATTGTAGGCTTTGCACTTATTGGTTTAGAATCAGCAACCTTATGATCCATTTGGGCAGCCACCTTAGGATTAAGTTGGGCAGCAACTTTAGGATCAAATTGGACAGCCACCTTAGGATCAAGTTGGGCAGCAACTTTAGGATCAAATTGGGTAGCCACTTTGGGAACAATTTGGGCAGCCACCTTTGGATCACATTCAGCAACTTTAAGATCACTTTGAACAACAACTTTGGGACCAAATTGGGCAGCAACTTGTTGAGAACTATATTGCTCCCAATTGTCCTTGTTTGCCTCATAACTAGGCCTTGTGCTTCTCTTGACATTAGCTAGGTATTGCTCTTGAATTTTAGCCAATGCATAGGCCTCACCCAAGGTTCTTGGCCCTTGCATCTTGATTGCCAACCTCACTTCATCTTTCAACCCACTCATGAAACAATTTAGTTTATGCATGCTTGACAAATTCCTAATCCTATTGCTAAGTGACTCAAACAGCCCCTTATACTCCTCAATAGAATTAACATGCTTTAGTTTAATCAATAACTCCATAGGATCATCATAGCTAGGAGGCCCAAACCTAAGTTGAATTGCTCTAGCAAAATTATCCCAACAACCTAAATCATGCTCACAACTTTGAAACCATATCAATGCATCATCATCTAAATGATAAGAAGCATGCATTACCTTTGAAGCATCATGGACTTGATAATATTCAAAATACTTGAATTGCTCTAAACATCCAAGAAGTAGGATCACCTCCCTTGAATCTTGGAAATTCAAGCTCCATTGCTCTCGGCTCCCTTGCTTGCCTTCCTTGTTGCCTTTGGAGTGGATCTTGATTCTTTCCATAAGGATCTCTATCTTGAGGTCCTTGATAGTTCCTTGCTCTTCCCCAATTACCTCTGCCCCCTCCATGATCATACCAAGGTTCTACAACATCACCTTGAGGCCATGGAGCATTCCTTGGTTCCCTAGCTTGACTAGCATGCCTTTGTGGCTGTGCTTGCTGTCCAACTGTATGGAACTGCTGCTGCTGCCTTGGAACCCTTTTCTCACGCCAAAATTCTTCACCATACAGCCCACATTGGCCTTCAAAAGATGGTGGAGGCCTTGCATTGCCCAAACCACACAAGGATTCTACAATCGGGTTGAGAAATACACCTCCATTGAGCCTTTTTGGCCTTGGCTCAAATGGATCATCATAAGGCATGCTAAACCGTGGCTGATTGGGATTGAAATGTACCTCATGATTTGGAGCTCTCATAGGTATAACATTCCTTGTTTCAGCCCTCCTTGGAATTGTCTCAATAGGTTCAAGAATTGAAGGTTGATTACCAACAATTGGAGCTCCTCCACCTTGACCCGATTGTGCTTCTCTTTGTGGCTCGGGTTGAACCATTGCTGGTTGCTTCACCACTGGTAACCTTTTCATCACCTCCTTCATCATAGCTCGAAGATCATTGAAGCTAGCCTCTATTCCATCAACCTTCAAGTGCAATCGATCAATGGAACCCGTGTTATCCTCCATTTGTTGCTGGACCCTTTGTATATTCTCCTTGAGCCCTCAATTTGAGCTCCACCTCTTGTTTCAACCATGGCTCGTATACAGCTCTGATACCAAATGAAAGGATCCCCTTTATCTCTCTCTCAAGAACACTCAATTACTCTCACAAATCACACACAAATGGGGAATCAATTCAACAAATCAATCGGATAGGATTGATCCTCTTTCATTCATGAACAAAACCTACTAATTCTTATTGAATTCTATCAACTAAAGTATCTAATCTCCTAGAGAGAATTTCTAAGAGAAACAATGGAGTTATTTGGATAATGGGCAACAATGGAGGAGTGGGAGAGATAATATCTCATGCACTCCTCTCATTGGCTGAGCTTATGCTCTCCTCTCATTGGCCAAGCTAGTCATGCATTTCTCATGCTCTCCTCTCATTGGCCAAACTAGTCATGCATTTCTCATGCTCTCCTCTCATTGGCCAAGCTCATGCTCTCTTCTCATTGGCTGAGTTGGTCATGCATTTCTCATGCAACAACCAAGGTACAACCTTAGAATCTCTAACAATTAAGTACAAGGGTTTAAAGCCTAGGAATGTACTAGACCCCCAATGCACTTAATTAACTATCAAGGTACAAGCTTGGATAGCTTGGACCTTACTAATCATGAATATAAGCTAATACATGTTTTAATCAACTGTTAAGCTAAGCCAATCCGTGCCTTAGTGGCTAGGGTAAGCATACCCACGGATGTGGGATGGTTGGGGTCTTAACACATGAAGAATCTAAAGAAAAGATGGAAGTAATGGCCATCACATGTCCAACCCCCCACTGGGTTAAAGCAGTGAAAGAAGACCAGGAAAGTAGTGAGCATGTCCAGTAATTGGTTTCCAAAGTTAAGGAGGATGAAGCAGTTGGGCCATGGGTCCTACGAGATGGGCTCCTTTTCTTTAAAGAACGCATCTATGTGGCTCCTGAATCAACCTTGCAGCAAGATATTATAGCTCAATTTCATGACAGTTCCCATGAAGGTTTTCTTAAGACCTTCCATCGCATTAGAGCTAACTTCTATTGGCAAGGGATGCGAGACAGTATCAAGACCTTCATTAGAGAATGTTCGGTGTGTCAGCAACATAAAGTTGAGCAATTATCACCCATTGGGCTCTTACAACCCTTGCCTATTCCAAATAAGGTTTGGGACGACATTTTCATGGACTTCATAGATGGGTTACCTTCCTCTCATGGTAAGACCACCATTTTTGTTGTAGTAGATCAACTCTCTAAATATGCCCATTTTGTTCCAATTGCTCATCCATATACTACTATTGGTGTGGCCCAAATATTTTTTGATTATGTGTTTAAGCTACATGGAATGCCTAGAACCATAGTATGTGACAGAGACTCCACTTTTACGAGTGCGTTTTGGTCGGAATTATTTCGCTTGAGCGGAACAAGCTTCAACTTCAGTTCAGCATATCATCCCTAGACCGATGGCCAAACAGAGGTGGTGAATCGCACGCTAGAGATGTATCTTTGGTGCTTCACAAGTGCCAACCCCAAACAATGGGTATGTTGGCTGGCATGGGCGGAGTTTTGTTACAACACCAGCTGACATTCAACCATCAAACGAACCCCTTTTGAAGTGGTTTATGGGCGAGAACCCCCTTCTTTAATGACTTACATCTCAGGCACTGCTAAAGTAGTAGTGGTGGAACAAGAGCTCTTACAGCGAGACCAAGTTTTGCAAGAGTTAAAACAGAACATCAAGACTTCCCAAAACCGTATGAAACAGGTGTATGATCGACGACATCGTGAGAAAGATTATGCAGTTGGTGATTGGGTTTATTTGCGGCTACAACCTTATCGACAGACTTCGATTTCATTACGGAAAAATCTTAAACTTGCTCCACGCTACTATGGTCCATTAAAGGTCCTACAGCGCATTGGTGCAGTTGCTTATAAGCTTGACTTACCAGCAGAATCTAAGATTCACCCTGTATTCCATGTTTCATTGCTTAAGGAAAAATTGGGCAAGCATACGTCATCACAACCACAACTTCCTCTTATTTTGGAAGCTAATGGAGAAGTAGCAGTTCGACCTCAAGCTATCCTGGATCAACGCCGTCGAAGGAACCAACAGGAAGTTTTGGTCCATTAGTAGGGTCTTTCTCCAGCTGATGCTACGTGGGAGAATTTGGAGTTTTTAAGGAAACAGTTTCCTAGTTATGTCCTTGAGGACAAGGCTCATGCTAAGGAGGGAGGAGTTGTTACGGTCATACGTGGTGCATGAGGTACGGTGCACACAAGACCCACACAAGACCTGCTGCATCACTCTAGTGCGAAGATCATGGAAAGAGTTCTACATTATCTAGTTGTTAGGATTTTCTGCTTATTTTAAGTTAAGCGTATTCCTTTGTTTACGTTATTTGTTGTTTTGTTTCAGTCAAAGTATTGTTAGTGTGTTGCTATTTTTTCTGCTATTTTTCCTATTGTACTGTTGGACTGGGTTGTATAAATCTAGCAGGAGTCATTGAATAAAGATCATCTTGAATTATTCTAAACATAGAGTTCTTGGGAGGTTTGGGTTCCTCGAAAACCCTTTATCTATTGCCTTGTTATTATTTTCAGCAACCATAGGGAAAGGAACAGAGGCGTACGTACCACATTGATATTGGAGCAAAGCTGTTTCATGAAACCTGTCAGCCAAATTTTATTGCTATCAAGCTCACCCCTTTGGGGGGAGCCAGAGGCGCCACTAGGCCAAGAGGCCTTTAGCTTGTTAGCCAATAGAATAAGAAAAATTTGAAAATTTTGAAATTGATAAAGGTCACAGCGATGCCCAAAAAAGTGTGCATCATAAACCATACCTTTCAAGGTCAATATATATTTAACATAAAAATAAGGTATCCTGTGACTTTTCTCAGAAGGAGAGATAGAGAGAGGTTGGGTAAGGTCTATTATCAAATAAATCAATAGCTTCAAAAAAAAAAAAACCCAGCAAAACGAGAATTGAAAGAAGACATTCTTTTTCTTTCTTTTAAGTGAATTGGAAGATGACATGCATAAAGATGTTATGCATTTTGAAATCTTAATGTGATTAATATTAATGTCTTCTTTGGAGCATTGTTCAAAACCAGTGTTATGTTATAAAGTTACATGATCGAAGCTTACATATATCAATGTCACCTAAGTCAATAAACGATGGAAAGTTATGCCAATAAACTAAAAACACATGAACACAACATTTTCAGCAAAAAGAAAAAATGGCAACCATTAATAACAATTCCTTTCTCATATGAACATGCAATCATGTCATCTATAAGAACATCATAAATCCAAAGTTACTTAATCTTCAAATCCATTTATTTATTTATTTTTAAGTGAATACACAATGTTTAAGATTTGGCATCATTAAAATTGGATAAATCTTAGGTACAGTTTCTTAGGTCAAGTACATTAGTTTTTTTTTTTATCAGTAAATAGAATTTTATTAAAGAGAGAGATCAGTACATGGGAAGTGTACAAAAACAAGAAGGAAAAATTAAGTATTACAGGATTCTAAAAAATCCAAAACAGAAGAGAAAACCAGAGCTCCAGATGCCTTAGACCACTCCATAAGAGTTCTAAGGACCAAACCCTTAAGCTCCAGCACATTCCTCTCCATCACCTCAAAACATCTAGCATTTCTCTCCCACCAAAGACACCAGAAAATACAAAGAGGGACCATATCCCAAAGCTTCCTAATCCTAGTCTTTCGGCACCCACCACCCCAGCAAGATAGAAGATCCACAATCCCAAATGGCATAACCCAAGAAATCCCAAAAATGCTGAAGAAAAATTTCCAGATCTCCTTCGAAAACGAGCAATGCAAGAGGAGATGTGAAATGGATTCACCATTTGAATTTAAATACATTGAATTTAACTATTTTTGGAAAAGATAATATTATTTGTGTTTCATTGGTTAATGCAACTATGTATTTGTTTCAATTCAATTGGAAAACCTAATGTACCTAACCTAAGGAACTGTACCTAAGTTTTACCCATTTAAATTAAGTACAAATTCACAAACCTCACTGCAGTGTGCAGGTTAAGCATAAATACATAATTGAAACCAAAAACAGAAGAAATTACCAGTTGAGGCTGAGATGTTAAAGGTGGCTGGCTTTCCTGACACCACTGGGCTGGGTGATATCTCAACACCATTCACCTTCACAGCATAGTTACCTTTCTTATCTGCATCATTCCACAAAAATCCCTCAATTAAGAAGAAAAAAAAAAAAAATCATTTCTAACTTATACTACTTAATACCCACGTAAAATTCAGAAATTTAGGGGTACAGTCCCACGGCAACAAACCCTTTACGATTTAACTCTCCCAGATTGGTGGGTATAAGTCTAACAGTTTAAAGAAGAAGAAAAAAAAACAGGAACTGACCGCAGTATTTGACATCCGTGGCTTGAGTGGGTAGAAGAACCAAATATAGGGCAGAAAATAAAAGCAGAAGGGTGAGCTTCACTGCATCCATGGATTGCTTGCTGGGATTTTTATTTTTATTTTTGGAAGTTGGAGACTCTTTGTCAAAATGTCTTCAATTTTGTTGGGGAATGGATGAGGTGAGGTGTCGTACCGAGGAACATGTCTTCATGAATGTACGTCCAATATAATTGACACGAAAGCGGACAAAATACGGTTTAAAATAAGGGAACGACTTACGGGGGTTTTTGGCAAAAAAATGTTTTTTTTTTAAGTTCTTTTGCTAAATGTTTCCCAGTCAAAATAAATTTGAAAAATAGACTTTGTATTTGTTAAACACAAGTTTCAATTGAATCTTGTGTTTACCAAATACAAGATTGGCTTTTTTTTATCAATCTTGTATTTTAGAAACACAAGATTACCAACTTTTTTAGTTTGCTCACCAACTTTTCTAGTTAGCTACGTGTCCGCACAAGTAGAATTTTAAATGAAACTTGTGTTTTGTAAACACAAGTTTCATTTAAAATACTGAAATGAAATGATCGTTTGAAATGACCGTTTCTGATGACCGTTTCTGACCGTTCACGTGTCCGTACTGTGCTAGTGGAGAAATTTTAAATGAAACTTGTGTTTACAAAACACAAGTTTCATTTAAATTGAAATGAAATGTTCAGTGTGCCTATTAGAGAAATTTTAAATGAAACTTGTGTTTACAAAACACAAGTTTCATTTAAATTTGAAATGAGATTAGCTTCACGCGTCCGTACAAGTAGTGGTGGTAAAATTTTAAATGAAACTTGTGTTTTGTGTTTTGTAAACACAAGTTTCATTTAAAATACTGAAATGAAATGATTGTTCACGTGTTCACGTGTCCATATTGTACTAGTGTAGAAATTTTAAATGAAACTTGTGTTTTGTAAACACAAGTTTCATTTAAAATACTGAAATAAAATGACCGTGTACTGTAGTAGTGGTGAAATTTTAAATGAAACTTGTGTTTTGTAAACACAAGTTTCTTTTAAAACTTTAATTTCCCTTTTTCCCACTTTCTGACATTTTCTTTTTCAGATGTCTGAAAAATTTTCAATCGTTCTGATATTTTCTTTTTCAGACGATTTGACATTGCAGAATAAAATTGAATTTGTGTTTCCTAAATACAAGATTTATTAAAATTTCCTTTTACTCACTCTTCCAATTCATATTTCAGTCTTTCCTCCCAACATCCCAACACATATATGTCTTTCCTCCCAACACAGAAACGGCGATTTTCTCAATTTTCACTTGTTCACTCAAATCTTCCCCTTACTTCATTGATCTATTTGGATATCTCTTATCTCAAGATACGGTAAACAAATCTACATCCTTATTATTTTCAGATCTCTTTCATCTATTATTTTAAGATATTTTTTTTTTTTTGTTAAATTATTATTTTCAGATGTAGTCTAGAAAACACTAATAATAATTTTGACAATCTCAGCAATAGACTATGATTTGTGGCTTGTTTGATGTTCTAATGTCTTTTTTTTTTTTTTCTTTAATAAATTATTATTTTAGATCAACATATATTTGATTATATCTTTTTGTTTTACCTTTATTTCTTTATAAATGCCAAACACTAGATTGGGTAAAAAAAAAAAATTAATTGTTTTATTATAATAATGTTATGAGAAGTTTAATAAATTTAAGAATAAAATCTAAACTAAACTTTACAATACACAAGTTGAATGAAGAAATAACACTAAGTAACATTAATTGTGACAAGAAAAAAAAAAACTTTCACAAAAAAATATAAATGAAGAAAAAAAAATACAATTGGCTCACATTGATGTTCATAGCTGATGATCATAGTATATTTATAACCATCATAGGCATATAATATTGCAAAAAAAAAAAGAATAAAAATAGAATCACCCAATAATATGTTGAAACCATTTATTAATCTTCTGAAAATAAAAATAAATAAGACACAGTCATCTTAAAATAAATTCTTGTACCACGAGATTCTATTGTGTTCATACTTAACATGTATTATTTGTCACTAACATGTTATAATTTGAATTGATTTAAATAGGTTTATCCATGGCTCCAATTATCATCTATGTTCACTACAATGGAAAAATAACTAATAGTCATGAAGGGATTCAGTATCAAGGGAAACATGCGAAGACAAAGATTATTCGATTAAAACATAGAATTTCGAAATATAATGACTACTAAATGCAACTTGTATTGCTGATATGTCATGTTTTATTATTGAGATTAGTTAGCCCTTTCCTTTTGAAGGGTTTCTTTTGAAATTTATCAATCACTTAACTATATTTATATTCCTCATTCTTTTCTTGTTTATTTGAATAATTGCATATATAATAAAATTCTGCATCAATTGCTCATTCAATTCAACATGAATAAAAGGAAGCATCAATAATTTTGAGATCAATAAAATTCTGCATCAACAAAATTCTACACCAATTTCTCATAAAATTCTGCATCATAAAATATCTGCTTCAAAATCTCATAAAATTTTACATCAATAAAATTAATTCTTCATCATTAATACAATGTTAAATAAAATTCTCCTATAAAATTCTTTAGGAAGTATCTGCAGTATTTCAATATAATCCTGCCAAGAAACATAGGGAGTCAGTTCCAAGCTTTAAAAGAGTAACAGATTTTATTTTAGAAGGATGAATTTCAATGTTGTCTTTCGTAGTAAATCTGCCGATGACTGTTTCAACAAGCCTTTGGCATTTCATGATTGCATTTGCACCTGTTGGGGTGTGCCTTGCTATTCCAACAAGTATAGAAATTATGCATTCTTCTAAAGCTGTTGTAGGGTCTGTCTGTAACCATAACCATGCAAATGAACACATATTAGAAACTACAACATGAAGTACAGTAAACACTGCAATTGTGGAAAAACCATTCTTATAGACACTGCAATTGTGGAAAAACCATTCTTATAGACACATGAAGCATTATGCTTCTAAACCAAAGTAAGTGCAAAGAAGATGACCCAAGTTTATAGGTTGTCTATTTCTCTTTCATTGCATTTTTTGCTTCCAAACCAAAGAAAGTGCAAATAAGATAACTAAAGATCATTTAATGAAGCCAAAGTGTTACCTCTATTTGATTGTCTACTTGTGTAACATTGTAAATCATACTACACAGCTATAAAAGCAGCTGCAGACAATTAAACAGCAAGCAGTAGCTCATAACAAATCATGCCATGAATAAGCATAAAACATTCTTCATCATGGCCAGCCTAAATCTAACAGCTTCCTCCACCTCCTTTTTACCCCAAAAGAAGAAACAAGCATGGTTCTTGACTAAAGTTTCAACTTGCAATTATGTATGTCATGCAATTTGCTCCATTTGGTTCTTTAGCTAAGTAAAAAAAGAAAAGAAAGAAAACACATTCAAACGGTTTTCAAAATGGAAGCTGACTGAACAAAAATTCACCAAACCAGTCTAATACAACTGATTAGCCTAATTCAAATATGGTCTTCAAATTTTTGGAAAACAAGACAACATAAAACAAACAACTGAAGAGCTTCTACTTCCATTTTTCCTCATACCTCTCTCATGAAAGTAACAAACTTTTCTTCAAAAGATGGCTTTCTAAATTACCATGGATAGGCATGCTTCCAATTTAAACACTCACCTCAACTAGATGAAGATTTGAAGCACGGCTAAGAAGAACAAAGGTGAACTCCCCAATTTACACAAGAGACATTCCAACCTACGCATGTGGAATAACCTAAGGCTCCTATGTCAATAAAATGTATGACCCCGCCCCCGCCATCAAATGTCACCACTAAAAAACAGCAACAACTACATCAAAATTCACCTTTACTTTTGCTATGTGAAACATATGGATTGCTTGTCACCACTTTTTTTTTTTTGTTTCAATAAACATCCTTATGTACAAGTATAGAGTAAAATACATAAGTTTTATAACTAATTACCAGTCAGAGCAAGTGTTCTCCATGTTATGAATGATCCTATTAAGAATGCAACTGATGATCCAGTGACAATCATGAGCTGCAGAACAAGCACAACAAGGGGGGTGAGAATTAAGATATTGACCAATTAATCATCAATCAGATAGCGACATTCATAAAGAAAACATTCTTCATGATTAATTCTCCCAACTGATTCAATGTTCTGAGCCCTCCACGGAGATTCTTTGGCGCTATTTCAGCAACAAATATTGGCACCTATTCATTCACTCTGTTAATTTATATATATATATATATATATATATATATATATATATAGATAGAGAGAGAGAGAGAGAGGTATCAAATAATTACCACATAAGAAAAAACTCGAATTCCGTATCCTGTGAATAACCTTCCCATGTCAAGTGAAATAGCTCCCTATATTAAAGTCATGCAAAACAAAAAACAAAAGCAAAAACATAAGAGCAAGTAATTTCAGCAAGCAAAAACATAAGAGTAAGATAAGAACTAACATGTGCTAACAGCACATATATACCTTAGAGAAATATACAGCAAGCCATCCTGCAATGCAGAAAACAGCTGAAATCCTCATTGCCTGCTTCCATTAAATTTCAAGAAACTTTAGTTCAGTACTTAAAGGTTTAAATCAACTTTATAATCATCAATTCTGCCACAAAAGCATCAAAATACTAATGCAACCACAATTCCACAAAAACACTGTGACTTATCAAATATAAATATACACAAAACTCAACCATCAGTAAACTACATAAATGGTTCTTTTTGAAAGCATTAAAAGAGAAAGCAAAAGAAAGAAAATTTATACAAAAAGCATGACATGGCACCAAAAAAATTATATCTTAACAATATTAGAACATTACCACTTATCTTAAATGTTAACTTCACGTCTCAAGAAGCTTGCTAATATAATACTTCAAAACACTTAAACATAGCTTCAAATTTAAAACTTCTAGACTGAGATCACTCAAGAGCACGAGTTCAACAGCAATCATGAGAAAATTTGTACACTGAAATTTATCACTTCCCACCCTTCATCAATCTTTTATCTAAAGCCTAACTCAACCGAAACATTTCAAAGCTATAGCTCAATCTCAAACACCACCACTAATATTCAAATCATAGCAATTCGAGTAAAAACAACAAGGAAAGCATTAAATTAAATGAGCAATTAATGATAAATTTATATATTTCCAGGGTTTCTTTTCTCATCAAACAATCATAGATTGAACAGAAAACTAGATCGGAAAAGCAAATAGAGAATTTCGAGAGATAAATCCGAGAGAGAGAGATATCTGGCGGTGAAGGGTGCTGGCGGCGCGTGGAGGTGCTGGCACGGTGGTCTGGAGCGTTGGGCTGGCGGAGCTGTGGTCTGGAGCGGTGGGTCTGGCACGGTGGGCTGGCGCGGCGCGAGGGGGTGGTGCCGCAGGGAATGCTGGAATGGGGAGGGTGGTGGCGCGGTTGCTGGTGGCGCTGGGGCTGGGGCTGGTGGCTGGTGGCTGGCTGGATGGGGTGGAAAGTGACAGAGAGAGAGAGAAAGAAAAGGTGAAAGGACAGAGAGAGAGAGACAAAAGTTGAAAGTGAAAAAGAGAGAGAGACAAAACGGGTAAATGGTAAAAAGTTGCTTTAATCTTGTATTTACCAAACAGAAGATTGCCTAAAATACAGATAGTTATCCGGTTAAGGCTCTGGTTAGGATGGGACAGCAGTTTTACCAATCTTGTATTTTACAAATACAAGATTGATGTCAATCTTGTGTTCATAAAATACAAGATTGATCCAAACTTGTGTTTAGAAGACACAAAATCTATTTTTCAAATTTATTTTAACAGGGAAACATTTAGTAAAATAACATTAAAATATACATTATTTTACAAAAATGGCCCGACTTACGTCCCGCCTACAGTAAATGGAGGGATGGTCCCGCCAAGGTTTTTGGGCCGTTGGATATTGTTAAAAAAATCGAAAAGATTTAGGCCGTTGGATGAAGAAAGGATACCGGTTGCAACCGGTTTGGCTTTCTCTTTTGTTTTTTCTTTTTTCTTTTCTCCGTCTCTTTTCTCTCTCTCTCGTTCTTCTTTTCCTAAACCAAACCCTAAGACCCATATTTCCTTTCTATTTTCTTTCTTTTTCTCTCTCCCTCGCCTGTCCCGATCCACACACCAGGCATCATCTTCTTCATCCTTTTAAGATTTCTACAGCTCCTTGCTTCTCATTCAGCCTCAGGTACAGATCTCAGTTTTTTCATCTTCTTTTCTTTTCTCCGTCTCTTTTATATCTCTCGTTCTTAGATTTCTGAACCAAACCCTAAGTCCTCTCTTTCTTTTTCACACCAGATCGAGCCAGGCCGCCATGGCCAGCTCTGAAGCTCGCTCACTCACCCCCACCGTTAACCTCGTCTCGCCTCACCGAGTCCCTCTCTTGCTCGGTATCTCTCTCTCTAGCTCCGGGTTGGATCTGGCGCCGATTTGTGATTTTGTAGCAGCGGTGGAAGGTTCGATATTTCTCAGACCTGTAGGCGGCGGATGAGTGGGTTTGGTCGGAGTTTGGGCTGATGGGTGTGGGACTTGGTTGCTGGTGTTTGGGGGTTCAGTCAGCGCGTGATTGGTGGATTTGCGAAATGGGATGTTCCAGATCTGGTGTGGGTGATGGTGGCTTCCTTTGTGCGAAATGGTACGAATTTTTTATTTCAAGTGGTACAGTTATTAAGCATCTATGAGAATTTTCTGATTCTGGGTTTTTGTTTTTATTTTCTAATATTTTCTTATTTTGCTAAAGCTGGGATTTTTTTGCTATTCTTAAAACTATTAGTGTGTAAAACTCAAGTCTTTCTTTGTTATGCTCAGTATTTGTGGGATTGTTTCTTATTTTTACGGGTTTGATGTTTGATGTTTGATTTCATTGTTGCTAATTCTCAGCCTCAAGGACAATTAGATCTGCTGCAAGGATGGTAATTCTTTCATCCCTCTCTCAAAACTCTCAAATTCTCTTATAATTTTGGATTTTTTTTTAGTTTTGATTTAAATTTGTTTGGGAGCTGAGAAATTGTTAGAAAGTAGTTGAAATTTGGGGATTTGGGGAAATTGACACTAAACACAAGATTTGATTTTGAGAGTTTTTTTTTTTTTTTTTTTTTTTTTTTTTTTTTTTTTTTTACTTTGCTCTGTTTTGTTGGGAATATAAAAGAGGATGATTGTTTCTCCTAGTTAGAATTTGGAGATCGATTGAGAAATTTCAAAGGAATTTTTTTGCGATCGATGGCAAGTTTTTCCTTTGAAGTTTCTGTAGCTGTTATGTACAGAACTTACATCTGATATAATGATGGTTAATTCTCTAGTATGTAGGCTAACTTTTACCCTTTTTTTCCCCGGTGATCCCGAACAGCTGCAGAAATTGGAGAGGGAATATTATTGGATCATGGTACAGGTGTGGTTATTGGTGAAACTGCTGTTGTTGGAAACAGAGTTTCATTGATGCATGTAAGTCAATTTCATTCTTGGTTGTGTTCCTATTATTTGATGGGAGGACAGTTTAGTTATCTTTGTTGCAAACCCCCTAGTACTTTATGAAAACACATTATTTCATACTTGTTTGTTTTGTTTTTTTTGTTTGTATAATTTCTAAATAATTATTTCATCAGAACGTCTTGTGAAGAATTGGGAGATAAAAGAAGGTAATATAATATTTTAAATTTTCACATACAGAAATGTCTTTGTTGAATGACTTCTTGAGCATATTAAGCTTGAAATGAATAATCAATACTTTAATAATACTGTTGATCATTAAGAAGTTCTTGGTTTTGAAGAAAGTTCAAATCAAGAGCAGACAATTTAAAATTGTAGACTTTGTTTTTTCATGTGTTCTCTGATCTTTATTGGTTTTATGCTAGTAAAACAAATGCTGGCACTGGTATAACTGTTAATTTACATTTTCTGAGAATGTATTATTAAATTATTGTGTATGGTTTTTTCAGGAGCTCAGGAGTCAGGATCATCAAAGAAATGATGAAGGCACTTAAGAGATGTGGCTAGGCATTAATTTCATTTGCCAATGCCAATGCTAATGCAATTCTTGGGAAAGGGACAAGGGTTTATTGTTTTGATTCTGATCTAGTACTTGCTTATTGTGTATGATTTCTGGGTTAGACTGAAGAGGGCTGACCTGCATTTTGCATTGCTTAGTTTTGAAGTTTGGAAGGCCTTTAACGAGAAGCAATAAATGCAATTGTGTACAAATGTTAGTTTTTGATGTTATGTACAAATGTTGCTATGGCTAGAGATATTCAAAAGGCTCTGGAAGTCTTTTGCTTGTTATTTTTTCGTGTAGACTATTTTTTTCTTCATCTCTATTTATATTTTCTTTGATTGAAAAAAAAGAAACCAGGTGATAGCAATGGAGAGAAAATATTTTTTTTTAATAGGGTAAATGGAAAAGAGAAAATGAAAATCTAGTTATTGGTTTTTTTTTTAAATACAGCCTACCTTCTTTTTTTGGTGGCAAATTGCTAACTATTGGGTCAACGTTAATCACTCTAATATCAAACAGTTTTTTATTTATTTTTTGTTCGATTTTATTGGTAATGTGAAAATTTGTCAATCGCATTTTTATTAGTCAAAACATTTTATTTTTTAGTATTATCTTTAACTCAAGTTTTTTTCATTTTTTTAATCTACTTTTCTAAATAAATGGAAGGAAATGAAACTAAAAGAATAATGTCAAGCAAATCCATCCATGATTTCACAACTTGCTTTAGCAAGAAAGTTGAAAAATATTTGCACATTGCTTGAATAATGTCAATAAAGGTGGAATCTTTGTCATTGGGGAAGTGGTGCAGCCAAAAGTGATTTTTGCTTGAATAATGTTCCGAGTGTGCCTAATAAATATAAGTATGATGTTTAATTTTAAATGATAATAAATGATTATGTTATATAAAAAAAATACGCGTAATATTACATCATTACTTTATGGATTTTATGATTGTAGAGAAATTAAGATCTGTCGAAAAATTTGTAAAAAAGAATTGATCGGTTTTTAACTGTACAATTTCTGGAAAAATTTACGATCGATCGTGAACTTTCTTAGGAGTATTTTGCGATCGATCGCTTTATTTACTGTACATTACTGTTCATTTTCTGTACAGTGAATTTTGTGATCGATCGCAAAAAATTCCTTTGAATTTTTGCGATCGATCGGTTTATTCTCTGTACAATTTCTGGAAAATTTGTGATCGATCGCGAAATTTCAAAGGAATTTTTTGCGATCGATCGCAAAATTCACTGTACAGAAAATGAACAGTAATGTACAGTAAATAAAGCGATCGATCGCAAAAAACTCCTAAGAAATTTCACGATCGATCACAAATTTTCCAGAAATTGTACAGAAATTTATTACTATTATGCTTTATGTGGGTAGGCAAGAATTTTTTTTTTTTCCTTATTATATGTATTAGTATCATACTGATTGACATTTATTCAAAAGTGATAATTTTTTACTAATTTTTATTTAATTGTCATAGTTCTTCGGATGTGTATCATTTGTTTTTTATTTTCTTAGTATAATATTTATAATTTTCTAAAGGTTTGTCTGAGATAGGTCCAACTAGTGTTGTTGCACTTATGGCACCCAAGACGAAGGAATTTGGTTTACCGAATAAACGGAGTGGTTAGGTGGGTGTTGTTATTTGTATATTCATTATAATCATAAAAATTTTATCAAAACTAATATTTTTAATACTATTATTAGTATTGTTGTTGATTTTATTTGTATTTAATTATCATTTTTATTATTATTATAATCATATCAAGTATTGGGTGTTGTTATTTAATTATTACTATTATTATCATCTATTACTATTAAGATGATTGCTCCCCTCATGTCTACTTTTATGAACTACCAAAAATACCCTTCACATCTTATAATTTTTCTAAATTATTCATTGATTTCAATTAATAATGTCTCTTACAAAATTAAAATTAAAATAGACTTCTTATCGAATTAAAATTACTAATTGGAATCAAAGTGAGTTTTCTTAACAAAATACGCTAACGTAAATTGAGATATTTAAAACGTTCACTCCAAAACAGGAAATAGTTTATCTTAACCCGGTTTGAAGGAATTATCCTCCAATCTACTACGTGGCTATTAAATAGACAAGTCATGTGTATTTTTAGTCGCCTGACTTTTTTAACAAGTCATGTCACGTTTTTAGATAATACATTTGGAGGTAAACTCTGTCCCCCCTCCCCCCAAACACACATGTCCATAAAATATTTATTTAAAATGTTCTTATTTTTACTTATATTAACATAATAATTTAGGGAGATATATATAATTAAATATCATGCATATTTTGAATTTTGTTTTTCAAAATTGCAAAGGTTTAATATTATAATTAATTATAATTAAAGGCCATAATTATTTTGATAAAACCCATAAATAATTTGACATAATTCTGTGATCTTTTGTAAGATATTTGTACGAACATGAAATTGTTGTGAAGTATTGTTACATAGTTTAGGGGTTATATGGATTTTAGTGTTTCTTAATAAAGGTTTAGTAATAATTTCTATATGTTTCTAAAATTTTAAAATTTATCTCACAAGTGATAATGTTGTTGTTTAGATTTTATCAAAATGGTTAATCTTTGTCAAGATATGTAATTTAAAAAAAAAAAAAAAGTTTTCTCATATTTTTAGACTTTAGTGAGTGTTAGTATTAATTTACTAATAGTATGTAAATAAAATGTTTGTAATATAGTCCACTAATACTTAAAAGAGTCTAAAGTTTACAACAAGAAAGAAAACAAAGAAAATTAACTGCAAATAATATCAATATAAAGTTTGATTCCATCTCAAACAAAAATAAATAAAAAAATCACCAACACAAGAACGGATCCTTAAATAGCCCAGTCATAAAATCTTTAAATATAGAGTTTAGTCAACACTGATAAGGAGAATTTAACATCCTTTCGGAAGGAAGTTGCCCCAAATAACACTCCTGAGATTTGATTAAATGATACCTTGAAGTCATAAAAAGAGCATTGGGTAAATTAGGGTAGCCAGTTCCAAATCAGACACCTGAAAATAGAAACTGTATAAACCTTACTAAATAAAAAAATCACCAACACAAGAACGGATCCTTAAATAGTCCAGTCATAAAATCTTTAAACATAGAGTTTAGTCAACACTGATAAGGAGAATTTAACATCCTTTCGAAAGGAAGTTGCCCCAAATTATGATTGATCCCATTTTTCTTCATTCAAAATGGAATCGATCGCCACTTTTCCAGAATTTGAATAGCAATAGGCTTTAATTTGGACCGATTGCGCAATTCGTTCGAAATTTTTAGGACCGATTGCAAGTTTTTCCAGAAACTGTACAGATGATAAACCGATCGATCGCTAAATTCAAAGGGATTTTTTTCGATCGATCGGTTTATGTACTGTACAATACTGTACACAATTTCTGTACAGTGAATAAAGCGATCGATCTCAAAAATTGCTTTGAATTTTTTTACGATCGATCGGTTTATTCACTGTACAATACTGTACACAATTTCTGTACAGTGAATAAACTGATCGATCGCAAAAAATCCCTTTGCATTTTCGCGATCGATCGATTAAACTTCATGTTATAATTTGTGAAAGTTGGATGCAATTTAGTCGAGAATTTGTTAAATTTTTTTTTTTTCACTATACAGTGCTCTTTTTTCCCCTCTTATTTATTTCCCCCGTTATTTCCCCTCTCTTATTCTCCCATCAGAGCCCTAACCCTAACCCTCCATCCATATTTGTTCTTCAATCCTCATGAAGAAGAAGAAAGAGTCATGGTAGCAGCGATGGAGGAGAGCCAAACACAGATGGAGAGTTTGGATCTAGAGACGGAGTTTCTTCTCTCCAAGAAACAGACCGTGTGGCCCGCTTCTTCCTCTTCAACGGTGCTCGATGATCCTCTTCTTCTTCTTCTTCTTAGATTGATTTGGGTCACTTCAAATCTACTGTCCACAAAACAAAACCCATATAGCAAACCAACCAAGCAACCCTTAAATACCAAAACCCTAGCCTCCACACCCTCTCTCATATTCTGTTCTCATCTCTCTCGCCGCGCAGCTCTAAGCTCTGTAACTTGGTACCTCTCTCTTTCTCTTCCTGTATGTGTGTATCTGTTTGGTTGCTGAGAAAACGAGTGAAAGTGAAGTAAAATGAGTTTTTGAATGATGTGGTTTGGTTTGTGGGGAAATGAAGAGGGGATTATATAAAAAAAAAAATGGGGTCTTAAGGTTTTCCATGTTAGATTTTGGGGTTTCTGAAAAGTTTTGATTTTGTTTATTGTTTTTATTGCTTTTGTTGCTTTTGGGTATGATGATTTGGTTTATGTTTTGTTTGAGATTTTTCTTTGTTTCATGATGGAAGTGATGGAAGTTGTAAGATTCTGAACTTGGGCTTGTCTTATTTTTCTGGGATTTTATGTGTGTAGTAGTTGTGTATGTCAAGTATTAGCTCAGTTGGTGTTTATGTATAGATGGGAATTTATGGGTGATGCTTTTGATTGCTGTATAGATTCAGGTGTGTAATACCCCATATATTTATGAAAAATATGTATGCGTGATTCGCTTTTAAATTGGATTTAATAAGAAAAATGTATGTTTATGTGTGTTTATGTATGGGTGATGTTTGTATGCATGTATTGGCGTATGTTGTTTGCATTTCAGAGGCATATTTCAAAGGCATTTGTTATTCATTTGTGTGATGGTAGAGAGAAAAAAAAATTGAAGATGGATGGATGTATCCTGTATCTATTTCTTAGGTTTTTTTTTTTTTTTTTTGTTGGTGTTTGCTTTTTGGTGACTAGATACCAATAAATTAATAACCAATCTGTGTGTTTGAGGTATGATACAAGTCCTTCACTGAAATGAATCTAAGCAGAGCCATATCAAGTTGATACATTTTAACTTTGTTTGAATAAATTTACAACTTATGAAAAGGTATAAAGACTGTGTACACATGGATCTTCTCCATTTCATGCCTTTATTTGATGGTGATGTGGTATTAGGGTAATCTAATTAGTATGTTATTTAGTCAAATGTTAACCCTTTTTTTTTTTTGGTTAACTTGGGTGTCCGGGCCAGCGTTCCGTGGATACGCGCACCTCGAATAATCACAAGGGACTGAATGGCACTATGTTACCCAAATCACAACTCACAGATGAAGAGGATGGGGCAAGTTTAAGTTTAATACCCGCATCCTCGAATTAGTAATTTCAATTGGGTAGGTTTAAAATATACATTAAATATGAACATGTAAGTACATATTAATTGGTTAGTTGAAAAATTTCTTGTAACTACATATAAGTACATTATACAATACATTCAATTGGTTTGATTCTATATCAGCATTCATGTTGATTAGATTTGGGCATTGAATACATTCAATTTGGGTTGATTCTATTTGGAAATTCAATACATTTTGCAATTGCATATTTATTATTCATGTAATTACATATTACTTATAAAAATTTTTTTGAATGTTTATTCATATTATTACATATTCAATATAGGTTGCGAAAATCATAAGAGTTGAATGCCTTATTACCTGATATGGACAACATCTGAATGGTTGGATCACAACCAATTATAGAATTTGTCTTGTTCTGTATTTGGGTTCGATGAAGTGTATGTTGAAGTGTACCCCTGAAAAGATGTGATTTTTTTATTGAATAATGTTTCTGCGTAGACAAATTCTAATGTATACCCTAATATATAGTAATCTTTGTGTGCGTACGAAATTTAAAATTCATACTCATTAATTTACCTGTGCATCCGTTGCGGTTGTGTACGACGGGTTCTCCATCATTGTAGCATGTACACTTGTGTCATAGGAAATTGAGTTGTACACTGCAGGATTGACTGACATGTCTTCTAGTGAGGCCAATTGTAGTGTAGGGCTGGAGATTGTATATGGGTTGAATGAATTGTATACTGACGTGTACCCCTGAAAAGATGTGATTTTTTTATTGAATAATGTTTCTGCGTATAAAATTGCCATGTATACCCCAATATATAGTAATATTTGTGTGCATATGAAATTTAAAATTCAGTCATTAATTTACCTGTGCATCCGTTGCGGTTGTGTACGACGGGTTCTCCATCATTGTAGCACATACACTTGTGTCATAGCAACTTGAGTTGTGCACTACAGGATTGAATGACATGTCTTCTTCTGAGGCGAATTGTATTGTAGGGCTGGAGATTTGGCTGTTATTATCCATCATATTGGTGTTTGATAAAGGGCATGTTCGTTTTGTGTGTCCTTCTTCCTTGCATAGGGCACACTTTCTTTTTTTGATTTCCTTTCCCTTGTCAGCCTTTTGTCCACCTTTAGTATGTGCAACTCGTGGATCTTTTAGAATATCTCCCCTACTAGATGATCTGTTTATGTCTTCATCGTTGTAACTTAGATCTGATGCATGTAAGTGATGCATTTGTTGTGTTAGCATATCCAATCCAGCATTGAATTGTCTATACCCTTCATCCGATCTTGACGCTATGTAACACAAATTGTTGCATCTAGATGTTAATGCACCATACCGTACGACCTCAGTTACATCATTAGGATCGTGTAATGAATAATAAGTTGGTCTAGTATTGGACTTTGCAATTTTGGTCCATCTCAGGCTAATGAGGTTTTGAGGTATTTCTTTAAGCCTCGCAACCTTCATAATGTGGAAGGTGTGCTCGCAAGGTAGTCCAACTGTTTCAAACTCTAAGCATGTACATCTTATAGACACACTTCTCGCATCAAATGTCACTTCCCAACGTGCTGTACGATTTTGACTCGTTTCTAAGGTATACGTTCGAAGTTGATCTTCAATACTCTCCGAACAATAGCTATGAAATAAGTATCCCTCCTGTTTTAGTCGACTCATTACTTTTTGAAATGAGGTTCGTGTATATATTGATGCTGCATGTCTCTCAATGTGAGGTAGTACTGTCCCAGCTGATGGTGGCTTCTTCTGCTGTGTGATGTAGTCTTCTTGGGACTCAGAATGTCGCATCCCATCAAGTTTCTTGTGAAACTGTTTGATAAAGTCAACTAATGAACCTTTTTCTTTTAGGGAACGCTTCATGTTTGCATGCATAGCCTCACATCTTTGGGTGCTTCTTAATTCCGCCCAAAATTTTCCTCTCAAGTATGCCTCTGCCCACATTGCCCGATCAGTATGCATTTTACGTAACCACTCGTTTTCTTGTAGGTGAAAGTCTTCAATCATAGAATTCCATTTCTCTTCGAATTGGTCACGTGTTTGGATGTCATTCATCAATTTATGAAATGCCTGAAGGGCTGCACTATTATTTATATGTTGTTTGGCATTGCGTGCCAGATGTCATGAACAAAGTCTATGGTTGGCATTTGGGAAAACTGTGTTGATAGCATTGCGCATTGCCCTGTCCCCATCGGTTACCACTGAAACCGGTGATTTATTGTTCATTGCATCATGGAATGCTTGTAGGAGCCATGTGTATGCTTCCTCTGTTTCTACGTTCAATAAACCACTTCCGAAGACGATTGTCTGATGATGGTGGTTCACACCAATAAGTACCACAAATGGTAAATTGTATTTATTTGTCTTATATGTTGAGTCGAATGCTACCACATCTCCAAAGCATGCATAATCCAAGCGTGAGGTAGAGTCGCTCCAAAATAAACATTCTAGGTGGCCATCTTCATCTGTCTTGTATGCAGAATAAAAGTCGGGCTCCTTAGAAGCTATCCCTTCTAGGAAGCTTCGTGCACTGTTTGCATCACCATCTCCTATTTGCGACTGGCGATAAGCATATGTGTAGTTGTAGAAATCTTTTTTTGTAAACGGTAGTCTATTGTATCCTCCTGCTTGGTTCGCTAGATGCTCGTACATTTGGGATTGCTTTATTCCAGTTTGGTACAACGATTGAATTTCAGCTTTCTCACCTTTAGCGATGGTGCGATGGGCTGGAATGAAAAATCTTTGGTGTGTATCTGTCAATGCATGGTTGTGTGTAAGTTCAAGGTTTGCAACAACCCAAGTATTGGAGGTGTTATCCAACTTGACACGCAAGAACGCCTTACATCCACATCTAGTTATGGATCGTTCTTGGCGTTGGCTTCCGTCTTCTTCATTACTTGTTGTCCTTTTGAACCCTTCTTTTGAACATACCCATTTTCGCGCGATCACCTCTCAATTCCTATCCGTTTTTACGTCTTCTCTTCGCAACCCAAATCCCATTAAGAAGCTGTAGTGTTTGTACCATTCTTCCCATTTTGTTACGGTCTTAAAAGTCATCCTTGAAATATCATCTTTTGTATAATGAATTGCACTCCTTTCATCTGTTGGATTTACACTAACAGTATCGTATGTGGTGTTTCTTGAAGTGCCTGCTTTAGCGTAACCACTTGTATCCATCTTTTCGTATGTGGTGATGAATCCTGCAAGTAAACATTGACAACTTGTTAACATTTACTAACTTCTGACATTTATTGTCCCAATTAAGTGCTAAATATATGCGTATTCCTTCTACAAATGTACCATACCATGTTTGCAACATGTTGAAGTATGCCATGTTTGTGAATATGATCTGTTATAGGTAAATACATATTTTACAACAGATGCCTATATTCTTGGGATGTTTTACTCATGTGTATAATTGATTGCTTGATATTGTGCAGGTGTGATGACATGGTGTCTTGAGTTTCCCTTACTTAAATTGGCGACGGTCATATATGAACTTGTATTGTATTTCATATATGACCTACTATACACCATTCAAGATGGTGGAAAATGTGTATTTCGTCGCCATATATGAACTTGTATTGTATTTCATATATGACCTACTATACACCATTCAAGATGGTGGAAAATGTGTATTTTTATAGTTTTGCATGAGAACAAATTTATAGTTCTTCCTAGTGTTATAGTGAATTTTTATTGAACTTGGGGCCAGTATGATCATGACATGGAGTCTTGAGTTTCCCTTACTTAAATTGGCGACGGTCATATATGAACTT
>OU015762.1:30679457-30763705 GCA_907173295.1 Fagus sylvatica | reverse complement strand
ATTAAAACACAAAGGGGACCTAGGCATGCATGTTAGGGCTGATGGGTACATGTTCATAAAGAGGCATAAAAATGTATTTTAAGACATGTTTGAAATGATTCAGAAAGGAAACTAGAAATGGATTCTAGGCTTTGATTGAAGTGAATATGGCATGTATCAAAAGCATGAAATGAAGGAAAGAAACTTATAAATGCATTCTAAGGTTTATGTATAAAATCGAAATGATGATATGAGAATTGATGTAAACATGATAGAATAGGCAAATTTAGATATGAGATTCTAAGAATTGCATAATCATGGCATGCTCACAATCACAAACACTCCATTAGAATAAGGTTTAGAACTTACCTAATGCGGAGTCGGAATTTTGGCGGTGCTTCCGCGTGGTGGGTGGAAAAACGAACTTGGATCCTCAGAAATTGGGCGGCACTTCGGCTTAGGAACGGAAAGCTTGGACCCAAGGGTCCCGGATTCGGTATGCTTGGAATCTGAGAGGCACTTCTATACCAGTTTGGAACCCAGGCTTGATTGGAGGCGAAAATGGCTTGATTTCAACGTTGGCTTCTCGATTACGACAGCGTTTCTCTCAATTTCTGTGCTACTTGGAGCTTAATCCAGCATTATCTCACCATCTCTCTAATTATTTCTTTGCCCGGAGACTCGAAATTCAAGCTATATTTATAAGGAAGCTTACGTAGCATCATGTTGCTCCACGCAGCATGGAGCTGCGTGAGCTGCTTTGGTTGCTTGCTCCGCGCGTTTTGTCCGATGTCAACTACTTTTTGACAGCTTCGAGCACCTTTTTTGGACTGAAAGTTGAAGTTCTTTCGGTACTCGGATCTGGTCAAAACTGACATACATGGAAAGCTATCTTTTTTCCAACGAGACTGACCTTGTATGATTCTGACGTTTGTGCAGAAAACTGCGGCTCCTGGAAGTAGGACAATTGGATTGATTTCTGCATTCAGGATGGTTTTTCCCAATTTTTCAGTGCGGATTCTTATCAAATTGGATATGCTCTCTGCGAATCAGAAAAACCACGTCGTAGATGAAGTTGCCTTCTACAAAAAGTTACTTGCTTTTCGGAATGGTAAGGATTGGGAAGATTCTGTGCACAAAGGTGGTACGCTGGATAGCCGTTGTTGGCAATTTTCCAGCACTTTGTTTGTTTTCGTCGTTTTCTCGCTTCCGGTTGACCTAGCTCTCGATGTCGAATTTGGGAAAACTTGATATTTTCAGAAAGCATGCGACATCTACTCTCCAATGGGCACAAATCTTGTAATATTCTGAGTTCTAGCCGCAAAACTGTAGGTTTCGGAATAAAGGTTGCCGGAGGGATTTCCTTGTTGGCGGTTCGTTTTCCAGTGTAGATTCCGGGCGACTCGGGAATACTCTCGACGAATCGAGACAACCAGCTTCTAGGTAAACTTATTATCTTCGAAAAGTTACCCGCTTTCTAGAAACTCATGGAGTGGATTGAGAAGATTCTATGCGCAAAGGCAGCTTCAAAATGGGTCTCTTTTTGTCTAAAACACTTAGTGAAATTTTACTAAGTGTTGGGCCGTTTTCTACGGTTTCGACCATAACTTCTTCGTTTTAAGTCCGTTTTGGGACTGTGAACTAACAAACTGAAGGTATTCATGTGCTCCTTCAAATGGCGGCAAAATGGTTAACCAATTCTCGACAGAGTTCAACCAAAATTGGTCAAACTTGTCAAAATCCTCCCATCTTTGAAACGCGGTCTCAGATTGACGGATTTTAGCATGTTTGGGTATTTTCAGCCGGTTTTGCATCGATCAGGCTGCCTTGGTTTGCGTGCCAAAAACCTTAGAAAATCCTTAGGTTTAAAATCGTGCTATGATAGTTGTCCCTTCTTTGTGAGATGTTTCATGGAATATGAAGCATCAAACAAAGAACATAATTTCTTCATGTTGATCTGGTCGGATTTTCTCTGTTTGCGTGCCCTATGTTAGCCCGCAGGATCTTCTGAGATTTTCTCGGTTTTCTTGCCCAATGTTGGCTCGCAAGATTTTCTGAAATTCTCTCGGTTTTCATGACGATATCGATTACTGCATTCTTGAAAAATGTTTTCTGGTCCAACGCGGGGTCTGAATTGTATTCAAATTTGTGCAGGAACCATAGGAAACTGAAATGGACTGAACTAGACCAATTTTAACTGGTCAAAAAGTAGCTTACAGAGCCTGGTGCTGCGTAACACAACACCTAGCTGCATTGCGCAGCATGAGGTTGCACAAGTTTTCAAAATTGGTTTTTAAACCGATTTCGGCTGTCCGACGGTTATTTCTCCATATTTTCCAACGTTCTGTTCCCATTTTCTCTGGGTTTTTTTCGCCTATACGCTCGATTCATCATCTTTTGGAGATCCGTTTGCCCATCCGATTGTTCATTTGCAGCGTAAGCTTTCCTTTTGTATTTTCTGCATGACTAATACTTGTTTTGCTTTGTTTGCAGGTTATGTCAACTTCGAAATTGCTTTTTTTGTCATTTTCTGCACACTTGATAGCACATTAGTGTAAAAATGAACTATTCACATGCACACGTGCATTTTAAGTGTGAGCATGAATGTGTAGGAAAAGTTAAATTTTTTGTTGGATGCTAATGTATGTGAAATGCATGCAAAGAAAGGGAATGTCTATTATATATATATATATATATATTGAAAAATGTTGACTGTGGAAAAATGATTATTTTTATTATTATTATTATTATTATTGTATGTATATTTTTTTATGTGGATGCATATGAATAAAAAAGAATAATTTATTACTTCTAAATGCATGCTGTGGGTAGATTTTTCGTAATGCGTGCAGATGACGTGGGGGGAATATTATATTATTATTTTTTGTTTTTCCGTATTTTTGATGAAATGCGTGTTGATGTATAAATACATGCAATGGGATGATCCATATGATATGAAATGCAATAAAATGCAGTTGATGGGGAATTTTTTATTTTTATATATATTTTTTGAAATGCATGATGGTATAGTGGACCATGTGGGTGTATGATGTGGGGAAAATTTTTGCGAATGCATGCTGGCATGTAGATGCATGTAATGAATTATTATTTTTTTTTTCTTTTTCCCTGTAAATGCAAGCCGTGGGTGCATGTTATGGGCTAAGAATTTTTCTTTTTCTCTTTGAATGCAAGTTGTGGGTGCATACTTTGGGATAAGAATTTTTCTTTTTCTCTTTGAATGCAAGCCGTGGGTGCATGCTTTGAGATATGCTAGGGAATGAGTTATATATTTTTTTAGAAAAGGTGGGTCTTGCTTTGGTGAGGCTTACTGTCCCAATTTTTGTAAGATCATGTGATGATTATGTTTTAGTCAGTTACGTGGGTGCACCTGACCCTTAATTTCCTGATTTGTAAGATGTTTTCATCAAGTGGTGATGGTGGTAGACGTCGCTCTTCCAGATTGGAGAAGGGCAAGGCGGTAGTGTACGCCGTGAGCCCTAACGAGTATGAGTCCATGGAGGGACTAGCTGAGAGAGCTAGCCGTCAGGCTGCTGAGGAGTTGCAGCATCACTATGACTCAGGGGGTGAGGATATGTCATCCGCCCCAGGTATTACTATCCAGGAGCTTGTTCAGCCTTCTTTTGCTTCTACTGCTGTTGGATCTGCTGAGGTTCCTACTGAAGAATGCAGTGTGGTGCCACGCAGAGTGGCGGCTCTGAAGTGGTGTAGAGCCTCTTAGCAGGCCAGTGCGACACTTGAGACTGATCCTGAGTTTGTGGATCTTGGGAAGAGATATCCTCCTGAGGGCGGCATCAAGCCCAATGAGATAGTGGGCACGATCCTCCTTGAGACACCACTGCTGAGAGACTTAACTCAGCACCCCTCGACTATTGTTCGCTGATGTGACATATGATGATTCTATCTTGCCTTTTAAATCTTGTTGATTATGGGACTGACATGTTTTTTATTTAATTGCAGAAGTCTACCTCCCCTGGCTTAGGGCGAGGTGGTTGGCCTGAGTTTCACAGATATCTGGCTGGAGCTCGACCTGAGTATCGTGCCTTCTTGGAGGGCCTGGGCTTTCGCCATTTTCTGAGCATTCCAAGTATGCTCCTTAGTCACCACATCGTGAGAGCTTGGTATGAGCGGTACTTCCACCACACCGGGACATTCCACTTGAGCACTTGCGCGGTGGGAGTACTACCATTGGATTGGAGTGCTATTCTAGGCATCCTTTTTGGAGGTAGGATCCCTTCTCGTGAGCGCATCTCCTGTGAGGAGGTTATGATCATGATGGGTATTGACGACCCCAAAGCTTTCGTTGGGACCCAGAAGGTGGCCCTAAAGATTAATGCTCTAAAGGAACGCCTAGAGTTGAGCCAGCCTCCTACTGATCTCCAACTTCACCATTGGATGGCATATTTCATTGATTCCTGTTTTCTTGGGGAGGATCAGACTATCGTTCCCCTCCGTATCCTCGGGATGTTTCGAGACCTAGATTAGTTCCATGAGTATGATTGGGGAGCCTTGACCTACAGCTTTTATTTGCGGGGCCTGCGTTGCTTTTCACATCGAGAGACCAGTATCATTAATGGCTTCTGGAAATTCATTATTTATTGGGTCTTCAAGCACTTCCCAACCTCTCGTCCCAGCGTGCTGCGACCTAGGACTGGCACGGTATTTCCTCTAGCCTGCTGTTGGGATGTGACCTGTATTGAGCGGATGACCATTTGCCACCTGTTAGAGCATCACATGGAGGTGGACTACATTAGAGACTGTGATATACTATTCCAGCCATACGGTATGAGTGTGATAGTATAGGAGGAGGTCGCCGAGGCTCTTCTGATTTCTCAGATGCGGATCTAGTTTTGTTTTGCTTGATCTTGGGAGTTATTTTTGGGAGAGAGGACTCTTAGGTAGATGGATATCCTGCGGTTGTTCCAGTTGATCTGCTGACAATTCTTACCATTGAGGATTATGCTCCTCCTGAGCCTAGATGCTTATTGAGCGGGAGTAGACTACCCTAAGTTAGTTCTGCCAGACATTCCTTATCCAGAGTGGTTTGTTACACACTCATTGGGACCATTGTTGGGTGTTCAGTGGGTTGAGGGCGGCCGAGTGTTGGGAGGCGTTGCCCATGACAGTGTTCAGCTTAGGCTAGAAGGTGAGATAGATAGACTCCAGTATGAGGTGACACGCCTCCAATTCGAGCTGGACGGGTCTGAGGCCAGGTTTATCACTGCCAGGGTCCGGTGGGAGCATGAGAGAGATGATCTAATCTGTAGTTGCAATGAGGCTGTCCAGAGGCTACAAGAGCACCTAGCCAAGATGAGCACGATCGGCACTACTCCTATAGATGGAGCAGGTACCTGCACTTAGGGCCTTACTTTATCTCCTGATCTTTATTATTGAGGATGGCTCGACGACGATTTCGAGGGTCCCAATCTTCCGTAGGAATTATGTATTTTTGGCCACCTATTTAGACCTTGCTTTCCTTGTATTTCCTTTCACACATTTGTACCCATTTGGGAAACTCATGTACAGATAACTTTGATATATGAAAGGCCATATTTTTTTTGGGTTTTTTTGTTTCTTTTGTATGGATTACGGATGTATGTATATTGTGATTGTATGGTATGGTTGTATGGATATTGTGATGGTATGGTATGGTATGATTTATGTTCGTGTGGGTTTGCATGGCTTGGCATGGCTTTATGTGGGAAGGATTGCATGACTTGCATGGCTTTATGTGAAGGGTTTGCATGGCTGGGCATGGCTTTGTGTGGAGGTTTGCATGACTTGCATGGATTTTGGTGGTGGGTTTGCATGGCTGGGCATGGTTTTATGTGAGGGTTTGCATGGTTAGGGATGGCTTTATATGGAGGGTTTGCATGACTTGCATGACTTTATGTGGAGGTTTGCATGACTTTCATTGCTTTATGTGGAGGTTTGCATGACTTGTATGGCTTTAACTATCAAACGTCGGGGCTTACGCCTGCATGCGGCACTATTTTGTAAGTTGTTGAGGATCGGGACTTACACCTCTGCAAGGCTCGAGAATCGGGACTTACGCCTGATGCGGCTCGAGGAGCTTGAACTCCGAAGGATTGGGGCTTACACTTGTACGAGGCTCAAGAATCGGGACTTACGTCTGCATGCAGCCCGAAGAGCTTGAACTCTGAAGGATCGGGGTACGAGGCCTAAGAATTGGGATTTATGCCTACATGCGGCTCGAAGAGCTTGAACTCTGAAGGATCAAGGCTTACACCTATACGAGGCCCGAGAATTGGGACATACGCTTGCATGTGGCCCGAAACGTTAGTGGAGGGTTGGGTCTTACAATTCTGCGATGACTGAGAATCTGAATTCTGAAGAGTCAGGGCTTATTCTTGTACGAGGCCCGAGAAAGATTGGGATATATGGCTGTACGCAGCCCAAAGAAACTAGAATCCTGAAGGTCGGGACTTACACCTATATGAGGCCCGAGAATCAAGACTTACGCCTATATGCGGCCTGAACAGCTTGAACTTTGAAGGATAGGAGCTTACACCTGTATGATGCCCAAGAATAGGGACTTACGCCTGCATGTGGCCCGAAGATCTTGAAGTTTGAAGGATCGAGGCTTATACCTCTAGGAGGCCCAAGAATCGGGACTTACGCTTGCTTGCGGCCTAAAATATTAGTGGGAGGTTGGGTCTTACTCTGCGACGCCCGAGAATCTAAATTCTAAAGAGTCGGTGCTTATACCTATATGAGGCCTGAGAAAGATTGGGACTTACAACTGCACACGACCTAAGGAAACCAGAATATTGAATGTCAGGGCTTACACCTATACGAGGTCCAAGAATCGGGACTTACGCTTGCACGTGGCTTGAAGAGCTTGAACTCTGAAGGATTGGGGTTTACACCTGTGTGAGGCCCGAGAATCAAGACTTATGTCTACATGTGGCTCGAAGAGCTTGACTTTTGAAGGATCAGGGCTTATACCTGTACGAGACCTGAGAATTGGGACTTACGCTTGCATGTGGCCCGAAACATTAGTGGGGGGTCGAGTCTTACATTTTTACGATGCTTGAGAATCTGAATTCTGAAGAGTCAGGGCTTATACCTGTATGAGGCCCAAGAAAGATTGGGACTTACAGCTGTACGCAACCCAAGGAAACCAAAATCCTGTAGGTCGGGGCTTACACCTATACAAGGCCCGAGAATCGGGACTTATGCCTGCATGCAGCCTGAGAATGTTGCTCGGTAATAATTTTTTTGGTTGCGGAAAAATTGCCCCTATGTAGAGCTGCATCGTAAATTTTTGCTGTCTGTCCGCAGATAGGAAAAATTTGCCCTAGTTTGGAGCTAACTCGGCTGATTAATGTGCTAGGGCTTGACAATCTATTCTCAGTACTTAATCTTCGGTCCTCTTTGGTCGGTCCGTTGATAATTACTGAAATTGTCGGTCTGCTTGGTTGAACTTTCGATAAATCTTTCATGTTGTTGACGACGACTTCATTAAAATAATAATTTTTCCCGCTTCATGAAAAATTGCCCCAGTGTGAGATTGTCTTGATTAGGAAACCTATATGTTTACTGACTGCTTGCTCTTCGATTTATGGCCTGCATTATCTCGGATAATGGCTCATTGAATTCTCAGGACTTATGGCTACATGTAGTTCGACCGATTAGCTCTTTTTCTGGTCTGTTCCAAACTCGTTTTTTCTCGGAAAGACCTAATTCTTGCTCGGGAGAGTGCGCTAGGGCAAACTGAAGGAAAATGGAAGGGGAAACTTTTTGTTGGAACCCTATGTAGCATGGTGCTGTGTAACGCAGCATCATGCTGCTTTGCGCAGAACCATGCTGCGTGAGCTTTCAAATTTTGACTAAAAGGACTCGTGACTCACCTTCTCATCCTATTCTCAAACTTTCTCTTCGAACCTTCTTGAATCTTCTTCTCCACGCAAATCGAAAAATGGCTTCAACCTCTTTTACTGTTGAGTTTACATCCATGGTTACACTTCACCACCATGATTTTAGGGTCGAGAGGCTTTGTATGTGGTGGCATCTCTTTAGTACCGCGGAGCAAGTACGCATCAAAGATGATTTTGGTAGGGTCACCTCTTTGCTTACCATGCAAGTTAAGTGGGATCTTATCTAGGATTTGACTTCTTTTTGGGATCTTGCATTACGTTCCGTGTCCATAGGGAGTGTGGATTTGGTGCCCTTGGTGGATGACCTTGATGATGCAACCACCTTATCTAGTTTGAACATGTAAAGATGCGTCTTTTTTTTGTATGCCCTTTCGACTCTTCTCTGGTAAAGCTAGCCATGGCATAGCGTAGTCATTCTCTTCTCATCTATGAAGTTCAGCTGTTCGTAGGCTTCATCTAACTCCGTTTGTGATAGGATCCTTAACGAGGGAATCTCGACTTCCACGGGTAAATCCGTTTCCATCCTGTATACCAACGAATAAGGTATAGCTCTTGTTGATGTTCTGACAGATGTCCAATAGGAGCACAAAGAATATGGTAGTTGCTCGTAACAATCCTTGTAGGTATCTGTCATTTTGCTCAGAATTCTCTTCACATTCTTGTTAGCAGCCTCAAAAACACTATTCATCTTTAGGCGGTAAGGAGCAGAATTGAACTGCTGGCATAGTTGATCCGTCATTCGGTTGTTTAGATTCAAGGCATTGTCGGTGATGATCATTTCTGGCATCCCATACCGATAGATAATGTTGTTCTTCACAAATCGAGTTACCTTTGCTTGGGTAACGTTTTTGAATGAGCAGGCCTCAACCCCCAAATCATGTCCATTTGAGGGTTTTGGGGTGATGGCTCCAATCACATCCATTCCCCATGCAGAGAAAGGCCGTGGCGCGGCCAAGGTGTGAAGATACTGCTGTGGTGCATTCTTGTGGTTCTGATAGATTTGACACTTGTGGCATGCCTGAACGTGTTTGATGCAGCCACTTTCCATTGTTAACCAGTAACACCCCACTCTCATGATCTTCTTTATTAAGAAAAGGCCATTTGCATGGGTTCCCGTCAACCTTAGATACATTTCATCGATCAATTGGTTGGCATCTTCGGCGTCTACACAACGCAACAGCGTAGCATTATGTGTTCGCTTATACAGTACTTCTCTGCTCAGGAAGAACTGAAAGGCCATTCTACATTTCTTCTCATTCTTCGTCGCCTTTGCTAGGGTACTCACGGTGTTGAACGAAACGCTTGATGTCATAATACCAAGGCTTTCCATCTAATTCTGCTTCTATGTTCATGCATTTCAATGCATATGCAGTATGTTGGGACTCTACGAGTCTCGATTCGCAAGGGTTGCACATCATCCCTCTCTGATAACTTGATGAGGCTTGCCAAGGTAGAGAGCACATCAGCAAAATGATTGTGAGCCCTTGGGGTGTATGTGAAACTGACATATTTGAACTTAGGGATCAACTGATTGATATATCGTTGGTATGGGATAAACTTGGGGTCCCGAGCTTGCCACTCTCCATTGGTTTGGGACACTATCAGTAGAGAGTCCCCAAAAACATCTAGTTCATGAACATCGAATTCCAAAGCCGTTTTGCAAACCCACAATGCATGCTTCGTACTCTGTCATATTGTTTGTGCAATCAAAACCGAGTTTAACAGCAATAGGAGACTGTTGTCCTTTTGGTGAGATCAAAACTGCACCGATTTCGCTTCCAGAGGTATTGGCTGCTCCGTCAAAGTAGAGCTTCCATCTATAAAGACTGCCTTCATTGATTACCATTACATCTTCGTCTGGGAACTCTGCATCCATCAACTCTTGTTGGGTAATCTGCTAAGTAGTCAGCTATAGCCTACCCTTTGATTGCTTTTCTAGTTACGAACATAATGTCGAACTCAGACAGCAATACTTGCCACCGCGCAATCTTTCCTGTCAAAGTGGGCTTTTCAAAAATGTACTTGATTGGGTCCATCTGAGATACCAACCAAGTAGTGAAATAAAGCATATATTGTCTTAGCTTCTTGGAGGCCCAAGCCAACGCGCAGCAAGTTTTCTTACCGAACATGTAGCGGGTCTCGAGTTCAGTGAACTTCTTGTTGAGGTAGTATATTGCCTACTCCTTTCCAGCTTCATCTTGTTGTCCTAGCATACAGCCCATAGAAGCTTCTTAGACCGTGAGATACAAGATGAGTGGATGCCCTGGCATTAGTGGGACCAAAATTGGTGGGCTGAGCAAATACTTCTTGATTTTATCAAAGGCTTTTTGAAAGTCTTTAGTCCATTTGATCTTTACATCTTTCCTCAATAGTTTGAACAAAGGTTCGCATGTGGCGGTGAGCTGGGCTATGAAACGCGTTATATAGTTGATCCTTTCCAAAAAGCTCTAGATCTCTTTCTCTATTTTTGGTGTGGGCATACTCTGTATGGCTTGAACTTTTGCAGGATCAATCTCAATCCCTCTTTCGCTAACGATAAAGCCCAATAACTTCCCAGATGTAACACTAAATACGGACTTATTAGGGTTTAGCCTGAGCCTGTACTTCCCTAAGCATTGAAAAAGCTTGAGTAGGTTTACTAGATGGTCTTCTGGTGTACGAGATTTGGCAATCATGTCATCCACTTAGACTTCAATCTCTTGGTGGATAATGTCGTGGAATAAGGTGACCATGGCACGCTGGTAAGTGGCCTCTGCGTTCTTTAAACCAAATCGCATGACATCATATACAAAGGTACCCCAGTGAGTAAATGCAGTCTTGAGCTTAACTTCATCAGCCATTTTAATCTGGTTATACCCCGAGAAACCATCCATGAGGGAGAATACAACATTAGTCACCGTGTTGTCCACCATAGTGTCAATATGGGGAAGTGGGAAGTTTTCCTTAGGACTGGCTCGATTTAGGTCTCGATAATCCACACCCATCAGCACTTTTCCGTCTTTCTTCGGCACCGGTACTATACTTGCTACCTAATTTGAATAGGTCACGGTACTCAAGAATCTTGCGTTTAGCTATTTCTCAACTTCTTCTTTGATCTTTAGGATAGTCTTAGGCTTCATTCAACGTAACACTTGTCTTACCGGTTTGCATTCAGGTTTTAACATAATCTGGTGAACTACTATATCGGTGTCTAACCTAGGCATATCTTGATAAGACCAGGTGAATATGTCACGGTATTCCCTCAAAAGTGCGATTAGCTCATCTTTCTAAGTAATGGGAAACTTGGCTCCGATTTTTATCTCTTTTGGTTCTTCACCTTCTTTTGACAGGTTTATATGTTCTAGTTCTTCAATGTTGGGCTTGGACCCCTCATTTTGTCTCTCTAATGCTTTGAGAATATCATATGGTAAATCAATTTCTTCGTCTGAATTAACTGTGTTACCAGTCGAGCAATTCGTGTCATCATCTACATTAGTGACATATGATTCACTTTGGGCATTGCGTTTAACCCTGGGATAGACGATGGATTGGAATATAAGGATTGTGAAAAGGAAATATTTACGCGGTAAATAGCATGGATAAAAGAATTTGAAGAATAGATATGAATGAAATGGAAACACGTAGCATATCATTGCACAGAAAATAAGGATAATTGTTGACACCCCATTTTGGAACCATTAATTTTACTTTTTTACACTTTAGTACCTAAAGGGTAAAATGGTAATTTCACAAGCTTGAAAATTGAAAGTTGGTCCATAAATTTAAAATCATATTTTAAATGATCAAAATTGAATTAAGAATGAGAGTGCATTTTTCGGATTGGAAATCGGATTAAAAACAAAGATTTTATTAAGGAAATAAATTTGATTGGTTGAAATGATATTTACCATAAGCTCACATGCATAGGATTACTTATTAATTAATTTGATTGGTCCTCTAAAGGATTCAATTAAAATCAATTAATAAATAATTTCTATTGGTTTAGAACACCTTCAAATGGTAAGTATTCATGCATAAGATATTCATCAAAGGATAATTCTAAAATTGATTTATTTTTAACTAATGGGATAATTATTTATCCCAATAATTATCATATTAATTATTAATAAATTGATTAAAATCAAGAAAACTCGAATTCAGCCAAATAAATCCACTAGAAGTTGACCAAAGGTGAAAAAACCTGGAATTATCCAAAGCCCAATTCAGATTTGGATTCCAACATGTACACTAATCAGTATTTCGACCATAACTTTTGACTTTGTTATCAAATTTAGTTAATTCAAATTGGGATGGAAAGCTGACATGATTGGCTACAAATATGCGTGTAATGACTATCTCCAAATTCGAAAGTTTAGAGGGTCAAAATGGGCCCGCAATCAGGGCCAGAATTTTGGGATTTTCATGAAATATATCTGATTTCCAAAACCCTAATACACTCCCATGAGATCCAGAATGTGGGTAGGTTCATTTGAGGGTTGTCATATAAATAGAAAATATTCTCATTTTAACAGGAGGTTGGAATTTTCATCGTTCATAATCTCAAACAAAATTCAAAAGAATATTTGTGAGGGATTAGGGTTTCTAATAAGAATACAAGCTATTTTTATATTAAACCCTAGAGATTATAAGAGGCCACCTCTTGTAATCTCAATTCCAATCTTTTAATTTTATTGTTAATATCATTTATTCAATCTAACAAAACTTTCTCTAAGAATTGTTTTTTAGGTTGGATCCAATCAAATCAAATCAAGGAGCTTCCTCCACAACACATAGATATACTTCTTTCCTTGTTTGCAACCTTTCGGTGTTTCCATGGATGTATGACTATTAGATTATTTATTTAAGATTATGTTATTCTTGTTTGTTTGCAAGTGTTTTTCTTTATTTGATAAATTGTAATATGGCTTAGAAGCATGTTAGGATGAAAACCATAACTTTAAAAATGTTAAAAACAATGGAGGAATCGGTTTTCATGAGAGTCAGCAACTGAACTCTCGGATTAAAATCGATCGGGTCCTAGGTTTTCTCCTAGGCACCGATCGGGTCCCAGTTTTTACCTGGGTACCGAATTGGTCAATCTGGGCACCGATTGGCACTAGGAGTGACCCGATCTGATTCATCTAAGAACTGATTTGGGTTTTATTAGTATTTTATATAGTCTTGTATAGAAAATAGTTTCCCATTGATTCTGACTTGTATGTTTCCGATTGGTTTTGATCTTAACATGTTATATTCGGTTGTCTAGATGTATGGTCAGGGATATTTACATGAATACTTTCAATTGCTGGGTGATTAATCATATTTATTCATTTTGTTTTGTATGTACGATATATGATGTCACATCAATGCGAGTTTGGTTTGTATGCATCGAGTCGTGAACTATAGGTTAAGAGTTCCTTAAAGACAAATTTAGGTCATGTTGGATGGGTGCCTAACACCTTCCCATCCAATCCCCTAGCCCCCGAGCCCTAATCTTAGGGGAAGTTAGATTAGTTTATGTATCCTTTTACTTTTGTTTTTATAGATTGTATTTAGGACACAAAACCTTGTAATTTTATTTTTCCTTAGATTGTATCTAAGGCAAAATCATGTAATTTGTTTATTTTCCAAAACATTGTATTATTTATTTTATCGATAAATAAAAGATTGTACTTTTTTTCTTAGCTTTTTGTACAAAAGTTAGGTGGCGACTCCATTTGTATTTCCCTTAGTGATTAGGATGGAAAATAGCGAAAATCCCTATTTTGGGAACCATCCTTATCTAAAAAGGGGATGGTTTTAGAGTTGTGGTTCTCACAATAACTTGTTCATGAGATAATACAAACGATGTCTTTAAAAGCATAAAAGCATAAAACATGAAAAATGGTTCTAAAATTCCTTGGTATTCATGATGGTCCCGAACCCGAACCAATCTCAAGCTAGGGCACTGCTTACTCATCACCACTAATCATCCTTGGCAAAGGCATAACAATCCACCTTCCTACAACCTCTGCTGGCTCGTAGAGACGGATAGGTGGTGGAATAATCTCCTCATTGGTGGCAGCATTGACTTCAAAATCTTCAAAAAATAGGAGTGTGAGCTCATCCTCCTCTTCATCTTCTAGCTTCATTGTCTGTTCAGGGTGAATCACCATGGCAGGTGCTGGGAATATGGTCCTGATATAAGGAATGACTATGCTCTTCTCTGGCATCTTTCCTTCTTTGACTCTAGCCAAGGTCTTCAATCTCTATGTCTCGAATGCTTGCTGGCGATCTTTGCGAGTCGGAACATAACCGAGCCTATAACCATCTTTATTCTCTTTCAAAGCTATCATAGTGGGTATTCCCTGATTCGAACTCCCAAGCCTTGGCCCCCTTAAAAGCCAAGTCCAATGAGTTCCTTCGCCACTGCCATCACTGCTTTAGGCATTTTAGGCTTGATTGCTGCTACCTTGTGGATCATTGAGACAAACTCAAAGCTATGAAATGATGCTTCTGGTGCAATATTACCATCGATACAAGGAATGGTGGGATCATTGTAAATTGAGATGGGCTCCTCTGCTAAGATTGTGACTAGTTGGTTGCAAATAATGAACTTCATCTTCTGGTGAAGAGAAGATGGTATTGCTCCGGCTGTGTGTAACCATGGTCTGCCCAACAACATATTGTAGGGTGAATCAACCTTTAATACTTGGAAGTTGATGTTGTAAGCTTGTGGGCCAATCTCTACGGACAAGTCGATCCCTCCAAAAACCTCTATGCGGGTCCCATCAAATGCTCTGATGATCATATTGCTGAATTAAACACTGGATTGGTCAATTCCAAGCTTGTCTAGAGTGCTCCTAGGACATACATTCAATGTTGACCCATTATCAATCAATACTTTAGCGACGATCCTTTCCCTAGTCTTTACGGTGATGTGTAAGGCTTTCACATGGCCTCTGCCCTCTGGGTGCAACTCATCGTCCGAGAAAGACAATTGATTAGTGGCTAGAACTACTGTTACCATTTTTTCAAAAGAAGGGCCGGTAATGTCTTCAGGCATGTGGGCCTCATTCAGGACTTTCACAAGAGCTTTCCTGTGTACTTTCGAAGCTAACAAGAGATACAATACTCAAATGTGCGCAGGCATTTTGTTGAGCTGTTTCACTACACTGTACTCACTATTCTTAATGATCCTCATGAAATCTTCTACCCCTCTTCAGTGATCTTCTTCTTTGAGGGATCCTCTACTGCTTTCCCTAATTCATTTCTCCTTTTCTCTAGTTCTTCGGAAGTGTAACATCTCCCACTCCTCGTGATACCTCCTAATCCTGAAGAAAGATTGTCTACCTCACCTTCCTCCACCTTACGCTCGGTTCCTTGTGTGGTTACAATTTGCATATTTTAATTCTAAGGGACCTGGTAGTCATCCTTGTATACAAAAGGTCGAGGTAACTAAATGGTTACATTAGAAACACCTGGCTGGGGTTGCACGGTGGAAACAATTGAAGCTTGTACTTCATCCTTCTCTGGGATGGGAAACTGGATCACTAGTGGAGTGGTGTTTAAGATTTTTCTGGGTTCTGATATTGTCACTACTGTGGACTGGTTTTTAGATGAGCTGCCTTCTTCCTTTTGAGCTTTTCTCTTTTCAAAATACTCTTCAAAGTCTACTTTTATCTTCTTCATTCTGGCCTAGAAATTAACTTTCTCGTGAGGTGTAAACCTCACTTGGCTAATCATCATGCATTCTCCTGCTAAATCTACGCTCTTATTCTGTATAATTCCTCTTTCAGCCAAACTAGCTACCTCCTTCTTGAACTTTTCATTTGCTTTTATTGGGCCCAGATAGCCCTGCGCTTTCAAGGCATAAAACAACTTCTTCCATGGTACTCGAATGGCATTAAGATCAACACAGTCATCTTCTTTCACTAGAATGGCACTTACACCCCCTCTGGGTGGTTTGGCAAGGGATTGGTTTTAATATTAGGGACTCCTTCAAACTTCAGTATCCCATGATCTAATAAGTCTTGCACCTGATGTTTCAAAATCTTGCAATTTTCGATGGAGTGCCCTGCGGCTCCAAAATGAAATCACATGTAGCATTGGGATCGAAATCTCTTGGGGGTAGGCCGTCATACTGTCTTGGCATTGTTGGTGAAATCAAATTCCTTTATACCAAAATCGGGTACAGCTGTGTGAGGAGCATAGGTAGCTGCTGAAATACTCTGGGTTCCCTTTTGATGGGCTGGTTAGTTCGATTCTCGGTTCCTCTTGCTTGAATCAGTCTTGGTTGATTTTGTATTGGCTGCACTGTGGAGGTAGGAAGGATCTACTTCTACTTCCCATTGTTCCTACTTATCCATTGGACTTGCCGCTCCTTTTTCTTGACCGGGGTTTTCTTCATAGCCTGCTTTGCAAGTGCTAATAATGTTGAAGTATCCACTATCTTTTTGCTCTTCATGGTGTCCTCGACCCTTTCTCCAATCGGAATTAAATCTGCAAAGATTTGTAGTTGTAGTCCCAACATGTTGTCAAAGTAAGGGTTCTTCAACGTATCTATGAAGATCTTCATCATCTCTTTCTCTTCAAGGGGAGGACGGACCATGGAGGCTCTTTCTCTCCAGCCTTGCACATATTCATGGAATGACTCTCCGCTTTTCTTTTCCATTCTCTGCAAGTCAAAGAGTTCAGGCGCTGAGTGGATATTATGATCATATTGTACTAGAAATACATCAGCTAACTCTTTCCAACGATTCATCTTCTTCAAACAAGAAAACTATACTACGGCTTGACCACCAAGAGTGTCCAAGAAGGTTTGAATAAGTAGTGGCTCATTTACTGCAAATCGGGCCATCTTCCTACAATATATTTGGAGATGGATCATTGGATCACGGTCCCATTATATTTTTCAAAGTCCGGAGCCTTGAACTTGTGAGGCACCTCCATATTTGGGAACCTTGACATACTGGAAAAATCGGTACTTTTGAAAGAACCTAGGCTTAAGATAAGGCGAATCTTCTCCTCTAGGTCTTCCAACTTGCTATCTATCTGGGAAGTCTTCTAGTTCTCATGATCTTCAGGCTTAGGCTGCTAATGGGGTGGTTCTGTATGATTTTTGCCTCCTAGATGGATCTCGTTGTTTTGAGCATCATTTTCTGCATCTTTCTTGACCATGAGGTGTACCAAGTTAATAAGTTCATCAAATCTTTCTTCTAATATAGTCATGCGGGCCTTTGTTGAGCAGGATCCACTAGGTTCAGCTGCCATTGGTATTCCACGGGATCGAGTTCTGATTGGGCTTCTTGTATGCACTAGTTTCTTCCTAGGAGCTATCCTTTCCTGTAAAGATGGAAAAATAGGGATAGAGGAGAATCCAGGGTACAATGTGATTGCTAATGTGGACATGAGGGAAACAAACAACAAATGAAAAGTTAGTTTTTGAAATCAATTGATGATAATCATGTTTGTAACGCCCAGAACAACCCAGAACAGAAAATTAATAATAATAATAATAATAATAAAATAATAATAATAATAATAATAATAATAATAATAATAATAATAATAATAATAATAATAAAAAGAAGACAAAAGAGATATTTCTAGAAGCCCATGCCCATCTCACGTGCCCCACCTACCCCATAAGTCCCCACCACTCAATTTTCTTCTAGATTTCTCCATATCACCCGTAGCTCTCCCTCATTCTCATTCATTTTATTTTCTGTCTTTTTCACCAGCACACACACTCTCTCTTCAACTCTCCCATTCGGTCACTCCCTCTCTCTCTCTCTCACCGGTTAACCACCATAATTACCAGCGAAATTTCCGGTAGGATTTCCGGAGAAAATCCAAAGGAGACTTTCTAGGCTCCATTTGCTTCCAATAGTTTTAAGGTAAGAACTTTAAGTTTGGGGTTTTTATATTTTGTTAGTTCCTTTACAAATCTAAGTAACCTTAGTGTTATATGTGATTTAATTTGAGCAATCTTAATAATATTTATGTGATTAAGAAAATGGGTTTCTGATTTTGGTGGATTTATTTGAGGAATAGTTAAGGGTTTTTGATAAAAGTGTTTATGGTGGTTTCTCTATGGTGAGAATTTAGGGATTTTGGATTCCAAATGTTAATAGTGATTAGATCTAAGTTTCCATATCATTTAGTGTATTTGGGTTAGTTGAGGTTCTAGATGATTTTGTCTTGATAGGCTTGCTAATGTCTTTTATAGGTTCTATTTAATCTCCTAGGAGCATTGGAGATTAGGATTTTGAGCAGGTTGTAGGTAAGTAGCTTCTTAATGGGATTTTTTTGAAAAATAATCATAATTGCATATGAGATTTATTTTAAGGTTTATAAACACATTTTGGAAATTATTTTGAAATTATACTTTTCCTAAAGGATTTTGTGTATAAACCTTAGTATTTATTTATTTATGAGAAAATGCATTATATTTGATATTGCATTTGGGGAAATGCATGATTTGCTAGATTGGAAATTTTATAAGCATCTTTCATTAATCCTTGGGGAGTTATTTGATAAAGTTATTGGATTATTGTGATTTCTAAAGATGCTTTATCATTGATTTTGTGGTTTGAGATATGTTTTGGAAACTTTTAAATGTTTGGGAATTAATTGGATAAGTGACAAGCTTTGTGAATACTTTGAATGTTGAAAGGTCTTATCCAACCACTTGGAAATGAACTATGTATTTTTATTATGTTAACCTGTGAGCTATTTTGTTGTTTTACCCTTGTGCTATGACAATTGTGATTATATGGTGATTACCCAGCTGGATGCCGTTTACTTGTGGGCCTAACGAAGCTCCTGGTAGTAACACAACTTACCTGTGGGCCTAACGAAGCTCTTGGTAGAAATAAAGTTTGGTCTTTTACCTGTGGGCCCAACGAAGCTCCTGGTAGAAACCAAGTTGTGAGGTCTTTTACCTGTGGGCCTAACGAAGCTCCTGGTAGAAGCCTAGTTGTGTGGTCTTTTACCTGTGGGCCTAACGAAGCTCCTGGTAGAAGCCAAGTTGTGTGGTCTTTTACTTGTGGGCCTAACGCAGCTCCTAGTAGAAGCCTTGTCACGTGGCCTTGGGTATTTGTTTGTGGTTTTATGCTTTTGAAATGTATTGGAAAATTATATGGCTCACATGGTGTATTATATAGTTTCATTATTTATATCTTGAAAAGCTTGGTGTTGCATTATCCTTCTAAATATTTCAGATTATTGCAAGGAAGATGATTTTGAGAGAATTTGAAAAAAAGTTTCTAAATCTACGTTATGTTTTGTAACATGCTTTATTATCAATAAACTTGCATTTCCCCTAATCCCATTATTTATCTACTTATTGGGCTTTAGCTCATTCCTTTCAATTATGATTTTTACAGAGTAGGCAGAGACTCAGTAAGCTAAATTTTTGTGGGTTTGCAGTAGTTAGACAACCACTCTGTGGAGGTTGTATTTTTGGTAGTTCAACCTTAGGTGTGTTGGACCCAGAGTTGTTGCTGGGGTTGCACATCCTAAGAGATATTTTTTGTATAGGAATATTGACATGTAATTTTATGTAATTATGCACAGACCTCCATTCTTTTGTGGCCAGTGGTCACTGTAAGGGTCATAAAGTTCTGACTTATATTTTGAGGACGTACATATATGTAAATGGCTTAATATATGAACTAATGGATTAGTGTACTCAAACTTTTGATAATGGACTTTGGATATTCTAAGTTGACATACAGTTATGTAATAGTTGAGGAAAAATTTACAGGTGTTTGGGTTGTAGTCTTCTCATGCACTAGACCCTATTGGGTTTGGGGTGTGACAATGATCCTAATTCATTTTCATATGGAAGGAACCCTTTGACGCAAAGGGGCTTTGTATTTGTGATAATCTAGATAATGATGGATTAATGCAATAATTATGATCAAATAGCTATAGTCTCACACTTCATTGCCAAAATCTTGTTTTCATTGATAAACAGAATCTCTTTACAACTTTTGGAAATGGAAAAAACTTGATTGTTTTTTATTTCTAAACATGGGCGAATGTGAAATTCGTGCTTTTTGTTCAGAATGACATAAAGTAAATGCATAAGATCCCTTGGCGAGTCATAGACTCTTAGGGTTTGGGTCGTTTATATGGGTATGGACAATTGTGGTTGTCCCTTCCCTTGAGGGTTGCATGATGCAAAATTTAGATTGACTGAATCTAGACTCGGTACACACTTTGGCATGTTTTCAAACCTGGAGAAATCAACATGACACTTTTCCCTTGACTCGTTTTGAAAAGACAATTCTTAAATTAGGTTTCCTATCTCAGTTTGGATATCCACTCGGTTTTAGGCTTTACCTAATCCTCATGGGTGGTCCATATACTCTATAGCTGCACTATATGAGACATGGTATGGATTGTTTGCCAGAATTCTATTTCCTAAAAGGGCGTTGATCTTGCCAACAGTGAGCCTCGTGAGAAACTCAAAGGGTATTAGATCAAGGGGAGACCTCTTTTTTGCAAACCTTTTCCCCATAGATGTGAGTAGAGGAGTGCATACTTTGATGTTCCAGGTCCTGTGATAAAAAGGTTTGGTGTTACCGTCTCAGACAGGTAGTCACCGAATCTGGGTTTGATCCAAAAATCATGAGAGACATGTAATGATTTGGAAAATGAAGGGAAAAGACTTCCATAACAAGATATATGACAAATAATAATGTTGCAGAAATTAAATCTCTATCCTATGTTTGCAAAGATAGACATATAAAATCATCCAAACATTATATCCAAAGAAGAGAAGGGAGAGATATCCCTGCACAAAATTCCAACATATGATATGACATGTGATTAAACAAACAAGAAAACACACAAAAGACAATAGGCTTAAATCCTCTAAGGCCCCAGTGGAGTTGCCAAGCTGTTGATGTCGAAAAATCATCCGTGATTGTTCCCGACTCCGACCCCCATTGGGCTCGACGAAATCTCGCTTTGTGTTTGTGTGCTTGTATGTGTGTGTGTGTGCTCCGGCATATCCGTGGATATGGCAATGGGGAGGAGAAACACGAGATTTGGAGTCGCCACCAATCATCAGGAAATTGAATGTGTGATTGGTCATCTATGTCTACTTGGTTTTATTATCTTGATTAAGATATGCATAAAAACCAGGTCTTGAACTAGAGATGGATTCGGGGATTTGGTTATGCGTGGGGAAGGTGTTAGGAACCCCACGACATTTGTCCGTAAACGATTACCTCCCTCCATTTGTTCTTATGTGTGTTTGACCAAACAAAATGTTGGATTATTTTTAGGTACAAATGTCCCGACGTTGTCGGGCATACATCAATTGGTGATGCACGCATTCGACGTCGTCAGTTTTGTTATCCTTTGTTCCCCTTTTGAATATCTTGTATCTTTTAGGGTTCTTGGTGAAGTAATGGCAGGGTATACTTGGAACCCTAACATTGTTCACTAGAACAAAGTGAAATTGGTTTAGCCATGATCAAGACCTCGTTTGTCCTTGGGTTGCAAAGGAAAAGTGGTCCGTCGTATGGCGGCTTGGATTAACCTCCTTATTTTTGGGCTACTCCCCTCACTTGTTCAGCCTTCGAATGCAAATGGGTTTCTTATCCATGTTTGCACATGCTAGGAATTCTCATGATTTGTTGTAGGTACAAGTGAAGGTAATAGTTTTGTTGAGTTTTATTTACTACATGATTCTTTACATGCGTTAATGTCGGAATGCTTCAACATATATCTAATACGCGTGTCATGGCAGCCTAAAGTGAGGCTCGGACTCAGTATTAAAGTGGGCCAATTTAGGTGCGTTGCATTGCTTATATAATGATGTTTTAGTATTCTTAAAGCTTGCATGGCAAATTGTTTAAGTATTTTTCATGAATTAAACAATTGCACAATTTATTGGATAAATGGGCAAACCAAATGGCATGTGATGATGAGTACCAAATAAAAAATTAGGGCTTAAATGAATGTACCTAACCATGTTGCTAAGGCTTGATGAGATGACATGTTCATGATGATGTAAATGTACCAAAATGTGATTTTGGGCTTAAATGAATGTACCTAAGCATGTTGCGAGGGCTTGATCAGATGGCATATTCATGGTGATGTAAATGTACCAAAATGTGATTTTGGGCATTATACATAACTAGCGTATGACTCGTGCAATACGTGGGATACACTTATTTAATATGAATAACAAAAACAATAAAATATGTTAATTTGTAGGTATAGTAGCTAAATTTATAATGAAATTTAATGTACTATATTGTGTATATAAATTACTATTATTTAAACCATTGAAATATATCTGAAAGAAATTACATCAAGTCAAATGTATAATGATTAACTACATTAAACACATAGAAAAAGTTTATATGAAAATACAAATATAGGTTAGTAGGAAGAAGTTGAAGTATCAATATCTTTAGTTAGGCATTAATTGTTTTCCAGCTGCATTTGCCATTAACCTGAATTCAAAATTTAAAATATATTAGTTTTGTATTATTAATTGGAACTTCAAAAACATATATTTTTCCATTGGTAACATACAGATGAAAAATATGATTGATGTAGAATTTATAAGTACATACCTTGTGACGGTTTTGCATAACTCTTTGTACATTAAATGGTCTATGTCAGCTTGGGACTTTAAAAACTGTCATTTAGCATCCAAATTTTAAAATAATTGTCTCATGAAAGTACATGTAGAAATAGATTAGTAATAATTCTATACCTGTGTTATCACCATATCGTTTAATCTTTTTTTTTTCCTGTCTTTATTCTCATGGACGTTTGAACTATCAATTGAAGAAGAACAAAATAGTTTGTAAATGTTTGGATAACGTATTAGCTAATACCCAATCCAAAATGATGAAGTGACACACTTTTCATATAATTGTGAGATCAAGACTCGATTCACTAATCTCCATAAGTGTATTTTGTCAGTTTGAATAGTACATCCCCAATCGAGGGAATATATTTGTAATTTCACAACCTAATCCATATAGATGACAATTGTTATTCCAATTCAAATAATATTATAATCGAAAAATGATGATGATCGAACATAACATTAAGACATGTACCTTGTTATCAATAGATCCTAAAGTTCGATATTGACTGGCTGGTCTTCCACATCTCCCAAAGATCGGTGTCATCAATCTAAGCCATGTTCAAATAAGTGTAACACCACAAACACATTCTACTAATGTTTTTTTAATTAAATGAAAGTTTTAATGTCTTCTAGTTTCAAGGCATTCATTCAAAGAAGGCATGTGGGTACTTTTAACACATACCTTGCTACTACTAATTGCACCATTTTTATGAATGGTCAATCCCCTGAATTCTTTTTTACGATCATCCAATATTGGTTTATGCATCATTGCATCCTTCCTGTTAACATTATAAAAAAATATATATAAAACACACGTTTAAAAAAGAAAAAAGAAATTAATATTTAATACAACATAGATTATTTAATGAAACACATGAAAGTTAACAAACCAAGAAGAAAACATATAGAAGTTAACAAACCAAAATATTAAAGTTGAATATTTAAGTACCTCTTTGAAATAGAAGGGAAAACAAATGTTACGTCAAGGTTTCAAGTTGTATTTATATGGAAAAAAAAAAAATTAAAGAACCTGTATTAGGTGTTATACTCAAATACTATGTCTTTTAAGTTAGGTGTTATACTCAAATACTATGTCTTTTAAGTTTTATCTTTGTCATCAAAAAAAAAAAAAAAAAAAAAAGGCAAAACAATCATATAAAAAAGAAGAAGAGACAATGAATTAATATAACAAACACATTATCTACCCCTTTCCCATCAAAGCACGCATTGACATGCAAACAACATCAGCATTATAAAAATACATAAACATAATATTTACATACATATTCAGCAAGCACACATCACTAATTGATACAATCACAAAACAGATATATATATATATATATATATGCAGGGACGTAGCCAGGATTTTTATTGGGTGGAGGCCGAAATATGAGCTAATTTTTTTTTTTTTTAAATGAAAAACTAAAGTAGCATCTATTTTGTATTAACAAAATACCAACAAATAAGACACATAATAACTATTTTTTAATACATTGCAATACAAATTATCTAATAAAATGAAAATTTATTATTATTATTATTTTTTTATTGAAATCACCTATAACTGATTATGTAAAATTTAAATGTTATGCTTATTGTCATAACCCCATTTTTACCCCCAGGATTTTCTCGGGTGTCGGCACGCAAAACGAGGCAGCCCGAACCAAGTCGGCCTGTTCCGACGAGGGCTCATCACCTCAAATACTCCCAAGAAGAAGGTCCGAGACACATTTCCCAAGGTTTGACCAAGTTTGACTAGGGTTGACCAAGTTTGACTAGGAGTTGACCAAAGTTTGACCGAGGTTTGACCGAGCCGTTTCCAACCCGACTAGGGACCCACCGTGCCCGGAAACCCTTGAAATGTAGTCCGGGATACATCTCCAAGAGTTTGGAGAGCTTTGACCAAGTTCGACCAAGTTTGACCAAGGTTGACCAAGTTTGACCAAGGTTTGACCGGACCATTGACCAGACCAAAAACTGGATCGAACTGACCACCCCTTGACCAATGTATAGAGAATATCAAGAGCTTCGATTCCGTACTTTACGGGTCGAAAACGGACGAGAAACGAGAGAGTTGTGGCCAAAACTGCGAAAAAACGGTCCGACACTTAGCCAAATTTTGGTAAGTGTTGTTGACAAAACAGCCCATTTGGGAGGCAACGTTTGCGCAAAGATTCTCTCCGACCCGCTGCAACTTGGTCCAAGAGCCAAGACCCTTAGGCAAGAGGTTCACTTCAGCTACCACATGCAACTTTCGGATCGTCAAGAGCTCCTCCGGTCAAGCCGGAATCTCAGTCAGAAGATGACCCCTTGGCATAAGGAACATTCCGACGGCCTCCTGTTCGCAAGATCATATCTTGCGAACCCAAACTCGCCTCTGTGCAAGGCCTGTACCGTTAAAAAGTAGGTAACGCAAGCTTTCCGACGATACCAAGATCGTCGGAATCCGACATCGGGAGCTACGTCTACCACGCGCGTGAAAACAGGCCGACAAAATAAGGTTTTGCTGAAAGTTCCGGGAATTTTCCCACCGACGTTGCCACGCTTGCGCACAGAGTCTTCCTGACTCGCAACAAGTTGATCTGCGAGCCCGGGCACATTGGAAAGAAGACACATCCATGCACGACGTGGAACTCTCGGATCGCCAAGAATTTATCGGGGCCAGCCGGAATCCCGATCGGAAAACTGCCCTCAAACGGACCAAAAACACCCCGGTGGCCTCTGTTCGCGGGGCCATATCTCACAAGTCCAAGCTCGGATTTCCGCAAATCCGGAACCTTGCAAAAAGTAGGCAGCGCAAGCTTTCCGACGGTACCAAGAACGTCAAAATCCGACATCGGGAGCTAGGTCAAATATGCGCGCGAACTGGGACAAGATTTGAGAAAAAACGCGCTGGGAGCAAAACGCATTTTTTCTCCCGGACAGCCGCCTTCGCGCGCAGAGTCTTTCCTGCTCGCAACAAGTTGATCCGCGAGCCCGGGTGCGTTGGAAAGATAATGACTCCGGCTACGACGTGGAACTCTCGGTTCGCCGATAGCATTCCCCGTTTGACCGGAATCTGCATCGGAAAAGTGCACAAAAACAGCTCCGACACCCCGACTTCCGGGAGCCATAACTCCCTCGTCCGAACTCCGATTCGCGCAAACTTTATATCGTTGGAAAGAGGACGTCGAGAGCTTTCCGACGATATGCCGCATGACCCATTTTGAGTTCCGGAAGACCTCCAAAACTGCCCCCGAAAATCGGATAAAAAAGGGATACGCGCACGGAAATCGAGGAGGATTCGAGGAGCTGCTGGCGTGGAAGGATAAGACTGCCACGTGGCAGTACCACAACTCGCGCAGGACCGTCATGCGCCGCGCATGATGGACCTGCGCGAGGCGTGCACGGTTTTCTATAAAACCGACCCCCCCCCCTCACTTCAGCACATTTTTTGCTCGGGCTCTAGGCCTTTTGAGCGTTAGTTTAGGCAGAAATAGGCTCTAGGCCTCTTGAGCGTTAGTTTAGGCAGAAAATAGGGGTTTTTAGGGGTTTTAGGAAGGGTTTTTGGGTAGTTTTAGAGAGAGAGACTCCTCTCTAGGTAATCTCTCTCTCTCTAAGCTCTTTCTCTCTCTCTTTTTCTTTAGGGATTTTGGGGGGTTTTTAGAGTGAGAAGCATCTATTAGGTGCTTCTCTCTCTAACCTCTCCTCATCTTCCCCCTCCTCTCTCTCTCTCTCTCATTCTTTGAGTTTATTCATTGTTCATTTTACATTCTTTAGTCTCATTTTAGTTCATTTATGCTTTACTAGTTTCTTATTTGTCTATTTATTGCTTTATTTACATTTCCTTGTCATTTATTGCTTTATTTACATTTCCTTGTCATTTATTGCTTTATTTACATTTTCTAGTCATTTATCGCTTTATTTACATTTTACTACGTACTTGTGAATATATATTTGTTGTGATTACCCCCCCTCCCCCGGTGTGTTTTAGTACGGCAATATTGAGTGGCTTTGGCGGCTCGCGTAAGTCCTCTAACGAGGCCGTGACAACCATGTTAGCCCACGAGGTCTTGACCCGAAAAATACACCGGTTTCCTCGTGTTTTAGTACGGCAAATATTGAGTAGCTTTGGCTCAGTTGCGTAAGACCTCTAACGAGGCCGTAACAACCTTGTTAGCCTACGAGGTATTTGACCCGAAAAATACATCCCCATGTGTTAAATATTGTCATTTATCGCTTTATTTACATTTACTACGTTGTAAATATTATATTGTGAATATTGTACTTTGTGATTTGGGCGTGATAATCCCATTTACGTAAGATTGTATTTGGGCTAATATTGTCGTGTGATATTTAAATCGTATATTTTGATAATACATTTTAGTATTTTTCCCTTTGTGATTTGGGCGTGATAATCCCGATTGGTCGTGGTGGATATGTAAGACCTCAAAGAGGCTTTAACCACCACGTAATTCCATAGGCATTGGACCCATGAAAATCCATTTAAGTCCATTATTTGCTTTAAATTTATTTATCGCTTTCCGCAATGCTTTAAATACATTTATCGCTTTATTTACTTTTACTACGTTGTGATATTATATTGCGAATATTGTTATTATCCCGTTTCCCTTTGTGATTTGGGCGTGATAATCCCGATTGGTCGTGGTGGACTATGTAAGACCTCAAAGAGGCTTTAACCACCACGTAATTCCATAGGCATTGGACCCATGAAAATCCCGTGTTTTTAAGTCCATTATTTGCTTTAAATTTATTTATCGCTTTCCGCAATGCTTTAAATACATTTATCGCTTTATTTACTTTTACGCGCTTGTGAATATATTGCGTTGTTATTATCTCCGTTTCCCATAAAAATGGGCGTGATAATCCCGATTGGTCGTGGTGGACTATGTAAGACCTCAAAGAGGCATTAACCACCATGTAATTCCATAGGAATTGGACCCACGAAAATCCCTTGTTTAAACCCCATTATTTACTACGTTGTTGTAATTTTTACTATTGTCCATTTTCTTCATTATTTTGATTTGGGCATGAAAATACCAAACGGTATTGGCGGTTTTAGGTAAGTCTTTCAATAGCACTAAACCCCATGTAAATCCATGAGGCGTTGGACCCGTAAATTGCAAACATATTTTCAAAAGATTTTTCCATTTAAGTCCTATTTGGCGTCGAAGGTTTAGGATAAGTCTTTCAATAGTACTAAACCCTTCGTGTAAGCCCGAAAAGGCATTGAAACCCATTTTCAAAACAGTTTTTCTCATTTAAGTCCTATTTGGCGTCGAAGGTTTGGATAAGTCTTTCAATAGCACTAAACCCTTCGTGTAAGCCCGAAAAGGCATTGAAACCCATTTTCAAAAGATTTTTCTCATTTAAGTCCTATTTGGCGTCGAAGGTTTGGATAAGTCTTTCAATAGCACAACCCTTCGTGTAAGCCCGAAAAGGCATTGAAACCCATTTTCAAATTTTTCTCATTTAAGTCCTATTTGGCGTCGAAGGTTTGGATAAGTCTTTCAATAGCACTAAACCCTTCGTGTAAGCCCGAAAAGGCATTGAAACCCATTTTCAAAAGATTTTCTCATTTAAGTCCTATTTGGCGTCGAAGGTTTGGATAAGTCTTTCAAATAGCACTAAACCCTTCGTGTAAGCCCGAAAAGGCATTGAAACCCATTTTCAAAAACGTTTTTCTCATTTAAGTCCTATTTGGCGTCGAAGGTTTAGGATAAGTCTTTCAATAGCACTAAACCCTTCGTGTAAGCCCGAAAAGGCATTGAAACCCATTTCAAAAATGATTTTTTCTCATTTAAGTCCTATTTGGCTTCGCGGGTTTAGGTAAATCTTTTCAAATAGTACTAAACCCCCGTGTAAGCCCGAAAAGGCATTGAAACCCCATTTTCAAAAGATTTTTCTCATTTAAGTCCTATTTGGCGTCGAAGGTTTGGATAAGTCTTTCAATAGCACCAACCCTTCGTGTAAGCCCGAAAAGGCATTGAAACCCCATTTTCAAAAATTTTTCTCATTTAAGTCCTATTTGGCTTCGCGGGTTTAGGTAAATCTTTTCAAATAGTACTAAACCCCCGTGTAAGCCCGAAAAGGCATTGCATCAAAAAAGGCATTTTTTGATAAGTCTTTCAATAGCACCTAACCCTCGTGTAAGCCCGAAAGGCATTGAAATTTTTCCTTGTTTTATTCATGTAAATCCTATGGTGGTGTCGAGATTCGAGTAAGTCTTTCAATAGCATCGAATCCCGACCCCACGAGGTCTTGACCCTTTCCCTAAAAATTCTCATGAATTGTACCTTGCCATTTCAAATAAATGTTGCATTTATGTCATTTCATACTTATGATTGATGTACTGCTAACATACCATGATCATCCCATATTATGTCATACTTGTGATTTATGTGCTGCGAACATGCCGTGATTACTTGTTTGAACATTTTGTTGGCTTTCATACTCTTTCTTGTAATTTATGTGTTGTGAATATGCCGTGATTACTTGCTTGAGTGTTTATCGCTTTGATATAAAAATGTGATTAAAATACACTTTGCCATGAAAACTTTAAAAAGAGTAAACATGGTAATGTGGGCGTTAGAAACGAAGGTATGAGTCCTTTACACGGGGGCGTGGCTGGTACGTGCTTTCGTGTAAGGGATTCTACACGTTCTAACTCCCATAGGATCATGGTCTAAAATTCCCCAAAGTGTGAATTAATCATCCAAAACCCCGCCATTTGACGGACCGCTTTACTCTTGGAAATCAAGGGTAAAGAGATCCCGAATATGGCACCAAAAACATTAATTGTTTGTCCCGGCACTAGGTGTTAGGATTTCAAGTATATCCTACCACCGAAATGCCCGGAAATTTAAAAGATACAAAGATAAAAGGGATGGTGAAATAAAGAGTCTAATCAAAACCGAATGAAGGTCAAATTGCGTTTGCCATTTCTTGGTATATCGCTACGACGGAAATTCGGGACATTTGTACATAATTAAAACCAACAAACTTAGGCTTAGCAAATAAAAGAAAACATTAGGAAAGGAGGTAACCGTTTTCTTAAACGGATGTCGTGGGGTGCCTAACACCTTCCCCACGCATAAGCAAACCCCCGAACCTATCTCTGGTTCAAGACCATTTAGTTTTAAATGTCTAAATAAGATAAAATCTATTAGACATAGGTGCCCAATCACACCTTAAAATTTCCCATGGTTGGTGGCGACTCCAAATTTGTGCTCACACGCACACACGTACACAAGTTCCCACACACACACAACTCGTATCTCGAAACGGAAAAGAGATAGAGGAATCACACACAACACTCGCCAAATGGGGGTCGGTATCTAGGAAAATAAAAAAGAAAAAAGAATAGATTTTCCGCCGGTGTCGACAGCTTGGCGACTCCACTGGGGACTTAGAGGGTTTAAGCCTATAGTCTTTCGGTGTTTTCTTTGCTAAGCATGTGTGTATATATTTGTTGGTATTCATTATTTGATTTATTCTTTATTTCATCTTGTATAGTGTTTTGATTTTAGCATGTCTATATTCTTGTATATAAACTGCGAACATAGGATAGAGATTTATTTTATGCAACACATATTGTATATTGTGCTTTGTACAAAAAAGTCTTTTCCCTTTTTACTTTCAAAATCATGACATATACACTCATTGGACTTTTGGGTCGAACCCGGACTCAGGTGGGGCTGGGCTGGTACAGGCTCCACCACGAACCCTTTTATATCTAGGACATGGAACACGAGAATCCACCCTTCTCCCTTCACACCCGTGGAGATCGAGGGGGGCGTGCAAGTGCTTCCCCGGTGATCCAATACCCTTTCGACTTCCTTCGGGAGGATGAAACGGGCATGATCATCGGCCCCTTTAGGAAACAGAATTCCAAGCTGTGTCATACCATGTTGCATATAGTAAGCTATAGTGTAGAAAAACTACCTGTGAGGGCTCTGGTAAAAGCCAACCGAGTGAACATCCAACCTAAGATAGGATACCCAAAAAATAGGATGTGTCTTTTCAAAATGAGTCAAGGGAAAAGCGTTGTGCTATTTTCCAGGTGGTGATAAAATAATTGGAGCCGAGTCAGGTTCTATCTATCTAAACCTTTGTTTGCATGTCATTGTTTGATAAAGGGATAGGATAACCACGTTGTCCATACCCGTTGCAAACCACTCAAACCCAAAGAGTTCCAAACTCTACATGGGATGTATAGAGTCGTGTCGTATCCAACCAAAAGTACGACCCTCACATTAACCGACATCGGTTTCCAAAAATCTTTCAAAAATGGAACCGAACGCCGAAAGGCTCGTCGAATTTCAGTAATGTGAGAGTCTATCTTTTCGTTGATACGCGTGTACATAGTCTTGTCGTATCCCAACCAAAAGTACGACCCTCACATTAACCGACATCGGTTCCCTCCAAAAATTTTCAAAAATGGAACCGAACGCCGAAAGGCTCGTCGAATTTTCAGTAATGTGAGAGTCTATCTTTTCGTTGATACGCGTGTACATAGTCTTGTCGTCCCCAACCAAAAGTACGACCCTCACATTAACCGACATCGGTTCCCCCAAAAATTTTCAAAATGGAACCGAACGCCGAAAGGCTCGTCGAATTTTCAGTAATGTGAGAGTCTACCTTTTCGTTGATACGTATGTACCCATTGTGTATAGAGTCATGTCGTCCTCAACCAAAAGTACGACCCTCGCATTTACCGACATCGGTTTCCAAAAAATCTTTCAAAATGGAACCGAACGCCGAAAGGCTCGTCAATTTTTGGTAATGTGAGAGCCTATCTTTTCGTTGGTACGATTGTAACCATTGTGTATAGAGTCGTGTCGTCCTCAACCAAAAGTACGACCCTTCGCATTTACCGACATCGGTTCCCTCCAAAAATTTTCAAAAAAAATGGAACCGCACGCCGAAAGGCTCGTCGGATTTTGATAATGCAAGAGTCTATCTTTTCGTTAGTACGTCTGTAAACCCCAAGAGTTTCCAAACTCTATAAGGTCGTGTAGAGTCTCGTCATGTCCAACCAAGAGTATGACCTTCGCACTAACTGACATCGGTTCTCAAAAATCTTTCAAAATAGAACCGAACGCCGAAAGGCTCGTCAAAATTTTGATAGTGCGAAAGCCCATCTCTTCGTTGACAAATCCATACATGTGTCAATCCTAAAGAGTTCTCAACTCTGCATAGGAATCTAGATACTTACCCATCGTGCTGTCCATCAACCAAGAATATGACCTTCACACTTATCGACACTGGTTCCCTCCAAAAAATTTTCAAAATGGAACCAAACGCCGAAAGGCTCGTCGAATTTCCGATGGTGTGAAAGCCTATTTCTTTGTTGACAACACCACTATGTACATACACGAGTTCTTAACTCTATAGATGTCTATTTGTGTCATCCCGACCCTCATATTGCTTGATGTCGGTCACCCAAATTCCAAAATAAAGCCATGAGCCGAAAGGCTCGCCAATTTTGGCAACCCAATGGGAAAACCCATCCATTTGTCAATGCATATTGCATTCATGCATACCATGCATACGCATACATACTTAGCCATGGTTTACCCGCAAAGTAAGCCAAGGTCATGCACCCAATTGTGAATTCAAAGTCTAACTTGACGTTGTTTACCTCTCTAGGTTATATTTGCATTCACAATCAAATGGCGGAGGAAGCAAGCAAACTCCGAGGATTGGAGGCTCGGGTGGCGGCATTAGAAACCAAGTTTAACTTCTTGTTACAATTCATACGTCGGTGGACCGAACGAGAGGAGGAGAAGAAGAAGGCAACAATCAGCAAAAGACAAAAAGAGATCTATCCAGCCCTCAGCCTGTCAAAGGCAGCTCAGACTCTACCAACTCCAAGAAGGCCAGCCTTCCACATTCCTAGGCCGTCCCGGACAGAGCCTCGGCAGTTCCAGCCACTGCCAATCCCAGTCCCACAACTATATACCTTGCTGATCAAGAAGAAGATGATTACGCCTGTCAAGCCAGAGGACGCGTATCGGGCCACAGCCCAAAGACTACAACAAAGACCTGACCTGTGAGTACCATCAAGGAGAGGTCGGGCATACAGTGGAAAATTGCAGAGTCTTGAGGCACCGTATCCAAGATCTGCTAGACCAAGGAGTGTTGAAATTCAGGATAGAGGGAGTCATAAATACAATTGGGGCAGAGAAGAGATGAAGAAGTCGACATCACCTCCACAAAAATACCATGGGAGCCACTCTTCCATGAGCTAAAGAAGCGAGGGCTACTCCACTGCACCAAGGGCACCAAAAGAGTCGACAGAAGCAGGCACGTGCCAGTATCATCCCGGGGCTCGAGACCACAACCTACAAGGTTGCGAAGAGTTCAAGAAGGAAGTCGCCGGTCTGATAACAAAGGGATTGATAAGAAGGAGGGGAGAACAGCCAGAGAGAGATTGCATGACAATTGACCAGCTGAGACTCAGCCCTTACGAGAAGACAAACTTCCAAGCAAGGATGGAAAGAATTGAAGAGGATTTTGAGGAATTCTGTGAGAGAAAGAAAGAAGAGTTGGGGAAGCTCACACCAGCCACACCACTGGAAATATCCAAACCCGATCCAGTGGTCATCCGTTATGCTACCAAAGAAAAGGTCGTGCTTCAGACAGCTTCAGTATCCGCGGTTCAATCTTCGGAGAAAGTTCCAAGCGTGGTGATCCAAGTTCCGCGACCCTTCCCCTACCAAGATAGTAAGAGGATTCCCTGGAACTATGGGATGAAAGTAATATCGACACGGGAAAACAAGCCTAAGACGGAAGAGGAGGTAGTAGGGAACCTCACGTCCGGGCTCGGTGGGATTACCAGAAGCGGTAGGTGCTACACTCCGGAAGAGCTAGAGAAAAGAAGGAAAGAAGCGGGAAAGGCAGTAGAGGATCCTACAAAAACGAAAGCAACAGAGGAAGAGGCCGCAGATTTCCTCCGAATCATCAAGAGTAGTGAATACAGCATAGTGAAGCAGTTGAGCAAGATGCCCTCTCATATATCAGTACTGTCATTACTACTCGCATCCGAATCCCACAGGAAAGCCCTGCTGAAAGTACTTAACGAAGCATATGTGCCAGAAGATATCACTGGGCCATCTTTCGAGAACATGGTGACCTCCATACTAGTCACCAACCAACTAACCTTCTCTGATGATGAGTTGCCCCCGGAGGGGAGAGGTCATACCAAAGCTTTGTATATCTCTGTCAAAACCAATGACCGCATCGTGTCGAGAGTGCTGATCGACAATGGGTCAGCTCTAAACGTATGCCCTCTATCAACCTTGGAAAAGCTAGACATCGATCCCACTCGTGTGAGGGTCAATAGCATGGTCGTACGAGCTTTCGATGGAACCCGCAGAGAAGTGTTAGGAGAGATAGACTTGCCAGTAGAAATTGGCCCGCAAGTCTACGACATCAACTTCCAAGTGCTGAGAATCGATTCTCCTTACAACTTGCTATTGGGGAGACCATGGTTACATACAGCCGGAGCAGTACCTTCCTCCCTACACCAAAAAATGAAGCTCATCATCGGCAACCAATTGGTCACCATCCTAGCCGAAGAACCCATATCCATTTACAACGACGGAGAAATTCCCTACATTGACGGATGTGCACCAGAAGAAGCATCATTCCACAGTTTTGAATTTGTCACTGTCATCCACAGAGTGGCGGCCGTTGAACCAAGATTATCCAAAGCTGGGATCATGGTAGCCAAGGAATTCGTCAAGGCGGGGTTTCAGCCAGGGCAAGGTTTAGGCTATGCGAACCAAGGAAGAACCACAATTGTGACCCTGGAGGGAAACAAAGACAGGTATGGACTGGGGTATACCCCGACCAGAAGGGATCGTCAGATGGCTTATGAAGCCCGGAGGCAAAGAGCTGCGGCGAAGCTCAGAGGAGAGAAATGGCCCGAGAGGAAGATGGTCATCCCCCACATCCGCACCACCTTCCCCGCATCAGCAATGTTTCAAGTTGACGAGGGCGACGTAGACGAGCTGGCATTACTTTTCACTGAGGATTTGAATGTCAATACCATTACCGCGGAAGGAGATTCCGCGGCATTCCCAATCCATGCTGATCAGCACGAGGAGATAGATCTTGAAGACTTTCTAGATGAAGAGAACCTCAAAGGGTATCGTATAGAGGAAGAAGCACTTGATGAAGACACCTGGGAAGATGATGACCTCCCCGACCTGCTCCCACACTTGATGGTTCCGCACGGGCTCGAGACCCTGGAACTCGAGATATTTTGCGAGCATGGAGACCCGGAATCTCATCTACGGAAGTACCGCGAAAAGATGGCCTTGCATACTAACAACGAGTTCTTGATGATCTCGACATTTCATGAGAGCCTACCAGAGTGCGCGGTCACCTGGTTCTATCAGCTGAAGAATATCACCTGTTGGAAGGATCTGGAAAGAGCTTTCCTGGACCGATACCAGTGCAACCGTAAGCCAGATAGCACCACCATTACCGAAGAAGAGCATCAAGGCACCACCGCCAAGCAATATCACCACCGCAGTTGCTGAAGAAGAATATGCTGGCCCTATGGTTGAAGGGTTGAGCATCCACACCATCACCGAGGAGGAGGATTCCACCACCACACCACCGACCCGCCACTGCCAACAGGGAGAGGAAGCCAAAACGTGGACTTGCGTACCATTGCTACAGCGTGTCTCAAGTAGCAATGAGTAAGCGGTATCCCAGCTAGGGGTAACTCGGTTTTGAGTCTACCAATAGCTCGGGAATTTTTGTATCAAACAATTTCGGGTTTCTATGTTTATTTTATGCTTTCAAGATATCATGCCACAATCATAATCATTTCATCATTGTAATATTTCCATTTCCATATTTCAAATGATATGTCACGTGTTTATTCCATGAATCTTTCTATCTTAAATACTCCAATGTGCATTAAATAAATCCAACACGCCATCGCACAAAACGAATGGCTTCCCTTTTTTAATTTTCTTACCGTTTTTCCATCCGCCTATCCTTTCCAGGATTACACGCAAAACCTCAAACGATCCCCACGTCTCCAAAATTGACAACAAAACGGATTGCTCACTGGATAACATAGATAATTCCGACGAAGAAATCGAATTACCAAATGACATCCTTGAGGCATTAGAGAGACAAGATGAGGGGTCCAAACCCAACATAGAGGAGTTGGAAATTAGTAAATCTGGCTGATACGAGGGTGAAGAGCCGAGAGAAGTCAAGATTGGAACCCGCTGCGCCGCAGAGCAAAAGGAAGCACTCATCGCACTGTTGAGAGAGTTCCATGAAATCTTCGCCTGGTCTTACCAAGACATGCCAGGCCTAGACACAGACATAGTGGTCCACAAGATTCCGCTGAAGCCAGAATGCAAGCCCGTGAAACAAGCACTGCGACGGATGAAGCCCGAAGTCATTTTGAAGATCAAGGAAGAGGTGGAAAAGCAATTGAAGGCAGGTTTCCTAAGCACAGTAACCTATTCGGACTGGGTAGCCAATATAGTCCCGGTGCCGAAAAAGGACGGAAAAGTCAGAATGTGCGTGGACTATCGGGATCTGAACCGAGCCAGCCCGAAGGATAATTTTCCTCTACCTCACATTGATACCCTGGTCGATAACACAGCAACGAACGTCGTATTCTCATTCATGGACGGATTCTCAGGGTACAATCAGATCAAGATGGCCGAAGAAGACAAGTCCAAGACCGCTTTTGTCACACATTGGGGAACCTTTGTGTATGATGTCATGCCTTTCGGCCTGAAGAACGCCGGAGCCACTTATCAGCGAGCCATGGTCACCCTCTTCCATGACATGATTCATCATGAGATAGAGGTTTACGTAGATGACATGATTGCCAAGTCTCGTACCGCACAAGATCATCTCACAGACCTACGCAAATTGTTCCAACGACTGAAGAAGTATCAGCTCCGATTGAACCCGAACAAGTGTGCCTTCGGCGTCACATCCGGAAAGTTATTAGGCTTCATCGTCAGCGGCCGGGGAATTGAGATTGATCCTGCAAAGGTTCAAGCCATACGAAGCATGCCCGCGCCAAAGACAGAGAAAGAGATCCGAAGCTTCTTGGGAAGGATTAACTATATAGCTCGCTTCATCGCACAGCTTACGGCAACCTGCGAGCCTCTGTTCAAGTTGCTGAGAAAAGATGTGAAGATAAAGTGGACTGAAGACTGCCAGAAGAGCCTTTGACAAGATCAAGGAGTATCTGCTCAACCCACCCATCCTGGTTCCACCAACTCCAGGACGTCCCCTCATTCTATACCTCACAGTCCAAGAAGCATCCATGGGCTGCATGTTGGGACAACAAGACGAGACTGGGAAGAAGGAGCAGGCAATCTACTATCTTAGCAAGAAGTTCACGGAGCCGGAGACCCGTTACTTGTTGGTTGAGAAGACGTGCTGCGCACTAGCTTGGGCCTCCAAGAAGCTGAGACAGTACATGCTCTACTACACCACTTGGTTGGTATCCCGGAATGGACCCGATCAAGTACATCTTTGAAAAGCCTGCCTTGACTGGGAAGATCGCACGGTGGCAAGTACTCCTATCTGAATTCGACATCTTGTTTGTGGCTCGAAAGGCGATCAAGGGACAGGCCATAGCCGATTACTTGGCAGATTACCCGTCCGAGCAGTTAGAGCTAATGGACTCCAGAGTTCCCAGACGAAGACGTAATGACAGTCGAACGAAGACAATCAGGGTAGATGGAAGCTTTACTTTGATGGAGCAGCGAACGCTGTCGGAAGTGGAATTGGCGCGGTCTTGGTATCGCCAAAGGGACAACAAACTCCTATCGCTGTTAAGCTGGGGTTTGATTGCACCAACAACATGACTGAGTACGAAGCATGCATCGTCGGTCTGCAAGCAGCTTTAGAATTCGGTGCTTATGAACTGGAAGTCTTCGGAGACTCTCTGCTGATAGTGTCACAGACTAACGGAGAATGGCAAGCTCGGGATCCCAAGCTCATCCCGTACCAACGATACATCAGCCGGCTAGTCCCAAAGTTCAAGTATGTCACCTTCACATACACCCCAAGAGCTCACAATCACTTTGCTGATGCGCTCGCCACACTGGCAAGCCTAATCAAGCTAGTAGAAGGGGATGATGTGCGACCATTACGGATCGAGACTCGAGACATCCCGGCATACTGTGTGTGCATAGAAGAATGCATGAACGTCGAAGCAGAGATAGACGATAAGCCTTGGTATTACGATATCAAGCGCTTCATCCAAGACAGAGAGTATCCATCACGGGCGACCGAAAATGAGAAGAAATACATCAGAAGGATGGCCTTCCAGTTCTTCTTGAGCGGAGAGATTCTGTACAAACGGAACTCATGACGCCACCCTCCTGCGATGTGTAGATGCAGAAGAGGCCAATCGATTGATCCAAGAGATGCACGCGGGATTGATGGGAGCCCATGCCAACGGACCCTTCCTGGCCCGGAAGATCATGAGAGCTGGCTATTATTGGTTGACAATGGAGAGGGACTGCATCAGACATGTCCAGACGTGCCATAAATGCCAGATGTATCAGAACAGCAAGAACGCACCTCCCCAATATCTTCACACTATGGCCTCGCCGTGGCCTTTCTCAGCTTGGGGAATGGATGTGATTGGTGCGATCACCCCAAAGGCGTCTAACGGGCATGAGTTCATACTGGTAGCCATCGACTATTTTACCAAGTGGGTGGAGGCATGTTCCTTCAAGAATGTCACTCAAGTCGCGGTCACCCGGTTTGTGAAGAACAACATCATCTGCCGTTACGGAATGCCAGAAATGCTCATCACCGACAATGCTTCCAACCTAAACAACCGCATGATGGATCAGCTATGCCAGCAGTTCAAGATCCAGCACCACAACTCTGCTCCATACCGTCCGAAGATGAACGGAGCCGTAGAAGCTGCCAACAAGAACGTGAAGAAGATTCTGAGCAAGATGACGGAGACTTATAAGGATTGGCACGAGCACCTGCCTTATGCCTTTGTGTGCCTACCGAACGTCAGTGAGGACATCCGTTGGAGCCACCCCCTACTCTCTGGTGTATGGGATGGAAGCAGTACTACCAGTCGAAGTGGAGATCCCTTCTTTGAGAATCCTGTCACAAACTCAGCTGGAAGAAGCCGAATGGGCCCAAGCCACGGTATGAGCAGCTGAACTTCATAGATGAAAAGAGATTGGCGGCACTATGCCACGGACAGCTCTACCAGAGACGGATCGAAAGAGCTTACAACAAGAAGGCTCGACCTCGCACTTTCCAACCCGGAGATCTCGTTCTGAAGAAGAGGAATATGGCCCTATCAGATCCACGAGGAAAGTTCGCACCATCATATGAGGGTCCGTACGTGGTGAAGAAAGCCTTCTCAGGGGGAGCAATCATTCTGGCTGATATGGATGGCGAAGAGTTCCGGTCACCCATTAATTCTGATTCTGTAATTAAGTACCATGTATAACTTTAGTCAATTTAATCAAAGAGGAATATTCTTCAAATTTCCAATTTGTTATTTTGATAATTTTGAAGAAGGCCCGGGAAGCAACGAAAATCCGTAAGGACGTTGCCCTCGGATGGAAATTACCGCGGGTATGGTGAAAACCTCGGAAGAGGCGCCATAGGCAAAAGTAACGTGGAAAGCTGGACTTGGCGTAAGCTGAGGGTAATATATGGCTAAAAAAAAAAAAAAAAAAAAAAAAAAAAACCGGTATCACAACAAGGCGGGCATCAAATCAGTGCAAGACTAGTGATCGGGGTTGTTAGGCGGTGAAGAGGTTTTCGACGAAAGAACGACCTATGTTATCCTTTGAGCAGTACGGTTCGTTCGATATAAAGAGAATGTTTGGGGATCAAGAGGTGGAGCACAAGTGTATCCTTCCAAACACCCAGTTTCAAAGTGACATATCATTAAAGTTCTCACAAACCATTCATACCATACTTATCTCTTTCAAATTTGTAAATTCTCATATTCATTTCCACAATAACATTCAATCCTTGCCATTGATTCATAAAAAGTCGAATTCATAGGATTTCATATAGATATTCATAGACAAAATACGTGCTTTCATTCATTCATAGTTCATAAATTCATACATTTGATTTTTCATGATGTCTTGAAAGCATGTCTAAATATATCGACTTAGAAGTTAAAAATGGGAGCCATGCATAATCCGACTCGGATTTATGAATGACTCACCATCTAAATACAAAAACTACTGACTACTCACTGCTACCTGAAATATGCTATCTAATGACCAAGACGTATGCAGGTCTCTCTGCAGAATCTCCCCAAGGCAGTGGAAAGGGCCGGATCCCCCTCATCATGCTCCTCCCAGACGGCGCGAGCTCTGGCACCCAAAGAATCCATCACCTGGTTAATCTGGTGAAGAGAAGTGACCACAGGGAAACCCTCCTGATTGAGCCAAGAAGCATTGGACTCAAGAGCATCATGCACCAAGTCCAACTCGGTCTGCAAAGACCTCCGTTGTCACCCTGGAGAACGCTGATCTGAACCCTCATGACCCCCATGGAAGTACGCGCAGACGTGAGCGCCTCCTCACTCGCATCTAGCGCCCGTCGGAGGGCTACAATGTCCTGAGGACGACCGGTGGCAGGATCAACCAAGGCCTGGGTATATGAACGAAGAGAATCAAGCTCATCCTGGACCCGAGTCCTCTCCGCCTGCTCAGTCTCCAGCTGCTCCCGAGCCTCGGCCAAGGTCTCCTCCAGCTGTTCCTTAGCATCCTCAGAAATCTCGAGCTGCTCTCTGATGAATTCATTCATCGTGCGAAGAGTAGAGACGTTCCCCCTCTGAGCCACCAAGTCGCGGCGAAGGTTCGCCACCGCCACACTATTGTGATGCAAGGTACTCCGCAGAGACTCTACACGAGCCGCAGACGCCTCTCTCTCAGACTGCCCTAGCAAGGCGTAGTGATAACAGCTCTGTTTGAGCCTCCTCAAGCTCTCGCTCCAAAACAGTAACTCTCTCAGGCTGACCAGTGGAGGCTGATACCCGAAGAGAGCGAGACACCAAAGAATATGATGTGCACCTGGCCGTACTGTAGGCCTGAGAGTAAAAAAGGGAGTCCACCCCTCTCTCCACTCGACAAAGTCCAGAGGTAACAGAGCTATCTCCGGGCGAACCCATCCTCGATGAGGACCTACCTCCGAAAGGCGACCTTCCCAGATAACCTCAATCCTAGAGAGGAGCCTCCACATATCCTCACTAGGAATGTAGTCGAAAGTCACCGCATCCAAGTCACCAAGACGAGGCGGGTACTGAACACCGCCAAACTGACGAAGAGCAAGGCTGGGATAGTAGCCTGTACAACCCCACACCCCAGGAAGAGGTACTCCATCGAAGAGGGCACAATGAGTCCAGGGCTTCCACACTGCTGGCCCCCAAGTAACCTTCCAAGACCATTCACTCAAGGGCAGGTCAAGGAGGTATAGCGCCCAGGCACGACTGTTGCCAGTGAAGGGAAGTGCTATCTGGACGGTCTGGCTCACCGTATGCCTCTCAAAGTGATAAGGAGTCTGGAGGCGGTGGAAATGCTGCAGGTGACTGCAGAACCAGAGCTGAAGGAGCTGTGTGCAGAACATCGGAACCCCCTCTCCCTGTCTCCTACAATAAGATAAAGACCGCACGGTCTCGCACAATATGGCAGGGATGATAGACCTGCCCTCGCTGAATACTATAGGAATGACACCCAAGTCTATCCTACCAGCGGAAGTGGGAAAGAGAAAAATACCTGCGAAGGCGATCTTGAAGGCATTGATTCGGAATTTCTTCCACCCCTTCTTGCCCACAATGAAGTCTCTAGCAAGCTTCGCCGGAAAGGCACTCCGAGAGAAGTACTTCGTCAGCAGGTCTAGAGAAATGTTGGCTTTCCGCCAAGTTTCCTCAGGTCGGGCGATCTCAGGACGTAGAACCGCAGTGGTCAAACCCAAGTATTTCTCCAAGCATCGGTTGGACCGAGGGCCCTGAATGGGTATAACCGGGGTCTCGCTGAAGGGGCTGTCTAGCTGAAGAAGCTCAGCATACTCCTCCATGGTGGGAATGAGATCCACCTCTCCGATGGAAAAGCAACAATGGGTCGGGTCCCAGAAAGAAGCAAGCGCCTCGAGCAAGCCACGATCAACTTGTAGCCGCATGAAAGGGGGAAACTTGCCAAAGATCCCCACGATATCGGCATGGTCATCCTCTCCAAGAAGAGTCCACCAATGTCTCATCCGCTCAACACGGAAATCATGGAAACGAAGCGTCACCAAGGAGTCGGGATCATTACTCGAAGAGGCCATGGACCCAAAAGACCAAAAAAAATGAGAAAAACGAAGAGTTTTTGGTGAAGAGGGGAGAGGAAAACTCGAAAAATGGTTGCTGGCCCGAAGGGGGATCGGAGTTTAAAAAGGAAGAGAACTCGCGCATGACCATCATGCGCCGCGCATGACGGTCATGCGCGAGTCCCGTTGGGAATCCCAACGGCTCTTTCTCCCATGTCTCGCGAATTTGAACCTGTTCGCTCACTCCCAGAGGTCCGTTTTGCACTATATAAGGGCCATTTCGCAAGAAATCACCTATGGGAAAGTCTTGGGCGGTCCGGTGATCGAAGATTTCGAGTCAACGGACAGAAACCGGCCCGAAACCCTAGAACCGGTCCGGAGGTCAAAAGTGGGACCAAAGCTGGCCTCAAGCGGAAGCATTTGATACGATGTAATCAGGATCGACCACCCGCCAGCAGGATGGCCCGAGGACCGAGAACTAGGCTCGACGGTCAAGAACCGGCCCTGAAACACTGGCTCAACTCAGAAACCGGGAAGTGCAAAGATGACCCGGGAATGTCACGCAGGCGAATCCCGTGGTACACTGGGGCAAAATTTTTCAAAAGAATTTTGAAAAATTTCGAAAAAAGTAGACCGACTCTCTGCGAGCCGTCGTAGCCTGACACAAGGAAAGCGGAGAAAGAAATCCAGAACTCTGCATCGACCTACGTTGCCCTACACTGGGGCAAAATTTTTCTATCTTCAAGAAGCTAGAAAAATTTGTTTGACACTGCATACTGGGGCAAATTTTTCCATTTTTGTCAAGAAAAATTGGAAAAATCCGGAGAGTCATTCAAATGGGCCTCGCGAAGGAGTAAGTCCCAAAATTTGCTGAAATGGGCCTCGTGAAGGAGTAAGACCCAAGGATTGTGGAAATGGGCCTCGTGGAAGGAGTAAGTCCCTATAATGATGGAAACGGGCCCCAAGGAGAGGTAAGCCCCGATATTTATTGAACCAGGCCTCGCGGAGGGTCGAGACCCGATATCCATACACATAACCCCAAACACATACCCAAACACATCCATACACATATCCATGCACATAACCATAAAAGAAAACCAAAACCATCCATAAACCACAAATGTCATATATACAATAGTCAATGTCTGTACATCCCATATAAACACAAAATGTCTGGCCAGAATACAAGGCCACAAAAGAAGACAAAAGTAAACAAAAGTACATCATAGAGAAGGAGGGTCGTCGAAGAACCAGTCTCGAGTGAAACGGGATCACGAGGCGGCGAAGAAGAAGGCTGACCAAGACCAGACGGGTCAGCTCCTGGTAACAGGAGTAATGCCCATACCCTGAAGCTGCTCCTCTAATCTCCGTACGGCGGCAGCAAGACGGGCCACCTCTGCATCCTCGGGAAGCCAAATCCCTCCTGCATCTGCACCATCTCCCCCTCTCGCTGTGTCGCCTCCGTCTGCATACTGGCCATCTCTCCCTGTACTCGGTCCATATCAGCCGTATGACGATCCACGCTGACCGACAGCTCAAGCTGGAGACGCAGTATCTCACTCTCAAGTCTCTCGATCTGCCCAGAAGACCGAATGAGATGACTGTCCATGGCCACTCCACCCATGACACGGCCACCCTCAACCTCGTGAAGAGACATCAGGGATCCCAAAGAAACTCGCTCGAACCACTCCTGGTATGGCACATCCTCTCGGACCAGACTCGGATATGCACTCACCCCTGCTATGTAGGGATCACTCGGAGCTCGCGGAATATAATCCTCAATAGTCATCAAAGGGGAGGGGTCTACAGGGACAACGGCCTCATCACCCAGCTGTCGTACGGTCCGCTCACCCAACAGAAGCTCCCAAGACCGAGAGGTCCGGATCCACAGCCTCAGACGAGACAACGCTACAGCCCTAAAAACCTCAGGTCGCTGGGACAAAGCTGCAGAGTAAGGCTGGAAGATGATATCAGCATCCCTGATGCAATCAACTGTCATGCGAAGCTCAAGGAGTGTGCGAGCAGTCATCCTCTCAATCCTAGAAGAATCCCAACGCCTGGCAAGAGGAAAATCCGGGTCAGAAGCCAACGGAAGCCGACTGGGAGCGAAAGTGGGGAAGTGCTCAAAGGCCCAGAAGACGGTAAACTGCCAGAAGCCAAGAAAGCTAATCGACTCCCGACGAGAATAACGGCGCAGACCCCGGATGTAAAATCCATATGTCAAGGCACCCCAGTCATACTCCCTCAGGGTGTCAATGTCCCGGAACATACCAACAATGGGCGTGGGAACGATGGACCGGTCATTCCCGAGAAAGCAGCTGAAAATGAGATATGCTGCCCACTGGCGATATCGTAGCTCAGTAGGAGGCTCCTCCCTATCTCTCCTCAAGACATCCGCCAGATGCCGAATCCTCACGGAAGGACGCCGGGAGCCCTCTATAGCATCACGATCAGCAAGACCCAAAATCTCCCTAGCCTCAAAGCCATCTATAGGCTCGCTAGGGGGAGCTCTCCCTCCAAAACGGATGCCCAAGATAGCGCTCCAATCTACAGGAAGCACCGCCATCTCGCAGGTACTGAGGTGGAAGGTCCCGGTGTGATGAAAGAATCTCTCTATGAAACACCACACCGCCGGGTGGTACACTGACACATAGGGGATGCTAAGGAAAGGGCCGAAGCCCAGCTCTATCAAAAACTCTCTATACTCCGGACGGGAAGCCGCCAAGAGTCTGCTAAACTCAGACCACCCACCTCGGCCAGCACTCCCAGGAGGCTCCTGCACAAAATCCGAAAGAAGAATGTCAATACAGAGATTTGCAAAGGCCAAGAACAAAAGAAACATATGAAAGTATGAGGGTACCTGACAGCGACGGACCAGAGAAGACGGATGAGCAAGGAGGTTCGTCAGAAGGGGCGTATCAGATACCTCAACAGCAACAGGGTAACGCGGTCGAATGCCACCCTGGGGAGGATATCTAAATCCTGGCGCAACGTAATCCTCGGGAATGGTGCCCGCAGAATCAGGAATCCCCCCAGTCCTCTGCCTCTTCAATCTCGAAGGGGGAATACCCGTCGACCTGGTATGAGGACGACGAGGTGCGGCAGAAGGAGCATCGCTGGGACCAGTGGTGACACCAGGCTGTGGAGAAGGACGAGTCGTCTCAGAAGGCCCAGCACTACGACCAATGACGACTCCAGGTCGAGGAGGAGGTCGAGCCGCACTAGGAGTTAAACCAGCAGCCTCGGCATCGAGCTCCGCCTGCAGGTTCCGGGCGAGGGAGGCATCAAAGCGAGTACGTACGTCCTCCATAGTGTCGTACTCATCGTCCGTATCAGGAGGGCTCTCATAAGCATAAACTACAGCCTTGCCTTTCGCAAGGCGATCAGACCGGCGATGGCCCCCACTGCCACTACCTCGATCAGACATCTGCAAAGGACACAACAAACAATCAAAGAGTCAGAAAACTCAGGTATATCTCATTCTCGATAAGCATAGGAAGTACACAATGATCAAAATTATGCAAAACAAAAAAAAGGAGGAATAATCAAACAAACAATTCTTCCTTGGCCATTTGGATGAATTTCCAAAATGGATCTAACTGTTAAGTCAGATCACTCCTCAACCTGTTTGGACTGAGATTCCAAACCGTTGAAATCACCCGATTTGCAGCTTGGGTAGTCCCCAAGTCAGATCACTCCTCAACCTGTTTGGACTGAGATTCCAAACCGTTGAAATCACCCGATTTGTAGCTTGGGTAGTCCCCAAGTCAGATCACTCCTCAACCTGTTTGGACTGAGATTCCAAACCGTTGAAATCACCCGATTTGTAGCTTGGGTAGTCCCCAAGTCAGATCACTCCTCAACCTGTTTGGACTGAGATTCCAAACCGTTGAACCACCCGATTTGCAGCTTGGGTAGTCCCCAAGTCAGATCACTCCTCAACTTGTTTGGACTGAGATTCCAAACCGTTGAACCACCCGATTTGCAGCTTGGGTAGTCCCCAAGTCAGATCACTCCTCAACTTTGTTTGGACTGAGATTCCAAACCGTTGAAACCACCCGATTTGCAGCTTGGGTAGTCCCCAAGTCAGATCACTCCTCAACCTGTTTGGACTGAGATTCCAAACCGTTGAACCACCCGATTTGCAGCTTGGGTAGTCCCCAAGTCAGATCACTCCTCAACTTGTTTGGACTGAGATTCCAAACCGTTGAACAACCCGATTTGCAGCTTGGGTAGCCCCCAAGTCAGATCACTCCTCAACCTGTTTGGACTGAGATTCCAAACCGTTGAAACCACCCGATTTGCAGCTTGGGTAGTCCCCAAGTCAGATCACCCCTCAACCTGTTTGGACTGAGATTCCAAACCGTTGAACCACCCGATTTGCAGCTTGGGCAGTCCCCAAGTCAAATCACCTCCCCAATGTGTTTGGATTCGAAAGCCAAACCGTTGAACCACCCAATTTGAGACTCAAATAAATTTCAAGTCTCCAACAAAAAAAAAACACACATTTCCCAAGTTTGTGCAAATCCCAAACTTGACCCTTAATTTTCGAAATACTGGCCTCACAAAAAATGCACGACGTAGTGCCCTAAAAAAAAAAAATAATAACAAAAAAAATATACGCAGCATTTCAATAAATGTTGTGTTACCAAATTTTTGTTTTTCACCTCATGTGCTTCCAAGCACATGTACGTGCGCATGTGTGCCTACAAAGGTTCATTTGTACATGCACGTGTTTCTATACCCAAATACATTTTTGTGAACAAACATGCTTGCTAAGTGTGTATTACATCCCCAAACATACAAGGGAACTAAAGAAAATAAAAGCAGAAGTACATAAAGCAGAAGCATGGGACATAAAAAAGGAAGCAACCAATCCGACCGTTCAAAACTGAAAAGAAAGGTGGGGATGGAAAGGTGCTTACCTATAGGACGTGTAGGCGAAGACTGATCGTCAATCAGAGTCCTGGATCATAAGAAAAAGACCAAAAAGACACAAAAAGAGAATAACCCAATCAGCACATTTCGACCGTTTAAAACTGAAATAAATGGTAGGGATGGAAAGGGGCTTACTCGTGGAGCGCGTAGGCGAAGACGGCGCGTCAATCAGAGTCCCGGATAGCAAGATATGAGCAGAAGAGTGAAAAGGGGCGAAGTGGGGTCCAGAGAGCGAAAAGGGAAAGAAAGCGACAAAATGAAGGGGAAAGGCCGCGCGACGCGTGAAGTAGTGGGGCCTCGCGCAGGACCGTCATGCGCCGCGCATGATGGTCATGCGCGAGTTCCCAAAACTGCCCCGTTTCACCATTTCAAGCCCCAAATTGTTTTTTCGCATCCCGACCGATCTTCTCCAAACCCTGGAATACCCATTTGGACCCCGGGAGAACTGGCACGCAAACCGAGACAAACTACGCGACAGCCGTAGGAGAATGCGGAAACCGAGAAAATCTGAGCGGGCAAAAATCGAGTCATTTATTCTTTGTCCAACGTTCCTTGTGCCAAGAAACGCCAAACAAAGAAGGGGCAACTGTCATAACCCCATTTTTACCCCCGGGATTTTCTCGGGTGTCGGCACGCAAAACGAGACAGCCCGAACCAAGTCGGCCTGTTCCGACGAGGGCTCATCACCTCAAATACTCCCAAAAAGAAGGTCCGGAGACACATTTCCCAAGGTTTGACCAAGTTTGACTAGGGTTGACCAAGTTTGACTAGAGTTGACCAAAGTTTGACCGAGGTTTGACCGAGCCGTTTCCAACCCGACTGGGACCCACCATGCCCAGAAACCCTTGAAATGTAGTCCGGGATACATCTCCAAGAGTTTGGAGAGCTTTGACCAAGTTCGACCAAGTTTGACCAAGGTTGACCAAGTTTGACCAAGGTTTGACCGGACCATTGACCAGACCAAAAACTGGATCGAACTGACCACCCCTTGACCAATGTATAGAGAATATCAAGAGCTTCGATTCCGTACTTTACGGGTCGAAAACGGACGAGAAACGAGAGAGTTGTGGCCAAAACTGCGAAAAAACGGTCCGACACTTAGCCAAATTTTGGTAAGTGTTGTTGACAAAACAGCCTATTTGGGAGGCAAGCGTTTGCGCAAAGATTCTCTCCGACCCGCTGCAACTTGGTCCAAGAGCCAAGACCCTTAGGCAAGAGGTTCACTTCAGCTACCACATGCAACTTTCGGATCGTCAAGAGCTCCTCCGGTCAAGCCGGAATCTCAGTCAGAAGATGACCCCTTGGCATAAGGAACATTCCGACGGCCTCCTGTTCGCAAGATCATATCTTGCGAACCCAAACTCGCCTCTGTGCAAGGCCTGTACCGTTAAAAAGTAGGTAACGCAAGCTTTCCGACGATACCAAGATCGTCGGAATCCGACATCGGGAGCTACGTCTACCACGCGCGTGAAAACAGGCCGACAAAATAAGGTTTTGCTGAAAGTTCCGGGAATTTTCCCACCGACGTTGCCACGCTTGCGCACAGAGTCTTCCTGACTCGCAACAAGTTGATCTGCGAGCCCGGGCACATTGGAAAGAAGACACATTCATGCACGACGTGGAACTCTCGGATCGCCAAGAATTTATCGGGGCCAGCCGGAATCCCGATCGGAAAACTGCCCTCAAACGGACCAAAAACACCCCGGTGGCCTCTGTTCGCGGGGCCATATCTCACAAGTCCAAGCTCGGATTTCCGCAAATCCGGAACCTTGCAAAAGTAGGCAGCGCAAGCTTTCCGACGGTACCAAGAACGTCAAAATCCGACATCGGGAGCTAGGTCAAATATGCGCGCGAACTGGGACAAGATTTGAGAAAAAACGCGCTGGGAGCAAAACGCATTTTTTCTCCCGGACAGCCGCCTTCGCGCGCAGAGTCTTTCCTGCTCGCAACAAGTTGATCCGCGAGCCCGGGTGCGTTGGAAAGATAATGACTCCGGCTACGACGTGGAACTCTCGGTTCGCCGATAGCATTCCCCGTTTGACCGGAATCTACATCGGAAAAGTGCACAAAAACAGCTCCGACACCCCGACTTCCGGGAGCCATAACTCCCTCGTCCGAACTCCGATTCGCGCAAACTTTATATCGTTGGAAAGAGGACGTCGAGAGCTTTCCGACGATATGCCGCATGACCCATTTTGAGTTCCGGAAGACCTCCAAAACTGCCCCCGAAAATCGGATAAAAAAGGGATACGCGCACGGAAATCGAGGAGGATTCGAGGAGCTGCTGGCGTGGAAGGATAAGACTGCCACGTGGCAGTACCACAACTCGCGCAGGACCGTCATGCGCCGCGCATGATGGACCTGCGCGAGGCGTGCACGGTTTTCTATAAAACCGACCCTCCCCCCCTCACTTCAGCACATTTTTTGCTCGGCTCTAGGCCTCTTTGAGCGTTAGTTTAGGCAGAGATAGGGGTTTTTTAGGGGGTTTTAGGAAGGGATTTTTGGGTAGTTTTTAGAGAGAGAGACTCCTCTCTAGGTAATCTCTCTCTCTCTCTAAGCTCTTTCTCTCTCTAAGCTTTTTCTTTAGGGATTTTGGGGGGTTTTTAGAGTGAGAAGCATCTATTAGGTGCTTCTCTCTCTAACCTCTCCTCATCTTCCCCCTCCTCTCTCTCTCCCTCTCATTCTTTAAGTTTATTCATTGTTCCATTTCTACATTCCTTAGTCTATTTTAGTTCATTTATGCTTTACTAGTTTCTTATTTGTCTATTTATTGCTTTATTTACATTTCCTTGTCATTTATTGCTTTATTTACATTTCCTTGTCATTTATTGCTTTATTTACATTTTCTAGTCATTTTATCGCTTTATTTACATTTACTACGTACTTGTGAATATATATGTTGTTGTGACTACCCCCCTCTCCCCCGGTGTGTTTTAGTACGGCAATATTGAGTGGCTTTGGCGGCTCGCGTAAGACCTCTAACGAGGCCGTTGACAACCATGTTAGCCCACGAGGTCTTGACCCGAAAAATACACCGGTTTCCTTGTGTTTTAGTACGGCAAATATTGAGTAGCTTTGGCTCAGTTGCGTAAGACCTCTAACGAGGCCGTAACAACCTTGTTAGCCTACGAGGTATTTGACCCGAAAAACACATCCCCATGTGTTAAATATTGTCATTTACCGCTTTATTTACATTTACCACGTTGTAAATATTATATTGTGAATATTGTCATTTTCCCGTTTTTTCCCTTTGTAAAAATGGGCGTGATAATCCCGATTGGTCGTTGGATATGTAAGACCTCCCTTGTATTTGGGCGTGATAATCCCGATTGGTCGTTGACTATTTAAACCTCAAAGATTGTCATTTTCCTTTTTCCCCTTGTGATTTGGGCGTGATAATCCCGATTGGTCTATTTATTTAGCTTTCATTTTTTTTTCCTTTGTGATTTGGGCGTGATAATCCCGATTGGTCGTGGTGGACTATGTAAGACCTCAAAGAGGCTTTAACCACCACGTAATTCCATAAGGCATTGGACCCATGAAAATCCCGTGTTTTTAAGTCCATTATTTGCTTTAAATTTATTTATCGCTTTCCGCAATGCTTTAAATACATTTATCGCTTTATTTACTTTTACGCGCTTGTGAATATATTGCGTTGTTATTATCTCCGTTTCCCATAAAAATGGGCGTGATAATCCCGATTGGTCGTGGTGGACTATGTAAGACCTCAAAGAGGCTTTAACCACCACGTAATTCCATAGGCATTGGACCCATGAAAATCCCGTGTTTTTAAGTCCATTATTTGCTTTAAATTTATTTATCGCTTTCCGCAATGCTTTAAATACATTTATCGCTTTATTTACTTTTACGCGCTTGTGAATATATTGCGTTGTTATTATCTCCGTTTCCCATAAAAATGGGCGTGATAATCCCGATTGGTCGTGATGATTTATGTAAGACCTCAAAGAGGCATTAACCACCACGTAATTCCATAAGGTATTGGACCCACGGAAATCCCTTGTTTAAACCCCATTATTTTCGAACATTGTCCATTTTCTTTTATTTTGATTTGGGCATGAAAATACCGAACGGTATTGGCGGTTTTAGGTAAGTCTTTCAATAGCACTAAACCCCATGTAAATCCATGAGGCGTTGGACCCGTAAATCGCAAACATATTTTCAAACGGTTTTTTCTCATTTAAGTCCTATTTGGCTTCGCGGGTTTAGGTAAATCTTTTCAAATAGTACTAAACCCCCGTGTAAGCCCGAAAAGGCATTGAAACCCATTTTCAAAACAGATTTTTCTCATTTAAGTCCTATTTGGCTTCGCGGGTTTAGGTAAATCTTTTCAAATAGTACTAAACCCCCGTGTAAGCCCGAAAAGGCATTGAAACCCATATTTTCAAACGGTTTTTTCTCATTTAAGTCCTATTTGGCTTCGCGGGTTTAGGTAAATCTTTTCAAATAGTACTAAACCCCCGTGTAAGCCCGAAAAGGCATTGAAACCCATTTCTAAAACAGTTTTTCTCATTTAAGTCCTATTTGGCGTCGCGGGTTTAGGATAAATCTTTCAAATAGTACTAAACCCTTCGTGTAAGCCCGAAAAGGCATTGAAACCCATTTTCAAACGGTTTTTTCTCATTTAAGTCCTATTTGGCTTCGCGGGTTTAGGTAAATCTTTTCAAATAGTACTAAACCCTTCGTGTAAGCCCGAAAAGGCATTGAAACCCATCTCTAAAACAGTTTTTCTCATTTAAGTCCTATTTGGCTTCGCGGGTTTAGGTAAATCTTTTCAAATAGTACTAAACCCCCGTGTAAGCCCGAAAAGGCATTGAAACCCATTTTCAAAACAGATTTTTCTCATTTAAGTCCTATTTGGCTTCGAAGGTTTAGGATAAATCTTTTCAAATAGTACTAAACCCCCGTGTAAGCCCGAAAAGGCATTGAAACCCATTTTCAAAACAATTTTTCTCATTTAAGTCCTATTTGGCTTCGCGGGTTTAGGTAAATCTTTTCAAATAGTACTAAACCCCCGTGTAAGCCCGAAAAGGCATTGAAACCCATTTTCAAAAAATGATTTTTCCCACACAAGTCCTATTCGGCTTCGAAGGATAGATAAGTCTTTCAAATAGCGCTAATCCCTCGCGTAAGCCCGAGAGGCATTGATTTTTCCTTGTTTTATTCATGTAAATCCTATGGTGGTGTCGAGATTCGAGTAAGTCTTTCAAATAGCATCGAATCCCGACCCCACGAGGTCTTGACCCTTTCCCTAAAAATTGTCATGAATTGCACCTTGCCATTTCCAAATAAATGTTGCATTTATGTCATTTCATACTTATGATTGATGTACTGCTAACATATCATGATCATCCCATATTATGTCATACTTGTGATTTATGTGCTGCGAACATGCCGTGATTGCTCGTTTGAACATTTTGTTGGCTCTCATATTCTTTCTCGTAATTTGTGTGTTGTGAATATGCCGTGATTACTTGCTTGTCTGTTTATTGCTTTGATATAAAAATGTGATTAAAATACACTTTGCCATGAAAACTTTAAAAAGAGTAAACATGGTAATGTGGGCGTTAGAAACGAAGTTGGTGCAATCCAAGGGTTACGGCTCGCCCTGGCTTTTGGACACCATGGTATGAGTCCTTTACACGGGGGCGTGGCTGGTACGTGCTTTCGTGTAAGGGATTCTACACGTTCTAACTCCCATAGGATCATGGTCTAAAATTCCCCAAAGTGTGAATTAATCATCCAAAACCCCGCCATTTGACGGACCGCTTTACTCTTGGAAATCAAGGGTAAAGAGATCCCGAATATGGCACCAAAAACATTAATTGTTTGTCCCGGCACTAGGTGTTAGGATTTCAAGTATATCCTACCACCGAAATGCCCGGAAATTTAAAAGATACAAAGATAAAAGGGATGGTGAAATAAAGAGTCTAATCAAAACCAAATGAGGTCAAAATGCATTTGCCACTCTTGGTATATTGCTCGACCAAACTTGGGACATTTGTACATAATTAAAACCAACAAACCTAGGCTTAGCAAATAAAAGAAAACATTAGAAAGGAGGTAACCGTTTTCTTAAACGGATGTCGTGGGGTGCCTAACACCTTCCCCACGCATAAGCAAACCCCCGAACCCATCTCTGGTTCAAGACCATTTAGTTTTAAATGTCTAAATTAGATAAAATCTATTAGACATAGGTGCCCAATCACACCTTAGAATTTCCCATGGTTGGTGGCGACTCCAAATTGCGCTCATACGCACACACACACACAAGTTCCCACACACACACAACTCATATCTCGAAACGGAAAAGAGATAGAGATCACACACACACTCGCCAAATGGGGGTCGATATCTAGGAAAATAAAAAAGAAAAAGAATAGATTTTCCGCCGGTGTCGACACTTATATTTCATAAAATTAACAATTTAATTAGTCAATTGAGCGACGAAATGACTCTTGAGCCATTGGATTCAAGTCACGTCTCATGCGGTATAATTGTGAGAATAGATGTGCACACATTTGCACAGATCCAAAGCTGCAAAGAGAGAAATGTCTAGAGAAAACACAGAACAACGTGGAGAAACTTTGTGCTGATAGGTTTCAAGTTACATTCTCTTCTTCTTTTATCATTTCTTTTATTCTCTTTTCCTTTTCTATCTTTTCTTATTTTTTTTTTCCTCTCCTCTTTCTACTGCGCCACCAGATCTGCATTTGAGACCAACAACTCTTCCTTCTCTCATTTTTCTTCATCTCTGCATTTCAGTCTTCTTCTTATTTCAATTTTTTTTTTCTTCTTCAATTTCTTCAGTCTGAACCACAGTCGCGTGAGGGACTGGGCGGTGAGGTGAGCTCCGGGCTCCGGCGTTCCTTCAGTCTGAACTATAGCCTTTCTCTCTCTTTCCTCTATGGTATTCAGGCTTTCAGTCTCAGATCTCTTTTTTTTTTTTTAAAAAAAAGTTTTTTGAATTTAATAGATTAAAACATTCTTTTAGTATATATGTATATATATATATAAACCATAAACTGATGCAGCAAAGAATACGGAATTGAAGAAATACCTTGGGGCAGCATTTGCCGCAGTTGGAACAGCGGATGAACTTGACGTGGCCACGGCCGTGCTTGTTGCGACCACCATTCCTGCGCTTGAAAGTCTGCAAATGAAAAACAGAGTCAAAACAGATATACATACATATATATAAACTGATGCAGCAAAGAATACGGAATTGAAGAAATACCTTCGGGTAGCATTTGCCGCAGTTGGAACAGCGGATGAACTTGACGTGGCCACGGCCGTGCTTGTTGCGACCACCATTCCTGCGCTTGAAAGTCTGCAAATGAAAAACAGAGATTAGAATTGGAAAAAAGTGGTGAAGATTATTTATGCGAAACGGTTGATTGAAGATATCACTTATTTAAATAACGTATCACTTGACAAAATTAAACAATAGATAGACATTGTATTTTCTTTTTATTTAATTCTATTTTAAAGATTTTGTTAAATTAATGCTGACGTATTTTAATTGCTGATGTGTTAGTATGCCACATCAGTGCCACATCAATAAATAGAGATGTCACTTGTCATTATGTGAGGCACTCTTGGTTTCAACGCCAATGTCTTCTACTATTATATATTATATAGATGTCATATAAAAAAAGCTCATTTATATACATTAAAACACAAAAGGGACCTAGGCATGCATGCTAGGGCTTATGGGTACATGTTCATAAAGAGGCATAAAAATGCATTTTAAGACATGTTTGAAATGATTGAGAAAGGAAACTAGAACTGGATTCTAGGCTTTGATTGATGTGAATATGGAATGTATCAAAAGCATGAAATGAAAGAAAGAAACTTAGAAATTCATTCTAAGGTTTATGCATAAAATCGAAATGATGATATGAGAGTTGAAGTAAACATGATAGAATAGGTAAGGTTAGATATGAGATTCTAAGAATTGCATGCTCACAATCACAAACACTCCATTAGAATAAGGTTTAGAACTTACCTAATGCGAAGTCGGAATTTTGGCGGTGCTTCCGCGTGGTGGGTGGAAAAACGAACTTGGATCCTCAGAAATTGGGCAACACTCTAGTTTAGGAACGGAAAGCTTGGACCCAAGGGTCCCAGATTTGGTATGCTCAGAATCCGGGAGGTGCTTCTATATCGGTTTAGAACCCAGGCTTGATTGGAGGCTAAAATGGCTTGATTTCAACGTTGGCTTCTCGATTAAGACAACGTTTCTCTCAATTTCTGTGTTACTCAGAGCTCAAACCAGCATTATTTCACCATCTCTCTAATTCTTTCTCTACCCAAAGACTTGAAATTCAAGCTCTTTTTATAGGGAAGCTTACGCAGCATCATGCTGTATGGAGCAGCATCATGTTGAGCCACGCAGCATGTAGTTGCGTGAGCTGCTTTGGTTGCTTGCTCTGTGCGTTTTGTCCGATTTTGACGAGTTTTTGACCTTTTCGAGCATCCTTTTTCGGACTGAAATTTGAAGGTCTTCTAGTGCTCGAATTTGGTCAAAACTAGCGTATATGGAAAGATTGCGTTGTCTTCTTTCCAACTAGATTGACCTTGTGCGATTTTGAATTTTGTGCAGAAAACTACGGCTCCTAGAAGTAGGAAAGTTAGGCTGATTTCTAAGTTCACGATGGTTTTTCCCAATTTTCCGGTAGGGATTCCGGTCAGCTCAGAGATGCTCTTCGCAAACCAGAAAAGCCACGTCGTAAAAGAAGTTGCCCTCTTCAAAAAGGTACTTGCTTTTTGGAAACTCATGGTAAGGACTGGGAAGATTCTGTGCGCAAAGGTGGTATGTCGGATAGCCGTTGTTAGCAATTTTCCAGAACTTTGGCTTATTTTCGTCGTTTTTCTCACTTCCGGTTAACCCAGCTCCCATTATCGGATTTAGGAAAACTTGATATTTCTGGAAAGCTTGTGACATCTACTCTACAATTGTACAAATTTTGTAATATTCTGAGTTCTGGTCGCGAAACTGTGGGTTTTGGAATAAGGGTTGCTAGAGGGATTTCCTTGTTGGCGGTCCGTTTTCCAGTGTAGATTCTGGGCGACTCGGGAATACTCTCGACGAACCAAGATAACCATCTTCTATGTAAACTTATTATCTTCGAACAGCTACCTGCTTTCTGGAAACTCATGGAGTGGATTGAGAAGATTCTATGCGCAAAGGCGGCTTCAAAATGAGTCTTTTTTTGTCCAAAACACTTAGTGAAATTTTACTAAGTGTTGGGCTGTTTTCTACGGTTTCGACCATAACTTCTTCATTTTAAGTTTGTTTTGTGCCAGTGAACTTCGAAACTGAAGGTCTTCATGTGCTCCTTAAAATGGGGGCATAACGGCCAACCTATTCTTGATAGAGCTCAACCATGGCTTTGGTCAAGCTTTGGTCAAACTTGCCAAAACCCTCCTATCTTCGAAACGCGGTCTTGGATTGTCGGATTTTAGCATATTTGGGTATTTTCAGCCAGTTTTTGAATCGATCGGGACGCCTTGTTTTGCATGCTAGAAACCCGAGAAACTCCTTAGGTTTAAAATGGGGTTATGACACTATGTTTACATGTGTCAACGTCGGAACACTTCAACATATATCTAATATGCGCGTCATGGCACCCAAAAGTGAGGCTCGGCCTCAGTATTAAGGTGGGCCAATCTAGGTGCATTGCATTGCTTATAGAATGATGTTTTAGTATTTTTAAAGCTTGCATGGCCAATTTTTTAAGTATTTTTCATGAATTAAACAATTGCACAATTTATTGGACAAATAGGCAAACGAAATAGCATGTGATGATGAGTACCTAATATGAAATTTGGGCTTAAATGAATCTACCTAAGCATGTTGCTAGGGCTTGATGAGATGACATGTTCATGATGATGTAAATGTACCAAAATGTGATTTTGGGCTTAAATGAATGTACCTAAGCATGTTGCTAGGGCTTGATGAGATGGCATATTTATGATGATGTAAATGTACCAAAATGTGAATTTGGACATTATGCATAATATCATATAAAAAGGCTCATTTATATACATTAAAGCACAAAAGGGACCTAAGCATGCATGCTAAGGCTTATGGGTACATGTTCATAAAGAGGCATAAAAATTCATTTTAAGATATGTTTGAAATGATTGAGAAAGGAAACTAGAAATGGATTCTAGGCTTTGATTGAAGTGAATATGGCATGTATCAAAAGCATGAAAGGAAGGAAAGAAACATAGAAATGCATTTTAAGATTTATGCATAAAATTGAAATGATGATATGAGAATTGATGTAAACATGATAGAATATGCAAGTTTAGATATGTGATTCTAAGAATCGCATAATCATGGCATTCTCACAATCACAAACACTCCATAGAATAAGGTTTAGAACTTACCTAATGCAAAGTCGGAATTTTGGCACTCTGGCTTAGGAACAGAAAGCTTGGACCCAAGGGTCCCGAATTCGGTATGCTTGGAATCTGGGAGGCGCTTCTATACCGGTTTGGAACTCGGGCATGATTTGAGGCAAAAATGGCTTGATTTCAACGTCTCGATTATGACGGTGTTTCTCTAAATTTCTGTGCTACTTGTAGCTCAAACTAGCATTATCTCACCATCTCTCTAATTCTTTCTTTGCATAGAGCCTCGAAATTCGAGCTCTATTTATAGGGAAGCTTATGCAGCATCATGCTGCGTGGAGCATCATCATGTTACGCCACCCAGCATGTAGCTGCGTGAGCTGCTTTGGTTACTTGCTCCCTGCGTTTTGTTCAATTTCGACGAGTTTTTGACCCCTTCGAGCATCATTTTTCGGACTCAAATTTGAAGGTCTTCCGGTGCTCGGATCTGGTCGAAACTGGCGTCTGTGGAAAGCCTGCGCTATCTTCTTTCCAACTAGATTGACCTTACGCAATTTTGACTTTTGTGCAGAAAACTACGGCTCTTGGAAGTAGGGAAGTTAGGCTGATTTCTACATTTATGATGGTTTTTCCAAATTTTTCGGTGCAGATTCTGGTCAGCTCGGAGATGCTCTCCGCAAACCGGAAAAACCACGTTGTATACGAAGTTGCCCTCTTAAAAAAGGTACTTGTTTTCTGGACACTCATGCTAAGGATTGGGACAATTCTATGCGCAAAGGTGGTACATCGGATAGCCGTTGTTAGCAATTTTCCAGCACTTTGGCTTATTTTCGTCGTTTTTCCCACTTCCAGTTAACTTAGCTCCCGTTATCAAATTTTGGAAAACTTGATATTTCCGGAAAGCTTGCAATATGTGCTCTCCAATGGCCTTAATCTTGTAATATTCTGAGTTCTGGTCCTGAAATTGCAGGCTTCGGAATAGGGGCTGCCAGAGGGATTTCCTTGTTGGCGGTCAGTTTTCCGGTGTAGATTCCGGGCAACTCGGGAATACTCTCAACGAACCGAGACAACCACCTTCTAGGTAAACTTATTATCTTCAAAAAGCTACCTGCTTTCTGGAAACTCATGGAGTGGATTGAGAAGATTATGTGCGCAAAGGTGGCTTCAAAATGGGTCTCTTTTTGTCTAAAACATTTTGTGAAATTTTACTGAGTATTGGGCCATTTTCCGCGATTTCGGCCATAACTTCTTCGTTTTAAGTCCATTTTGGGCCTTTGAACTACCAAACGGAAGTTATTCATGTGCTCCTTCAAAAGGCTGTAGAACGGTTAACCAATTCTCGACAGAGCTCAGCCATGGCTCCGGTCAAACTTTGGTCAAACTTGGTCAAACCTAGCCAAACTTGGTCAAACTTGCCAAAACCCTCCCATCTTTGAATCGTGGTCTCGAATTGACGGATTTTAGCATGTTTGAGTATTTTTCAACAGGGTTTTGCATTGATCGAGCCACCTTGGTTTGCATGCCAGAAACCTGGGAATATCTTAGGGTTAAAATGAGGCTATGACACTTTTAAATTGGCCATCGATACAACCAAGACTTTCAAAGTTAAAGTGGCTAATGGGTCAGTCATTAATACTAAGGGAGACATCAAAGGGTTGTTGGTTAAGGTATATAAATTGATTTCAGTTTATTGGAATTGGGTGGCAGTGGAGTGGTTTTGGGCAGTCAATGGCTTAGAACATTGGGTGTAATTGTTTGGGATTTTGAGAAATTAGAGATGGGGTTTAAATTTCGAGGAAAAAAAGTCTTGTTGCAAGGAATGAAGGCTTGGAAATCAAGCATACAAGGCAGTAGGGAGTTTGCAAAGAGACCCCCTTCACAAGGGTTGTTATTACAAGTAACACAATCGACCGTGAGCTCTACTCAGGCGCTTGCTATTCCATCTATTTCTCAACAAATATCACTTGCAGTTCAGAGAGCGCTCGAGAACTTTGCTTCTATTTTGAAGAAACCACAAGGACTACCACCTGTAAGGGGACATGAGCATCAGATATTACTCAAGGAAGGAACCCAACCCATTTGCCAGTGGCCTTACAGGTACCCTTTCTATCAAAAGACTGAAATTGAAAAAATTGTGGAGGAATTGCTTAAGTCAGGCTCCATCAGGCCAAGTCAATCCCCATTTTCTTCCCATTTGTTATTAGTTAGAAAAGCATATGGGAGCTGGAGAATGTGTATTGATTACAGGGGGTTGAACAAAGAGAGAGTGAAGGATAAGTTTCCTATCCCTCTGGTAGATGAGTTGTTAGATGAATTACATGGAGCTTGGTTGTTCTCTAAGTTGGACTTAAGATCCGGATACCACCAGATTAGAATGAAGAAGATAGATATTGAAAAGACAGCCTTTAGGACACATGAAGGTCACTATGAGTATTTGGTAATGCCATTTGGGCTAAGTAATGCTCCATCCACATTTCAGGCTTTGATGAATGAGGTTTTTAAACCTTATTTAAGAAAATTTGTATTCGTATTATTTGATGACATTTTGGTGTACAACCAGAACCTAGAGCAGCATGTTGGGCATTTGGAAATAGTGTTGCAGGTCCTACTCCAGCATCAACTGTTTGCTAAAATGAGCAAATGTGAGTTTACTGCCAAGGAAGTGGAGTATTTAGGACATATCATTTATGGCAATGGACTGCAGACAGATCCCAAAAAGATTGCTACCATGTTGGCTTGGCTAATTCCCAAGTCCATTAAAGCCTTAAGGGTTTTTTGGGCTTAACAAGCTATTATTGGAAGTTTATCAAGGGTTATGGGCAAATTGCAGCCCCACAAACCTCCTTACTAAAAAAAGATGCCTTTGGATGGAATGAAGCTGCAAATGATGCTTTTGAACAACTCAAAATAACAGTGTCTCGACCACCAGTCTTAGCTCTACCAGATTTTACCAAGTCATTTGTGGTAGAGTGTGATGCATCTGGTTATGGCATTGGAGCAGTTCTAATGCAAGATAGCAAACCTATAGCTTACTATAGTCAAAGACTCAAGGGAAAAAACCTATTCCTATCCACTTATGAGAAGAAACTTCTAGGTTTGGTACTATCAGTCAAGAATTGAAGACCTTATCTACTTGGCAAGGCCTTTGTGATCAAGACAGACCAACAAAGCCTAAAACACTTACTAGAGCAAAGAGTGGGTACTCTTATGCAGCAAAAATGGATCATTAAACTATTGGGGTATCCATTTGTGGTGGAGTACAAGAAAGAGAAGGAGAATTGGGTGGTTGATGCTCTTTCTAAACAAGCTGATAGTGAATTGCTACTTGAGATTAGTAAGGCAAGAAGGATGGAGGCTAATGATGGTGCTATACTATGGGCAATTTCATTTTCTTCTCCAACTTGGCTACCTGAACTAAAGCTGAGTTATGGAGATGATGAAGCCAGTCTCTCATGAAATGACCATGCTTGCCTCAACGGTAGCATGCAGTACTACCACTCTTACACTAGCCTGAATGGAACCTCTGGCATATTACACATTGATTTTTTCGTGGTGCAATTAAGGCATTCTTCTTGTAGGAGATAGTATAGGAATTAACATTCCCAGGAATATTTTTCTGGGACTTCTTTCCCTTATTAGAATTAGTTTTTGCCCTCCGACTAGATAACTCATAAACTTCACGTTCTACCCATTCAATTGTAGTTACAATGTTTTTATACACAATAATATTCTTAGTAGTCAACATTTCCCTAAAATTGAAGTGCAAACTATCATAGAATTTTTAACTCTATGCTCTTCAGTATCAACCATATGGGGAGCAAACCTGGCCAACTCAGTAAACTTGGCCTCATACTCAGCCACACTTAAATTGCCTTTTCGAAAATCCACAAATAACCTCGCCTGTTTCTCACTAAAGGTCTTGGTGAAATATTTCCCATAGAAACTCTCTCCAAATTTGTCCCAAGTGATAGGGGCCTCATCCTCAGTATGACCCCCAAGTAGGAGTCTCATCTCTAACCTCCACCAAAATTTTGTTGGGCCTTTTAGCATATAAGTAGCAAACTTAACCTTCTGCTCATCTGTACAACCAAAAATTCAAAGATTTTCTCTTGCTTCTGAACCCAACCCTCTGCCTCTAAAGGATTAAGGGCACTTGCAAAACTTGGAGGCCTTTACTTAAGTAAGGTCTCTTGCGTCGCTCCTTACACAGTATTGGTAGCTAGCTAACAATACCCTCAAGGATCATATTATAAAATGCATCCAATGGATCCTTTAGTTGCTTAGGAGGAGGTCCCCCATGTGGTCTACCTCTCATATTCATTTTATAAAGTACAATGGTTATTCTTGTAATATAACATAATTTCAAGTATGAATATTACATCTTAATCAATGACAGTTCAGGTATATTTCTAGTCATCCAAGACACCATTATCAGCATATTATTGCATGTTAGGCACATTATTAGCATATTTAAATCTAAATCATGCAAGAATGTAGCAAATAATCACTCACTATGCAAATGTTGCATCATCATTAAGCAAAGACAGTCCTAATTCTGACTACTCTCATAGTTTTCTACAGTTCTCAAGATCAAGCCTAACTTCTAATCATCATTTCCTATTGCTTTGATACCACGTCTGTCATGACCCAAATCCATAATACGATTCAAAGTCGGACTGACATGCTAATATCAAGCCCATGCTTGATATTAACACGAACCCACTAAAAGAAGCATACAAATTTTCTTTTTCCTTTATCCCGATTCTTTAATTTACCCTTGGGTTGTCATTACACTTAACTAAATTAAGTGTGTTAACAACATACATTTCAATTCTTTGGTATTTCTAGTTTGGAAACTCTCATAATATTATAAACATATTTCTTCACAAAATATCTTAATATACTAGTCCACCTAAAGGAAGTGATAATAGTTAGAGCATCTGTAACTATTTATAAAAAACACATCACCATGTGGACTTAATAACTCTAATACAGCGGAATATTGTCTACACATATACATCACTTCTGCTTTATATACATAAGATATCAACATGCACTATATACAAAATATTTGCTTCTCTAGGCTGAGACTCTTGGCTACACTATAGAATGTTCCTACAATATGAGTAATCAATATGCTTAGTAAGATGGCATGACTGTAGACACCTCATTTTGTGCCTACCAAAATCCGGAATCCCCGGTCTCGATCACGATACTATCTTTTCTATCACAATACAACATCGAATAATGAGCCCGAGAAAGAGGTTTGGAAAGCCCACAAGCTCAAAATCAAAGCCCAAAAGCTGACATATAAACCTAGAGATCATATGCATTTTCCAAGTGGCGTATGCATCTTCAAAAATGCATACGTCGCTCTAACACGCTCCACTTAAAGGCTGAGTGCCTTGAAGTGGTGTACACTATTGTGAAGCATGCATATGCCACTTAGAAACGGCATACGCATGAGTTAAAGCAGCGTACGCCATTTAGAGATAGATCCCACATATCGCTCGTTTTTCCATACCAGTCTTAACCAGCCATGTTGGGAGTTGACAGGGGTCAACTAAGGCTAGCAATTCCGGCCACACCTACCCCCACACCCCATTTTCACTATATATAGACCCCTATTTCACCATTTCAAGAGGTCAAAAAATCTCTACTGAAAGCCTAGCCAAAACTATAGTCAATTCTCTTTAAGCTTCTGGTTAGATAAACCACTTAAGAAATTGGCTATTCTTCTTGAGTTCTAGAACCAAGAAGGTGAGCCACTTTCTTGAGAGGCCAAACATACCATTCTCTTCCCAAACTCTTTTCTCAAATCAAAACAACAAAGTTGTGAAAGACAAATAACTGAGAGACTGGTTAAGAAAAGGCTTTTCTACGACTAGATAGGTAAAGGGTGGAGAAATGGATCTTCTTAATAGTCCATTCTCCCCACCTTGAATATTTCTTTCTTATTCTCAGTTGAATAGTAATTTTAATTGCTTGTTCTTCGTTTAATTTTAATTCGAAATCCCATTTCCCTCTTGTTTTAGGGTTTTGGACAGAGAAGCGTACGCCACTCTCAGTGAGCGTACGTCATTCTGGAGGTGGCGTATGCCACCTCAACTAGAAACTAGAAACCTTAAATCCCTTTTCTTTTTGTATATTCTCTTACCCTATCTACGTGTTTATGATATTTTTGTTGTGATTTACGATGAAACTCATAGAGTTGAACCTTCAAGCTCTAGAAACCCTAGGGTTTCATAAGGAGTTGACAAAGTAAACTCAAGGATTAAGTAGAGTATTATCATCTCATTTGTTTATTATTCATTATACATTCAAAGGACCCCATGAAGAGTCTTCCATTCTAACACCTATCCAAGATTCCCATATCTTGTGTGAGGGTGATAGAAAGGACTCTAGGGTCACATAAAAATCATTCATGCATCTCTTAACTTAGGTCAACGATAAGTCTTCATTCAAATGTCTATCCAAAACCCTTGGGTTTTGTGCAAAGATGATAGAATAGACTTTAGGACCATGTCAATCGTTTATTCTTTTCTTTATTCTTTAAATCCTATTCCCTATTGGTCCAATGATAACTCTTCATTCAAAAGTCTATCCAAAACCCTTGGGTTTTGTGCAAAGATGATAAAATAGACTTTAGGACCATGTCAATTATTTATCATTTTCTTTATTCTTTAAATCCTATGATGGACCTTGATTCTCTTAAAGACTCTAAGTCTCCAAATCCCCAATGGGGAACCAATGAGAAAGGTTCTAGGATAACGATTGTCCCATCCTTTGTTAATATTCATTTCGTATCACTTCCTTTATGCATTGTATTATAAGTTGATATTGTACCTCCTCATATCATATGTTATACTCCTATCTCACATGTTCATGCATCTTTGTCACTTGTATATTATTCCATGTGCTATCTCTCCATATTATATCTCATATGCTTATACCTCTCAATTACCTGTATATTGCTCCATGTGCTTGTCTCCCTATATTATCTCTTGCTTATGTGCTTATTGCTTTGATATACAATGTTTTACATGATAAGGGTTCACAAAATAAATTCAATGTTAGTTAAGATCCAATAGTAATACAAACGAAGGCTAACCGAAAGGTTGGGCGATCTTGGGTCCCTAACACCTTCCCAAGAACGTACCTAAGCATCCGGACCTAGTCTGTGGCTAGTACCTTTGAGCAATGGACATCTAAATGGGTTCCTGGACCTAAAAACCAGGTGGAGACTCCTTATTCTCCACCCTAGTCCTTGAGGCTAGTTGGCGTACTCTTGAGCCCACGTGTTAGGTTGGGCTCACACTGAGCAAACCTGATCCACCACCTCCCAAGTGGTTCATTTACCTCCCATTAAAAAGGGAGAGAAAACCAAGAGACCCCCTAGGGAAGGCCTCGGGAAATAAAAGGATCCGAGGGGAGTTCACAGTTGCAGAATCGCAGCCACCTCACGGAGGCGATTTCGTTGGCGCTCACAGTGGCGACTCCACTGGGGATAGAGAAGCTTGACTTCCATATTATTGGATCTACCTGTATTGCATCTTGTTTTTAACAACCCAAAAAGCACAAATATGAGCACCAAATGTTATCCTAGATACCTCGGTGTCGATTCAGCCCTATCTCCCTCGGGTCCCACTCTAGTTCACGGGGGGTAACGTGCTGGTGTCACCAACACCACGGCTTGTGCATCTTGCCTATGATGGGTTTGATGTTATAGTTAAGGTGTAGTCCATTGCGGATGTACTTGTCAAAATGGAGAACCTTTAAAGAGAGATAAGGTTGGAGTTTTAGAGTCAAGCCACCCACACGTAATTGCCAAATAGGTCTAGTTTCCCTTAGCACGGTCTAAAAAATGAATGTGTTTGCAATCTTGTTTGATCCTTGTACGTACAAAAGAATATACGAGTGGAATTTTGAGGTCCCATAAGGCCAAAGACACTTCTAAACTCAAAGCCCAAGAAGAATTATTTTCAAAACAAATGATGGGCCATTCCAAGATTTTCAAAAATCTTGAGCTTAGGTTACGAATTGGATTTAGGCCTTATGCATGTTTACATGAATGACGACATTTCTAGGGAAGCCCAAATTTTTATAAAAAAAAAGCCCAAAAGGGTGAGCCCCAAGAAATGGTGTCGTACTCGTAAAAAAGCCTCAAAAGAATGGAGAGAGTTCAAAAAAAAAAAAATTGAAAAGGTTTTGAATTTTTCAAAAGTGTGGGCACTTCAAATTTGAATTTCCCTTTCATAGTCTAAAAAAAAAAATTTGTGTACATTCTTTATAAGATTCAAAAAAAAAAAAAAATCTTCCCAATCCAGATTTTTTTTTTTTTTTTTTTTTTTTTTTCCTCAAAAAAAAAAAAAATTATTTTTCTTTTAGGGTTGTTTCTTCTAGATTTTGTTCTTACTCTAAATTAAAAAAAAATTCTTTCTTTTCCCAAGTTTGTAAACTCTTTCTATGACAAGAAAAAAATCTCTTCATTCTTTCTAAAAAATAAAAGATGATTCCTTCTCAAGTTAAAAGAAAAAAATCTTCAAAGAGTTTGGTTCTTCTTTTGATAAAAAGAAAAAAGACAAAAAAAAGAAGAAGAAGAAGAATTGTCTTTTCTAGAGCCATTCTTTAGACATTTTCTCTTCTAAAAAAAAAAAAAAAAAAAAAAAAAAAAAAAAAAAAACTCTTGGTGAGAGAAATGAAAAAAAATATTCTTTAGAATTTTTTTGTAGAGACATTTCAATATATTTTGTCCAAAAAAAAAATCTCTTGTTGAGAGGAATAAAAAAAAAAAATCTTTGGAATTTTTCTTGTAGAGACGTTTCATTCATTTTTTCTAAATTGAAAAAAAAATCCAAATATCTTTTGTCCATAAAAGTTTTTTTCCTCTTTGCCTATAATTTGCTTCTCTCTTCAAAAAAAAAATTTCTTTTCAAATTTGGAGTTTTTGTTTCTCTCTGTAAATAAAAAAAAAATAAAAAAAGGTCAAAATTTTGTTTTCAAGTAGACTTTGTACAAAAATTCTTTTTCCTCCCTAAAGTCATTTTGTTTTAGAGTTCCTTTTCTCTATTAAGATTAAAGAAGATGGACTCCTTTAGAACCTCTCTTTCTTTAAAAAAAAAAAAAATCATTTTCTTTTCCAAAAAGAAGGAGGCTCTTTTCTTCCATTCTCTTTGAAAAATAAAAAAAAACAATTTGGATTGTTTCTTCAAATGCTCCTTCAAAAACAAAAAAAAAACAAAAAACAAAAAATTCATTTGGAGTCCTCTTTGTTCTTTTCTAAAGAAAAAAAAAATGATTTATTCTCTTTCCAAAAAAAAAAAAAGAGAGTTCACCTCTTTCATTTTGTTTGAAAAAAAAAAATTTTGATTGTTTTTTTACTGAATTAAAAGTGAAGGGAATTTTCTTCCGTTTCAAAAAAATATTTATTCTTTTTCCAAAAGAAAAAATAAGAGAGTTCACCTCTTTCATTTCCTTTGAAAAAAAAATTTTTTTGATTGTTTTTTTATTGAATAAAAAGTGAAGGGAATTTTCTTCCGTTTCAAACTTGGGACTTGTTCTTCCTTTTTTTCCCTCAAAAAAAAAAAGAAAAAAAAAAGGCAAAGCTCATTCTTCTTAGGATTCAAAAGATGACTTCTGCTCTTTCCAAAAAAAAAAGATTTTCTTCCTCTTTGATCTTCTTTAAGAAAAAAAAGGGTTCTTTTTGGATTGCTTCTCCTGCTTTTAAAAGATGACTTTAGTATCATTGGGATTCAAAATTCCATGGTCCATTTCATATAGAGGTCCAAGTAAATTTTCCAAAGAAAACATTTTCAAGGCGTGATGGACCTATATTATAAATGGGGCATGGATCTTAGATTCAAAATTCCATGTTGGTCCACTTAAGCTTCAAGCTTATCCTTTGTCAAAATTGTTTTTCAAACTTGAAATCTAAGTGGGTCACAAATTAAGCCCAATAATAAATGTGTAGCCCAATAGAGTGAAAGATATGGACCAACCCTAAAACATTTATCTTGAAGGGTTGACATGGCCTATTCTATTTCTAAGCCCACGATAATGAAATCCTACAAAGCTTAGAATACGAATAGGGCATGTACATAGTCCACGAGGTGAGGAGAGTTGATTAAAATTTTGGGTCCAAAATTCAAAATAATAGGGACACATATTTGTTCAAATCTCGTTATTGTCTCGACCATAATGGCATATCAAGTCTCTTATAACCACATCCCTCGGTCTCGTGTAGGGTCCAATTGTCAATCATCCAAGAGACCTCATAGAGAAGAATGGCTGAAAATGACATCACTATGTATGAGATGTTTGCTCGCATGGAAGGATTCATGAGAGACATGAGCTCTAGGATGAAAATATTTGAAGAAGTCTACCAAAGACAACAAAGAGCTGGAGAAGAGACTAATGAGTTGAAAGGAAAGGTGGACCAAAGGCATGCAACTCTTGTGAAGTCTCAAGAGGTTGATGATTTCTTACTTTCCATGGGCAGAATTTCTTCATCGCCTCAAGTTCATTTACCACCCATGTTCCAAATTCCAGAATCTGACAAGTTCAAAGGATACAGTGATCCTAAGCAACACCTCAAGCGATACTTGAATCTCGCAAAGATGGAAGGTCTAACAGAGGAACAAGTCTTGTATGCATTCCCATTGTCTCTATCTGATCATGCAACTAAATGGTACTACTCCTTGGATGTGGCGAAGGCCAAGATGTGGGGTGTGCTCATAGAGGAATTTATTAAGCAATTTTCCTACAATACCATGGCCTATGTCACTTTGAATGACCTTGAAATGACTACTTAAAAGAACAGCGAGACCTTTTCTGAGTTCCTAACTAGGTCAAAGGACAAGACCTCAAGAATGATAAATCAACCCTCAGAAAAAGATCAAGTCAACATGATCATCAAGAATCTCTTACCTGCCGAATACGATCGAATGTCCTCCTATCCAATAGTGAACTTCAAGCAGTTATGCAATTATGGGAAAATGGCTGAGGATGCCATCTATAGAGGAGAAAGGATGCAAGCAACCTTTAAAAAGGAGTGGCACTAGTAACGATGAATGGAGGAGAAAGAGAGATGATGTTATGACCCATTCACACAAAAAGGAGTTTGATGATGTTCAAGTACCTTTGTCAGAGTTCTTTGAAGCCTTACTTGTGCCTCGAGCCACTTTACCCCACTCCTCTCCCAAATCCACCTCAAAGTTGAAAGATGAATGAGTATTGTGCCTTTCACCAAAAGCTAGGGCATAAGACAGACGATTGCATGCGGTTGAAGCATGAGATTCAAGAATTGATAAATCAAGATGTGATCGTGATGCCGCCAAATGAGGATGAAGAAGATGTCATCACGAGGGGATGTGCTTAAGAGATTTGAATCATTTGAACACCCTTGCGAAGCGACATGACAACTTTAGTTATTTCTTTTGGGTCATGAAGTCCTCTTTCTTTTATGTTGTCTCATTGAGTCTCTTTTTAGATGGGTCATATTGCTTTGATCCCCCATTTCTTTTAGTCAAGTCACTTTGAGTCAAACATCGAATCTTCTTTTGTTTGTCGTGTCAAATCATGTTGCTTTGATCATCCATTGAGATGTTTCTCCTCTAATAAAGATCGATTTCTTTTCAATCTCCAATTGTTATGTGTTTTCTCTTGGATTAACTTCTAATCAAATGAATCTTAAACTTAACACCTTGGTTGATTCGAATAAGTTTTTATTTGATCGCACAAAGAAAAATCGAGGAAATAATGAGGAACGCATGGCAAGAATTTCTTTGGGCAAGAAATGCATGTGAGAAAGAGGAGATTGAAGGAAATGCTCGTAGCTGCATTCCACTACAAAGATAAGCACTTGATAGGGCATTACGACTAACCTAGGTTTGGAAGGCTAATTGATTAAGATTGAAGGGATGAGAGGCCATCATTTCTACTACCCTTCCCATCTCGAGAAAATTACTTCCTGTTGCTAACCACTTGAGCTTAAATAAATTTTTTTTCTCTATACCCTTGCCAAGGATTACCCCCCTACACTAGGGGCATACTCTGTAGAGGAAACAATGAAATAATTGCACCTATGCTAAGGGCAAATCTTGTGAGTGAAAAAAATGGAGGGATTGATCTAAAAAGAATTGTCCTTACACTAAGGGAGAGATCAATGTGTCTGTCAGAAAAATGTGTTCTTACATTAGAGGCATACTCTCCAAGGGAAGAATGAATATCTACCCTTTGGAAGAATGGACGTGCCAAAAAAAAAGATGAAGAAGAAGGAAGAATGCAAGGACAAGATAAAGAGTAATCCTTAGCAATTAGGATACCCTAACAATGCAAATAAATTTTGAGCCATGAAATCCCTTTTCTTCTTAAGCCTTAGAAACTTAGACCTCATTTCAGTCCAAAACAAACTCATCTCTAATCAGTCAAGATTGTTTTAGCCTAACAAGTCTTAATTAGTCAAATTCTAGATGTGCAAAAAATAAAAAAATAAAAAAAATAAAAAGGCCTGCTAGGTTGAAAACCCATAAGGACGGCCTAGGCAAAAGTTAGGGCAATGAAAGAAAATGATGAAAAGATAATAAACCCGCTAGGTTGGAAACTTAAGAAAAACAACCTAGGCAAAAGTTAGGGCATGAGAAGGAAAGGCAAAGGGATGCACAAAGAAGAGCAAAGAGTCGAACCCAAACTAGGGGAACCTCTTAAAAAAAGATTGCCTACATTGGACAAAAGATTAGACATGAGAAGAAAGTAGGACTAGTTTGTCTCCGAACTAGAGGAATCTGCAAAGTGGAAGAGTAACGACGCGTATTAAAGAGATCATTACCTTGGAGCGATTCACAAGATAGTTCATAAGTCCAGGAGCAGGAAAAGACTTATCATTTCCCCCGAGGAGAACACAAGAGGCTTGCGATAAAGACAAGGTATGCAAGCTCAGTCAAGGTTGACGATCAAATCTATGAAGGATATATAGCTGAATTTTGAGTTTCTTATTTTGACTAACCAATGGAAAGTTGGGGAATTCATCTGGGGTTAATTCAAAGAGAAAACACACTGACATTCAAATTCATCCATATTCGAAAGAATATCTTGTTTCGTGCCCATTCACTCAAATTCTGTCAAAATGTTTCATTTTCTTTTCATTTTCTTTTGAACCCTAATCGTACCCTTAGACATGCTAGTGTGTTTGAACTCGGTCATGTTATTTCAAGTTCGTTTGTCTCACCCAAAAAGGTGTCTTTTCTTTGATCTTCAACATCTTTTTATCAGTCTTAAGAAGTTGTTGGATGTCCAAATGCAAGGGGATGCAAAAAGAATCATGATAATCTTGAATAAGTGTTCCCACACACATAAATGCAATGGACCCAAGATCTAGATCAACCCTTCCTCACTCATTATACTCTAGGGGCAACATGTTGTGTTGTGAAGCCATAAAGAAAATGTGTTTTTCCATAAACCGAAAAAAGAAGAAGAAGAAGAGTTTGTGATCAAAGAAATTTTGGAAGTTTTAAAAAGGTCCTTTTAAAAAAAAAAAAGGTCTTTTTCCAATTGTGTGATCTCATGGCTCAACCAATGACTTTGCACCAAGATGGGATTAATTTCATTCAAGTAAGAATCATTGCTCACTAATCCAAGGGAAAGAGTCCTAAAAAGAGGGGAATCAGAGAAAAATTCATCAATCTTGTCAAGAGTTTCATTTCAATTCATACATCTCAAAATTGAGCTTGATTGGCTTTACTGCTTGGGGCACAAAGGTGCCTAGACACTAAAGTGTCTTGAAGCAAACACCTCATTTGATTTTAATGCTTGGGGCATAAAGGTCCCAGACACTAAGGTGTCTTGAGTAAATGACTCAATTAATCTTGATGTTTGGGACACAAAGGTGTCCATACAGTGAAGTGCCCGAAAGCAAATCCATTAACATTAAGCATCTCATGCATTTCACCTTGTGGCAAAGGCCCATAGGTGTATAATCATTCTTATCCTCTAAAGAGAGGAACATAGACCAGTCCCTCATGACTCGATCGATTCATGCATATCACCTTATGGCAAAGGCCTATATGTGTAAACTCATTCTCATCCTCTAAAGAGAGGAATATAGACCAGTCCCTCATGACTCGGTTGATTCATGCATATCACCTTATGGCAAAGGCCTATAGGTGTAAACTCATTCTCATCCTTTAAAGAAAGGAACATAGACCAATCCCTCGTGACTTGGTCGATTTATGCATATCACCTATATGTGTAAACTTATTCTCAACCTCTCAAAGGAGGTAAGCATTCGAACTACGTTTGGACTTGATCCTTCTACGAAATGTGCATAGGCTGCCTCTTGGTCCAACCCATATTAAAAAGACAGTTTCTTGCATTTCACCCTATGGCAATGGCCTATAGGTACATATTTAATTTCAACCTCTCAAAAAAGGTAAGCATTCGAACTACGTGTGGACTTGATCCTTCTGTGGAAGGTACGTAGGCAACCTCTTAGCCTGGCCCAAATTTAAAAAGACAGTTTCTTGCATTTCACCCTACGGCTAAGGCCTATGGGTACATATTTAATTTCAACCTCTCAAAGGAGGTAAGCATTCGAACTACGCTTGGACCTGATCTTTCACTAGATGGTACGTACGTAGCCTCTTGGCTCGGACAAAAAATTCTCAAGAATCATTACATCTCACCTTATGACAAAAGGCCCATAGGAGTGAATACATATTTTTGGCAAATGACCCCATGGTGTGAGTGTGTGGATTCCTGGATCTTGGTTAGACAAAATGAGAGTCTCTTTAGTCTTTCGACATTCATCGTTAAAGAGATTCTATCAAAAGAGGGCAACTGTAAACACCCCATTTTGTACCTACCAAAATCTGGAATCCTTAGTCTCAATGACGATACTATCTTATCTATCATAATACAACTTTGAATAATAAGCTCGAGAAAGATGTTTGGAAAGGTCTACAAGCTCAAAATCAAAGCCCAAAAGCCCAAACAAAAACCTAGAGAGCATATGCATTTTCCAAGTGACATGCATCTTCAAAAATGCATATGCTGCTCTAACACACTCCATTTAAAGGTTAAGTGCCTCAAAGTGGTGTACGTTGCTGTGAAGCATGCGTATGCCACTTAGAAACAGCGTATGCATAAGTCAAAGCAACGTATGCCGCTTAGAGACAGATCCCACATATTGTTTGTTTTTTTATACCAGTCTCAACCAGCCATGTTGGGAGTTGACAAGGCTCAACTAGGGCTAGCAATTCTGGCCACACCTACCCCTACACCCCATTTTCACTATATATTCACCCCCATTTCATCATTTCAAGGGGCGGAAAAATCTCTACTGAAACCCTAGCTAAAACTATACTCAATTCTCTTTGAGCTTCTAGTTAGATAAACCACTAAAGAAATTGGCTATTCTTCTTGAGTTCTAGAACCAAGAAGGCGAGCCTTTTTCTTGAAAGGTCAAACATACCTTCTCTTCCCAAACTCTTTTTTTAAATCAAAACAACGAAGTTGTGAAAGACAAATAACCGAGAGACTGGTTAAGAAAAGGCTTTCCTACGACTAGGTAGGTAAAGGGTGGAGAAATGGATCTTCTTAATAGTCCATTCTCTCCACCTTGAATCTTTCTTTCTTATTCTTAGTCGAATGGTAATTTTAATTGCTCGTTCTTGGTTTAATTTTAATTCGAAATCCCATTTTGCGCTTGTTTTAGGGTTTCTGGACAGAGGGGCATACGCCACTCTCAGTGAGCGTATGCTGTTTTGGAGGTGGCGTACACCACCTCAACCAGAAACCCTAAATCCCTTTTCTTTTTGTATATTCACTTACCCTATCTGTGTGCTTATGATATTTTGCTGTGATTTACGATGAAACTCATAGAGTTAAACCTTTAAGCTCTAGAAACCCTAGAGTTTCATAAGGAGTTGATGAAGTAAACTCAAGGATTGAGTAGAGTATTATCATCTCATTTGTTTATTATTCATTATACATTCAAAGGACCCCATGAAAAGTCTTCCATTCAAACACTTATCCAAGATTCTCATATCTTGTGTGAGGATGATAGAAAGGACTCTAGGGTCGCATAAAAATCATTCATGCAACTCTTAACTTAGGTCCAACGATAAGTCTTCATTCAAACGTCTATCCAAAACCCTTGGGTTTTGTGCAAAGATGATAAAATAGACTTTAGGACCATGTCAATCGTTTATTCTTTTCTTTATTCTTTAAATCCTATTCCTTATTGGTCCAATAATAAGTCTTCATTCAAAAGTCTATCCAAACCCATTGGGTTTTGTGCAAAGATGATAAAATGGACTTTAGCACCATGTCAATTGTTTATCATTTTCTTTATTCTTTAAATCCTATGATGGACCTCGATTTTCTTAAAGACTCTAAGTCTCCAAATCCCCAATGGGGAACCAATGAGAAAGGTTCTAGGATAACGATTGTCCCATCCTTTGTTAACATTCATTTCGTATCACTTCCTTTTATGCACTGTATTATAAGTTGATATTGTACCTCCTCATATCATATGTTATACTCCTATCTCACATGTTCTTGCATCTTTGTCACTTGTATATTATTCCATGTGCTATCTCTCCATGTTATATCTCATATGCTTATACCTCTCAATTACCTGTATATTGCTCCATGTGCTTATCTCCCTATATTATCTCTTATTTGTGTGCTTACTACTTTGATATACAATGTTTTGCATGATAAGGGCTCACAAAATAAATTCAATGTTAGCTAAGATCCAAAAGTAATACAAACGAAGGCCAATAGAAAGATTAGGCGATCTTGGGTGCTTAACACCTTCCCAAGAACGTACCTAAGCATTCGGACCTAGTCCGTGGCTAGTACCTTTGAGCAATGGATGTCTAAATAGGTTCTTGGACCTAAAAATCGGGTTGAGACTCCTTGAGGCTAGTTGGCGTACTCCCGAGCCCATGTGTTAGGTTGAGCTCACACCAGGCAAACCCTATCCACCAGCTCACAAGTGATTCATTTATCTCCCATTCAAAAGGGAGAGAAAACTGAGAGACCCCCCGGGGAGGGCCTCGGGAAATAAAGGGATCCGAGGGGCGCTCATAGTGGCGGAATCGCAGCTACCTCACGGAGACGATTTCGTTGGCTCTCACGATGACATGAAGATTTAATTGTATGCATGAATGCATGATAAACAAAATAATCTTTTGTGGATATGACTTTCTTATAAACAGTTCATGCTAAAACATTTCATGAGTTTATTGAACGTATGTGTTTTCATACTAATGAACATAATATCTGATAACTTGTAAGGCATAATATAACTGTTGAAATCTGAACATATAGCATGATTCCTTCATATTTAAATATAACATGTTTCTTTAAATTATTCTGAAGAGAAAGCATATCTCATACTGTTGCATAGTATAGTAAAACTATATGAAACATGAAAATTTGGCCCCTCGTGACATAACTAGCGCCATGTCTTCAAGGACAAAATCCCCTCATGGATCGGGTTGCTAGTTTATAAAGATTTGAAAATCCCCTTGTGGCTTGCGTTGCCATATTTTCAGGGAATACAACCCCTCGTGGCCTAGAAGGTTGCTGGTCTACAGGGAATAAAACCCCTCGAGGCCTAAGTTTCCTTGTATTTAGGGAATACAATCCCCTCGTGGCCTGGGTTCTCAGTCTAGAAGGCCATCACACTAAAAGTTGTTTTCTGTTTTCATAAAATATAATCATGCTTGTTTATTTTTCAATCTATCTCTTACCTTACTAAGCCAATGTTTATAGCATATCCACAACTTTTTTCTAAAATGTTTCTTAACTATACTCACTCAAAACAATTTCCAAATCAATGCATATTTTATTTTTAAACATGTATCAAAACTAAGTTTACTAAAAGTATTGATAAGACATATATACATATATTATTAAAACATGAACTATTAAATTTTCATGGTACATTCATTTAACATATCCTCCGTTGATTCTCCTAAATCAAGTATAGGGGTTAAGTTAACTTAAACTTAATCTTAGTTTCAACTTAATGCCATCCTTAGCTCATGATAGGCTAATCAGCAGTTATGACCATAATTATTAATTGATCTTAACTAATTTTTACTAAACCCCAAAATCATTTTCAAGGCATCCATAGCAACCAACATGGCAATTACAACTCAACATACAACTATACATTGTATTCGAAGGTAGAAATTCAGAAACTGAAGTTACAAGGTTTATTCCTTTTCCTTATAATAAATCATACAAAAATTTAATTAGATTCTAAATACAATAATTAATATGCATACCAAGTTACAAATCAACCCATCCACATAACTTTGAAGATAAATCCCCAAAGTCAAGTGTTTCAAAATTGTATTCAAACAGTTTCAGTAAAGGAAAAACATATTGTTATTTCATTTTTAGTGTTACTTAACTACGTAATTTGACATGAAAAGGACTATTCCCTATATGTTTATTTCATTATGTGAAAGTTTCGAAGCCAGAGCATAAAACTGCAATTTTTACAAATTCAACCAAGATAGCAAACTCAAATCTGACAGAACAGTTTTGGAAGTGACTTTAAATCTGTACCCACAATTCATTATTTAATAAAATGGAATCGGAATAATTCCATCAAGAACATACATATCCCAAAATTTCAGAAAGTTATTCCAATCACTCAAATTCTAAATATTGAATTTATTACACAATTTCAACTCATCAAACACATAATCTATCAAATTGATAGATTTGCACTGTTTTCATAAAAAATCATCAATAAATTATCAAAAACCATTTTTTTTCAAGTAAAATTTCATATATAGACAATAGACATGTGATATATTAAGGCAAGGAAACCCGTTTCTTAATTTCTCTTTTCGAAAATTCCAGAATCTAAAGAAACTAGATTGTTCATCCTAGGAACAATGACAGATAGGTTTTTTACTTAAGAACCCTAACAACTTTCAACCATTAGCCAAAAATTCTTCTAAATCCGGCATATGCAGCACCTACTTAAGCTTAACCTGATCATACATAGCCCATGGAACTTATAGAAATCAACATGCAAACATAATGTTCACATCAAACTTAAGAAACTAACATGAAATGAAAAATCACCATACCCAAGCTATTTGTTTTTTCAGCAACTACCACTTCAAATCTCACATGCATATGAATATATTTTCATTTCTGTCAACCCAAAATCAGATTTTCATAATCCCAAAACCTCAAAGAACAAAAACTCTAAGATTTACCCCAAGAATTCAAGAATTTGATAGTTAGAATCCTTACCTAGCTTAGGGTTATTGGAGGATAATGCTAGGCTCACTCTAGCATGAATGGATGATAGAAAATGAGAGGAAAAGAAAGGAGGCCACTTTAATTTAGCTGCTGGACCTGTGAGGTCTAAGAGGGAGAAGAGAGAGCTCTCATTTTTGTTCTTTCTTTTGTTTCTTTCTTTCATGCTTAGACTAGAGAATGGAGAGTAGAGAAATGAGTGAAATGATAAAAGAGGGGGTTGTTTTCTCTTACTTATAACCAGCTATGGGGTGGGGTTGGGGTTGGGGTTGGGTTTGGGTTTAGTTAGTTTTGGTTTTTAACCTAATTTAGGTTACTTTTTAACTATTAACTTAACCTTGGTTAGTTGACCCTAGTTACTTAAGTCACCATAGTTAATTTAATTTAACCTTGGTTGGCTTTGTGGGATCCAAGTGTAGGTCTTATATGGATGGACTATATCTAAGACAATTAACTCTAGTTAGGTTAATTTACCTTAGTTAGTTTAGTTGAATCCCATGGGAATCCCACTAACCCCTAGGGTTTCTAATTTTAACAAACATACTTAAATCACTTATGCCAAATCAAACTAAGCCCTTAATTTGCCAAATTAATTTTTATTGTGTAGCACATAGCAAATTAACTTAACTTACTAGTTCCACCTAGCATTAGGTATACTGAATTGGACGTTAATTTGGTGCGGGGCACCACATAGATGCTATAGTTTATCTCTGCATTATAATTTTCAGATTCTTTACATTTATTAAACTGGTGTTTCATAGATGTTTCATAACTTGCTTTCAGTCACATTTCCGTATTTATGGAAACAATTTCTCTAATATGAGTTTTTGAAGGCTATTTAAATTTTCTTTGAAGTCTTCAAATCTTTGTCATTGCATCGATGTTTTCGTTGCAATATATAAATATTATAGAAACAAACTTTTGATTGCATTAACCTATTATCACAGAATTTATTACAACCCTTGCATAGACTAAATCACAAGTCCTTGTAAACTCATTAACTTATGTTCATAGTCAATGGTGAAATTTGGCTTTTCTTCTAGTAGGACTATAACATATCAATTAAGATGGATTGTCTTAATCATGAAGTGGAGACTTCTAATTGATATATTGATGCATTATGAATACATTGAACAAGGCCACCGTGAGTAATTATTCTACAAACTACTGTCGAATGAATTATTTAACTTACAAACTATTTAAGGCATTAACTCTAAATCCTAAAAGAATCGTGAACTGAAATGTAAAGTATAGATTGCTTTGATGTATTAAAGGGTGCAATCTTATATGGTCAAATAGATTCCAATACATTGAGTGATCACATGTAACATTGTGAAAACACTATTACTTAAGAAAGAATCTATAATCTCATTTTAGAAATAAACATCCCATTGAGATCGATTTAATATAATTAATTATTCATAATATTGGCTAATTATTTTAGTAAAGAGTTACTAAAATTTACATTCTAATGAATTAGATTCCATATGAATATAAGAATAATCAAAAGATTAAATTAGGGACTTAAGGAATACGATCGATGTAGTGATATTGATGAAGTGACAATTATTATTTAATGACTTCATATTACTATGGATGATTTAATGGAGGGGTTTAAATGCAATTAAAATAAGTTAAGGATGCTTTGTGTAATTAAATAAAAACCTAGAGTGCAATTATATTCTTTTAGTGGAATAGAATAATATTAATGGTAACGTTTGGACTACTTATGAGATAATAAGAAGTCCTAGGCCCATTGGAGCCAGACATTTTTATTTTCCTTCAGGTCTCACTCCAAGCTATAAGAAAAACCCTAGGGGTGGGTCACATAAGTTTTACACATGAAAAACAAAAATTCATAGAGGGAGAGAGCTTGGATTTTTTCTAGCACACAGAGAAAGAAAAATTGTTTGGGTTGCATCTTCTTCAAGGGAAAGAGCCCACACTCTTAGCCATCAATATAATTATTGGAGTGAAGACATGTCTATAAAGGATTCAAGTGTACACTTAAGGATTCAAGAAGATTCAAGTGTTGTGTGAGAAATCCAAGGAAGTCATCAAAGGTAGAAAGTTTAGAAATCTATAAAGATATATTTCCTAATATTAAAGAATTTTTCAGATTTACTTATTCATGTGTAACATGCTATGTATGAATAGTTCCAAATTATTTTTCCAGTGTCATGTATATGATGCATATTCTTATATATATATTGTATGATGAGATTTCAAATTTTTAATATATAAAACCAACATTGTGGCCAATGGTCATTGTGATTGTTAATAGAGTCTGACTTGTTTTGGATATATATATATATATATATATATATATATATATCTAAATGGCTTAATGTATATGGAACATATGGATTAGGGTACACTTGTTAAGTGAAATCTATTTTAAAAGAAAATTTTGATGCTCTAGGTTGATGGGAAATCTTTTGAAATATTTGAAGAAAATTTTTCTTATACAATAGACCTTATCGGGTATGGGCGAGTGACAGAGGGGGAGAGGGACTAAGAAAAGGAAAGAAGAATAGGAGAAGGATAATAAGAAAAGAAAAAGGAAAAACAAATGCAAATAGTTTTATGATTTTTATTTGTCCATAAACGTACGTGACCATATTCCGTAATTGAGGGAAACGAGATAGAAAGATCATTTTTTGGTGAATTACAATATCTTAGGGTTTCAAACATTAGTATAGACGCTAAAGGGTTGATTTGAAATTGACTTATACCTTAAGGGACATTTTCGTAATTTAGTCTAAAATGACTTTATTAAAAAGAAATGACTGGTTTTGTCTCCAAATTTTAACAGATACAAACATACAATACACAAATTCTAAGCATGTCTCTCATACCCAAAAAATTACTCTCTCATCCCTCTACTAAGCCTTTCTCATCTTTAAACATTCCAAGCATTAATAACTCGCCCCCCTCGTCCGCTACAGAAAGCCAGGACGGTTAGAGATGGGTCACTCCCACCCACTCATTCTCTCAATCATAACACACATACCCCCACACCCTTCCCCACTCTCTCTCTCTCTCTCTCTTTCTCTCTCATAAATCCATAATCCACCTTTCCCATAAACCATCTTTTCTTCACAATACAAAAACCACCATCCCCACTCCTACAGTCACACTTCACTAGTTTTTTCCCGACCAGACTAGTCATATCCTTACCTTTGAGATTTTTGTACACCTCTCTCTCTCTCTCTCTCTCTTAAAAAAAAATCACTTTCTCCTCTTTGTCTTTGTACCCATTCCGTCTTATTGATCGCAATCTCCTTCTTGTTCACCTTTCTTTGTAAAAGAATTCTATCTTGATCCAGCTATATATTCACAATTTGAGGCACAAAAACACTATGTCGCAGGACATCATGGCATCCGAACGTGTTTGTTATGTTCACTGCAACTTCTGCAACACCATTTTAGCGGTACAACCCTCAATTCTCTTTCTCTCTTTTATATCTTCTTTCTGTTTTCTTAATCCATCCGAACCATTCTTTGTGCTGTGTCTTTCTACAGCTGAATCGACCAACTGGGCTCTCAGATTAGGCTCGATTTATGATTATCATAAATAAGCTTTTCTAGTTGGCTGGTTGGCTAGGTGGTTTTAAAAGCCAAATTCAGCTTCGAAGAACTTGCAACAAATTAATTAGTTGCGAGATGTTGTTTGTAGGTTTACATTGTATCCCGAATCTATAAAATTTCCATTTTCTAGTAAAATTCCCATCTAATTGAAATCAATCGTGGGCTTCTTGATTTACATGGAATTAATTAACCATGGAAGATTCGTGTCTCATATGCTATATTTTATGAGCAACTTCAACTGGGTTTTGCCTCAAAGCCTCATAATATGCTTCAAGATTCCATTGCAAACAAGGAGAAATTCATGTACGGGGAGACTTGCTTAGTATATGTTGGGATATTAAGTCCCCCGAGCTGTTGAAGAAACACAATTCACATCCCAGTATCATGAAATTCTTGATGATCTTCTAGTTCTTCTAGACCCAGCGCCAGCAAAGAAGTTAGGTAGTCAAAAATTTCAACGATTGGTGCCGGCTAAAGAAAGCGATCCCTAGCTATGCCTTGAATATATAAAGCGTTTTTGAGGCTAGCTATGACTAGGGTTCCTGCTAGATGTATGTATATATCAACTTTAGAGGAAGCTATGCATATATTAGGGTTCTTCTTCCCAATTCCAAAGTCATGGTACAAGTCAAGACGGAGGCTTTCTATCTTTCTCACTAGCTTTGCAGACCTCAGCACAGTTTCATGCTACTCTACAATAAAGAGAAGTCAATTACTGTTTCTGGGATAGTAATTAAACATCTTTTATCACTGTTTTCTCTGATGCACTATTTTCATTGTATGATTCTCTCTCTCTCTCTCTCTCTCTTTCTCTCTCTCTCTCTCTCTCTCTCTTTTTCCGTGGCTTGCTCTTCCGGAGGTGGGTGCTTCTGTTCCCACCTTCGATGCCATTATTATGATCAGAGATACGATCAAGCTCTAGGAAAGATTCATGTTTACATTTCCTTCTCGTAAAAAATTGAGTGCTTTGCTTTGCTTTCTTTCTACAAGAATTTGTGGCCATATAGCAAATGCTTTTTTCTCTTTCATCATAAGATGCTTCTTTTAAACAACCCTTTTTTAAACCCATTCGCTGTTCATCTTTCTCTCTCTTTTTGAAAAATAAAAGAAAAGAAAAGAAAAAGAAAAACTGTGATCTTAAACACTGCAAAGAGAGCAGTAAATTAGTCTGCTTCGTGATGATGCGGTTAATGGTGGTCATGGCCTTTATGGTTTCCGTTCCAGTCACGTCGTTTTCATCTACCTCTCTATGTGATTTTTGTTTATTTTTTATTTTTTATCTGTAGAAAGATATTTTCTATTTTTCATAATCTTGCTTGCGGATGTCAGCAAGCTAGCAGAAAAGTCAGGAGGCGCACCGAAAGAAAAAGAGATATTGCAAGAAAGAGAGAGAAAGAGAGAGGCTTTAAATGAAATGAAACAAGTCCTTATAGTTATTGCCCATGTGAGACCTGTGAGCTCTAGAGGTCAATGCCAAGCACTGAGTCTTCTCTTTACATAGTGAAATCAACACATTTTTCCTGCCCACAAAATTATTACTTATAGAATCATGAAAGGGATATATGTAATCAAGTTTATGAGACTTATGCATCAATCCCTCTTTTCTTCTTTTTCTTCTTCACCCTTTCCTCTCTCCCAATCTCAAATTTTTACATGGTCTTCTTGAATCTTGTAGTTTCTTCTCCTCCTACTCTTAGTATTTTCTAAAACTTCTTTCTAGATTCATAGATTAGAAGATGCAGTTTAACTGTATATTCATTGTTTTTATTTTAAATAAAATACAAATAAAATGTTGGGACTTGGGTGTTGTATATTCTTGATTTATTCATGTAATGCTTTAGGTTTCGAGTTAGGGTTTGATACGGTGTAATTGTGTGTAAACATGTCGGTAAAAAAACTCGGGTTCCATATACTTCGGATTTGTGTGTGAGAAAAGAAATAGGAGAGCCAGAGGGAGTTCAAAGTGAACAAAACAAAAGTTCCAAAACATGGTTTTATCTCAGAAATAATGCAAGTTTATAATGTTTGTTTTTGTTTTGCAAAATGGGTTTTTTGCAGGTTAGTGTTCCATGCAGCAGTATGTTCACTATTGTGACTGTAAGATGTGGACATTGTGCTAATTTGCTGTCAGTTAACATGGGAGGCTCGGTTCAAGCAGTTCCTCCTCAAGATCCACAGGTATACTTTTTTTTTTTTTTGATAATAAAGATCCCCAGGTATACATTCCATGGACATTGCTATGAATGAATCTATATTATGTTCTTTACCAAAATATAAGACAAGTAGATACATATTTTGTTTTTCAGTGAAAGAGATTCCTGACATTTTTACGCGCAGAATAATAGTCAGTCTTTTTTTTTTAATAATAAAATATTACAAGGAAGACAATGTTCTTTCAGATTGATGTGATCTCTCTTCTGCAAAGTTATAATTTTGACTAAAAAAGTCTCTGTCAAAGCTCCTCTATGCAAACAATATATAATTGAAAAGAAAGGATTTTTTTCCTCTTTCTGGCCCCGGCAAGGACTAAATATGGTGGTATAATTCTTTCTCTTGTTTGAGCAGAAGCAGCACCAAAGCTCTGAAGAGTGTGGGTCATCTTCCAAATGCAACAAGTTTGCTGCATTTGAGAATGTAGAGCATGAACAACCAAGAATGCCTCCAATTCGCCGTGAGTCTCTCTCAATATTCATAACTTTATACTTATGTAAATAGAATAATCAATTTTACTACAAAAAAGTTTATAAACTGATATCACTAATATGTATAAATACAAAGACATAATACTTATTAAACATATTGGTAAGAACAAATTAGTGTACTACTACATTATTTGTGTATGATACCAAAGTTTAAATGCATAACCAACTTCCTAGGCTTAATTTATGATGGCCACTATAGCTTTGAGCAAAGTGTCTAGTACCCAACTGGCAAAAGTAAATAAGCAGGCAGAACCACTTCATCAAGGCCGCTGATCATAATAAGAGTTTTGCGCAGCTGCCATCTTTAAGTGCCCAAATTGAACACATGATTTTTTTTTTTTTTTTTTTTTTTTTTTTTTTTTTTCACTCTACTCATGCATGGCCCCTCGCAGATGGTGACCTTACATAACTAATTTGACCCGTGATTAATTCATAGCAGAGTGTAAGAACTTTAATCTACAGTACTTCAAAATTTGTTTTCCCTAACTACACGGATAATAAATAGTGTGCCTTTTGAGGTGTTCACAATCTGAACTTCAGCCTCTTAATGCTTCACAACATGACTAGAACAGTGTGATTGCAAAGCATTGGACCACAGCATAGATTAACAGATGGAATGTCAAAAGACCCATGACCCTATGGACTACATGGTCACAATCCTGGTCTCTTTAAGATTATAGCTAGTTAGTCATTATACAATGATTAAACCATGAAACCTTTCTTGCAAAATCTTTTTTTTTTTCTTTTTTTTTTTTTTTTTTTTTTAATTGGTAATCATGCACATGTTCATTATGCAAGAAGTTTCTATGAACAATGATACAAACGGTTTTATTCACCACATGAGATAAAAGATTATAATTAGTGCAACATCACTTTCACATGAGATCACTACTGACATCATTTTTATAATATATCAATCATAACCTGTTATAGCAACAATCGTGAAAAAAGTTGTGTATCTAAACTTAATGAATTTCTATACCTATAATTGTATCAAAAGCATCGCGGTTCTGATTCCATGAGCTTATTTCCATGATTGATAAAAGCAACCTAAATCACGTTTTAAATTGTTGTGTACATCACAGCCCCTGAGAAGAGACAACGGGTTCCTTCAGCATATAACAGGTTTATTAAGTAAGTAAAATAGCTCTTATTATCACTCCTTTTGCTCTCTCTCTCTCTCTCTCTCCTTTTGCTCTCTCTCTCTCTCTCTCTCTCTCTCTCTCTCTCTCTCTCTCTCTCTCTCTCTCTCTCTCTCTCTCTCTCTCTCTCTCTCTCTCTCTCTCTCTCTCTCTCTCTCTCTCTCTCTCTCTCTCTCTCTCTTCTCTCTCTCTCAACTTAACTTGATTATACCTTGAGTTAAATTGCATGTAATTTATTTTTGCACTTTGCAGGGAGGAAATCCAAAGGATTAAGGCTGGTAATCCTGACATCAGCCACAGGGAAGCTTTTAGTACTGCAGCAAAGAATGTGAGTTGTATATAAAATTATGTAAACAGTTTAGGTAGCTCTAATTAACTCACTGCCTGACAAATGAAACACAATTGCACT